>JAHLJT010002630.1:16269452-16869452 GCA_031308135.1 Acheta domesticus
TAATGACCTAGTTGTTCATGCGACCTTAAATAACACAAAAGAAGGTTGCCAATGATTGTATGGAAACAGGAGACACGGTCAAAATGTTGAAAGCGATAGAGATTCGGAAAAACAGTGAGAAGAAGGGGAGGACTTTATCGGGTAGAAGGAAATAGCGATTGGTTTGTGACACCAGCGCGAGGTCGAGAAGGGTGACGATGGTGATCGGCGGAATTTCGCGTTACGTGTTCTGTGTAAGAGGAGAAGTGAATTTTCTGGCGAGACCGCTTTCCGCGCCCGTGGCGACCCACAGTGCCCCCGCCGTCGCCGCCGCCGTCGCCGCCGCAGCCGCCGCCATCATCGTCCTCGCCGCTGTTGCATTGTCGCTGTCGTCCGTCGCCGTCGTCGCCGTTGCCGTCGTCGCCGTTGCCATCGTCGCCGTCGCCGCCGTTGCCATCGTCGCCGTTGCCATTGTCGCGTTGCCATTGTCGCCGTCGTCGCCTTTGCCATCGCCGTCGCCGTTGCCGCTGCCGTCGTCGTCGTTGTCGGCCCCGACGCCGTCGCCGCCATCGCCGTCGTCGTCGCCGTCTTAGCCGTCGTCGTCGCCCCCATCGCTTCCGTCGCCGTCGCCATCGTCGCCGTCGCCCAGCTCCCAGACGCCGCCCGTTCGCAGCAGCCGCCTCGCGTTACCCGGCGCCGCCGCGGAGCGTGCGGGCGCGGCTTATTGGCAATCTCGCTCCCCGGTGGCGGTCTCCGCCGGGGCGGGGGTGGAGGGGGCGGGGCCCGGGAGCGGTGTTGCTGCGGGGGTCCCGCGCAGCCACCGCCGCCCAGCCACCGCTACCACCGCCGCCACCATCGCCTCCGAAGACGTCGACGCAATGTAGGGCCTCGTCGCCTCCGTTGCTAGCGTCGCCGCCGTCGCCACCTCCATCGCCACCGTCGTCGTCGCCGCATCCATCACCGACTCTGTTACTACCTCCGTTGCCTCCTCCGTCGACATCGCCACCAAGGCCAACCTCGCCACCAAGGCCAACCTCGCCACCAAGGCCGACCTCGCCACCAAGGCCGACCTCGCCACCAAGCCGACCTCGCCACCAAAGCCGACCTCGCCACCAAGGCCGACCTCGCCACCAAGGCCGACCTCGCCACCAAGGCCGACCTCGCCACCAAGGCCGACCTCGCCACCAAGGCCAACCTCGCCACCAACGCTAACCTCGCCACCAACGCCATCCTCGTCAATGCCGTCACGTCCGTCAATATCGTCGATGCCTCACCCTCACGAAATCATCACTGTAGAGCCTAACGTCATCTTCGTCACTTCTCGATCCCGCACTGATGTCACTAAGCAATTACCATTTTCTTCTACTCGATATCTCCACCTTAGCACTGATTTTCCGAATCGTAATGTCTGGTAACATTTTCAACCCGGTTTCCGATTTCCAAACAATTATTGACACCCTTCTTAGTACAGTTGCTATGTTTCCAGCACCTTTTAGACCAGGTTAGTTATCGACAGTTATCCTTTATGTCTAAAGGATACTCCCACATTTACTATCATTTACCCTTTCAACTGTTTATACGGGTCTTTCCGTAGCATTTGTATTTTGACGTACCCGTTAAGGATATTTGCATTTTAATCACATTTGTCCATTTGTACAGAACACTATTTTTCTCTCCATTAAACCACTTCATCTTTTGTATAATGCGACATAGCTAACCATCCTGTTTTCCTTGTTCTTAATACCATGTCCAACTGTTCAGGATTATCGACGCCAACTCCTTTGCCATTTCAGTTTTCCATTCGCGTACTCTAAAGGATATCATTGCCCTTCCACGTCTGACCTAATCGCCACCTCTGCCCTCTCCACTTCCCCTCCACCACCCCTATCACCACCACAGCTGCTACCAACGTCACTGTCACCAACTCTCATGGCCACCCCCAGCATTACCACGAACATTATCAGTTCCAAGATAAAAGAAAAAGCAAATAAATAAGCTAAAACAAAAAGACGAAAAATCAATGATATGAAGATAATTACAAGAGACTCTTGGTAATTTTAAAATGGCGATGAAATGGGTTAAAATGCAGAACAGCACCACTACACCACCATCTCTTTACTTTCAGTTCCATCCCCATCCCCACTGTCGCTCCTGTTTTCACCATCCTCCTGATATGGCCTCCGCTACTCTTTCCTTTAACGCCTTCAACACCACCACTACCATCATCTCCTCCTCCTCCACCTCATCCACCGCAACCCCGAAACATCATCACAACCAGCACCACTACACCACCATCTCCATTACCTCCGTGCCTTCCACACCTACGCTGTCGCTCTTTCCTCACCATCCTCCTGATATCGCCTCCGCTACTCTTTCTGTTAACGCCCTCAACCACCTCCTCCTCTTCCTCCACCACATCCGCCGCGGCGTCCGCCCCCACCTCCGTCCCGTCTCCACCACCGCCCACGCAACGGCACAAGGGGAGGAAACGCGTATTTCTCACGATAACGCGTTGCCCCCGCGGCTGCGACGGCGGCGGCGGTGGTAGTGGTGGAGGCGGAGGGAACGGCGCCGTGGCAAAAACGGGGGCGGAGCGGGCGGGGGCGGCGGCGTGGCGGAGGCGGTGCCCCGCTGATGCCGCTTTACTGGCACGATATTGCGCGCTCCGCCCCCTCCCTTCTCCCCCCCTCTCCCTCCCCGCCCGCCCCGTTTCTGAGTGCCTCGGGCGCTAATATCACTGCTTTCTGCCGCCGCTGCTTGGTGCGGCACAGTAACTCCCGCCGCTATACCCAAGCCACGCCCCCCTCCGCGCTCCGCCTCGCCGCGCCGCGCCGCGCCGCCCGGCCTTGTCTCAGCCACCAGTGTAAGGGCGGCGCCCCGCACTGGTCGGCTTCATCGGCGAACGACGTCAGCTGGCAGTCGCCACCTGCGTTTATCTCGTCTTTATTTTTTTATCGTACTTTTTTTCGTTCTTCCGTACCTTTTTCGTTCTGTTTTCAGTCACACCGTATTGTATCGTGACGTATCGCATAAATATTCGTTTCGTTTTCTCGTACATTTCGTTTTCTCGTACCTACTGTTCATTTCGTTTTCTCGTTTTTAGTCACGTTTCTTCGTTTTTAGTCACGTACTGTATCGTGTCATATTGAATAAATATGTAGAAATTTTAAAAATTGTTTTGAATTGTTTCGTAATTTTTTTCTTTACGCATTTCTTCTTTAATAAAACAAGTTGTATTTACTTCTCTATTTTGGATGAGTGCAGCTGGCTCTCGTCAGCGGCGTTATCTCTTTTTTCATTTCGTTATTTCTCGTGTTTTGTTCGTTTCGAGCCACATCAAATTGTACTGTATTTTAGCCTATTAAATCGCCATTTTAAAACTATGATCTCCAATAGTTTTTCGTTAGTTCGAGGCGGTGACAGTGGTAACGACGATGGGGCAGTGACGACGATGGGGCAGTGACGACGATGGGGCAGTGACGACGATCGGGCGGTGACGACGATGGGGCAGTGACGACGATGGGGCAGTGACGACGATGGGCCGGTGACGATGATGGGCCGGTGACGACGATGGGCGGTGAGCGACGATGGGCCGGTGACGACGATGGGCCGGTGACGACGATGGGCCGGTGACGACGATGGGCCGGTGACCGCGATGGGCCGGTGACGACCGATGGGCCGGTGACGACGATGGGCCGTGACGACGATGGGCCGGTGACGACGATGGGCCGGTGACCGACGATGGGCCGGTGACGACGATGGGCCGGTGAACGACGATGGGCCGGTGACAGCGATGGGCCGGTGACGACGATGGGCCGGTGACGACGATGGGCCGGTGACGACGATGGGCCGGTGACGACGAGTGGGCCGGTGACCGACGATGGGCCGGTGACGACGATGGGCCGGTGACGGACCGATGGGCCGGTGACGACGATGGGCCGGTGACAACAATGGGGCAGTGACGACAATGGGGCAGTGACGACAATGGGGCAGTGACGACAATGGGGCAGGTGACGACAATGGGGCAGTGACGACAATGGGGCAGTGGCGACAATGGAGGCGTGACGACAATGGGGCAGTGACGACAATGGGGCAGTGACGACGATGGGGCAGTGACGACGATGGGGGCAGTGACGACGATGGGGCAGTGACGACGATGGGGCAGTGACGACGGTGACTGAGACGTGGCAGTGATGGCGATGATGGTGGTGACTGCGATGACGGCGGTGGTGGTAACGGCAGTAACTGCGGAGGCGAGTGCGGCGAGTTATATCCTCCGCGCTGCTGTTTGCTTTCTTTGCGGGCCGCTCCATGGCTCGCATTTGTTCTGCGATCGCGGGCCGCAGTCCTTGGGGCGGGGTTTTTCTCGCGAGCCCAGGCGAAAGCGGGCACGTCTCACTTGCAAGGGAGTTTTAAACAAGGGGCCGCGTTCGGCAGAATGACGCACGGGAGTGGGGTAACCTCCGGTAGCACGCAAGATACTTGGACACGAGTCGAGTTGCCTTTGGTGTAGTTTCTTATCAACAACTGTGTTTATCCCAACCGGTTTGTATAATAACTTTGATTGAACCAAAATAAAATCGATTTTCCTCAATACTGTAATTGTTATATCTACGTACACAACCACGCATGCATTCACTAAAATCTGGAGCTTTTAAGCATTTTGCAGTCCTCATGAACTCCCCCAGTCGAAAACAAAAGAAACTGCAGCAAATATGGCGTGTGATATTTACAGGAATTATTATTAACACTAATAATTCTATAACAAAATTAATATGATAATAATATTACAAAGATATTCTTCTTGATATCATTTTTTTCGGAAAGAAGGTATTACAGAAGTTACTGAACAACACGATTAGGCCGATAACAAAGTAAACAGTGCGGATGGAAATTAAGGAATGAGGCTACTGCCAATATTTTAAACGAATTGATCAGCTATCTGATCGTTTTGATAACTTCTATTTGATTGTGTTAACCTTTATGACTTTTCATTCACTTACGTGTAATAATATGCATGTTTTTACAAGATTGCTTGAATACACTGTGCGAGCATCTCTTTAACACGTGAGTTATTTGATTGTAATAGCATGAAGCTGACGCTAATTACCTCAGCACTTCGCCCTGCCCGTGAAGTCACTTTACCCATCATCATAACAGTAGTGCCTTCGCAATTACTATATCATGACAGTAGTGTCTTCGCATTACTATACCTGTAGCAGTAGAGACTTTTGCTGGAACAGTCGCTTACACAATGAACTGCGGAGGTAGAAACAAACAATACCAGAATTATTCAGTAATTCTCACCAGAGACATGTTTTGTGTTGAACCACAAATACGTATCTAAGTAAATATTCTCAGGTAAAGGATCATCCCGATAGCTACATTCTCAGTAACGGACCTTTCCCGATTGCTACGTAACATCTTTTAGTAGAGCAGACGCCATATGTATGTAGTTACGTGTCTAAACTCTACATCGGTGGTTCTTAACAATTAACAGCGACTTTTTTATCGCCGTATTATTTATTTACAGAGATGATCTATTATTTACAATAAAGTTGACGAAACAAAAGATATAAAGATATATAGTATCCTGATGTTTTAAAAAAATGACAGGTATTAGTAGATAACAGTAAAAATTGACAATACAATGCAGGGCAAGTTAAATAGTAGGCTATAATCTCGTAGTTACGAAATTTGATATCATTCCTTTGGCTTTTCTCGGACGTTCACCTACTAAGATCCTTGAATTACATATATTAGGAGAAGTGTGGAGGCGCAGAGGAAATGGGACAACCACAAAACTATCTCCTAAGAACTCGCTTTGCCCATTACAAACGTCACGGATGGATTGGCCAGGAACCAAAGTAGGGTCACAGTGGTGGAAGTTGTGTGCGCTAACCACAACGCCACGAACACCTCGTCCAACGAAATGCGAAATATCAGTAACTTCACGATTCATTCATGTTTCCTGGCAAGTCAATTGGTGTAGTCATTTTCCCAGTTGGTAGAGTCAATGTTTATCCCCGGAGGAGGTGGAGATTCCTATCCGCTTGATAGTCAGATGAGGTTACGAACTATACGTTGCTTTACGAGGGACTCTCCACTTCAGATTTCGTCTCCAGCGCAAACACCGCAGAACCGGGACATGCATGGTCATCCCACATGTGTGAGTGCAGTGTAATTGTAGTCAATGAGAGTAAGGGGCGAGGATAGGACAAAGAAGAGGAACGAAAGATCCTGCACGGATTGTGCCCCGTTTATTAAGGTACCCTAAGAAACGGGCTACGGACCGCGCGCGATCTTTCCTTCCTCTTCCTTGTCCTATCCTTTCCTCTTCCACACACTTACATTAAGATGCACCACACTACCACACTGTCGGGAGACCGGTCAGGAGCTTACAGCTTGTCCCAGCTGGGGCGGTGCCCCGCTGGTGGGAGATACCTGGTTTGAGGGGTAAACCCCGCTAGCCGACGGTAGGTCGGCGCCAGATCTCGCCATCCAGCGGGGAAAAGATCATCACCCCCAGAAAAACACGCACCACACTTACGGGACTAATGACCAAAGTAGTTGACGTGCCAGGAAACATCAATCAATCAATCAACCTTCGTCGTGACTCGAATCCTGGGACCCGCCACAGAAACAACTCTCTCAGTCTGAATCAGTGAAGAACTACTGATTGACAGTGACTATTCACTGATGGTGTCAGTTATAACCCTACCATTGACAATCAGTGAATTGAGCTGAACAAATCAGTGAAAATCGGGTCCACTTTTTGAATCAGTGAAACTTCACTGTTTGAATCAGTGAAGACGACTGAACGATCAGTGAGACGTCACTGGCGGATGGTGGCGCGGCACTTTTACCACTGACGACCAGTGAAATACTGGCGTCATTACGAAAAGGTTCGCTTATTCGCTGATTGTCAGCGAAACTACCCATTTCGACTGACGATATCAGTGACTTCCGGTCTCACTGATTGAATCAGTGACTATTTCACTGATTCAGATTCAGAGAGCGATAAGACCGACTCCCAGCTACCTCCTCCGGTAATACATCGGCGGCAATATGGGGCGCGCCAGCATTAACCTCCCGTCTGTTAGCTTTCTTCGCCGGCCTCCTCATCGCTCTAATTCGTTCGGCCCATCGGGAGGGGAAGTACCGCCTGCCCCCGAGGGGTCGCCGGAAGATTTTTCTCCGTCCAGGCGGAAGCGGAAGCAGGGGGTGGGGGTGGGGTGAGGGGAGCGGAGGGGGCCCGCACGGCGTTCATCAACGGAGCTCGATTTATCGCGGTGTCGGATCGCGTATTGTAGAACGCCGGGTGACGTCTGTGGCAAATGGCGCCGGGGTTAACCTGCAAGTCCCCGGGAAGTGATGTGGAGTGAACACGCATAAACGCAACTCTTTACACTCATTTGTCTCACGATAGAAAAAAAAAATATCAGGACGTAACATAAAATAATTACGACAGAATATCGGAATAGAGTTGATGAGGAATGAGTGAATAGCAGGTGGATTTTAATGAAATGTCATTATTTTGTTCTCATTTTAGAACAATGTCGTCTAGTGTGTAAAAAAATTATTAATTCCTATGTGACACAAAATTAGAAAAATATATATAACAGTTCCTTTATTGTTACAAAACTTCACATGCCTGTAATATTGAATGAAATCAGAGTTAAATGTTTTATATTGTTTGTTAAATATTTCATTGTAATGTCTGTTTATGTAATTGTAATATTTTATAATGTAAAATTGGTAAAATAGATTTTGATCGCTTATGACCAAGACGTTTCACAGCGATCTAAAATAAATTAAAATAAAAAATGTCGTCCAGTATAGTTTTATGTTATTACAAAAGGAAATGACTATTTTTATTTGGAATTTTTTTTTTCATTTTTCTGCCAATTGTGACTAAAAAGTCATTTTTTTAACTTTTCCCAACATTTTAATGCATTTTTGGCTAATTTAATCGATTTTAATATAATTTTAATGGTACTTGCTTCAAATAATATTTAAAAGATGCAACAAATGTTCTTCCCAGAATTCCGTAGTTGCATATTTCGTCGTTCACAAATTGTAATGACAGCCGTTGTACGTAATCTAAGGCTCCTGTAAGCCTAAGCCTATCAGTGTAATAGTCTGTTCGGTCAATTTTAGTTAACTAAAGACATATTTACTGGTAAAGAACAGTCCAAACAAGAAGTTTGAAAGCTGATTTCACTTGAACGAATGGAAGAAGCCCCGATAACATCAGTAACCATGTCCAAAACTTGAGTTTCTCGTTCGAAGTGGTTTTTGATCACATTTTTACGCCATTTTCTCTGGTTTTTGGGCATTTTAAACACATTTTAAGAGCATTTTATTCATCATTTTTGGCGATATTTAGGTCATCAAACTCCGCCCTCTGGTGATGAATAACCCACATCTACAAAGAGAATTGATAATCTAAAAAAAAAAAAATTTTTATTAATTCAAGAAGTGAAAATGATTTAAAACAGATGAATTACATATTACCAATATACACAAGTCACTACAAGTCTTCTGTTTAAATAAGACCATTGTTTAAAATATTGTTTGACATTTAAAACTGAAGATGAAAGTAATTATTTTTAAAAACGCTATTGTTATTATGTATTACATATATAATACTGATGTAAATAGATATCCTAAAGCAATTTTCTGTCCCTAAAATAAAATATCAAATACAGTCCGACAAATATTCACATTGGTAGATTCTGATATGAAAATTCTGCGTAATATGCGTTGGTGAAACACAACTGCAGCTTCCCTAATGGAGAGTCCCGTTGAGCGGGGATGCCTCCTGGGCCTTCTAGAGCGCCCAGGAGCTGTACCGGAGGGATCGAGGGAGGGGGTGGCGGGGAGCGGGGGCCACAAGGAACGAGGGAGGGGGGCGGGGAGCGGGGCCGGAGGGAACGAGGGAGGGGGCGGGGCCGGAGGGAACGAGGGAGGGGGCGGGGCCGGAGGGAACGAGGGAGGGGGCGGGGCCGGAGGGAACGAGGGGAGGGGGCGGGGAGCGGGACCAGAAGGAACGAGGGAGGGGCGGGGAGCGGGGCCGAAGGGAACGAGGGAGGGGGCGGGGAGCGGGACCAGAAGGAACGAGGGAGGGGCGGGGAGCGGGGCCGAAGGGAACGAGGGAGGGGGCGGGGAGCGGGGGCAGAAGGAACGAGGGAGGGGCGGGGAGCGGGGCCGGAGGCAACGATGGAGGGGGCGGGGAGTGGAGCCGGAGGGAATGAGGGAGGGGCGGGGAGCGGGGCCAGAAGGAACGAGGGAAGGGGCGGGGAGCGGAGCCGGAGGGAACGAGGGAGGGGGCGGTGCCAGCCGCGGCGAGGAGATGCCTCCTGAGTCTTTTAGAGCGCCGTGGGGGCGGTGGGAACGAGGGAGGGTGAGGCGGGGCGAGCCGCGGTGAGGCGAGGTGAGGTGAGGTGAGGAGGACATCTCCTCGGGCGCATTCCCTTCGACGCGGCGCCGCGAAATAATCTCGCGGTAATTAACATTCCGATCGCTCAGTTATGTCTCTCTCACCTACCTCCGCCCCGCCCCGCCCCGCCCGCACCTGCTCCATGGGCGCTGCGGCGCGCCCCCGAATCGCCCCGGGCCCTCTCGCTGCCCTCTGCTTCCGTCGTCTCTTCGTGCCGTCCCCGTCCAGCCGGTTCAGTCCAGTCCGATCGGTCCCGTCCATTCCATTCCAATTCCATCTGGTCCGATTCAGACTCGCTCAGCCCAGACCAGACCAGACCATACCAACCCAGACCATACCAGCACAGACCGTACCAGCCCAGACCGTATCAGCCCAGACCGTACCAGCCCACATCATACCAGCCCGCACCATACCAGCCCGCACCATACCAGCCCGCACCATACCAGCCCGCACCATACCAGCCCGCACCATACCAGCCCGCACCATACCAGCCCGCACCATACCAGCCCAGACCATACCAGCCCAGACCATCTGAGCTCAGACCAGGTTAGACGGTCCCGCCATGTGCAGCCCAGTCCACTACTGTCCAGTCTCTTTGGAGTCCTGCGCAGTCCAGTCCGCCCTGTCGAGTCCCGTCCAATGCAGTTCAGTACAGTCCAGTCCCGTCCGCTCCAGTTCAATCTAGTCCCTTCTAGTCCAGTTGAGTCCAACCTCATCCAGACTCTTACCACGTTCGTCCCGCTCGGTTCCGAATTGCCTTGTTTATCTCGTCTATCTTCTCCGCCCCTCCCCAGTCCCCAGTCTCCGAGACCTCTCCCATCCTGCCAGCTTCTCCTCTCTCTCCCGTCCAGTCCGTCTCGCCTCGCTCCGCCACCGCACTCCTGCCAGGTGGCGTGCCATCGGGCGAGGGAGTATAGAAATTGCGGTCGCATAGCTGCCGCCCCCACTCCCCGTTGCCGCCTGGGCCCGCCGTCCACGGCCGGCTACCGACGGCCAGGGGCCGCAGCCTTTGAGGGAGCGGGCAGTGAATGGTGGCGACGAAACACGAGGCAACGAGACATGCAGATCAGTAAGGTCCGCAACACACAAATCGTAATGATGTGTTGTGATGAATGAGGCATAGGAAATGAAAAGAAAGGACGGTATCGCTGCGTGTGGGCACTACAAGCACGACATTGTATGTAGTGCAAATATTTTTACGTGACACGTTGAAATTCGTAGTTTAGACACTATAAGCACGACATTGTATGTCATGAAAATGGCTTTACATGACTTGAGTTGAAATTCGTTGTTTAGAGTTACTTATGAGATCAGAACACTTATTCTTAGCGCAGCAGTTACTACCAGTTTCAATCATAACGATCGTTCTCCGATAGAAACGTATTTAAAACATTAAATTATTGGACACCTAGACAACACCAGACAACACGATCATTTATACAAGAGGTACCAACGTCTCCAATATCTGTACAAAACTTCATTTATATAAAAACTGGTGTACATTTCATGCTTATTTTTAATTTATACTGTAATGCTTAAACTTTTCAATTTATCACAATTTCATGTAATATTCAATATTTATACAGTACATATAAAATTTGAGAAGGTCAACTGATACTTATATCACAAATTTGTATAACTTATTGATAAAAACGCGTTTAAATTAAACAGGGGAATATTCATCTCCTATTGCTCATGTGATATCACTTGTGCGTAATTCTAAAACGGTCAGTTCTAGAACCTGAAAACGTTATCTTTGAGACCAAAGATCATCTTTTAACCCTAAAAATGTGGTATTTTGGGATCTTCGTATGCATTTGTGGACGTTCGTCTCCTCTAAGCTTCTTCACTTTATGATACGAGTAAGCTCACGAGACTAAGGTAGAACTTTCTTAAACTCTGTTTAAATCGTTTATCTTAAAGAAGATGTTATATCCTAATTGCCAACATACGCGTGATTCAAAATATCAATAATATAAATAAAATATTAAGTAACTTACCAAAGATATGTTGATTGCAGTAACAATGAACAATGTTCCAATATAAGCGCTGCTAGGACCATTTAAAAACTGAAAAAGAAATAAAGACTTTAAGATTACACTTAATTTATTGAAAAAAGGTTTAATAAATTATGTAAAATCAAACTATGAATGTTCAGGATTTTGGTTTCATATGCGAATGGAAATACTTCTTTATACATTCAAATGATATATACCCACGAGAAGGCATTAAATAAGACAAGAGTTAACTCAAATGTCATAATACTTTTTCTTCGCTTGATAACGCCGGTCAGGAATTGAATTATTCGGTTCATAAGCATACTACTTGGGCTGCACATTTCTACACAGCTAAGAGTCTTGAAGTCAGAAGATGCTCATATTAGCATTTTCTCTGTGGCATTTTCCACATCAATGACTGCAAGATCGAGACTATTTTTGAAGTATTACTTTGAAGGGGCTATATATGACATATGTTTGCCATACTTTTGAAGTACATGACATAATAAGAGGAACAAAATAATTTTAAACGAACGACTGACGCTGCTAATGTTGCCTTTCTCTAACCTAGTACAAATCACCATGTTCATCAAAATTCCTACACTAAAAACTCTTCCGTATATTTTATACTCTATCTTTTAAAATGTCCTGCTTGAATCAGATGATTTTAAAAAGTAGGTTAAACACAAGTATGTATCGTGTACTTTCTACTCAATTTTTTTGAAACTAATTGTCGAAAAATAAGTTGATACAACTTGCGATAACACTAAAAAATCTGAACATTTTCCTCAATAATATGAACGTTGTTGGAAAACGTTGACCGTCAATCTTCTGCGGGGCGCTTTCGCTCTATATGCCATATGTACCCCATACATATGAATTACATGTAATAAAAGAAACAAATCATTTGATCGGAGCGACTGACGCTGCTAATGTTGCCTTTCTCTGACCTAGCACAAATCACCGAGTTGATCAAAATTTCCTTCATTAAACGAAAGTTCTTTCTACTTATATTTTAAATTGTCTTGCTTGAATCTAATTATTGAAAAAAAGTTAAACGTAAGTATCTATCACGTACTTTCTACTGTATGTTTTAAATTTTGTAGCTTGAAAAAAAAGTTTTGATTTGCGATAATTCCCGTGCATCCAAACAATTTTTCGAAAAATTGGAACTTCTCGAACATTCTGAACGGCAATCTTCCGCGTGGTGCTTTCGCTGACCGCAAATGCGTTAAGAGCAGCGGGGCCGTAGCCCGACCGCAGTATGAACGCGCCACATTTCTCGCATTGTTCCGCACACACGCCGAGGCTGCACCCCGATACTTCAGGGGCAGGCGCGAGGGGGAGGAATGTTCGAAGGTGTCTGCAGGAACGCGATGGAGTCGTCCTGCAGCTCCAGAGGCCACGCACGGGGGAGTAGGGCAGGCTACAGCTCTGGTTTGCAAACTCCGTTTGGGGAAACTCTAGAGGAACACAGAAGCACGCTAGGTGCAGAGGAATTGAAAACTCAGACAAAATTCTAAGAGACGTTCAGTTTTAGTAAATAATAACATTTCTACGTATCTATAGTTCGATTAATTGTTTTGGAGATATTATAGTGAAAATCTTTAATCATTAGTTCCCTTTCATTGAAATTCAAATGTTTTAAAACGCTTGTTGTTACAGCCATTAGACATCGAGCTTAATTCTTGTTAAGTTTGAAAATGACATTTCTTTGAATCTCCCTTGCGCTACAAATTTCTTTATATCGTTCATTTCAGTTATCTGTTATTTGACATTTCAATCAGTGGAAAAAAAAAATTATAGTATCAATGAAAAAATCTCTCATTCTGTTCGCGAATGTTGACATTTGTTCTGGAGTCCTTCTAGTCAACACTACTAGACCATTGCTGTAATTGCGACTGTACATTCTCTCCCACCCCTCTCTGTCTCCCTTCTACCCGTAATAATCTCGGACGCCGCGAAGGCTACCTTCCCCAAGGGTGACAGTTGCATAGGCTGCAACAGGAAACATTGTCGGTTTAATGTAAAATCACATGTGAAAGTATAATTTTGTACTCATACTACCATCAAAACATTAACATATAATGCATTGTAGCTTCCCTCTTTTTGTGACCTATCGATTACCAATGAATAAAATACATAATTCCATTTCAAAAAAAATATGGATAAATAAATTTCTCGCAAACTAAAAATATTGCGAACAAAATATACCGCTCATTACTTGCCCCATGATTCCACATTTTTTACCGAAAAATGTATTTCGATATTGTGAATCGTATAGAAATAACGAGGGAAGATATACATTTCAGAGAAAATATTTGGTCTTTTTTATTTAGGACGGCAGAAATAAAAAAATATACATTGTGTATAAGTACAATCAAAGGACGAAGAAACCAATCTGACTTCAATCAAGTGAAAAACGTGATTGAACCGTTGTCTAAATCGCTCTTCAGTGTTCATTAGGAGTAGTATTTTTATGACCTATAACATAACCAAAAATGACCAATAAAATGCTCTTAAAATGTTTTCAAAATGCCCTAAAAGAAAAGAAAAATGACTTAAAATAGGGATCAAAACCAATTCAGATGAATAAGTTATGCTGCTGGATATATTACTGTTGTAATTGACACTTCTTCCTTTAGTTAAAGTGAACTCAGCTTCCAAATTTTTGATTTGGACTGAACCAGGAACGAAACCTTAGATTACATACAACGGCTAACATTACAATTTCTAAGCAAAGAAATCGAATAGGCTACTCAGGAATTCTGTGAATATTTGTTGCGTCGCGAAAATATTATTTGAAGCAAGGACCATTAAAATTATATTAAAATCGATAAAATCAGCGAAAAGTGATTTAAAAATGACGGAAAAAGGTAAACAATGACTTATTAGTCGAAATCAAACAAAAATGCCAAAAAAGAGGTCATTTTCTTTTGTCATGTCATAAACTGAATGTCTACACTAAAATGCCGTGTTCTAACATAAAAGAAAAAAATGACATTTGAATAAAACTCCCCCCTAGTCATAATATAGTCCGATTTATACGTAGTTAAACTTCAAACCCTGGAAGGAGAGAGGGTAGTTGCCATCCTATCGGGATATTCGTTACGATTTTAGTATTGGAGCTCCCGATTGGATGACAATGACCCCTCTGTCCTTCCAGCTCGTGACCTTGAAGTGCCACAACGTTTAAATCGGAATATATCACAGAGTTGGAGTCAGGTTTAACTCCCATATACCTTTGTTCGCACTTTCTTCAGAGATTTCTTACATGTTCATATTACAAATACTTGAACAATTAGAAGACACTTTTCGTATTTCTCAGAAATCAGTCACTTTTTATATGCGGAAGTTGGCGAGCACAACCTGCAGCTGCAGCACCCTCAAGCTTTGTCTATAGTAGCACCCTCAAGCTTTGTCTCCGGTTTTGATGGGGAGTTGCAAGGCCCTGGGTGGAGTACTCTTTGCTCCTCGCCTTCTCGCCAGCGGTGGCAACTAGTGTTTCTTAAACATGAATAGTCTATCGATAGCAATCGATAGTTGAAACTTGGCTATCAAAATTGTGGCCGATAGCTTTTTGGTAGTTTTAAGTCTTTACAGTATTATACAGGCAATATATTTTTAATAGCAAAATACTAAGAGCACACAAAACCGTCATGATTATGTAAAATAATAAATCAAGAAAGAGTTATGTTTCTGAATGATGTACTTAACGAATACTAATTTATATAAACTTTATTTACAATATATAAATCATAATATAATTATGTTTGTTATGAATTTTATTGGTGAAATAAATCTATTTCCTACTTATTTAATAGTAAATATTTTATACATAATTTAACGACTATTGATCATTTACAAATGTTTCTAATTGTGTGCAAAATAATGTAATAAATATACAATATTAAAAATATCCATTGTAACCGATATCCATTGAATCTATGTATCCATTGAATTTGTTAGTGTTAATTTTTAATACTTATATGTGAATGTTTCATTAACAAGAGAGTCTAATCTATATTAAATTAGTAATTTATTTCGCAGGGATTTGTATAAAAATACAAATTTCTATCTTAACACAAATAATTATCTAAATCTACTTATTAAAAAAATGAGAGACTATCGATTCTATCGATATTCAATTTCGATAGTATCGAAAACTATCGATAGTGAAACAATCGATGTTTAAGAAACACTAGCGGCAACGCGCTTCGTCGTGGGTGACGCCGCCGCCGCCGAGGCAGCGCGCGAGTCTTGAGCTCGCGCCGCGCGCAGCGACCCGGCTGGGCGCGTTGGCGGGCGAGCCCTTCCCGCCGGAGTGCCGCCTCCGTGTTCTGCAATTATTAATTAACGTTGGCCCGGTCTGAAGTGAAGGTATTAGCGGGGCTTAGCAAAAGAGCAAGCAAACTCGCAGAACCCACCGAGGCGGCGGGAAGGGGGCGACGCGGCGCCGGAGGTGAGAGGAAAGAGAAGAGGAGGAGCAGGAGGAGGAGGGGAAGAAGACGGGAAGAGGACGGAGAGTGGAGAGAAGAAAGGCGCTGGAAACAACAAGAGGCTGGTTGACGTGCGACGAGTCGTAGTAGTGCACGAGTGTCTGCTTGTGAGCTGGTGCTTCGGGCGAACACATTGCTTTGCAGTGAGGGAGGTGCCGTCTCCATGACATGGATTTCGTTTTCATCATCAATTTCATTTATCGTCATTTATTTATTATTTAATTCATTTTTATTAATTTAATTTCTAATTTTTATTTTATTTGTTTTATTTACTTCCATTTATTTATTTTTCAGTTACTCAGTCATATGATATTGACTGATTACTTCTTGTTTCGGGGCGCGTCAACTCCTATGGTCATTAGTCCCGTAGATGTAGAGCATGCTTTTTCATGGGAGGTGGCGGTGATCTTCCCCCTCTGAATGGTAAAATACGGCGCCGACCTACACGTCTGCTTGCGAGGTTTTCCCCAATCAGGAATCTCCCGCTAATGGGGCACCTTCCCAGCCTGGAATATGCTCTAAGTTTTATTTATTTATTTATTTATTTATTTGGTCAAATAAAAATTATTAGGATTACCAATACTCTGATATTTTTTTCTTTCGCAACCAGCAAAATAACTCCTAGTGATTTCCGAAATCCCTCAATTACTGAATATTTAAATAAATTATAATTTCAGTCGCAGGGACGTATCAGCGAGTATACGTGAATAAAATTAATTACAGATATCCCTTCTAGATTTCGGTGATGAATCATTCAAGGGTTGCAACTTTTAATTTCGATTAAAAAATCATGAAATTAAAATCTTGGAAAAGGAAGTCCAGCTACTTCAGAAAAAGCCCGAAAAAGAAAATAACCTCATCTACCACATTATTTTGTCTCTCCCCATGTGCTCAGTCTTGTAGTTGCACTGACCGAGTGGACAGGATCTCAGGTAACGCATGGCGAAGTACGAAACTGCTATCAACGAGTTTGATCAACAAGCTCTGGAAAGCCAACAAACACGTCTGGTTCAGGCAGCCATGCAAAACTTTCCCTACCTTTTTTTCCACACTCAAGCTGACCGCTCAAGGTACGGGGACAGCGGTTCGCAGGCACACGTTGCCACGGAATTACATCCCACCGCAATTAACACGACGTCGTCACCTGATATGTGAAACTTCTTGGATTAGTTCCCCACTTATATTTTTACTGAAATATGATCTTTTGCATTTTGCTTCCAAAGATGAAATAAAAGAAATTCGCTAGTGAGTTACCGGAGCAAATAAACTGAAAAAAGCCACAATGGTTTTCGAAAAACTAGCATGCACACTGCTCAAAAACTATCGTATAACAACACTGCCATATATTAAATATTTTAATAAAAAAAGCTTTCACCAATGCGCCAGAATCGTAGTTATTGTAAATACATAATAATAGTTCTTTACATACAAAAAATATTTAAAAAATTGCTGTTCTATATCGCAATACGTGAATAGCAGATGTACGGCGGAAAGCCTATTCCTTGGAGCCTTAGCATTACATGTCGTTAGCTGCATCTTATGTAGTGACGCACTAAGCATTAGAAACTAGTCGGTGCACGCAAATCGATAATAGGCGAAATAAAACAAATATATGGATTATCCAGCAAAATCAGTCATTGTTATTGAATTTTTCCAGAGTTCCTTGAAATTCAATAGTACATTATGAAACAATGACATGATGGGTATTAATACAACAGTGTGACATTACGATACGAGTGAGGAACGAGCGAGTATCGTAAACTTCACACGAGTGTATTAATACCTATTACATCGAGTTTCATACGGTACTTTTTCTACGACTTGTTTAAATTAAACTTTTACATTGAATCGTTTCGTGGCAGTTGATATGCAGGATTCAGCCAAGGCTACCTAGCGGACATATTCCTAATCCTACACTCGCATGCTCCCGCAGGTGGCTGTGGCTACCAGTCAGTCTGCGAAGGAGTACTGCGCTAGTCAAATAGGATCAAAGTAAAATTACAATCTTATTTATTTTAAATAGTATTCCAGTAAAATTACTAATAATAAAAGAAAAGAAAATTGACAAAAGTAATCTAATATCAAATGTAATTTAAATGTACACAATGGAACGAAACATTTACTAGAACGATTCTCAATAATTACTTAAGGGTCAATACTTGGGTTGAAAACCTCTCTTTGATTGGTCAAGAACCTGTATCATAATGAAATCTGTAATGAAATGAGTATCATTATGCAACTGGTTCCAGCCATCAAATGATCGCATTACACAATCGGAGTAGAAAAAGGAATCATTGATACCCCTGACACGGCCAGAGGCTGTTTAAGTATCTTTCAGTTTCTGCACGCATTGGAAGTTAGTAACATAGATTTGTGAAACAGCGCTGTTAGGCGCGATATTTTCCACCGATTACAACAGTAGAAATTCTGGCCCTCCGACGCAAATTTACACATGAACTTCACCACCACCACCACCCACATCCGTGTCCCAACCATTCCGCCTACTCTCGCCGTGTCTTTCTGCCTCGTCCAGTCTTTCCCCACCCCTACAAATTTCATGGGTTGATTGATTAGAGATTCCGGGCGCGTATACTGCTAAGATCATTTGCCCCCTAAGAGTAGTGCATATTTCATCTCGTGAGGCAGCTGGGATCTTACTCTGCTGGATGGTGAGATCCGGCACCGACCTACCGTCGATTAGCGGGGTTTTTCCCCAATCAGGTGTCTCCCACTGGCGGGGCATCTCCCCAACCGGACCAAGATCTAGGCCAGACCGATATCCCAACTTGTGTGGTAGTGTACACTACCACACAAGTTGGGAGATCGGTCTGGAACTATTAGTACTCCTCTCGCAGGCGTACTGGTAGCCACAGCCACCTGCGGGAGCATGCGAGTTTAGGATGAGAGAGAGTCCGCTAGGTGGCCTTGGCTGAATCAACTGTTACGAAACGATTCAATGTAAACGTTTAATTTATATAAGTCGTAGAAATAGTATCATATGAAACTCGATGTAATGGGTATTAATATGCTCGTGTGAAATTTACGGTACTCGCTCGTTTCTCGCTCGTATCGTAATATCACTCTGTTGTATTAATACCCATCTTTATTGCATACCCATGCTTGTATGTGTACGTTTTTGCATGTAACGGAGGAAGAAAGGACGAGGAAGAAAAGGAAGATCGTACGCGGTCCGCGGTCCGTGGCCCGTTTGTTAGGGTACTACTCCGGCATTCGCCTGGTGTTGTTCGGAGAAACCACGGAAAACTACCGAACGCAGCAGCCGGCCGCTAGAATTCTCCTCCAGAGAGCGCCTGAACCCATCCTAGCTATCTAGCTAGTGTCGAAAATCCTGCCACCGTCGAGACTCGAACCCTTGTTCCTCCCGGCCATAGACACTACAGTGACATCCCGTTGATCCACATCGGGGCTGCCGCGCCGGGCGAGCGTGATTCTCGAAGTCACGCCCTAATCCGGGAGACACGGCGGAAAAAATGGCGAATCGCTGTCCGGATCCGCGTGGCTTATTAAAAATGTCGGCACTCTCTCGATTCCCGTCCTCGGACGCGGGAAATGGGGATGAGTGGAACGGGCGATCCGCGCGCGACCGGGTAATTCCTTGGATTGACGCGCTGGCCTGCCGTCAGTCGATTTGTCCACGCTACGAGGAATACTCTGGGCTCAATTACAGGTTCTGTTCACTCTCCGTTGGATATGCGGACAAAACTAAGGGTGGAAGGATGAGCAGTGTCACCATGCGCGGTTTTTGCGTAATATCTGGCAATATTGCTTGACACAAATTTGACGCGTTTGTTTAAAATACATATAGTGCAAGAGTAAATTACTCATTAATAATAATAATATGAATAGTAATAAGTTTATGAAGCTGATGATGATGAAAAAGAAAAAATTAAGACGAAACATTTTGCCACATATTCAAAGACCAAACTTATTGGATACGTGCGACACCATTAGTAAATTTTTGAAGGACTTTTAAATTGCATTTTGACGAATAAAAGCTCAGGCACGCGGAGTTTGTTAGTTATGATGAGCCACATCTCTCTTACCCCTCTAAGCGTGGGAATTAAACTAGACCTAGGCATGGAGACCGTTATCTAGCCAGCAAAATCGGAAACTCTTCCTAAAATGTGTAATCCAAAATACATCCCAAATTGGAGCCTCTCTAAACAAAATTGGAGCAGTTTTTGAGAAAATTTTAAAAATGTCCGGGGGGCTTCATGTAAAGTACCTCCAAATTTTGAAGAATCTTTTTCAAAATCTCAAAGCTTCGACTAGAATCAGGTCGACCAGGGGATATTCATTTTGGAAGAAATCGTACGTATGGTTCAGGCGCTAGCAGTGTTCAGAGACGGACAGACGGACAGACGGACGTTTTCCTTTCAATTGGTTTTTCGATATCAAGAACCCACGAGAGAGAGTTCTGGCTGCACCACGTGCTAGGGGATTTTTTTCTTAATTTAGCAACTGGTTTTATCAACTTTTTCGTTATCACCCGGCAATGAATTTTTTTCCGCCGAAAATTGGCCATTTTTTCGCGCAGCATAACTTTCCCTATACTACGTATATCACTCCGTGTATACGTACGTATACGGGAAAGTAAAAATTGCTACGACTTCAAAAATCGGGACGTCCAAGCACCTTACTATAAAGCATTCTATTACAGAGGGTTTATCTTTGAGAGAACGTTAGTTTGACAACATTTAATATTACTTGAACTTTTAAAATCATTATATTAAAAAAAAGTGAATAAACCATAAATAAAAATGTTCAGATAGATTGAACAATATCAACAAGTTCCACCGAACAGTCACAGAACGCTCTGGACGCTTATTTATTTCTCCGCAGAAACGAAGACTGTAGAGAAAATTGTCTATAAATACATTAAAAGAAGTTCACCTTGGAGTAGAATTGAGATTTGTTTCCCAAAAGTAATAGTTTTCAGGCGAAACGGCGCAAATGAAATTAGATCTGCACGTCGCTGATATCCGAACTGCCCTATCAGTACACAGAGCAGTAACCCGTAAACGACAGACCTAATTTAAGCGGTATTAAAATACTATTACATAATAAGCCAAGTAACCCTCAAGTATATTCTAATTTGAACTCTTCAATAGATTCGCATACACAAAACCGTTTTTGTTTCTATGAAAAATAAAAATACAACATACAGGTTTCGCGTGACTCCCAGACCATTCGTCTGTGTGGCTTTGTGTTTTTGTAATTTTTCATTGCCATTAACTTTCTCCCCTTCAAAAAACTAACTCTGAAAGGAAAAAAGTGAGAATTTTGACATGACTGTCGCGAAACGAGACCGTTTTGCAAACTAAACCCCGCATGCGGTGATTTTCGCGCGCAGCGTCTGTTTGCTAGTAGCATTGAATCCGCTGGGCGCAATAACCGCTGGCGTTGTCCAGCAGTTGGCTGCACTGCTCGGTGGTAGTTTGCAGGGAAGCTAACCGGAGCGTCGATGCGTTCTGGGTTCATTTCTTTCCGAGCCGCGTTTCCGATTGGAAATTGAAGTGTTTAGCAATAGTTCGAAAACTAATCAACACTCGCTTGGTGGAATATTTACTGTGTGAATGACGTGTGTCACAGCGTCAAAATTTTGTAATATTGAAAGCTCATTCACTATCATTTCATTTTTTCTTCTTGTAAAAAGCCTTGTGAATTAACTAAGAATAAATTGTGAAAAGGCTGTTAGTACACCTAGGAATTACACATCCAATATTAATGCCATTTTTTAAAATATATTTTGGTTCCTAATATTGTGAAAGAATCCTCTCAGATTATACAATGTCAAAGAAAATTGGTATAAGTGTTTTACAAAGATGCTGATTAATTGCTCACAAAGCTGTTATGACACTGCCAAAGTTCACAAGCGTATGAAGTTATGATTTTAATTAGAGTAATATAGTTAAAAAATATATTTTAGAAACTTTACATTTATAAAATGTTAATCTATAACCTGCAATGCAAAGCCTGTCACATGTTTTTTTACACACGAATAAGTTTTCCTTATTTTATACAACTCTCCTCCTGTAATGTCTCTGTGTTTTTCTCAGTCGGCATCTCATTTAATTACCTTAATAGTGATCAATATGTTTACGTTATGAATCCGTTCTGAATCTCAAAATATGAGATTTATTTTTCAGGCACTTTTCACTTTAAGTCTGGAAATGATCCGACTTTGCCTTTTTATCTATCTAAGAAATGAGTATAAATACTTTAACAAAACGAATACTCGCCCTTTAAAGCTTAATCGTTTGGCGTGGGAAACCGCATTGCCTTAAGAAAAGAACATTAATAAAGAAAATTATTCACCCACATGACTGCCGATTACAATTTGGTTCATGCGAAGAGATGCGAAATAGAATTTCGATGGTTGTTTCATACCGACATGAAACCTACTGATGATTAATATGGATTTGGATTGATTAATGATTTAAGGAACTTCACTTTCTCAGAAGAGTTAAAATACAATTACACTTGGAGTTTTAGAGACATTTTATTGACCTGACCAGCAAAATTGCTGCTGAAAGAAAACACAATTTTTGTGAAGTAACGCATTGCAAAAGAACAACAAAATACACTTGTTAAACTGTAATAAATTGGATCGGAGCTTTTTCCTTTTTGGATTTTTGTCCAAATTTCTTGGTATCTAACTACACCATAGTACGACTAAAAATGGTGATAAAAAAAACTACGCAAATATGTTTAAATGAAAAAAATCAGTGCTATACTGTTTAAAATATTGCGTTCTCGTCTTAACGCCTATATTTCGACCACATACATTGACTTTTTAGCATACTGCTCTAGGCCAGCTCAGTTTGAACTCCATTAACCGTTGCAGCATGGGCCTTACTCTATGTTGCTTAACATATCTTCATTAAGGGTGGCAAGACTCAAAGCTCATGCTACATCTTTTAACATGGTAAATAAAAATGTACTCTTAATTGAAACTATCTGCTGGATTTTACCAAGAATTTATTAAAAAATTTTACATTTTCTCCTGGAATCCCGCAGAATTGTCATAATTTTGGGAGATCAACCAAGTATCTTAATACACATCAATCGAAATTTCAACGTTCTGAATACTGAAAAAAGCGAAGAAAGAATATTAAAAAATAGAAATTTTATATATCTTCCAGATTTCAATGTACGTATGCGGATTAATAATTTCCTCGAACGGACGGATTTATATATTACATTCATGTATATTTAGTTTATATCTAATAATTGTTTAATTAATATAATTGGAAACCAAATATTGCTTGTTTCGATGTCTGCCAATAATTTTGTTTTGTTTTTGCAACTGGTATTGAATGTATTAATGAAGATAATTCATTCTTCTCTCATCGACAGTTTTGTACTCTTATCTTTTCCCAGTTTTGGGTTCAAACCTAGCAACAGTATAGCAGAATTGCACTTAATACTTTGAAAATTATTCTTTTGAGTACAAAAATATTCATCATTGACAGTTAAGGGAAAATTCAATAAATATTCAGTCAGGTTATAATTTCATCACATGGCAACAGGAAACCAAAAAATTAACTCCAGCAGTCGAGAGAGTGGCTGTACAGGTTGCACAAAGCTAAGCAATCTTGAAATAAGATAATGGAGAGAGATGGAGTGTGTTGTGAAGAGGATTCTCGGAACAATGTTGTGGAAGCATATGTGATACAAAAGTAACGGTATCTTTTTGTACGTAATAAATCACTGTAATACTAGTACTTCAAAGAATCGTGTTTATTCTTCAAATGTGTTTAATATTTCATTTACTATAGCAATAACTGTAGTATATTTTATTTGCTACCATGCACCTAATGAAATATTCCAAAAGAACTCATTACTTGGTGGTCGATATTTTTGAAAACTAGACCTTCAGCCTAGCCATATAGTTAAAAATAATTGAAATTATATACGTGTTATAATTACCTATTAAATAAAATAATAGTAGTAACGCAATTAGTTTATAATGTTAAGCTTTATTGCATGAGTACATGTTTTGAAAACGAGCGACGTTAGTACCGAGTTTTCAAATTTGTATGATAGCAATAAAGCAAAATTATAAACCAGTTGCATACGCTATTTTTGTATGACAGCATTATAAATTTCTAAGAAAATCAAACTTAATTTTGCCAAACAACTGTTCTGTCGTGTCTCGGGTACTTGACATCCATGCGAGAAAACGGTGGCCGGCTGTTCTGTTTACCTCTACCTCCCCCTCATTCTCTCGCTGCGATTGGCTGAATGTATGATGACGCAATCACTCGAGCCGTAAAATCTAATACGTCATCATTTGTGCCATAAAACGCCTGATTATGAACGATTTCTTGCAACAGAAAAGTTCGTTTATAATGCTGGAACACAAAACAATATTTTTGAAAACCAACAACAATCCTCTTTCTTTAATTCTCTATTTCTCCCCTACTCCCCCTCCACATTCCCCACAACTTATTTTCCGAAGCAATAGGAAGAAAGTAGAATGGGAATCTATAGAAATCAGGAGGTTTAAGGCAAGACTCTTTGCTTTGTACAAAGCATATGCCGGTTATCCAGCCTGGAAAGATATCCACATCAGGCTCAGTAAACCCACATACTTTAGTACAGGGGATCACAAGCACAAAATTCAGTTCAGGTCACAGAGAACTGTTGTTGGAAAATTTTCCATTACAAATAGAACAATAACGGACTGGAATAAGTTGCCTGCGACAGCCTTGGAACCCTTTTCTGAAGGTGTTTCAAAGATTTAAAAGTAAATTAACCAAGATATTTAGTAAGTAAGTTAGGTTTATTAAAAGTTATTTTTATTATTATTATTATTATTATTATTATTATTATTATTATTTTTATTATTAATTACTGTTACCATCATTAGTATTGTAATAATTATTAAATGCATTACTTTATTAACATATATTATTATATTTTAAGTAATATTCGTATTGAAGTGTCTGTGACGTGTTGTGAAGAGTAGTGCAATACTGAAGTAGAAAGAGAAGTGAAGTGCAAGTGTTGTGAAGTGGAGTGGACGTCAGTGTAATAAAAAGTCGTGTATTTATTGATGTAAAATATCTGTATTACCAGAAAATGTAGAATTAATGCGGTTATTGTTGTTAAAGCCTTTGTAGTCATCATTGTTATCATATTATTATTTATATTTTTGTCTTAAAATTATTACATTGTATTTAATTATTAATTATAATATGTAAAATTTTAGTGTCCTGCCACCAGGTTGCATAAAACCTATCTGCGGAAATAAATATCTATCTATTTATTCCATTTTCGTCCTCGTAAATTTCAGGGCCTCCAAACGCCCACCCGATCCGATCTGCCCACGCCAGCGCCACAGAAGGCCTTCATCCACTCCCGGCCATCGAAAGCGATCTCGTCCCCGCGACGCACCTCCACAGTCAACGCGATGCATTGCGACCTCACTCACGCGCGGGCGCGAGCGCGTTCATTCGTTCGTTGTCCGGGGCGAGCGCAGCGCCATAGTAGGACGCAACGCATGCAACAGCAGCAGCGGCGGCGGCGGCGGCGGCAGCGCAGGGGCATTTGCATAATTTTTGCACCGCGCGCCAGAGCGCGCCAGCGTCGGTGGCGGCGGATGGCGGGCGGGTGGGTGGGCGGACGGGCGCATCGCGGGCGGGCGCGCGCCCACGACAAACGAGCAACATACAAACAAACAAACGCGCCCGACACAAACGGACGCGCCCGCTGGCTGGCCGGCCGGCTGGCTGGCTGGATGGGCTGGCTGCGAGGCCAGGCGAGGCGGAGGCGAGCGAACAAACAGGCGGGGAGCGCGCGGCCGGGCTGGGAGGGGAGTGTAGAGGGGTTGGGAGGGGAGTGTAGAGGGGCGGGGGCGGGGAGTTGTAAGAGTGGTAGAGGCGGGGAGTGGCTGCGAGGCCAGGCGAGGCGGAGCGAGCGAACAAACAGGCGGGGAGCGCGGCCGGGCTGGGAGGGGAGTGTACAGGGGTTGGGAGGGGAGTGTAGAGGGGCGGGGGCGGAGCGGGGAGTTGCAAGAGTGGTAGAGGCGGGGAGTGGCTGAGAGGCCAGGCGAGGCGGAGCGAGCGAACAAACAGGCGGGGAGCGCGGCCGGGCTGGGAGGGGAGTGTAGAGGGGTTGGGAGGGGAGTGTAGAGGGGCGGGGGCGGGGCGGGGAGTTGTAAGAGTGGTAGAGGGCGGGAGTGGCTGAGAGCCAGGCGAGGCGGAGCGAGCGAACAAACAGGCGGGGAGCGCGGCCGGGCTGGGAGGGGAGTGTAGAGGGGTTGGGAGGGGAGTGTAGAGGGGCGGGGGCGGGGCGGGGAGTTGCAAGAGTGGTAGAGGCGGGTAGTGGCAGTGGGAGAGGCCGCGTGACGTGGGTAGCGGGAGGGCGGGGATGCAAGGTGGTGTGAGCATTAGGGGTTGAGGGCGGCTGACAGAAGCGGGGATAGGAGGGCGATAGTGGTGGGCTGGATGTACGAGCTGCGGAGTGGGACGAGGCGGGGAGAGAAACGGGGAGGGAGGCGGAGAGAGAGACTGGAGGGAGTCGACGATGGCGGAGAGGGGAGGCGGAGAGGGAGGAGGGGAGTTGCAAGAGTGGTAGAGGCGGGGTACCGTTAGCGGGGATGAGGAGGCCGCGTCGAGGACGGCTCAAGTGAGAGAGGATGCGGGGAGAGGTGAACATTGAGAGAATCGGGAGTGGTATGGCTGACAGAGGCGGTACATAAGGTGGCGTTGAGGGCGGCAGTGGAGGGCTGGCTGTGTGCGATATGTGAAGCGAGGCGAGGCGGGGAAGGAGTAATTGCCGAAGGGGTAGAGGCATGGAGTGACTGTGGTGATGAGGCGGGGAAGGTTACCACGAGGGGAGAGGTGTGGTAGTGAGAGCGTCGAGTGCTGTAGTGAGTGAGGCAGGGACGGAGGCAGGGACGGAGGCAAGGACGGAGGCGGGGAGGAGGCGGGGAGGGAGACGGGGAGGGAGGCGGGGAGGGAGGCGGGGAGGGAGGCGGGAGGGAGGCGGGGAGGGAGGCGGGGAGGGAGGCGGGGAGGGAGGCGGGGAGGGAGGCGGGGAGGGAGGCGGGGAGGGAGGCGGGGAGGGAGGCGGGGAGGGAGGCGGGGGGAGGCGGGAGGAGGCGGGGAGGGAGGCGGGGAGGGAGGCGGGGAGGGAGGCGGGGAGGGAGGCGGGGAGGGAGGCGGGGAGGGGAGGCGGGGACGGAGGCGGGGACGGAGGTGGGGAGGGAGGCGGGGACGACAGCGGGGAGGGAGGCCGGGGAGGCAGGCGGGGAGGGAGGCAGACAGGGACGGAGGCGGGGTCGGAATTGGGGACGGAGTTGGGGACGGAGGCGGGGACGGAGCAGGGACAGAGGCAGGAAGGTGGCGAGGGGAAGTAACCTCAGAAGCAGCGGGGAGGCTGAGGGGACGTTGGCGTGGGCATAGACAGCAGTGGGAAGGTAGCAAGAATGGGGGCTTGTGAACCAGCGGGTTTGGGAAAAGCGGTGAAGACCTGAGATGGTGGCAGGAGCGAGGGCAGTTGCGGGGGAAAACGGTGGGGAAATGACGGGGCAGCTCGAAGAGAGACCTGGTGCCGGCGGTGGCAGAGAGCGGCAGAGCGGAGCGGGGAGAAGGTGATAGAGCTTGGCGGGAGAGATGACGACAGTGTAGTGGGGAGAGACCCGCAAGGGAGAAGAGTGCAGAAGGGTGTGGCGGGGAAAGGGTAGAGCGCGGGTGGGCGACGGGGCGTCAGGACTGGGCATGAAGAGGGGGGCAAGGCGGGGTGAAGCGGGGAGACATACTGTCGACGTGGCTGAGTGCGGCATGGTGGTACAGGTCGAGGGGGCAGGGCGATGACGGCAGGGCAGAGCGAGAGGGCGGTTGGGTGGGGCAGAGTGTTGGCGCCTGACGCGGAGAGAGCGACAGACGAGGAGAGAGCGCAAAAGGGCGGAGGGAGAGTGTGTCTGGGTTGGGAAGATGAAGGGAGGCGGGGCAAGACGGGTGTGTCTGGGTGGGGAGGGGCGAGAGGGACTATGTCGGAGTGGTGTTAGGGTGTGGAGGGGCGGTGTAGTGTGAGGCCGGGCAAACGTGGGAATGGAGGGCAGGGACGGGAGGGGCGCCGCGGGAGGAAACGAGAGAGGATGTAGCGGGGAGTGGGGAGGAGAGCGTGGCGGGTCGGGGTGAGAGAAAGTATGGCGGGCACGGGCGAGAGAGGGTGTAGCGAGGGGTCGTGGATAGGGTGGGGTGAGAGTAGTCGTAGCGGGACGGGGCGAGAGTGTGTGGCGGGACAGGGCAAGAGGGGGTGTGGCGGGACAGGGCAAGAGGGGGTGTGGCAGGCGGGGCGAGAGGTGGCGCGGCCGGGCGGGGCGGGGTGAGGGTGGGCGTGGTAGGACGGAGCGGGCGTCGCGGGTGGCAGCCGGGGAGGGGGTGCGGCGTGGGCGTGGGGTGGGCGGAGCGAGTTGGGGTGGAGGGGGAGGGGTGTGGTGGCGTGGCGGGGAGTGGCGAGTAGGGCGGGGGGCAAAGCGAAGGGGGTGTGGCAGGGTGGGTGGCGTGGCGGGCGGCGTGGCGGGCGGCGTGGCGGGCGGCGTGGCGGGCGGCGTGGCGGGCGGCGTGGCGGGCGGCCGTGGGCTGGGCGTCGGGTGGGTGGAGTGAGTGGGGATGAAGCGGTGAGGGGTGTAGGGGCGTGGCGTGGCAGGGATTGACGAGTGGGGCGGGGGCGGAGCGAGTGGGTGTGGCAGGGTGGGCGGCGTGGGCGTCGGGTGGGCGTGGGGTGGCGGAGTGAGAGGGGGTGAAGCGGGGAAGGGTGTGGGGGCGTGGCGTGGCGGTGCGGGGCGAGGGGGGGCGGGGGAGCGAAGCGAAGGGGTGGGTGGCAGGTTGGGCGTAGTGGCGGGCGGCGTGGACGTGGGTGGGCGGAGTGAGTGGGGATGAAGCGGGGAGAGGTGTGGGTGCGTGGCGGGGCGGGGATTGGCGAGTAGAGCGTGGGGCGGGCGAAGGTGGCAGGGTGGGCGTCGTGGCGGGTGGCGTGGGCGTGGCTGTGGGCGGAGCGAGTGGGGGTGAAGCGGGGTGGGGGTGAAGCGGGTGTGGGGGGCGGGGCGAGGCGTGGCGGGGCGGGGTGCGCCGGGCGGGGGCGAAGCGAAGGGGGAGTGGCAGGGTGGGCGTGGTTGGCGGGCGGCGTGGGCGAGGGGTGGCGGAATGAGTGGGGTGAAGCTGGGAGTGGTGTAGAGGCGTGGCGGGGCGGGGCGTGGCGGGCCGTGGTGGGACGTGGCGGGGAGTGACGGGGCGTGGCGTGGCGTGGCGAGGGGGGCAGGGGCGAAGCGGGAGGGGGGTTGGTGGCAGGGTGGGGGCGTGGCGAGCGGCGTTGGGGGTGTAGCGGTGAGGGTGGCGGAGCGGGGCGTGGCGGGGAATGTCGGGGCGGGACGTGGCGGGGAGTGACGGTGCGTGGCGTGGCGTGGCGGGCGGGGCGAGGGGGCGGGGGCGAAGCGGAAAGGGGTGTGGGGGCGTGGCGGGGCGGGGGTGTGTGGCGTGGGCGAAGCGGAAGGGGTTGTGGCAGGGAGGGCATAGTGGCAGGGGGCGTGGGCGTCGGGTGGGCGCGGGGTGGGCGGGGCGGCGCGGCGCCGCGAGCCCTGGTAATTCGGCGTGCAGTGGATGCAGCGGCGCGATGCGCGGGCGGCGAGTGGGAAGCACGCGTGCAAATTATCATCCGTAATTAAACAGCGGCGAATCGTCCAGCGTGCGCGAACCCGCGACCCCCGCCCCTCGCTCTCCCTCGCCCTCCCGCTTCACGCACCGTCATCCCGCGTCCCCGCTCTCCCCGCCTCTCTTGTCATCTCATCGTCGCTCGCCTGCTCTGTGTTATCACCGTGCCGCCAACCCGCCTGACCCCGCTGCCCCCGTCGTTTACCGTGTTCATCGTCACGTGCCAGCTCCGTTTTATTCGCTGTTTCCACACACCCGCTTTGACACTCTTCTCTCTGCATCTTTATCCAGCTCTCTCTGTGTCGTCAACGTACCGCCAACCCTGCTCGCCTGACCCCGCAAACCTCCCCTCTCTGTGGTAATCGCCATGTCCCAGCTCCGTATTATTCTCTGTGTCACATTCCCGCTTTGACACTGTTCTCTCTTCGTCTCTATTTTTCGCTCTGCGTCTCTATTTTTCGCTCTGCGTCATGTATGTGCCACCAATCCGCCTCTTCGGACTGCCTGACCCTCTTTGCATTCGCCGTGTTTATCGCCATATCCCAGCTCCTCGTTATTCACTGTGTCACATACCCGCTTTGACACGGTTCTCTCTGCCTCTATATTCATCGCTCTGCGTCATGTATGTGCCACCAATCCGCCTCTCCGGCCTGCCTGACCCTCTTTGCATTCGCCGTGTTTATCGCCATATCCCTTCCCCTCGTTGTTCACTGTGTCACATTACCGTTTTGACACGGTTCTCTCTGCCTCTGTATTCATCGCTCTACGTTACGTCTGTGCCACTAACCTGCCTTTGCGGAGTGCATACCATCGTTCTCCTCCGCCTTTTATTTCTCCACTCTGTTCATTACTGTAGCTCCAGTTTATTCACTGCATACCCACTGTGCGTAATTACTCTCAGATATTTCTCGTTCCTCCTGTTCCTCTGCCATCCTTCACCCTTCTTTCATCATCGCTTGTCAACTACACATTTTCTCTTCGGCATGTTTCTTTCTTCTTGCCATTCCTTACGCCAACGGCGCCGTCCTCTGTGCATATTATTCTCTTGCCTTCTATTCTCCGTTTGCCAGTTCTGCGCGTTCATTTACTCCTCTTTACATTTACTTCTCTTCTCGGGCTGCTCCCGTCGCCCCTTTCCCCGATCACTCCTCACTTCTCTACGCCTCTCTCGTAAGCGTTAGTTGTTTCTCTTTCTCGTTTGGCCCAAATTTCCCCGCCGTTTTGCAATTTCTCCCCCCCTTACCACCGTTGTATCACTTTTACTTCCTAGTTTTGCGTATCTCTATTGTCACATCACAACCAGTCCGACCCTTACGTTCTTCTTAAACCTATAATCTCTTCTGTTCTTTTTAAACCTACAACCTTCACATATAGTTTTCGCACCTCATCTTCCCTACTCCTTCTCTTCTTCCCTTCTCTCACACACCCTCGATCATCAGTTTCCATCATCTGACATACCTACTTCTCGTTCCACGGTCTCGTCCCTTCCATACCACATACTTTCCCCTGCAATCATTCCACACTCCTCTCCCACTACATCGCGTCTGCCTCACCGAACACATTCCCCCCCCTCTCCATCAACAGACACATGCATCTCCCCGCCCTTGCACCTGGCTGCATTTCACACCACCCCTTCGTCACCACGCCCGCCTCTTCACACCCCAACCGTTTCACCTCCCCTCCCCGTCTCCACCCACGCGAACAACCAACCCACCCCCTTACCCTCCTCCCACTCCACGTCCCTCTCTTCTCCCCGTTGAGCATCCCCTCCACTGTTCGTTCAACCCGCCCCGCCTCACCGCCCCGTTCCCCCCCACCCGGTCTTTCCCGCGCGATCGTCCGATAACAGTTCTTAATTAATCGAAATTCATTCTGTCCGGCGCGTATTTGCATTATTTTGCACGCCGCCCAGAAGCGGACACGTGTCGGATGCAGTTGCCGTCCCGTTTGCCGCACCGCGCCGCGCCGCGCCGCTCTGGCCTGGCCCGGGCCGAACGGGCGGCGGCGGCCGGCCGGCCGGTGCAGCCGCGCGCTGGCGGGCAGCCCGGTCGCCACAGAGCAGCACTGCTTCTGCGTGCGGGCAACCCCGCGCCCGATCATCCTCCACAAGTAACACGTGCTATTGAGTTACCAATAGACAGTGAAAACCTAGAAAATTTAGTAAAAAAAGCACTAAAATGTTTGGGTTGATTGATTATTTTGTGTATCCTAGCAATTGTATACTATGGTCATTATTTCTGTAAGAGTAGTGCAGACAACCACTGCTTCTGCGTGCCGACAACCCCTCGCGCCCGATCATCCTCCAGAAGTAAAACGGACTATTGAGTTATCAATAGACAGTGAAAACCTAGAAAAATTAGAAAAAAAAGCACTAAAAGTTTGGGGGTAATTGATTATTTTGTGTATCCTGGCACTTCTATACTGTAGTCATTAGTTCTGTAAGAGTAGTGCAGCCAAGCACTGCTTCTCCATAATGGCAACACCACTCACGATCATTCTCCACAAACAACTACAACATACTATTGTCTTATTAATAGACAGTGAAAACCTCAAAATTTCAACCAATAATATACAAATAATTATTTATTTGGGGTTAATTCTTAGATTATTTTATGTATCTGCCAGGTGTATACTATGGTCATTAGTTCCATAAGAGTAGTGCAGACAAGCACTGTTTTTGTGTGTGAGCAACATCGCGCCTCATCATTCTCCACCAACAACTAAAACGTACCATTGTATTATCAATAGACAGACTCGAAATTTTAGCTAAAAATATTCAACAAAATTATTTCTTTGAGATAATTTACTTGATTATTTTGTATACCTGGGCACGTGTATACTATGGTCATTAGTTTTATAATAGTAGTGCATACAAGCACTGCTTCTGCGTGTGGGCAACACCGCTCACGGTCATTCTCCACAAACACTAAAATCTATCATTATCACTAGATACGAAATCCTATACATTTTGGTCAAAATACATTAAACATTTTGGGTTAATTGTTTGATTATTTGTGTATCCGGGCACGTGCCTACTATTGGCATTAGTTCCGTAAGAGTAGTGCGTTTTATATCCAGAGATGTGGTGCCTGATCCTTTTTTCACAAACAACTAAATCGTACTATAATCACTGAAGAGTGTAAGAACCTCAAAATGTTTGTCAAAAATACACTAACAATTTTGGGTTAATCGTTTAATTTATTATTTTGTGTATCCGGATGCATGTCTATTATCGCCATTTGTTCTGTGAGAAAAGTGCATGTTAGATCCCGGGATGGGGTGGTGTTGCACTTAACGGGAACGTGGGGTTGGCCCTGTCCCCAACCGACACAACGGTTTCTCCGTGTGAGCTACGCCGCGCCAGATCGTTCTGCAAAAAAGAACTAAAACAAACTGCAATCAACAGACTGCGAAAACCTCAAAAATTTTAGCCAAAAAATGCACTAAACATTTTCAGATAGTTGTTTCATTGATCATCCGTGTGCATGTGTACTTCGGTCACTAGTTCTGCAAGAGCAGTGCATTTTAGATCCCCGGTCTTGCGGTGTTGCACTCAGCGGCAATGTGAGGTTGGTCCAGGCCCGGGCCGAACAGGTCCGGATGGTGCAGCCGCGCTGTCCCTACAGAGAAGCCCTGCTTCTACGCACTGGCCCGATCGTTCTCCACAAACAACTAAAACCTACTAAAAGTACTAGACTATAATCCTGGAATTTTAGCCAAACTACACTGAAAAGTTTCGATTAACCCATTTCTTCCCAAACAGTGAAATACTTAATTTATTTAATAAAGTTTAGTTAAATATTGATAAGAAGTCTCCTAATATTGGAAAACCAGTTTGCTAAACATATTTTCATTCTCGGTTGAAGCTAGACGGAACGTTGCGTTTACGCAACGTTGGGAGTTTTCCGGAAAGAAAGTGTACTTGCCGCTTTTTAAGGATCTAGAATAAGTCAACCACAAAGTTTAAATAATATAAATAATTATCAAGACATGTTTTGGGAATGTGTAGCCTTACAAGAGGTGTAGGCTATACAACATTGGGCTGATTTAAGTTCCACGTATTTAATCCGAGATAGTGATCGATATCGACTGACGTTGGGATAAGATTCCCGAAACATGTGTCCGGTTAATTATTTATAATATTAAAAATATTTTTATAAAACTTTGTGGTTATTAATAGGATCCTTAATAATTACGAACTACCACTATCTCTGCTGACACCATGGAATTTAAACATTTTCAGTTAATTGTTGTGAGTATTTTGTGTATCCGCACGCGAGTGATACGGTCATTGTTACTGTAACAGTAGTGCATGTCGTATACAGGAAGATGGCCTCAGCGCTAACGTCAGATAGGGCGATCAACGTAAGTTTGCGAGGTTTGTCCACTTCAGGTAACACCGCCAGCAGAACATGGTTCCAGCCAGACAAGCTCTAATTTCACGTGTGTGTGTGTGTGTGTGTGTGTGTAAGGAAAGAGGAGGTGGCAAGGGTGAGGATGCTCTAATTTCACGTGTGTGGTACAATATTGTGTATGTGTGTGTAAGGAAAGAGGAGGTGGCAAGGGTGAGGATGGAATAGTGATTGTTCGCGGTTCTAGCTAGTGGACTGTTTGTTAAGGTGCTCCGGTATTTATCGGAGAAATCACGAAAAGCTATTCATAGCAACCGGTCACTAATGTTCTCCTCCAGACAGCGGTTGAATCCAACCTAGCTATCTAGTTAATCAGTTAATCTCCCACCATTGAGACTCAAATGATGGGAATCATAGGTAAGAGACAGTGCAGTGGCTACTCTTGTTGCCTTGAGTCACCAAAGCCTATGTTTTCTGTGAGGATAGTCAATGTTCAACACTTTGGCTGCCTTGTGCACCAAATTGATAAACAGAACATCCCTTGTACCTGGCCGGCCACGTGTGTAAATTTGACACACAACTTCACAGCCATGTGCATTCATTTGATACACAGTTGTTTTTCTGGATCTACTGTTGCCTTTCTGGATCATCGTCCAGGTTTAGTTTCGGCATTCTTTTAGAGAGAGAGAGAGCGTCATTTGTATTTTATATGTACATGTACATGTACATGTGTATAATATTTATACACATCGCCTAAGACAGTGAAAGTTTCAGGAAATGAAGATCACAGGCCGTGTGAATAACAGTTATGCATATAAATAATTATACATAAAATAGCTCTGGCCTGGCACAAGAATTTATCAAATTAGATCTGTTAACGTGTTTATTCTCTTCCGTAATTCTGTACTGTTATATCTACTTAACGCTACCACAGGAACGAAATTCAGTGTTAACATACGGCGTCCTTTAGCTCGGCTCCACAGATATGTACGAGTGACTATGCTTACACTAAGCCTCACCTCAACAAACAGCTAAAACGCACCATAACCACTAGGTAAGGTAAAGCTAACTCCAGTCTTAGCCAATAATATTTGAAAAGCGTTCAGCAGTAACGTGATAAGCCACATTAATCGCAGCGAACTTCCCGCTAAACTTATATGTTAACCCGTATCTGATGAGGTCATTTTTTGTCACGTAACTAGTGATATGGGGACTGCATGTACCCCAACACAAAAACTTGCTTAAAAGTGTTGAAATTATAAAAATGTCTTTTTTTGGTGATATAAACAAGAAATATAAGGTATCATCATTAAGACGATTACAAAAATAATTAAATAAGAAGCACTGTGACTTACCAAAATTTAAAAATATTTTAGTGTCAACAAGAATCACTAAATAAGCACGCCTCCAACTATATTTGGAATAAACATACAGACTAATTATAAAATTTTTTGAGGACCAGAATCTTATTAAGGGGGACCGACTTACCATATCTTATGACTAATACAATACAACCTCAATTTTAAGTCACGTGCCATAGTCCCACATTCACTATACAATTTCTGTATACTACACGTTCTCTACGGCCCCCTTTTCACCACTGAATTCGCTCTTTTTCGCTTCTAAATTGACCTTGACCCATTGCTCAAATCCTCTGTCACCTCTCCTAATAATATTCCTCGAAGAATCCATAGTTTTGTGGAAAAAAATAACACGGAATAAAAAATTACGTAATCGGTGAGGTGGGGATTGGTTATACCCCAGGCGCCAGAAAAAAATAAGTTTCCGCTTATCTTCAGCAATGTGACCACCGCCGGGTTCCCAAAACAACTGACTTCCTGAACTCACCCAGAAACATAGGCTCCCTCGCGCATGCGCTTCGGGCAGGTAGAGTATGTTTCAAAGGCTGGTGTACTAACAGGCACCACATCACCAGTTACGGAATAATATCTCGATTTGGAGGAAATTGAGGCTTATCTTGATAACATAAATATATTTGCCACATTTAGGATCAACATTAGGCAGTAACAAAGTGAGACACTAACATTTTGAAAGACCGAGAAATTTTTTGTGGATGTTGGAGCTACCCTTGTTATTATATTTGAATGTTATAAACGTTTACAGAGATATCTTAAGCGATTCTTTAATTAATTCTCTCGTTATATGATTTCTGGATGACCTGGATGGCCGAGGTGGCTAAGAGCACGTACCGACTCAGCGCTTCGGTCCGAAGGGTCGCGAGTTCGAGTCCCGCCTTGGGCATGGTTGTTCGTCCCTTGTCTTTCATGTAAGTATGGTTGCGGAGAGCCTCGCTTTCTTTTGAACACAGGTCACAGGAGCCCGCAAGTGTGTTGGTGTCTAGTGTACGGTCGAATACAGGTCCCATCGGGATGTAAAGAGTAACCGTCTGTCGGCTGAATAAAGTCAGTAGAAAAAAATTCTGGACATTTTCAACAGTCTGAGGTTCTTGCGTAAGGTGTTGCTCCGGCATTCACTGGGAAGTGATTGTTATATCATGAAGTCGTAGGCTTCCGCGGCCGGAGTTATGTGGATGATCTTGGCTGTCCGGGTGACGCCGCGTCGAAGGCTGTGTGGCAGACGTTTCGACCATCTTATCGAGGTCTTCCTCAGGGCTGGTTATCGTGGTCTTTCTCAGGGCAATCCAGCCTTGAGGAAGACAACGAAAAGATCGGCAACACCGAGAAACGTCGGACAGCCAAGATCATCTGATTGTTATATCACCGATCAAAGCTGTTAGAATACCAATTCAATTGCGGAAAGCTCCAGAAACACGCGACAGTTTGTCAGATGAAGCCAATTTTCTGCAATTGACTGGTATTGAACTGACGGCCCCCCAAATACCGGCATTCTTGACCACAAGGCTGCGTTTACATAAGCCGATACCCATGCTGATAGTAACACACTCATACATAAAAAACATTGTTAATGTCAAGTACATCGTCATTAGGATTTTTGTTCACCTAGCAAAGTATAATTGATCACTGTGATCTGTACAGGCGCAGACAGGAACCCACAGAGCTGATAAAAGGGACTCAATAAAACCGTAAAGGTCAAAACTGCGCTGCTTTGGACGTCTTTGGATTTCAGTTAAACAAGAGATGCAAAAATGTATAAAACTTTCTTGTGTCCCTCAAATATATTGGCTCCCTTGAAGATTTCTTACAACAGAGAAGTACATTTTTGATTTGTAATAATTAGAAACGTTGATATACCTTACATACAGACTTTGGCGGTTCAAAAAGTAGTTAGCACTTAAGTGTATTACTCTGAAAGTAGTTAGCAGTAACAACCTTCACATAACCTGTAAGTGACCTTTTACCCCATGCCAAGATTTTCCTTGAATGAATAGGAATTAAATTCAATTGTATATAAAACAACATTTACTGAATTTCTAATATGCTTTTAACATACGGTTCTAGATTTGCTAATTTTTTATGAATATTTGGCACTAAACTTTTCTCAAATTTTTAATAAAGAATACAAACGAGTTTAAAGAAATATACCATTGCTCTAGAACAGCTTTGGAAAACTATAGTTACATTTTTTATGAAGTAGCAAAAATTTGAACGTCACAGGTTTTTACGATGAAAATCATTACTGAAAGGTGAACTTCAACTAAACCACTATCATTTATTAATTGACCTAAGTGATATCAGTGGCTGAGATTTAATAATATAGAAATTTTTAGAAATACGAACGTTTTACAAAGCAAAAAAAAATGCTGATTACAATATGTAAGAATGCAAAAATCAGCAAGGATATCAAGAATTAAAATACGACCAAAGCCTTTCAAGAGACTGAAATTCTGAAACTCAATTGCATTTTCATTTTATTGAATGCGATGATGTCAGTTCTCTCGTAATAATAAAACAACTGAAGGAAATAATTAAGTTCTGCAAAACAAACAAGGAAGCCATACTTTTTCCTTAGCTGATTGAAACAAGGCGATTTGTGTCGTTGTGGTCAGTAAGCTTGGCACCAACCTCTATTTTCCAAAATTCAATTCCTTGTTTCTTTAATAAACAAAAAGTCAGCTCTTAAAACAGATCTCTTCCTATTACTTTAAAAAACTGCCATTCGTCCCATACTTACTTATGGATGTCCGGTCTGAGAAGGAATTGCCCATTCGGTACGTAAAAAGCTCCAAACATTCCCAAATAAAATTCTTCGTACTGTCGTCAAAGCGTCTTTGTAGGTATCAAACAAGCAACTCCAAAGAGAGTTTGTTCTTCACACGATCGTTCTCAGTCACTAATCAAATAATATTTTTCTTTCTTTCTTTATTATCTTCCTCTGCAACTTCCACCTTCAACCTAGGAAAAACCTAGGACCAACGCCGAAGAATAAAATCTAGATTCCCAAAAGATAAATTTAAACCGCCCTAAAGAGAAACGCATGATTTCCCAAAACTACTTTCTGAATTTTTTTTTCTTCTTGTATATGTAACTTATTCCCCTCTTTCCCACTTTCATCGCACATATTTATTTATTTATTTACGTCAAAAACAGTTAAAAACTGCGTATGACGAGCTATGGGGAGAAGTGAATTTTGTGCACGTTTTCATAATTCTGTGGTCTCTATCCTAAACCATATTCTAGTCGAATTTTGAATACAGAAAAGAGAGTTTTTTTCGAGTTTTGTTGACAAAATATTCGCTCCTATATAATAAAATATATTTTCAAAGGTAAATTAGCTATAAATTTCTGCCCTGAACCCTCATGTTCTTCATGAAAGAATAATACTTTTTGCCGCGATAATATGAAAAACGATAATTTGAATAACTATATTTCCCACTGAAATTCAGAAGACGTGCACAAATAATGAAGTTACATTTATGTCCAGAAGCAAAACAAGGGACCATCTCAGCATTTGCTCAAGGATCAGGGAAACTGGACGAAAAACCTGATCGAGATGGGGGCCATCAACCCAGAAACTGTGGTACAATACTTGTTACAGGTTCTTTAGAATTATACAGTCCAAATGATAAATAATTACATTAACTATCATTGCTAAAATTAATTCTACTTTCCTTTTTGATGCTCGGTATAGTCTCGAATTGTATAGAAACAGTTATGCAGCAGAAAAGAATTTACTTGGGACTTAAACTTTTCTATGGAATTTAATCGTTTAATGTCTTCTGACAAAGTGTTGTAGAGTAATGTACATGAATTGTATGTGAATTTTTTGTAGTGAGCTGTTGATACTGCCACCTGGTGAATATGATTACTACGTCGTGTGTTATACTTATAGACATCGGCGTTTGCTGAAAATATATTCCCGTCCTTAAGTAAGTCATTTTTGACAAAAACTACTGATTCGTAAATCAGGAGACAAGGTAATGGTAAAATTCCTAGATTAATAAAGAGTGACTTGCAAGAATCACGTGGGTTGGATTTGCTTATTATTCGTACAATTCTTTTTTGTAATCTGAAAGTCTGTGAACTATAAGATGTGTTTCCCCAAAATATTATGCCATATCGCAGGCGGGAGTGAACATTGGCAAAATATACACAACGAGCTGTATGAAGGCTGACGGAATTTGAAAGAATTCTGAACGCGTAGCATAATGAGCTTAATTTTGTGTTCAATTCATTTAAGTGGGCATTCCATTTGAGGTTTGACTGAATTGATAGACCTAAAAATTTTGTTACATTAACATCAGTCAATGGCACACCGTTCATTTTCAATGGAGTACAGAATTTTTTATTTGATATGGAAAACTGCATTGAAACTGTTTTATTTTCATTTACTTTTAATTTGTTATTACGGAACCAATTTGAAACGTCTGATATTGTACTATTTACGGTTTCTTTGTTGCAAAGAATATTTGTGTCATCCGCAAAGAGAACTGTTCTTCCGTTTCGAATCGCTAAGGGCATGTCATTTACGTATAATAGGAAGAGAATAGGGCCTAAATCGATCCTTGCGGGACTCCACGTACAATTGGCAAAGAACCGGAAAGGTGTGTACATAAAGTTCCATCATTCCAGTAAGGTATTTCTACTCTCTGAGATCGTTGTTTAAGGTACGAACATAGCCAATCTAGAGCAATACCACGGATTCCATACGAAGGTAATTTTGAAAGTAAAATGTTATGATCAATGACGTCAAAAGCTTTTGAAAGATCTAAAAATATTCCAATAGTTGCTTCGTTTTGATCCAATGATGAGGCAACATCCTTAAGAAAAGAAAAAATGGCTGTTTCCGTAGATTTTGATTTCCGGAATCCATGTTGGCAATTTGAAAACGCGTCGTGTTTATTCAGAAAGGTTTCCATTCGCACATAAAAAAGTCTCTCTAATATTTTTGAAAAAACTGACAAAAGAGAAATTGGCCGATAATTTTGAACTTCATTTTTGTTGCCTTTTTTGAAGTGCGGCTTAATCTTAGCTGTTTTAAAAATATCTGGAAAAATTCCGGTGCATAAGGATGCATTAAATATGTGAGTTAACGGGTGTATAATGGCTGGCGCGCACGTCTTTAACAAACAATCCGGAAATTCATCTAAACCGGCCGAATATTTATTTTTTAATTTACCGATTATTTTGAGAATTGATACTGATATTGATTGATTGATATTGATATTGATTACTGAGGTCTCCAGTGGAAGTATTCTCGCTCTCTTGTTTGTGACTCTTGAGTTCTACGCGTGCTAAGTTGCAGTTCTAAACACTCTTATAAAGCGCTTGCCTCGCTGTATGAGAAAATGTAAAATTAAAAAAAAACTCGTCTGTAGACATAGTGAGAGCACAGCTTCATTGGTGGGGTCACTTCCCTTTCATTCCATCATTGCTCTTTTCATCAATCAAATAAGTCATCATGATCATCTATACATCACAATTATTCGTCCAGCACAGTATGGCTCTAAAGCTTAGGAACTGACATCGTAATAAAAGAAGAACAGAAAAGAAGGTACTTAACGCTCAAAAGCAATCAGAAGCCACCACGGAATTCAGGAATTCCAACTCCAACGTAAGCCTTTCAATTCGAAACCCCCCACCGACTGCATTTTCATGTGCAACGCCGCCGACGCACACAAAAACAACACCCGTTTGACCTCCATGCACTCTGCCGGACGAATCCAAAAACACGCCGGGCCCTGGATCCCCCCATCCCCCCCCTTCAGGCCGAACGCCACACAAACACCGGCGAATCTAATTAAAATCGGTTCATAATTCACTATTACTGGATTATTTCTCCCTGCCCAATATTGGAGTACGTAAATTAACCGCATTACATGACAAACGAAAAACACACGCCGAACTATTCGTTTCCGTCAGAAAATAATAGTGACGGGCGCGCGCGAGCGCCGACGCGACGTGACGCACGATGACGTCACTCGCGCGACCGATGGCGCGGACGCGCGCCGCGCCCGCTGACGCCTGACGGCTGACGGTTGACGCCTGACGCCCACTGATTGATCGCCTGTTGACCCCGGTGACTGGCTGACGAGTGGTCGGCTGTCCGGGGAGGGAGGGGGACGGCTAGCAACTGGGTGTATTGGGTGGAGAGTGTAAGGGACCCGATATTTCAGGTGCGCTTTCCGATGTCTGATTGACTTTTGGGGTGATAATTTATGTATTTGTTTTGGGCGGTTTGTTTTTTCCTCTCCCGGGTGCGTTTTGGAAAATATATGGTCAAACGGGAAAGTAATTGTTTGGTCAACCGGTTGAAGAATGATAAGTTAAAATTAAAAATAAAATTGTAAGATGAACATAAAATAATATACGTTATTAATTTCTAATTCGTGCAGAAATACAATCTACGCAGCTTCCGCGCGTGTAAGAAGTGTCCATAGTTCCGTTAGAAATCCAGAAATTCGGACAAAGTGCAAAAGTAATAAAACATTTTAGGTTTTGGCTGAAAAATGCGAATATTGACTGTGATGTTCCACCTATTATTCTATTGCGCTTACCGACTGAATTTTTTTATCCTCTGGGTTCTACTTCCAACACAGCTGACGTCATGTGTCACAAAGGTTCCAAGGAAGAGGTCACCTGCCAATCTTTCCACGTTTTGCGTTAAGAATCCGTAACTATTTTTATTTCTTGACATGTAAAGAAGTGTTGTACTGTACTACACACCTACTGTACTGTACTGTACTACACACCTACTGTACTGTACTGTACTACACACCTACTGTACTGTACTGTACTACACACCTACTGTACTGTACTGTACAACTACTACTATTATTATTGAAGAATTCGTGTTGTTATAATATTTAATTTATTTCACTGACATACGAGAGTATTTTTTGTTGTTGTTAGTAACCACTGTACATACTACTTTCTTCAAAACCCTTTTTATGGTTTTGCTTGGCAGCATTTTTGCTGACACTAGTCTTCTGCATTCGCTCCTATGTTAAGGAAACCTCACAGTTTAGCAAGATGTAATAGACACAAAACACCCACATTTTGCCATTTTGTGAATTACCCCCAGTGGTACATCAATCAAATTTAAAGATAAAAAATTAGAACTTCGTAGATTATGCTTTAAACAAATTCAGCAGGCGTACACGCAATTAACAACACGCGTAAAGTCGTCCGTCGTTGACGTTTTCTGGTAAGCTTACTCATATTCATATTAATTATTCCGGTAAGTGTAGTGAATGTTTTATCGCGAGAGGTGGCGTTGTGCCTCCCGGTTGGATGAAGAGATTCGGTACCGACCTATACGTCGACTCGCAGGAAGTTTCCCCTATCTATGTATCTCCCCTCGACAGTGGGGCACCGCCCCAGCAGGGGCAAGCTAAATGCCCCCGACAAGTCCATATGTGTTAGGGTAGTGCATCTAAGTGTATGAATGTGAAAGCGGAGAGTATAGGATAGGAAAGCTGAAGGGAAGATCGCGCACGCTTCGCGACCCGTTTGTTAGGGGACTACTCCAGCATTCTCCTTCCATTGATCAGAGAAATATCGATCAGGACAGACTACCTCTAGACAACGGCTTAGATTTAGTCTTGGCAATTTCGTTGTATTGGAAACCAGCCATTGGAGTCAAACCCTAGGCACGCCTGGTCAGAGTCGCTACAGGGACAGTGACAATGCTGATGCTGCGATAAACTCAGTCGGTTTGTCCCACAGCGATTAATTTGGAAACCGTTCCTATTCTTCTTTTCGAGACCTCACAGGAGACCCGAGTAATTCTTTTATGGTTCTAATCTACAAATTTAGACACTACAAAATTTGACACAACAGGAAAATTGGCCAAAAATGCCCAAATATGCACTAACAATATATATATATATATATATATATATATATAGCATAATATTCTAATTAAATGACAAGAAATTTCACTTATCTATGCACTGAAGTAACGGATAAAAATATGCAAAATCATAGAAATCCGCTTCCTACTCATCATGTAGTGCTCCCAACGGTTCTTCAAATTTGATGTGTGAAAGTGATTTTGTTGACGTCAGAACGACATGCAGGAGGTGTCATAACACTCCCGCGCGCCTACTTCGTGAAACGAACCCTACAGCACAAACAAAATGTAAGCATTTTTGTATATTCTATTTCGACATTTCTACATTATTTCTTCAAATGAATCAGTGATTTCACTAACGGCGTGAGTCACTTAAACTGATTTTTTCAGGAGAGACAAAAAACATTTTTGTTCGACATAAGAAGTCTCAAAATTTGGAAAAAATACTACTGTAAAATCCTAATTTAGATAAATATTAAAAATATGTCAATTACTATTTTTTGTGCAAAAATACCCTGAAAATAAATGATATTGTTTTATGACTTGTGCCCTTTATGCAATCAACTTACACTAACATTCTCTTACGTGGAAATCATGTACTGAACTGCCGAAAAACTTACTTTATTTTCCAATACATCAAATTTAACACATGTTAACATGTAGTCTGTTCTTTAGTCAGCTTCATCCCAGTTTTCAGTAGAAATATCTTGAATGCTTTCTTCCACACGGGTTGGTCATTCTATCAGTTCATTATAAAAATACATCTGTTCTATTAGTATATACTGGATTATACTGTGCACCATTTATAAAATGAATGAAAATCAAAAAGGTAACTACTGTTATTCAGCCTTTTTCTCCGAATTGCCGAACAATGGAAGAATGGATTTCTACGAGTATTTGTCAGAACAATGACGAAAGCAAACATTCCATGAAACTATTTTATGTTACTTCAGAAACGTTTGACTCAAGAAAGTAAATAAGGATAAGAAAAATATATAAAGTCTTTTTAAATGCCTATTTTGCTCTTTCAAATGCCTATTTTACATTTGAAGTGCCTATTTTGCCTGATTATTTCTACAATTTTTCATGCCTATAAATCTGCAGCTTAGTGATAAGAAAAAAATATAAATATCACGATTCGAACACGAGGTATTAGTTTCAATTGCTCTTGAAAACGTACGAAGAAAATATTAATTTAGACTAACAGATGCGCTATCTTGCAAGAACTCCTCCATTTAATCAGCTGCGAAAGATTCAGATAAGGGGCAGTTGATATAACTCGCTCAAGTTGTGAATGATGTTTACATGACGCGCCAATATCTATGTTTACACCCGAAGCGACAGAGACGGTGATATAAGGACACTCAAATCAAATTAAAAATGGGACCCTGCCAAACTCGGAAAAAGGGCGATTTATTTTGTCACAAATCTGGTTTCTTCCCAATTAATATTTTAACTGTACTCAGACATGTGTGCACCTCATATTGGAAGAAATAAAATTTTGTTTATCTCTGCAAAATGATTCAATTTTGATCGAATTTCTTTGATGAGCAGAACATTTGTACTGAAACATTCATATACTTGCAAGTGATTCAATTTAACTTAAGTAGTTTCACTTCATTTATCAGCACATTTCACTTCATTTATCAGCGTCATCTGGGAAATGAACTTGGCAGGCATTGGACATCAAAGTATCACTTTCTGCAAAAATGCCAAATATATATCGATTCACATTAATATAACATTACAATCTTAAAATAATTCAATTCAGTGGCGTCAAATTGGAGGTAAGGGTTTTGGCCACATGAAGGGAAAAGCCATTAAAGATCTGTGGGACTCTCATAGTAATGACCTCACTGAAGAGGAGCTTCGCAAAATCATCAGCGAAGAAAAACTCTCCGAACTTAATGGTGAAGTAACGGAAGCGAAACTTTGTCATGGAGCAACTTCAGTGTCAAAATTGTTAATGGAATATGCAAATAACTTCGAAATTTAAAAGATAAATAGAAGCAGCAACTCTTCTATATTTGGATATTAGAACAACGAGAAGAATGATGAAACAAACAAGCAAATCCTAATTCAAATCATTTTCAACTTTAAAATAAGGTTTCAAATATTGTTTTATTTTTCCTAGTGGGATATTAATTGTAAATTCTGTTTGTAGGAGCGCTTACTCAGTTCTATTGTAATTATCAGATTTTTTCAGTTTAAACAGTTTTTCGATATCCAAGAACCTAACCCACGAGTCTTGATTAAAATATAGACTCAACTTTCGCGGATCTGACATTCGCGATGTTTTTTTTTTAATCTAACTATCGCAAATGTGGAGGGATTTCTGTACACAAAATCAAATTCTTTTTCTCCAAGAAGCAACTAGCATCGTATTGAAGTATATTTTAAATACTTATGACAGTAAATTTAATGTTTTGGTACTTTATTGTATACCTCGCAAATCGCATAAAGTCTAAAAAAACTGTGGATGAAGAAGAATACAAAATATTTGAATTCAACGAATAAGTACTACAAATTCGATATATAAAGAAAGTATTTTTATTTAATTTTTGTACGAGAACTGTAAAAAGTAAAAAAATCAACTTAACGTGACAAAAATAGAATAGTGAGAGCAAATCTTGCATAATGCAACTCTGAAGTTATATTTTATCACTGCTGATTCCGTAGAAGCAGAATATGTCTCTGAAGCCGTATGAGTTTCCTGCTTGCTGTCAGAGTGTGTTCGTGTCACTAGACGATTCGCTGCCATTTTCCGGACCGTCACTTATTGCGAGGTCATACTTATTACGAGGTCAACAGCATATGCAGTTAAAGCATCCCAATCCCAATATTCGTATTCCCAAGACTCTTCTTACATCTCGAAAGGTAAAAAGCTCGTCAAGCCACAAATGCCTTTACGTCCACAAAGAAGTCTTTTTGCGTTTTTGCACTTTTTAAATATAAATAATGATTTCACAATGTTTCTGAACGTTTGTTTACTTCCAGTAAATCGTAATTCTTGCTTACAAACATTTTACAATTTTCTTTAAGTTTGAATCTATTTTTTTATTCCTAATATTCTAAAAATGTACTTCTAACAATGCACTTGTCCTTTTCATCCACAACAATTTTTCTATTTGGTTTCACTTTTGATCGTTTCGGCGACGTTATCAAAAACCCATGTCTCTCAACTTCACATCCTTCTTTTTGAATTTTGCGTATCGTGTTTTCACATAACTTAAAGCGTGCAGCCGCTTGTTTTATTGTGTTTCCTAGATGTATTTTTGGTCCGTATTTTTCACTATCACAAAATGTAATAACATTATATGCAAGGCGTCTTGCCGCAAAGAGTCACACCTCGAAAAGAACTCATTTCCCAAAGCTACTCCAATAAACAACACGTTTCACGCTCCTCGCAATTTTTGTTAGCGAAACTGACTCTACAGACCTGTGTTTACACGACGATACACTACGTATTACACTACTTATACTACGATATACTACTTACACTACGTATTAGTTAACGACGCGCCGCAATCACCTCTTTCATTCTTCACTTGGTCGAACTATAATGAATTTTTTCTACTCTCATTGTGTAATGCTGTCATTGAATGGCTGCAACCAGTTGCATAATGATGGTCATTTTGATACAGTTTTCATTATGATACAGATTCTTGACCAATCACAGAGTCGCTTACAAACCAATATTGTCCCTTCATTAATCATTGAGAATCTTTGCAGTAAATATTTCGTTCGAGTGTGTATATTAAAATTGCATTTAATATTGTTTTATGCTTCTCATTCTTAATTTCTTTTATTAGTAGTGATTTTTACGAGAAATATTAGTTAAAATAAATTGGATTGTAATTTCACTTTGATCGTATTTGACTAACGCAGTGGTAGTTATTGCAGAGAACATTTGAGTGACGTTAAGATTTCCACGCGAGATCACGCGAGTCATTTTGTGTTATTTGCTGCTGCCGTGTGGTTGACCTTAAAAACCGGCCAATTCTTTAGTTTAAAATATTTAGTGAATGGTGGTTCTTTCTGGTGGGGTTTATATTTCAAGAAATGAAAGAAAATGCCAAAATGGTGACGTCGGAATATTAATCCCGGAACTTTTCTAGTTCCTCGCAAACACTCTGGTAAAACATGCCATATGTGCGTGTAGGATAGTGAGGTGCCCGCTAGGTGGCCTTGGCCGAATCTTGAGTGTCGACTGCCACGAAACGATTCAGTGGAGAAGTTTAACTTATAAAAATTATAGAAAGTCGTAGAAAAAGTACCGTATGCAACTCGATGTAATGGGTATTAATACACTCGTGTGAAGTTTACGATACTCGCTCGTACCTCGCTCGTATCGTAATATCACACTCGTGTATTAGTACCCATCATTAGATTATCGTTTCATAATATACTATTATAATGTTAGTATACCGTCTCCAAAGCGACAAAGAGCGTAATGTCGATCATATGTAATCCGTGGACAGGAAAAAAGTACACAACGCATTCAGTTTCACGCATTTATCAATCGTTTGAAAGATTCTGCGTCATCGCGGGAGATAAGAGTTTTTTCAAGGGCAGCCCAAGATTGTAACTCAGGCACAGCGTTTAGTCTTCTGGAAACTGCTGAGCGGTAAGTTTCTGCCACTGTTATTATTATTCTCGTTGTCGTCGTTGTTGTTGTTGTTGTTGATGTTTATGTTGTAGGTTTTCATTATAGGTGTGGTTCTATTACACAGGATTGCACAAAAACAATTTGCTTTTCCCCACTAGAAATGAAAAATTAGTATTTTTTGTTAATGTTGTTTTGTAAAAATTTTAAACATTACGATGTGAGTTCCACCAATTACTTTGGTATAAAAAAATTAATTTTAACGAAAGAATCTGGCTTCAGTGCATTTGTCTCCTTCATTATAACAAACATTCTAAGCGATGTCAAAAATTAAAACGTTAGCTGATGTGAATGTATCATAATATTTTGATATGGTATTCCAGTCAAAAGTTTTCATATCGCCATCGTAATTCCTATATAGGCCAAAATGAATTGAACACAATTTTCAATTCATTATAATACACGTTCGGAATTCATTCGAACTTAAGTCAGAATTCACTCGCTCGGGTTGTAATTTGGGAATGAACATAGTACCCTCCTGAGGAACGGCGAAAAATTCTGAGGAAAACCTACAGTACCTATACGTGAGTCCTGAAAGGTCGAGCCCGAGTGATAAGCTAGGAATTCTAGCATTGCCTACCTTCTCTTCTTTCGAATCAGTGTTTTTTGTCAAAACTTATTTCAAGGTGAAAAATATTTCTACGCAATACTTATATTGATAAATACAACACGCGACATGGAAATCAAATTCATCTTGTGTCAGTAGTTCACTACAAGAAATCAACCTTTAAAATGGGTATTATTTAGCAACATGTATCTTATATCACAACACAATTAAATTTAATTTAAAAGTTTAAATACCAAGTAAAATATTTTCAGATGTTTAAATACGTATTCGCTATTAAAAAGTCTCGACTGAGCATTTAAAGTAAAAATAATATTTATCTATTGACAAACAATTATCATGTAGCGTAGTGGACAGATCAAGTAAGCACACATACACATAAAATAAACACTTATCAAGATTAATTTGTGTATTTAGTTCTAACCAGTGACAGATATTAAAACTAGTGATGCTACAGAATGGCACAGACTTTCCCGTGTTGGGTTTTCTATTTCCTTGGCTCAGGGCTAGCTATTCGGAATTGCCACATACTCTTGCCAGCTGCTATCACCGCCTAAAGTACATTCTTTGATATTTTCTTAATTTTTCGGTTTCCTAATGGTAGAACTGAAATACTAATTTTAGAATATTAAAGAACAGTAAAATAGGAATTTTCCTTGAAACATTTGGAGCCGTTTTTAAGAAAATGGCGTTTAAGCGCTAATAAAATTGAAAATTTGAAGCTCTTTTTCACAGATAATTTTTTAGGTTCCGAAACACTTCATTTGAAGTCATTTAACTCGCTGTTACTCGCGCTGTTAGAAAAATCTAACAATTCTGGATTTATTTCAACAGCATTGACATCTTTCAAAACAAAGAGATAACGCTTGTGCAGTGCCTTCCCATACGATTCAACTCTGCATCCGTCCGTCGTTCTTATCAGTTCTGCGTAGGTAAACATGACAAGGCGCTGATTGTACCGGCGCAACGTGTTGGATATATTCTCACGCGCGAGAAATCGCATTATATTTCGACGCGACTATCGCCTCCACTCTCCTCTCAGTTATTTACTCTGTTTTGTCTTGAATGCTTGCGTGAAGATCAGAAAAGCTAAGTGTCCCATCTTGATCGTGTTTTTTATACCTTTTATCAAAAGGAAGGTTGATAGATTTAGCAGGAATGTTGTGCACCATCCCTTCGCTGTAGTTTCTGTTATTTAGTCGGGAAGCAACCAGGAGAGCAATGAAATTCGTTTATTGTCCGAAGAGGCAAACCAGGTTCACGCAGCATTGTTGGAATATTTGCTCCAATCCTCTCTGTTAAGAACATACTAGAAATACTATTTATTTGCAATGAATGTAGTTCTGAGGAAGGTTATTTTAGTTCACAAACGTCTATGAATGTTTCAGTGGAGTGAAATTATTATGGTCACTGCATTTATTTATTTATTATTTATTTATTTATTTATTTATTTATTTGTCAAAAAAACAGTAAAAACTGTATATGACGTGTGGGGAAAGAAATTTATCTGCGCATTATGATTTTCCTTTCTTAAACAAATTTGCTTCCTACAATACTTCACTTCATAACTGTGAGTTTGATTTGAATGTTGATTATAGACAAAAATTGGGAGCCTGCATGTTGCGCGTCTTATTTATGCATTTATACATCTGTACAAGTTCTAGAACTCAATAACAAATAACCTGGAATATTAATGCACGAATTTGATTCATAATAAAACAATAAATACAACAAACAATTATTAGATAGAATCTAACACGCAAGTAATCGCGTTACAAAAATATGCGTGAGTAATGGTGGGTTAAAGCACTTTAACTCAGCAATACAATATGGTTTACAAATTGCCGGTAATGTGCATATTAAAGATGTCAGAGATCTTAAAAAAATACATTTGTATAACTTTTGCAAAAACAAAAAAATTCCCTGTTTTCCGGCGCACGATTACATAAGTTTCTCTTCTTACGAAATATTCGTAAGGCAAGAAAGTAAAAACAACTAAATGTAACTTAACGTCATATTCAAGAGTACAATTAACACTACCCGTTCGAAAAGTTTGAAGAAAAAATTTGGAGCAATTTATCAGAAAATAGCGTTTGAGCGTTTCTGAAATTGCGGAATTTTGGGATAGTTTTCAGAAAAAACGGTTGATTTCTCGAGAAACTTCACTTTATTTACAGCACATGGACTTTAAATATAATAATAATGTCCACCAATCGCCGCTAATGTAAATACTAACGACGTGAGAGAAAAGTCAAAAATGTTACATTTTTGTAAGTTTTGAAAAAAACAACAAAATAGAGCAATACGGCGTCCGCGTCATCTCATAGATAATGTAATTTCTTAAAATTGCAGATATTTTGCGCATTATTGCCAGAAAAGTACTAAAACTTTCAAAAAATATACATGACCTTATTGAAAGAATTCGCTTTGGAGAACTAATTTTATTTGAAGGAAGAACCTCTATCTTCATAATTGTAGTTGTAGGAAAACGCCCAAAAAATTTTGAATTTTTTTCAATTTCCGAAAAATCAGGTTTCAACCAACACAAGACCCATTCCATTCTCTTAATTGACCATCAGATTATCAAACGACAAAATTTAGTCAAATTATTGGCGCTATTTTTTACATTTGAAACGAGGTCCCAGAGGCCTCTTGTAATGTATCCCCAAAAATTAAAATATCGGTTTCAAATTCAAGGGGCCACGATTTCAGTCAGATTGATCAGGGAATATCAATTCTGGAGAAAATCGACTGAACGATTTAATTGCCTGCGTTGTTCATAGAAAGACGGACAGACGTTTTGCTTTCAAATGGTTTTTAGGTAACAAGGACCCACAAAACAGGGATTCTGGCTGAACCACGTGTTAGAGAATTTTGTTTCTTCTGGCTGAACCACGTGTTAGAGGATTTTGTTTCTTCATTTAGCAACCGGATTTATCAACTTTTTGGTTACCAGGGTTCGGAAATGAATTTTTTCTATCAAAAATCCGCCGTTTTTTCGCGCATTACATAACATTCCCTACACTACATATACAGTATACTACGTATATGTAAGTATGTATACGGGAAAGTAAAACCGAAGAGAAATACTCAATACATTACATTAAAGTATACGGTCATTGAGCGGTCATTTGCAAGCTAACATTTACACTTTTGACACTAATCTAGCAATTGTACGAGCCAAAGCTCGACATTCTTTACATAATGTTCTTGAAACTATTGCCATTGTTATGAGGGCAGAAGTTCTCTTTCTTTCCTTTTTATTAGGGGCAGGACTCCCACGCACGTGAGAAAGATGGTGGTTCCGTCCTCTGCGGTTAGTCAGCAAAGTGGTCGCTACTGAATCAAGCAGATTAAGTGAACTCCCTCAGTAATTGCGTCGTCGGCGGGTTCTCTCAATACATCGCGAGACGCGCAATTTTAAAATTCTTAGTAAATAAACAACCATACTTACGCGCGACTCAAAGGTTGAACGCCCTCTTGTTTCATATCGTCGTCCTCATAATTACTGTACAGAACAAAATGAATTGAACAAAATTTGCAATTCATTATAATATACTTTCAGAATTCATTCAAACTAAAGTCAAAATTCTTTCACTCGTGTTGTAATTTGGGAATAAACGTAGTACCCGCCGGTGAAACGGCGAAAAATTCTGAGGAAAACCTACAGTATCTACACGTGAGTCCTGAAAGGTTGATACCGAGCACTAAGCTACTAAAAATATCGGTTTCATATTCAAGAGGTTACGATATTATTAGATTTATCGGGGAGCATCAATTTTGGAGAAAATCGACTGAACGGTTTAGTCGCTAGCGTTGTTCATAGAAAGATGGACAGATGTCTAGTCTGTCCGTCTGTCTATGATCGCGTAGGTTTAAAGGAATTTTCCACCATAAAACCTCTAGTCGCTTTTTTACGTCCGAAATATGTAAAAAATTTAACTTGCAATGTTTCAAATTGTGCAACCCAGCTAGAGCGTAAAATCTGCAGAGTCTACGTGAGAGAACAAAATCCTAAAAGTTTCTCAATCCTGAAGAATTGGCAGACGTTGTTAGATCAGAATTTTCCGAAAATTGCACAAATTTAAAATTTTTTCGGCGGTTCCCAAGAACTAAAATACCTAATTGTAGTTGTAGATATTATGAAGATAATGTTTTTCTTAATGAAATGCGTTCATCAGAAATAGATCTTCAATTAAGGTCATGTCCATTTTTTCGAAAATATGAATATTTTCTGCGTAATTTAGCGTAAAAGAGACAATTTTCACATTTTAAACAATTATTCTCAGAAACGGCTCCAATTTTTTTCTTTCAATATTTTCACGTATGTAGAAAAGAAAGTACGTGGAGCTGATCTAATTTTCGTCGCACTCTCTGTTTTATCGAAAATTGAAAAAAAGTCGAAATAGTAAATTCGAATTTCCGGCGCTTTGCTTGAGGCGGTGGCAGTCTGTAAAACCATAGCGGTTTATGGTAAACTAAGTTTAGAAGTGCCTGGAGGCAGTTGGATATTGTGAGAATCCCTTTTCATTGTTGAACAATATTAATTATCTTAATATTACAAATCATTTGCGTGTTTTGGTAGTTATTTTAAGAAATGCAGGTAAAATGCATGTTTGAAATTTTTTCAATTTTTTAGTTAAAATTGTGTACAAATGTAATTGTGTATAAAGAAACGTATATTCTTGCACGTTTTCTTAAATTCTAGTACCACTACCCAAAACCGTCACCATTCGATATGTGTTGTTGTAACATCAATAGTTCTTGATCTTTATTGAAGTTACTTTTGTAAATTGGATACAACAGTGAGCAACTATCTGGCGGCTTAAGGGGAGGTGTTGAGACCTAACTCCGTCATGTTAAATTCAGCAAGTTTAAGTACATTTTTCTCATAAACAATTAGCATTACAGTAAACAATTTTTTGCTCATGTATTCAGAAGTATGTACATTTACTGAGTTATTTCAAGTTGATGTTTAAAAAACATTTTAATCTAGATTTTTTAGAAAGCTATTCACAGCATTACTCTGCGTTTTATAACATATATTATATTATTAAACCAATTTCTTTAATCTTAAATATTTTAAAATACCTCAGTAAATAGTTTATTATAAGCTTGAAATGTGGTAATTTTAATTTATTCAATTAGTTTATAAAGTTAAACTTTATTGCATGAGTACATGTTTTGAGCGACGTTAGGAGCTAGTTTTCAAATTTGTACGAATACAATAAAGCAACATTATAAACGTGTTGCATACGCTATTTTTTTTGTATGACAGCATTATAAATTTATAAGAGAATCAAACTTAATATTGCGAAGAACTTTCCTGTGATGTCCCGGGTACTTGACATCAGTGTGAGAAAACGGCGGCTGTTCTGTTTACCTCTACCTCCCCCCGATTCTCTCGTTCTGACTGACTAAATACGTGATGACACAATCATTCGTTTCGTAAAATCTAATTCATCATTTGTGTCGTAAAACGCCCGATTATGAACGATTTTTTGCAACAGTAGTTTATAATACTGGAATACAAAAAATGTAAGGTACACCTGTTAATAGTTTCTGAGAAAAATGCACTTTTCCATACAAAATTAAAAATTTCCGAAGTAACCCGCTCCATATTCTGGATTGTCAGGGTTATCATTTGTTTCTCTCTTTAGTCTATATTTTTTCTTACTTTTTTAATGGGTCATCTGCTTGCACATCTTTTTTCCACACGCAGAGTGTCAATTTCCTATAGCAGTAGCAGTATTCATTCCTGGGGCTATACCCAGTTGTTGCAAATATTTAACTCTGCCCTCATATGTTTTTCCTCAATGAAAGTTAAAACTGCATCATACACTCCCAAGGAGAATGTATCAAACCCAACAAATACAGTTTTAGGATCCTTATTCCAAACCACATTGTTGAAACTCATTTGGGTTTCGAGTCTTTCCATGTAAATATTTACACCTCATTGTCAACTAGAAAGACTAATATCCACTACACCACCACAAACACTCAAACCACAAAAACCGCCCAAATCACACCAAAACGTAGCGTTTACAGAACTGCCACCTAATAACCTTTTCATTCTTCCAATCTTTTCGCACCACGTCGGGTGAATTATTTTTTTCTCGCTTGTAATCTATATCACATCTCTATACCACATGTAATCTTGCATTCTATATCACAATGCTCATATTTTTGTATCTCTTGTAATCATTCTATACCACAGTGCTCTCATTCCAGGATTCCAAACATGGCTTTGACATCGTACATTCTGTCCTACGGGGTTGCGCTTTTAGGCGTAGCAATTGTTGCCGCCTACTTTCACTTCACGCGAAACTTCGGTCACTGGAGGAGAAAAGGCGTCAAGGAACTCAGACCTGTTCCCCTCGTGGGAAACCTGAAAGATGTCGCATTTATGAAGAAGAACATTGGCATGACGGCGTCGGCGATCTACGAGCAGCACAAGAAAGAGCCGTTCATTGGTATATACGCGTTCGACGAACCAGTGCTCCAAATTCACGACCTGAACCTCCTAAAAGCTGTGCTAGTCAAGGACTTTCAGTACTTTCCCGACAGAAGTGCGAATACGAATGAAGAATTGGATCCTCTTCCCGCTCGAGGCCTCTTCCTTCAAAAGGGAGAAAAATGGAAGCACTCGAGGAACGCCATCACTCCCAGCTTCACTTCGGGCAAAATGAAGCGGATGTACGAACTTGTAGCTGAATGCGGGAAGTGTCTGTTAATGGCCTTAGAAAGAGAAAAATTGGCAGGTAAAAGTTTATTTTTACTTTTTTGAATACTTAGTACTTTTGAAAAATTAAAATAAAAACCAAAACGGATTTTGACGGGATGCTGGATATTGACGGACATGCATTGATATTGACTGAAATCGAAAAATATTTCTTATTCCAAAAATGTCTGTCCCTTTGTCTGTGGACAACAAGCTCTTACACAATTTTCACTATATTCTCCAAAACGATTATTGACCAATTCACCCTGGCTATTTTTTTCAAAAATGGCTACCGATATTTTCTTTAAACAGTTTTATTTCTATAAACTGTCATATTTTTTACTGCAATTAAACAAAAAATCAATAAAAGTAAACAAAACAATTTGAGGAATGAAATGGGAATAAAAGCAAAAATGGTATCTACAGATTTTATTCGTATTACAGAATTTATGTATTTTTTTTTTAATATACTTAATTGATGTAGGTATTTAAATATATCTCCAAAATACATGTCTAAAAACTCAAATATTTTTCCAAATACAAAATGTAATTGTGATCGTATTTCAAATGCAAGTATTTAAATACTACCCAACCCTGCCAACATTGATTGTCTGATGTCAAATCTATTTTCTAAAAGCCATTTTCATTATTTTTTTAGGAAAGCCAGTTGAAGTATACGAACTTGCAGCTCGCTACACTACCGATGTCATTGCGACTTGTGCGTTTGGTATTAAAGGAAATACTTTGGATAATCCTAATGCAGAATTTCGCCGAATTTTGCGAGCAGTGTTCGAATTAACCCCACTTCGAGCAATTGCATTTGCAACAGCTTTTTTGGCCCCGAAATTGACCAAATTACTACGCCTCAAAGTAATCGATCAAGAAGTGGATGATTTTATTAGAAGCACTATTCAAGAAGCCATTAAAGAAAGAGAAAATACAAGTGTTCAGCGAAATGACCTACTGGACAGCTTGATTCAACTTATGAAATATGGCACAATTTCTGAAGGAGAGGCAAATGGAGTGAACAACGCTTCTAACACACTGAGTACGTACACATGGAAATGCTATTATTCGTATTTGGTTACCTCAAGGCATAAGGTATTGAGCAAAAGTTCATCAATAAGTAAACTACAATTAGATTGTATTTCAATTTTCATATATTCCTTATATGAAGTTATTCTATTTTCATTTGCATTACCACTCTTTATCATCATTATCGACAGTGTTGAAACATGCGTAGTTTTCTGCTAACACGCAGTGTTAAAATACTCTGGGCGCAGACAAGACACAAGAATAACATCGGCACCAATAAAACCGTTTTTAAAATGGGTTTAGGGGTGCCACAAACACCCCTATTTTTAACACCGATATTTAATGTATTAGTTACCATTTGGACTCTATAATTTTAAACAAACTCTAACAAGTATTATACCTCAGCTTATGGGTTAATGACTCCATCTCGATCATGTTTTTCGCCCTGTTTCCCTGATCCTTTGAGCAAATGCTGAGATAGCCCTATGTTTTGCTTCTGAATATAAATGTACGATCATTATCTACACATCCTCTACAGTACAGTGAGAAATATAGGCAGTAAGTATATTCTTTCACGAAGGATATCATGAGGGACAATAGCCCAAATCGATTGTTGATTTGCCCTTAAAAATATATTTTATTACGTCGGGGCGAATATTTTGTTAACAATTCTTGCAACAACCCCTCATTTGTTTCCGTACTCAGAATTCGACTTGTAAATGGCTTAGGATAGGGATCCCAGAATGCACAGAATTCACTTATCCGCGTAGCGCGTCACATACAGTTTCTAGCTGTTTTGACGAAAAATAAATAAATAATCAATAAAATTATTGCATTTTGAAAGTCCTGAACTATGTGCGTACTAACTTGAAATATCTTTCCAGCTTTTGATGAGGAGGATGTATGTGGTCAATCGTTTGCATTTTTAACGGGAGGATTTGAGACTTCGGCCACTACAATCAGCTACGCTCTCTTCGAGATTGCCCAGAACAAAAACGTGCAAGACAAACTTCGCGAAGAGCTTCAGAACGCAACAAGCGACGAGAGCTTTTCCTATGAAACACTTCATGGACTGAAATATCTGGACATGGTGATGCAAGGTATGTTAATATGTAACAGCAATCCTTCACGTTTTGCATTACTGAATAAAAAAACTTGAATAGACACTTTGTTCTTACCGTATCCCAGTAGACACAAATTACATTTTTTGTAAATCTTGTGTAATACGAATTTCTTCTTTTCATTACAGAAACCTTACGAAAATATCCTCCACTGCCATTCCTCGATAGAAAATGCAGCAAAGCGTACACTCTGCCTGGTACAGATATTACTTTGGAAGAAGGATCTCGAATATTGGTGCCACTCCACGCGTTGCAAATGGACCCCGAATATCATCCCAATCCGCAAAAATTTGATCCAGAAAGATTTTCCGAAGAAAACAAGAAGAACATAATCAACTACACACATTTTCCCTTTGGTGAAGGACCACGAAACTGTGTCGGTGAGTATTCTTACACAACCAATCTCGTAATTTAATTTTGGATGTTCTCTTTAAATCCAGTTTTTCTAAATAGAATAATATTGCAATTACATATTTTGGAACTGTCTTACAAAATGAACTAATTAAGATCAATCATGTTTCAGGGATGCGTTTCGCTTTAATCCAAGTTAAATCTGCACTAGCTCACCTGTTGATGAAGTATACAATTGACCCGTGCGACACAACACCCCAAGAAATCAAATTCAACCCCCAAGCAGTTTTGCTGCAGCCGAAAGAGAATTTTCAGCTGGTTTTCAACCCGCTTTCATAATTGCGTGTGGATTATTTCATGCATTCTCTCTCAAAGACTGACTTTAATTCTAGATTTTGCTAAACTTGAAACTGTAAAGAAAATACATTGAAAATTGAGGCCAAGCGTTTTAATTCCACATCTCAGAAGAATTGTGTTTCATTATATGCCGTCCGTAACGCTGGATGTTAAAAATGTCTGGCGTCTCCAAAATTTGCTTCAGAATAGTGTAAAAACTGCCCAGAGAAGAATTTGCTTCAACATTCTCATTGCTCATGTATCAAAGTGCTATGTTTATCGCTGGAATCTTTGTCAGTTATTACGTGCACCTTTATCGTCAGCAAAATGTGTAATTTTGAGTGTTTCGATTATTTTTACTTTCCTGTATACGTAGAGAAAGGTATAAAACTCTGCGCAAAAAAAACGGCGGATTTTCGGCAGAAAAAACTCTTATTAAAGGACACTAGTAACGAAAAAGTGGGTAAATCCAGTTGCTAAATTAAGAAAAAATCACTTAACACGTGGTGCCGCCAGAATCTCTGGTTTCTGGGTCTTGATACCGGTAAAACAATTGAAAGCAAAACGTCTGTCCGTCCGTCTGGCTGTCTGTGAACAACGCTAGCGACTATACCGTTCAGCCGATTTTCTCCAAACTGATTTTCCCTAATCGATCTGACTGATGTCATGGCCTCCTGAATTTGAAACCGACATTTTAAGTTTGTGGGGTTCTTTATATAAAACCTCTGCGACATTTTCAAAAGATTCAATACAATCGCGCCGACAATTATGAATAAATTTTGTTGTTGGATAGTCTGAAGGTCATTTAAGAGAATGGCGTAGGTCTCATGTTGGTTAAAAACGTTGATTGTTTGAATATTGAAAAAATTCAAATTTTTTTCGGTGTCTACCTAAACCTACCATTATGAAGAAACATTTTTCTTAGATGCCATAAAGAAAACTTAAGAGAATGGTGCAGCTTTCATTTTTGTTGCAATAACTGATTTTGCAAAAACTAAAAAAAAAATTTTTTTTTGTCTCTTCCTACAACTACAATTGTGAAGATACAATTGTTTTTATTAATGAAATATGCTCATCAAAAACAGATTTTCAAATAAGGTCATGTTGAATTTCTCCAGAATATGCGTATTTGTGGAGTAACTGGGCGTAAGTTTTCAATTTTTTAATAATACTTCGAGTTAAATCTAAAAGTTGTAATTTTTAGTGAAGTTTGGTATGATAGCGGTCTAGCATGTGTGTAAGTTTCAGATTTTTATCTGGTCCCCCAACAGAGATATTATAGTTCAAAATTTGGAAAAAATCCAAAATTCCAATGTTCAAGAGGATGTAATTTTCAAGGGGTACGTTCTATACCAGTGATATTTTACAAAACGTAACTAAATTGTTGTGTGTAAAGGCACAGAAAAAATGAAGGCTGTGATTCTATTCCTTCTTTGAAAAACTACTCTCTGAAAATCGAATTTCGTTCATTCGCGTTCCATAGATTTGGTTGCACATATTTCCCAAATAAAACACAGAAGATAAGTAAATAATATTTCGATTTGTAGGCATGAGTATGCTGAATCGAATGCTTATTCTAGAATGCTTGAGCAACGCAGAACTGAGTAATTTACAAAAGGGTAAATGACTGCAAACGCGAAAAATGGCGCACGGCGCGAAACAAAAATGGCCGCCATTTGTAAACCAGATACAATAAAAAACATTAAAGATGTTTTTGAACAGCCACAACATAAGGACATTTATGTACAAATATGATTTTTTTCGAGATGGTCGAGCGACCAATTTATTAAATTCTGAACCACTTAAAATAGATTGACCCGTAGAGATTATTCTCATTTCAGCTACACATAACATTATTGGATTGGAACATTTTTATTCAACATAAACTAATTTTTGAGTTAAAAACGTTTGTATATAATTAAGAATGTCATAAATGAGTAGAGGATTCTTTTCGTGATGGGTTGCGAAAGAAACCTCAACTAGAATTTCAGGAAGGCTCTGATTTGCCTTGGACAGTTCTAGCCCTGGTGTTATTTTACATAGTTGAATCAGCAGATAGACTGTTTATTTTATGAAAAATATCATGCAATTCTTGTCTAGAAATTAAGAAACTTTTCTATTCAATATCACAGACTACTACTCAAACAGACAAAAAGTATTAACTGTACTAAATCTCTGCGTCTTACTTATGCACTTCTCGTTTAGCGTTCAAACGGAGAAAACAAACTCATTGAGTGTTCTCATGAGATAAAAGTCGAAAAGTAGTCAAACTTTTTGAACGGAGGTATCAGATAAGTTGTGAAATGATTTAAACTCTTTTTAAAAAGTTTTAGGCGATAAGTGTCCAAGACAAGATGAATTAAAACAAACTCAATTATTTATTAAGAATTTTTTCTACGAGAGAACGAAAGAAATGGATATTGCTAATAAACTTGATTTTGGGTGAAATAGAATAGATACTTGCATGTAAGCCAATAGGATAATTTTTCAAAGTTCTGAGAAAAATTATTAGTTGTGATTTTTTCAATGCTTTTTGGATTGAGAAATCATGAGTTCCTCACTGAGAACGCGAATAAAATGTTTTCGGTAAAGATTAAATTAGAATTTGGGAACTTCTACAAACCAAATTGAAATACAGATTTCATTTCATCGTTTGAATTTATGAACCGATTTTTTTCGAAGAAGTCTTGTAAATAAGTATTCTCAAAAACATTGGCTTGCGAGAAACCAAAAATAATTTATTTTGTGTTTGAAAATCGTTCCATGTACGCTTCCTATGTTGAGTGCTAATCAATTGCAAAGTCCACAGGGCACAACACCAGGTTAACTTTGTGAACAGGTGAACTTTGAAAAATTATCCCAAAGACTTAGAGGTACGCATCTATTCCATTTCATCCAAAATAAAGTTTATTAGCAGTATTACTCGTTCACTTTACATTTGCAGACGGCAGAATTAGGAACTAATGTTGTTTTGAAAGTGAAGGCCCGAACACACAACCAAGAATACACGAATGGTCCCGATGTCAAACAGCATCTGACCAATTAGCTGTCTCCGAAGACAGAACTAGCGCTACGGACACAGCTGACGAATCATGTCTTTCTGACAGTCAACTGGAGTCGCGACCTTAAACAATTAAGGTAATATACAAGAAAATAGGTCACACCACTCGCTATTCACAACATTCCCGTACAATCTTTTTATTTTTTCTTTGCACTTATCAACTGCTTAAAGGTTATGTTCTTGCCCCGCCGGGGTTCTGTGTGCTACTCACCGCCATCTATATCATATTAAACGGTGAGTATCTACTGCAGTCACGCGTTTCTCATTCAGTCGGCGGTGACCTCATGTAAACAGATCGCAGCACTCCGTCTGCAAATGTACAGTGAACGAGTAATATCTAGTTCTTTCGTTCCCGTGTACATTACCTACGTAAAATATCAGCAACTTTCTGACCCGAAATGAAGATAATCTCGCTTCAATCCGACTCCCGGCGATTCAATCCGGCCAAAAGCCCGGGACGGGCGAACACGCACCAACTTTCCACAGTCGCGGTGGCGGTGGTGGCTGGGGAGGACGCGGTTGCTCCCCTATGGATGCGACCGGCAGGGGGCGCTCCGAGCTCGAACGGGGACGCACAGCAGCGGCGCCGGTGGCGGAGGCGGTAATGAGAAATCAATCGGCGGGGCGCGAACCCGCGTGCACCGCGCTTCGGTGCCACCGCCGCCGCCGCCGCCCCCGCCTCCCCCTCGCTTCGTTAGCGGCGTCACCCGCGATGGGAGAGAGGGGCGAGGGGGACTGGAGGAATGGATGAGCTCGGTAGTGAACCTTGGGGAACACCACGATCGCTACCCGCAGTGCTTCCACTCTGTTCACGCAGTTTGATGTTCTTTGCAACAATCGCACGTGCAAATATGATGTGCAAATCTGATATTTCGATTGATGGATTGAAACTTGATAATAACTTTATAATATTTCGATTTCAGCTCGATACTCCTAACTATATTTCTTTTGCTGCCATCTTAAAAAAGATAAAATTATTAGATTTTTGCTACATTCTCAGCAGTAAATTGTTTTTCAAAACGGGAAAAATCCAGAAGTTGTTTGTAGCAATCCATTATTCGATTCCGCCACCACCGCCGTCTTGCTTCGTTAGTAGCGTCACCCGGGAGGGGGAGAGAGGGACGAGGGGGACTGGAGGAATGGATGAGCTCGGCAGTGAACCTTAGGGAACACCGCGATGGCTACCCGCAATGCCTCCACTCTGTTCACTCCGTTCTTTGCAACAACCGCACGTGCAAATCTGACAAACTTGATAATAAATTTGTAATATAGCATTTTAACCTAATACATGTATCTATATTTTTATGTGACAACATCCAAAATATTAAATTATTGGATATTTGCTACATTCTTAGCAGTACATTTTTCGAAGCGGGAATAATCCAGAAATTGTTAATAGCAATCCATTTTTTGGTGCCGCCGCAACTATCAGATCGCTTCGTTAGCGGCGTCACCCAGGGGGGTGGCGGAGAGAGGGACGAGGGGGACTGGAGGAATGGACGAGCTCGGTAGTGAACCTTGGGGAACCCCGCAATCGCTACCCACAGAGCTTCCACTCTGTTCACGCAGTTTGATGTTCTTTGCAACAATCGCACGTGCAAATCTGATGTGCAAATCTGATATTTCGATTGATAGATTGAAACTTGATAATAACTTTATAATATTTCGATTTCAGCTCGATACTCCTATCTATATTTCTTTTGCTGCCATCTTAAAAAAGATAAATTATTAGATTTTTGCTACATTCTCAGCAGTAAATTATTTTTCAAAACGGGAAAAATCCAGAAGTTGTTTGTAGCAATCCATTTTTCAGTTCCGCCGCCACCACCGTCTTGCTTCGTTAGTGGCATGACCTCGGGAGGGGGAGAGAGGGACGAGGGGGGCTGGAGGAATAGATGAGCTCGGTAGTGAACCTTGGGGAACACCGCAATCGCTACCCGCAGTGCTTCCACTCCGTTCACGCAGTTTGATGTTCTTTGCAACAATCGCACGTGCAAATCTGACAAACGTGATAATAACTTTGTAATATAGCAATTTTCACTCAATACATATATCTATATTTTCATATGACATCCAAAAGTTTAAATTATTGGATATTTGCTACATTCTTAGCAGTAAATTATTTTTCAAAATGGGAATAATCCAGAAGTTGTTTATAGCAATCCACTTTTCGGTGCCACCGCAACCACCAGCTCGCGTGTGTGTGGCGTCAGCCCGGGTGGGGGAGGACCGAGGTGACGGGAGGAATGGATGAGCTCGGTGGTGAACCTTGGGGAACACCGCGATGGCTGCTTCCACTCTGTTCACGCAACTTGATGTTCTTTGCAACAATCGCATGTGCAAATCTGACAAACTTGATAATAACTTTATAATATATCGATTATTACTCGACATTCACACCTCTATCTCTTATGTACTCCAAAAGAGTAAATTATTAAATTTTTCCTGCGTTTTTATCAGTAATTCGTTTTTGAAATCGAGGATAATCCATAAGTTAATTATAGCAATCCAGTCCATACGAATGTGAGTTTTATTTTCCCTTTTTCCATCCGCGTGGTTCACTGCTATTTCATAAAAGGTGAATATATTTTTGAAGGTTCGTAGCTTCGTTTTTGGCGTCATTTTGGAGGTGAGATAGACGGGGACACGGGTGCGAGGGAACTAAAAGAATGGAACATTTCGATGGAGAACATTGAGGAATACCTCATTGGCTATTACGCATGCTTCCACTTTGCGCATTCAGTTTGGCGTTCATTGCAACACGCGCAAGTGCAAACGGGACATGTTTTAATTTATCCACATTTCGTTTGAAATTACATCATTGTAAATATTGAAAAAAAGAGTTTGTTGTATTATTAATAGTGTATTTTTTTTGAAAAAACGAACAAGTCAGCAGTTATTTTTATCAGTACATTATATTCACATGTGAGCAATGTTGTTGCAAGTTTCCATCGTGTGTATGTCAGAGACAATAATGCCCGTGAATGTGACAAAAATGGTGATGTTTTTTTCCTTATATCTACAATTTATGTGATAACATATTTTTTAAATATATTTTTTATTACGTATCCACTACATTGACAGTGAAAAAAGTTTGAAAATGCATTCAATTCTGCATTTATCAAGATTTTCGTGTATAGAAGCAAAGATGTGAAAGATGTTGCGACGTACTTTTATCAGAGTTTATTGTGATCACGAATACGACGGATTAAAAGTGTGACAAGGGAACTGTCATATCTTCATCCCATGAATGGTGAAATGAGAGACCGAGAGCAATTAGGCAATAAGAGATATTTTTCTTCGCCCCGTATCCGGAATGTTCTGCAGTTGACCTTAGCACCGTCGTTCGATGCAGCTAGGCGTTTCCACCCGACCACTTTCCACCTTGCAGTGAGTATTGATTCCTGGAGGGATAAGGCTATTAGTTCCATAAGTGTAGTCCTCGCTATTGGTCTCCCGGCTTGGGTGAAAGAGTATGTGTATGTGTGTGTGTGTAAGACGAGAGGAGACGATGAAGGTAAGATCATGCGCTCCGTGGCCTGTTTGTTAAGAAACTACATAGGCCTTCACGTTTTATTAATCGATGAAACCACTAGCCAGACCAGACACTAGAAATCTCTTCGAAATATTGTTTGAATTCGACCCATCTATGGAGATGGTGTGAAAAATCCAACATCTTCGACCGGGAGAGATGGTTCAGTGCATCGACTGATGTTACTGCAGTCCCTCTGACCGAGAGGTCCTAGTTTCGAGTCCCGACGGCGGGAGGATTTTCCACACTAGCTGGAATTCAGTCGTTGTCTGGAGGAGAATTCAAACGACAGGCTGCTCTGATAGGTAGTTTTCCGTGGTTTCTCCGAATCAACACAAGGCCAATGCCGGAGCAGTACCCTAACAAACGGGCCACGGACCCGCACGCGATCTTTCCGTCTTCTTCCTTGTCATATCTCTCCCCTTACACACACACTAACATGCAGAAACTACCACACATGCCGGAGACCAGTCGCGAGCTGAGAGCTTGTCCCGCAGGAGCTGTGCCCGCTGGAGGGAGATACCTAGTTGAGGGGAAAATCCCGCTAGTCGACGGTAGGTCGGCGCCGGATCTCACCATCCCGCGGGAAAAAAATCACCCGAGTAAAAACACGCACTACACATAATGGACTAATGACCTAAGTAGTTGACGCGCCCGAATCACGAAGAATCAATCAGTCCTACACCTTCGTGCCTTGAATCGCAAGACCTGTCGGTCAACGATGCTGCGGAGGCAACAATGCTCCCGCTGAGATATCGCCTGCACCTTGGGGGCCCAGCCGCACTCCCTTCTTTCCCCGACGTCGGCAGCGGCGGTGGCGGGGGCGCCAGCGGGGGTGGCGGTGGGGGTGGCATCGGTGGGGGTGGCGGCGAGGGCGGCGGGGGCGGGAGCGGCGGCGGGGGTGGCGGCGGCAGGGGGTGGCGGCGGCGGCGGGCGGTGGCGGCGGCGGGGATGGCGGCGGCAGGGGGTGGCGGCGGGGATGGCGGCGGCGGGGGTGGGTGGCGGCGGGGGGCGGCGGGGGAGGCGGCGGCGGGGGCGGCGGCGGCGGGGGCGGGGGCGGCGGCGGCTGGGCCCTTGGCACCACGGCGGCGGCGGCGTGATGCACGGCCCTGCCTTGGCATCGGCGGCGGAGGCAAGGGCCGGCGAGGGTGCCGCTCCGCGTGTAATTAATTAATTTTCAGCGCTTGTTCCGCCGCCGGCCGCCGCCCCCGGCGCATCTTGGCCCGCCACCCCCAGCCCTCGCAGCCGCGCTGCCTCGGGCGCCGCGCCGCACCGCGCCGGTGGGGCCTGCGCCGCGCGCGGCTGGCTTCCGCGAGTTGGCTTTGGAGCGGGCTGCGACCGCCCGTGTGATGCATTTAATGGTTGAGTATGATACGAGGATAGCGTGAAGAAATTATATACAACGTTTGAACGATATGTGAGTAGAAATATACGTAGAAATATGTACGTAGAAATATCAATATTTATACAGGATGTTTTAAAAATAGGCGCACAATTTGAGGTATGTATTCCTCATATGTGGACAAACATGTGTACTCATTACAACATGTGCCCATTAAAACATGCGTTCTCATTACAACAAATTTCATTTACATTTGTTCATTACAACAAATGTTTTTTTCCGAGTTATGGCCTTCACAACGCTGATATGTACAAGAACTTTTTACTTGTTTTAAGGAACGATTTTGATTGTCTACATATGAGTAATACATACCTGAACTTATGCCCCCTATTTTTTAAACACTCTGTGTATTACAGGGTGTACAGGGAGGAAGAATCGAAACTTTCAAAGTAAGTTCTTAAGACAATTTTAATAATATTTTATCTAATAAACTACTTGGATATTCCGAATAGCTAAACCGCAATAAGCACTCGAAAGTTGTTTTGAAAAAGTATTTTCTACACAAACATTTGCATTGCATAAATATACACACAGCATTTATTATTTACATAAGTAATGAATTCATTTGTTCAGAATGAAAAAAAACAGAAATAAAAAAGCAGTCGAATTGTGTAAATTGAGTTTACACCACGAACCTCTAATCTAAGTATTTTCATTTCGTTGTAGCTGAAGCTAGCTGCATACGATAAAACTAAAGGCAGAGAAAACATTGCGTTTTTCCACCACAAATTCCTCGTGGTTAGACCAGATATTGAACCCAGGCAACAGGGTCGGAAAAGTCACATGTTACCCATGACACCTCTCTTAAACGAAGTAACTCCGTTTCTTCGTAATTTGTCCTTGCTCTGTGCCCTAAAATTACAGGCAGGGATAACTGGAAAAATCTGCAAAAAATGTCGTTTAGCCACCACAAATCTCTCATGATAGGCCGGATTTCGAACCTGGGCCTTAGTGTCAAAAAAGTACACGCTAGCCAATACACCACGAACCTCTTCTAATCGAAGTAAATCCGTTTCGCCGTAATTAGTCCTCGCTGTATGTCTTAAATTTGTAGGCGGGAACAACGGAAAAAGTCGATAAAATATGTCGTTTAGCTACCAGAAATCCCTCATGGATAGGACGGATTTCGAACCCAGTGCCGTGTCAAAAAACGCATACGCTAACCATTACACCGCGAACCACCTCAAAGTAACTCAGTTTCGTCATATTTAGCCTTAGCAATAAGCCCTAAAATTACAGGCAGGGTCAAAGGGAAAACTCCGATAAAACATCGTTTAGCCGCCACATATCCATCACGGTTAGGCCGGATTTCAAACCCGGGCCCCAGCGTCGGAAAACTCACACGCTAGCCATTACACCACGAACCTCTGTGATTCGAAGTAATTCCGTTTTGTCTTCATTAGCCCTAGCTGCATGCCCTGAACTTCAAAGAAGGGACAACAGGAAAACTCCGAGAAAACATTGCGTTTAGGGAACAAATATTTCTCACGGTTCGGCCAGATTCAATGCCCAGGCCCCAGCGTCAGAAAACTCACACGCTAGCCATTACATTGGGAAACTGAGTCGACGTAATTTTTCGTTGCAATGAGACCCAACTGCATGCGCTATAACGACGGGTAGGGAAAATGCGAAATTTATAATAGAACTTGTCATTTAGCCACCACAAAACCCTCAAGGTTAGACCAAATTTCAAAGCCGAGGCCCGGAGTCAAAAAACTCACGCGTTAGCCACTACTCCATGAATCTCTCTTACCGAAGTTACCGAAGTAACTCGGTTTCGTCGTTTTTCGTCCCTGCTCTATGCCCTAAAATTACAGGTAGGTACAATGGGAAAATTCCGATAAAAACATCGTTTATCAACCACAAATGTCTCAGATAGAAGGATTTCGAACCAGCACCCCAGTGTCAAGAAACGCACACACTGGGCTATATACCACGAATCTCTCTTTGCCGAAGTAATTCTGTTTCGTTACAATTAGACCTAGCTGCACGCGCTAAAACTACGGGTAGAGAAAACGGACAATTCCGATAAGACGTGTCGTTTATTCATCACAAATCCCTCCTACGTAGACCGGATTTCGAACCTTTGTCCCCAAATGCAATTCACACGCGGACCATTATACCACGAACCTCTCTTAGTCGAAGCAACTCCGTTTCGTCGTAATTAGCCCTAGCTGCATGCCCTAGTCGTCAGCAGCGCGTGAGCGAGGGCGAGGGCGAGGGCGAGGGCGAGGGCGAGGGCGGGGCGAGGCGAGAGCGGGGCGAGGGCAAAGGCGAGGGCAAAGGCGAGGGCGAGGGTGACGGCGAGGGCGAGGGCGAGGGCGACGGCGAAGGCGAGGGCCAGGGCGAGGGCGAAGGCGAGGAGGAGGGCGAGGGCGAGGGCGAAGGCGAGGGCGAGGGGTTGGGCGAGGGCGAGGGCGAGGTCAAGGGCGATGGGTTGGGCGAGGGCGAAGGCGAGGGCGAAGGCGAGGAGGAGGGCGAGGGCGAAGGCGAAGGCGAGGACGAGCGCGAAGGCGAGGGCGAGGGCGAGGGCGAGGGTGAAGGCGAGGGCGAGGGCGGAGCTATCGATTCGCGCAGGAGGCGCGGCGGCGGCGGCGGCGAAGGCGGCCGCGCGAAGGCAAATTCCGTCCGGAGGGGGGGCGGCGGCGGCGGGTGGGGGTGGTCAGTCCCCGAAGGGCAGAAGGGCTCCGCCGCCGCCGCCACCGACGCACGCGTGCGTGCAAGGGGCGCCAGAAGAACGCGAGGGCGCGGAAGGGCGCAGGGCTCGAGGCGCTCTGCCCTGCGGCGCGGGAGACGCCGCCCCCGCCCCCGCCGCCTCCGCTCGCGCCCGCGCCGCCGACCCGGTGTGCTTGGATTAGCGACGGTGCTGCTCTCTACTGTCGTCACAGTTGGCGACGTCTCTGACAGCGTACCTGACGCCATTCCTGACGCCGATGTACTTGACGCCATCCCTGACGTCGACGTACCCGACGCCATCCCTGACGTCGACGTACCCGACGCCATCCCTGACGTCGACGTACCCGACGCCATCCCTGACGTCGACGTACCCGACGCCATCCCTGACGTCGACGTACCCGACGCCATCCCTGACGTCGACGTACCCGACGCCATCCCTGACGCCGACGTACCCGACGCCATCCCTGACGTCGACGTACCCGACGCCATCCCTGACGTCGACGTACCCGACGCCATCCCTGATTTCAACGTACCCGACGCCATCCCTGACGTCGACGTACCCGACGCCATCCCTGACGTCGACGTACCCGACGCCATCCCTGACGTCGACGTAGCCGACGCCATCCCTGACGCTGATGTACCTGAAGCCACCCCTGACGTAGACCTACCTGACGCCATCCCTGACGTAGACCTACCTGATGCCATTCCTGACGCCGATGTACGTGACGCCATCCCTGACGTCGACGTACGTGACGCCATTCCTGACGTCGACGTAACTGACGCCATCCCTGACGGCGCGTAACCTGACGGCGCCAACACTTAAGTTGCCAAACCTAACGGCACCAACCTTTCTATAGCCAATCTTGACCGAGCCAACCACGCCCATGCGAATCGTCTCCTTTTCATCCATTCCATAATCATCGTTTCTCATCATTTTACACCGCCTTAAGGTAGACACACTCTGGCAAGCCTTACTTACCTCGCTCCGGTTGAAAATCTGTCGCTTCTATTGGATTCATTGTTCACATAACCGGGAACAACTCGGCTGGTACATATTCAAACGTCAGTAGGCAGACTTGATACACGAAGCATGCATATGGGTATTTTTTTCTAACTTTAGGAATTAATATAACAGGCCATCGATGCTTCAGCATATTCACCCTTTATTGCCTTCGCCCCCATTACATTCTTATACTTCTCGAATTTTTCCCGTGTTTTTCTAGCGCCTTGTGCTTTTTTCAACTCGTCCATTGCCTCTTATTTTTCATCTCACATTGTCTCTCCTCCTTTCGCATTTCTTCTTGATCCTTCTCCCACCCTTTCCTCCCCTGACCTTTTCTATGAACTCTCCTTCCCCGTTTTGTGACCTTTCTTACTATTTTATTTGCCTTCCTCGACCCTACCCGTCTCCTTTCTTTTTTTCTATTTTCCTCTCTTTCTTCACTTCATTCCTTTTCTTTTCCTCCATTTCTCTTTCTTCTCTACATTTCTTCCAATAATCCTTTCAGATATCTTCCTCTGACGAAATATTCCGCTAATCCTCCAACATATCTTTACCTTTGTCCTTATTTTCTTCATTTAACGTCCTATGGACATTCAAACGCTCCCTTTCTCATTCTCCGCTTCTCCCTATCCTCTGCTGCTACTCCATCGCCATCATCCCTAACATTAATCGACCCGCCTACCACCTTCCGCTCCTTCTCCTCCTCCTCCCCTTCTCGTGTTCGACGACGCAGTCCCCGGGGAGCGAAGGAACGAGAAGAAGAAAAAAAATCAGACAATTGGCGCCCTTTAAAATTCCGCGTCTGCGTCCGGTGAGGGTGACTGCCGCGGCTGGACGCGGGGCAAGGCCGCACACTGTGGGCCGAATGACAGCACCGACGACACGCGAAGCACTCTGGGCAACTTGCAGTGAAGAAATCAAAACGATAAACTGTGGCGTCGTGGTAGCTAAATAACGACACAGACACGAGCTCTATGTGCATATTGGTTTATTTACAGAATGTACAAATTCACAGCTCTGGGGTTATGTGCTTCCTCCACCTTCCGCTTTACCGCGCCGGTGGCCGACACCGTGTTCCGCACGCGCCGTGCCTCAAGGTCCGCACTCCCGTCTCGGGCGAGCATGCACGTCTACTCACGAGGTGCTCTGACAACAAACTGCTCTGCCTCTCTTAACTTACTTTGGCGGTCGGCTTCCACCCTCTAAAGGCCGCCGGAACACATGGCCCTCGCTGGGGGGTCCGGTGCCCCTGACCGCTCCTCTTGCGTCACGGGGGATAGCAAGGAAGTTTCCACTTTCCAGTACCTTTGTCTATCCCATGTGTCCAGCAGCCTCCGTGCCCAGCCGTTTGAAAATCTGGCTGGCATGTGCCGACGTTACAAAACGTAGGTAAGCCAAGCAATTCCGCTCTAATTGTCTTTAGTTTCATTCTACGGCTTTGTGTGTTGCCTAACTACTAGACGGGACCGTTGTCTTTGCCTGTAGGAGTTTTCAGCGTTATCTGATCAGTCAGCCTTGCGTTGTTGTGGTGTAAAGATGGCTACAGCACTTTCTGTTTGCACCAAAGAAGAAGAGCGTTCCATAATCAGTTTTTTATGGTTTAAAGGTGTACTAGGGGCGGAAATTCATAGCAGGTTTTCAACACAATACGGGCGCAATGTTCTACCACAGAGAAGTGTTTACCAGTTCCCAGAATACTAGTCGAACGATGGTCAAGAAAGAGTGAAGAACGGCAGCAACTGAAGCAGAAAGAAGCTATGAGGTCCAAAACGACTCAATGAAGAGCACAAGCGCAATCGTGTGAGAATCGTGTGTTGGAGCATCCTATGCACAGTCCCAATCTCGCCCCGTCGGAATACCATCTGTTTGGTCCGTCGATTCTGCTCCGATTAACAGGTCAAAGAAGTGGTGCATACGAGCCTTGCTGCACAATCAAATCACATCACTTTTTCAGAAGATATCGGAAAGCTTGTGCAAAGATGGACCAAGTGTATAGAAAAGGAGGGTGACTATGTTAAAAAATGATATCAATAAAAATTGTGTATTCTTCCTGTAATCAATTATAAATATTGATTGCAGACAATACTTATTGACTTACCCTCGTATTATTTTTAATTATTAAACCATAGAGAGCAAAGCCGGAATAACGCAAACATCGTTATATTGGGCATAAGTTATTTTCCCTCTCGGTACATCCGAGTGATCTTTCGCTGTGACATTCTGTCGATATCATGATAAACTTAGTGTACTGTGGGCTATCCTTATCAGTATATTTCAAATCCTATAGAGTGGCAGGTCGTAATAAAATCGTGTAAAAATGATTGTGATTTGATAGCTTCAAAGAGAGCGCATTTTTGGCGAGTGTTGTCCTGGAGAACCTGTAATAACGACTGCAAACTAATTTATTATTCTATTCTAAGTCTGTATGTATTAAATCATATAATTATATTCAACTTGGTCCAATATATTCTTGAAACAGACTTATTTGTAATAAACAGAAACTTTAATATAAAATATAGCAACAAGTTTCAAGGTTTTATTTTACCTCATCATCAGGCTAGAAGAATTAATGAAATTCAATGAATTAAAAACATTTTTAACAATTTTGATATTTTTTTCCTTCAAAATAAACATATTCATATAAATAAATAAATTCATATAAATTATATATATAATATAATAATATAAATAAATTCAATAAACAAGGTAAGCTCCATATGTTTATTTTGAAGGAAAAAATATCAAAATTGTTAAAAATGTTTTTAATTAATTGAATTTCATTAATTCTTCTAGCCTGATGATGAGGTAAAATAAAACCTTGAAACTTGTTGCTATATTTTATATTCAAGTTCTTGTTTATTACAAATAAGTCTGTTTCAAGAATATATTGGACCAAGTTGCAAACTAGTTTAGTGTTTTCAGAGACACAGTGTCCAATGTTATGTCGGTCTATACGAATCAAGACAGACAGCTTCAGATTATTATCGAATAGCAGAAGAGATATACTGATAGGAAATTCTTCGCAACGTACTATACAGTGATCGCCGAACATTGAAAAGGTTTGTCTTAACGAGTACGTAGTCAATCACGGCGCAAGTGACTGGAAAACTCAATAAACATCTTCAGAGACCTATTTCGACAATAAATTTAGAGAGAGCTCCTTAAAATCAACAAATATACCGGCCTCCGAAATCTGAACCGTTCATAACTGAAGACAATGTTCTATAGAAAAACGAAATGATAACTGTGGACTGACGATGATTGTAAGAATGTGATATGGTCTGACAATGCGTTTTCACAATGTTTTCAACAGTACCAGCTTGCGTGACAAGAACAACAAATGAATATGTGTAAATGGTTGTCTCCTTCCAATTAAAACCAACCTGACCATACCATTATCCTTAAAGGATACATATCTCTCGAAGATATGTTAACATTTCAGGAAGGCAGGTGCACACTATGACACAAATTTTTATTAACTTATTGAATTTTATTTGAGCATGAAAATGAACATCAACACCATCACACCATCAATTATGCCGCTGTGGTCTAGTGATTATGCGAAGTAGATTTATTGCACCTTTTTTGTAATGTTATTGAGGAAGAATGGTACTTTAGATTATTATTTCACTTTAGATTATTCGACGTTGATATGAACTCATACCAAGACGAATCAAATCTGCATTTAAGGCAAGAAGTAGCCACAATCTTCTATAAGTAAAGAAACAGTACATATTTTGCGCGAGCTTATTGTTTATTTAGTGTATTCACTTCACGAGCTGTGAATGATGCAAACTCAGAAGTGCTTTATTTTATCTTTTTCTATTATTTATTTACTATCATTTAGTTTCTAATCCCATTAAATAATAAAATTATTATATATCTGCAGCTCATTTTGTAGAAATAGTCGTCATATAAGCTTTATTACATTGTTATCGACTAGTGATTGCAAAGTCGAAAGCAAACTAAGCCCTGATAAGTAATAATCTTAGGTCATCCTTCCAGTAAATGCTTTTATTACTCGTAGAAAAAGTACTGCATGAAACTTCATGCAATACTCTTGTACTAAGATACGACACTTTCTCGTATCTCGATTATGTATTACAATGTACTTTATACATATGTATTCATTTAATTTTCATCTATAGGCGACACGGTTATTCACCGTAGTTTCACTAGCGTATTCCTTGACTTCCTAGACTTCCTTTAAATACTACCTCTGGTGGGGATCTATGGGGAATGAGAGTATTTTCGAGCAGTCGGCCGCGAGGGCGTTCCTTAAACGCCTGGGTGTGACTTACTTTTTCCGCCATATGTCGGTCTCACTTTTAACTATATTCGAACACTCTGATTGGAAAAAAGGGAGACATCGTTAGAACGGGAAATAGCCCGAAGAATTTAATTTTGCCCGGTACCTGTCAGGGTTCCTTCATGCTAAGAGGATCCAGATGGTCACTGTAGGATTTTCCTCTCTCCGAAAATCTAAGCACCACACCCGTAATGGAATCCACGCTCTGGGAAATCAGATGATATTGAGCTAGCCACGCGCCGAACCGAGGCGCACTGTGATATATATCCGTTATTGTTTCATAGTACAGTTTGTCACCAACTTGCGAGAGCTCGACTTCAACAATTCGGAGATTCGAATGCGACCACCACTTCCGTAAAATCTAACGGAAGACATACTGGACAACGCTGCACGCATTGTTTAGAAAATACTGAATCCAAATTACCCCGATAGGAAAGCAGTCGTTACCCTTAACCAAACTACTTGTCACGAAGGTGAAAAAAAGAAGATAAAGGAGGAGAGGTTTTGATATTTCCTCAACAAATGTGGACCTTCCTTCCATTAGTACTCAATGAAGTAAAAAATTAAATATAATATTCTGGTGTCATTCAGTGTTGTCATTCAGCTGCTGCTGAAACTTCTAACTAGCAGCTAATGCTAGTAATAATAATAATAATAATAATAATAATAATAATAATAATAATAATAATAATAATATAATAATAATAATAATAATTCTGGTTTTCCTTTTATTTGTTAGTTGTAAAAATGATCATTTCGTTTTTCTCTTATCTCGCAAAGCACAGCAAAGCAGCTATTCTTTGCTATTCAGCTATTCTCGGCTTACGCAACTCGCGACTTTGCAAGTCACGAATTTGGAGTTAAGTTTCGTACTTTCTACAACGTAAGTTGCGGTCTTCCGGAACACTATTCTTGCGTTTTAATTCTTTCTTTTAATTACTAAGCCCACGTTTGGCCCAGTGTGCGTGTAAGGGTAAGGCGAGTCTCTGCCAGGGGTGAGGGAGGAGGGGGAGGGAGGACGGAGGGAGGACGCGAGAGCTGCTGGAGCGTGGGGACGCAGCGAGTTGAGAAGCAGTCGGGGGAGGACTGAGGCCGACGCCCCGCTTGCGGAAAGGCGCCAGCGCCAGCTACTTCATACTGAGGTTCCGATACGACACGTGCAGAGGAGGGGGCGAACACAGAAAGTGTTACAGGGCGCTGCAACTTGAGTTCGGACTCCCTTAGTTATTTTATATATTTTTTTAAAATTGAGGCATCCTGTGAGAGAAGGAGCTAACCCACAAAATTCAAAACAGATTTAATTGACATGTTGTTGTTTAATTGACAAGGTATTCATAATAGAATACATTCATAAATCGATGTTTTGAATTTTGTGGTTAGTTCCCTCTCCCAATTGACGCCCCAATTGTTAACTTGAAACTTAAAAACATTTAAGAGTGTGTACATACAAACATACATACATGAGAGCTTTATGCGGTAATTATTTTGAATATATTGAATAAACATTCAGTGTTGGAAAATATGTAAACGTTACTTTTCAATAAACATGTAGGTGTGGTAAGTGTTGAGATGAATTTGTACTCTACAGGTAAATGTGCACAATGCAGATAAATGTGCACACTACAGCTAAATTTCCCCACTACAGCTAAATTTCCCCACTACAGGTCAATTTCCCCACTACAGGTCAATTTCCCCACTACAGGTCAATTTCCCCACTACAGGTCAATTTCCCCACTACGGGTCAATTTCCCCACTACGGGTCAATTTCCCCACTACAGGTCAATTTCCCCACTACAGGTCAATTTCCCCACTACAGGTCAATTTCCCCACTACAGGTCAATTTCCCCACTACAGGTAAATGTGCACACTACAGGTAAATGTGCACACTACAGGTAAATGTGCACACTACAGGTAAATGTGCACACTACAGGTAAATGTGCACACTACAGGTAAATGTGCACACTACAGGTAAATGTGCACACTACAGGTAAATGTGCACACTACAGGTAATGTGCACACTACAGGTAAATGTGCACACTACAGGTAAATGTGCACACTACAGGTAATTTGCACACTACAGGTAAATGTGCACACTACAGGTAAATGTGCACACTACAGGTAAATTTGCACACGACAGGTATATTTGCACCACTAAAAGTATATTTGCACACTACAGGAATATTTGCACCCGAAATGTAAAATTGCCCACTAATTGATTTATACTTTCTAACTTGTAGCTCACAAAGCATTCGCCAACGATTCCCAACCTAAATTCCTCGCGTGCTGCGCAAGCACGAAACGGCGCGCGCAAGTCCCGCAAGGCGCAGTCTTCTGCAGGCCTTTCGTCTCCCGCTGCCCTTCCTCCTCCCCCCTCCACCCCCCTCCTCGCCCCCCAGCGCCCCGCGGCGCTCTCGTAACCAAGACAAATGACTGGCGGGCAAATTAGCGGGGATCAGCCCCCGCGCCGCCCCCTCCGCCCCTCCCCCCGAGGCCCCGTGACGTCACACGTGCGATCGGCCACCGCCGCCGCCCGCGCCTTGGAGGCCTCGCCTCCTCGTTGCGAGCGCTGCTTTTCGCTTTCTTCCTTCTCCCGCCCCGTTCGGCATCTCTTGCCCTCCGCGCTTCTCGACCCGGCCCTTCCTCATGGTCGTGCGAACGCATCCCGCCACACCACCTTAGGTGGCTCAGGGGATCATTCCTCATCATTGTGTTGTGAAAATGCATCATTTAGATTTTGTAGTGATAGAGCCGTAACAGTTTATATACTAATTAGTTCGATATTTTCACGAATGCCAGTATTACTCGTTCACTTTACATTTGCAGACGACAGAACTGGGAACTAATGTTGTTTTGAAAGTGAAGGACCGAACACACAACCGAGAATACACGAATGGCCCCGATGTCAATCAGCATCTGACCAATCAGCTGTCTCCGAAGGCAGCACAAGCGCTACGGACACAGTTGACGAATTATGCCTTTCTGACAGTGAGCTGGAGTCGCGCTCTTAAATGATTAAGATAATATACAATAAAATAGATGCACGCTATTCACAACATTAACGTACAATATTTTCATTTCTTCTTTGAACTTATCTACTGCTTAATGGTTATGTTCTTGCCCCGCCGGGGTTCTGTGTGGGGCTCACCGCCATCTATATCATATTAAACGGTCAGTATATACTGCAGACGCGTGTTTCTCATTCAGTCGGCGGTGACCTCATGTAAACAGATCGCAGCGCTCCGACTGCAAATGTAAAGTGAACGAGTAAGAACATTATATGGTATTTATGAATAGGGATGTAGCAAGGCACACCACTCATGTCGCTGTGGTGTCTCATGGCCCGGAGGTTGTAGAGGTCGAGTACTGACGGTGGTAGCAGTATCATTCGATACTAGCTAGGTACGAATTCAGCCGGCTGTCCTGGAGGAAAATTCTAGCGGCCCATAGCCAGAGGCGTATCTAGGTATTCAGGGCGACCATGGCAAGTATCGAATTTGCGCCCTTGTCACGATACTATAAATTAGGGTTGTTGTGTTTTGTTTTAGCGGGAACACTCTAAATAGCGCCCCTTGTGAGTGGCGCCCATGGCACGTGCCATGTCTGCCTTACCTTAGATACACTTCTGTCCACAGCTCTGGTCGGTAGTTTTCCGTGGTTCCTCCCATCAACACGAGGCGAATACCGAAGCAGTACCCTGACAAACGGGCCACGGACCGTGCGTGATCATGCCTTCCTCTTCTTTACAGGTAAATTGGGCATAACTGGTAAATTATCACCCCTTTACATACAAACACACATACATTACGCTACCACATATTCCGACCCCCAGTTCAGAACTAACAGCTTGTCGCGGATGGGGCGGTGCCCGATGATGGGAGATACCTGGTTGAGGAAAAAACCCGCTAGCCGACGGTAGACCGGCGCCGGCTCTCACCATCTAGCGGGAAGACCACCGCCAACTCCAGAGCAAAATCATGCACTACACTTAGGGACTAATAACCTTATCAGTTGACGCGCCCGGAATCACAATGAATCAATCAAAACCACAATTTACCAAACAAAGCCGAAATTACGCGGGTTCCCGAAACGTTTCCTAACCTTTCTTTTTTTTTGTTGTTTAAGGTCGCATCAACATCCAGGTCATTAGCGACCACTATTGGTTTTAACTTTGTGGTAACATGAAGCGTTTAGGGTTCGGCGTTTCCTCCTCTTTGTGTTGTGAAAAATGCATCATTTGGATTTTGTAGTGACAGAGCCGTAGCAGTTTATGTAGTAATTAGTTCGATATTTTCCCGAATGCCAGTAACATAACATGGTATTTATGAATAGGGATGTAGCTAGGTTCACAACCCACCCCCCTCTTCGCGCAAACCGATATCACTGTTGCCATTACTGTAGGTTAGATACAACTAAAAAACTTTTTAGTATTTTCTCAGTTTTTTAATGTACTTTGCTCCGGAAGAATTATCTCCACGTACTTCCTACGGAGCAGGGTTATGGTTGCAGGGTAACGCGATAACATCTTATCGCATTGTCTCTGTTCCTCTATATTAGGATACAGTGCCATTTTTTACGATTTTGAAATATATTTCGTATAAAAGCCCGTGCATCTCCTGTCAACATCCACAAATCTTAAAAATATTTAGAACGCCTTAGTAGAATAATGCACTTCTAATGTGTGTAACAAATTGGAGCTCAAAACTTCCGTTATGCCGAGTGCTGTCTGACATATCCATCTATTTATTCATCCATCTTGGTATACAACTTCATTTATCTCTGGGAATTTACGATAAATTTTAATCTATACTTTTTTAATCATACCTAATACTTTTCTACTCTACTTTCTATAGCCGAGAAAAAGTAATCAGTTAAACATTTTTCTGCGCCAAAAAAGGCAATTTGTAAAAGCAATTTCACAAATCTGAACTAATTTTCTGACAGCTTTAAACAGAAAACACAATTAAACCAATGACATAAAATAACTCAGGACTGAACATAAATTTCCAATCAAAAAGGTCAAATAGAAGATGTTATATGTATGTAATTTAGCAATTTATTCAAGCCCTGTAAATCTGGATTCTCTGAAAAATCATGAAATTTTGCTTCGGGAATGTTCGGACCTGACAACCAGTCAAACAGCAATAAACATTTTCAATGTAAATCTCCCTCAATCTTAACAAACCCCATGGTATGGATCTTCGAAAACATTTTTTTAGATTGACAGGCAACATCAAAAGGCAGACATAAAAAATATAATACTTTTGAATTTTCCAATTTTCTGTAATTCTGGAATTTTTAAATTTGAGGCAATAATAAACGAGCATACTTTTTTAATACAATAACAAAAAAAAGCAACACACCCGGAAGCTAACTAAGGCTGGTTGTGGCGAGGAAACACAATGTAAACGACCGACTACTTTTTACTAGTAGTCGCGAATAATCTTTCCAATGTGAATGGTGCCATACCTGATTCTTAAATGTAATTAGTGATGTTTTAAATATTGTCAGAAGATGGAAAAAGTGTATGCCTCCGAAACGTTACAATTTTACTACTGATTAAAATAATAAGGTGATTGTCAATAAATACTCATTGTTCCTTACTTTTTTATTATTGTATTTAATAGTTCCATGACAATCTGAACCTTAATAAGTTAAACAACAGTTCGAGCAAACTTTTTCCCTTTTAAAAAATTTTTTTATTTATTCCTTTTAGGTAATATTTCTTACACTCTTCACTAAAGTAATTTCTCCCGACGCAATAATTTCTTCGCAACTTCTTTCATAGTGTTAGAGGTTACGTTTTGTTTCCTCCCCAACGACTCCGCTTTCAGACGACCTACTTCCTTCCCTCCGTTGCATCACACGAGGCTTCCTCTCCATCTTCCACCTTCCTCTCTACCTCGAGGCCCGGAGGGAAAGTGTTGAGACCTTTTTACGGCTGTCTCTCATAAGCTCTTCATTAGCAGCCTGGTAATTAAGATTTCCGATACGGGACCCACGAGGGCCCGTAACTCGCAAGATTACGCCCCGCCCCCCTCCGCTTCCCCCCTCCACTCCCCTCCGTCTCAAGACGCCGCCGCGCTGCTCGCTTCGCTCCCTCGCGCCCGCCCCCGCCAACCGCCGCCGCCGCCGCTGCTGCCGCAGCTGCCACCGCTGCCGCGGTTCTATTTGGCACCGCCGACGTCGCCGCCATCCACCCTCTCTCCTGCCGCCCACACTATCACCACATTCACCATCATCAAGGAAGACACAGCCCCGCCATCTCCAGCGCATCACGAACATTGTTACCGATTTCTTCGTTAGCAATACCGTCATCAATGCCATGATCATCACCATCGTCAATGCTATGCCAATCCACTCCCTTCCGTCTCAAGACGCTGTGCTGTTCGCTTCTCTCCCTCGCGCCCGCCCCCGCCAACCGCCGCCTCCGCCGCCGCCGCCGCCGCCGCCACTGCTGCCGCAGCTGCCACCGCTGCCGCCACCGCGGTTCTATTTGGCACCGCCGACGTCGCCACCAACCACCCTCTCTCCTGCCGCCCACACTATCACCACATTCACCGTCATCAAGGAAGACACAGCACCGCCAACTCCACTGCCATCACGAACACTGTTACCAATCTGTTCGTTACCAATACCAACGCCAATGCCTTCACCATCTCCATCAACAATGCTTTGCCCATCTCCATCGTCAATGCCATGCCCATCTCCATCGTCAATGCCATGTCCATCTCCATCGTCAATGCCATGCCCATCTCCATCGTCAATGCCATGCCCATCTCCATCGTCAATGCCACGCCCATCTCCATCGTCAATGCCATGCCCTTCTCCATCGTCAATGCCATGCCCATCTCCATCGTCAATGCCATGCCCTTCTCCATCGTCAATGCCATGCCCTTCTCCATCGTCAATGCCATGCCCTTCTCCATCGTCAACGCCATGCCCATCTCCATCGTCAATGCCATGCCCATCTCCATCGTCAACGCCATGCCCATCTCCATCGTCAATGCCATGCCCTTCTCCATCGTCAACGCCATGCCCATCTCCATCGTCAATGCCATGCCCATCTCCATCGTCAATGCCATGCCCATCTCCATCGTCAATGCCATGCCCATCTCCATCGTCAATGCCATGCCCATCTCCATCGTCAATGCCATGCCCTTCTCCATCGTCAACGCCATGCCCATCTCCATCGTCAACGCCATGCCCATCTCCATCGTCAATGCCATGCCCATCTCCATCGTCAACGCCATGCCCATCTCCATCGTCAATGCCATGCCCATCTCCATCGTCAATGCCACGCCCATCTCCATCGTCAATGCCACGCCCATCTCCATCGTCAATGCCATGCCCATCTCCATCGTCAATGCCATGCCCATCTCCATCGTCAATGCCATGCCCATCTCCATCGTCAATGCCATGCCCATCTCCATCGTCAATGCCATGCCCATCTCCATCGTCAATGCCATGCCCATCTCCATCGTCAATGCCATGCCCATCTCGATCGTCAACGCCATGCCCATCTCCATCGTAAACGCCATGCCCATCTCCATCGTCAATGCCATGCCCATCTCCATCGTCAATGCCACGCCCATCTCCATCGTCAATGCCACGCCCATCTCCATCGTCAATGCCACGCCCATCTCCATCGTCAATGCCACGCCCATCTCCATCGTCAATGCCACGCCCATCTCCATCGTCAATGCTTTGCCAATCCATTCCCCTCCATCTAAAGACGCTGCCCTACTCGTTTCGCTGGCCTGCGAACCTACCATCGCCCCTACCGCCGCCTCCTCCCCCGCCGCAGCTGCTATCGCCGCCGCCTCCGTGGCCATGGTCCTATTTGGCACCGCCCACGGCGCCACCAACCACCCTCCATTCCGCCACCGCCGCTGTCACAACTGCCACCCCGTCGCCCACATTATCACTACATTCACCCTCATCAACACAGAATACCACCGCCAACTCCACTGCCATTGTCTTAATCACCAACACCTGTGTGTGTTACCGCCACGGTCTCTTCGTTACCAATACCATCACTAACTTTAATTCAATGCCCATCTCCATCACCATTGTCACAAATATTTCGTAACCACTGCCACCACCATTTCCGTTACCGCTGCCACCACCATCTCCATCACCAATGCCAAAGCTATCTTCAACACCAATGCCATCAATATCTCCATTATCAATATCGTAACCGTCTCCCATTACCAATACCGTAACCATCTCCATTAACAATACCGTAGTCATGTCCATAATCGCCATCATCATCATTACACTGTTAACATTTTTGCATTACATTATAGCAGCAATCAAAAATGTTATCTTCCCTTATTTCCGGCTTTCAGTGTAACCAATCTTTTCGTCTGCGCCTAGGATTCTCAATATTAAAAAAAATATGGTCATGTCCATATAGCGTACGTACCTTCCCTTTCTCTACCATCATCTGAGACACTCATTCACGATCTCTTTTTCTATAGTATTCTCCCTGCCAGTTACTACTTCCGGATATTTTCCAGCCAGCAATAAACTGCCCATTTACACCGTGACTCATCTCCGGAGATCAAGACACAAACCCCAAGGAAAAATCTACGACGGCGACAACTACCGCCGAGGAAAAAAATAAACACTAAAAAAAAGGACTCTCTTCAAAAAAGAAAGAAGTAAGGAAGGATAGGAAATGGACAAAGATAAAAAAGAATTCGCGGGAAGCGAATGATTTGCTGCTACCGATAGAGGCCCTGAGCGTGTGTGTGTGAGAGAGAGAGAAAGAGAAGATAGAGAGATGGAAGGAAAGAGGGAGGGCGAGAAGGAGAGGAAGAGGGTGTGTAGTCGAGCTAGCCGCCCGCGCTCCCTTTGTACGCCCTAAGGCTCAATTGTTGCGACTCCACCCCCAGCAGTTCCTCTCTCCCAGGCCGATCCCTTCAACCCTCGCACCCCCGCCTATTTTTTTCCCATCCCTTCAATTCGTAATTAGTCTCTTTTATCGGGGTCGGCGGCGATACAAGGAAACGTAGATTTTTCTTCCAGCCCCGAGGCTGCACCCCGCCCCTTCGCGGAGTGTGGAGCGAGGGTGCGGGAGAGAGCGGAGTCTTGGGGGACAGCGGGGGGGGGAGGGGAAGGACGGTGGGGTACACAGACGAGGTTGAGGGGGGGAGGCGGGGCTCTTTAAGTCGCAGCTAACGAATCGCGTTTGAAGCAATTACCGCTTGCCGGGCGTCGGGCGCACGATTTTTCTGTGGGGCAAGTGGCTACGGAGCAGCTCATCCGTCTCGGGCTTGGCTAGCGCCCCCGGTTGCCACCGGCCCCGCAACGCCCGCCCCTCACCCCGCCCACTGCCGTCGCCCACCCCTGCCTTCTGTTCTCGCCGTCTTGCGGGCGACGTCAGCGCTGTAGCCTTGGTTGTCGGTAAAATGCCTCTTTTTAGACAGTTCCCAACGTTTCGTCATCGCTGACAATCTTCCAGATAATTTCTGAGTCCTTCTTCACGGCAAAACATTGACAACTATTTCTCGGAACGGGACGGTTCATTGACAAAGTCCGCGCTGGAATCTTGGCTGGACATATTACCATGCATACTTGGTTACCACTGCCCGAGGAACGGAGTAGCCCTCCAAGAGCATTAACTTTGCTTTTGTCGCCGTCTTGCGGGGGCGACGTCAGCGCTGGAGCTTTGGCTGTCTGTAAAATGCCTCGTTTTAGACACAGTTGCCAACGTTTTGGTCGTCATCCTTCGATCTTTTTCTGGCAACTTTATTCAGGGTGAAATGTTGGCAAATATGCCCAAGATGTGTATGTTCATTGTTATCCAGGCTATCCGGGATGAGCCGCGTCGTCGATTTGGTGGCTGACGTTTCGGCCAACATATTGTGGCCTTCCTGAGAGCGTACTGCTTACGTGCGTCCGTGTATTACGTGCGTACGTGTACTGCGTACGTGTATGTTCATTGACGAAATCAGCACTAGAGGTTTAGCTACCAACGAAAACCTGCACACTTGGTTGCCACCGGCCCCGCAACGCCCGCCCCTAACCCCGCCCACCCACTGCAGTCGCCCCCCTGCCTTCTCTGTTCTCGCCGTCTTGCGGGCGACGTCAGCGCTAGAGCTTTGGCTGTCCGTAAAAATGCCTCGTTTTAGACACAGTTGGCAACGTTTCGGTCGTCAACCCTGATCTTTTTCTGGGGTCTTCTTTATGGCAAAACTTTGACAACTATTTCTCGGAACGTGACGGTTCACTGACAAAGTCCGCGCTGGAATCTTGGCTGGTCATACTAACCTGCACACTTGGTTGCCACCGCCCAAGCAACGGAGTAGCCCTCCAAGAGCACTGACTTTGCTTTTGTCGCCGTCTTGCGGGGGCGACATCAGCGCTGGAGATTTGACTGTCCGTAAAATTCCTCGTTTGAGACACAGTTGGCAACGTTTTGGTCGTCATCCTTCGATCTTTTTCTGGCAACTTTACTCAGGGTGAAATGTTGGCAAATATGCCCAAGATGTGTATGTTGATTGACGAAATCAGCACTAGAGGTTTAGCTACCCACGAAAACCTGCACACTTGGTTGCCACCGTCCCCGCAACGCCCGCCCCTAACCCCGCCCACCCACTGCAGTCGCCCCCCTGCCTTCTCTGTTCTCGCCGTCTTGCGGGCGACGTCAGCGCTGAAGCTTTGGCTTTCCGTAAAATGCCTCGTTTTAGACACAGTTGGCAACGTTTCGCTCATCATCCCTGACCTTTTTCTGGGGTCTTTTTCATGGCAAAACTTTGACAACTATTTCTCGGAACGGGACGGTTCATTGACAAAGTCCGCGCTAGAATCTTGGGTGGCCATACTAACCTGCACCCTTGGTTGCCACCGCTCGAGCAACGGAGTAGCCCTCCAAGAGCACTGACTTTGCTTTTGTCGCCGTCTTGCGGGGGCGACATCAGCGCTGGAGATTTGACTGTCCGTAAAATGCCTCTTTGAGACACAGTTGACAACGTTTCGGTCGTCATCCTACGACCTTTTTGTGGATTATTCGGGGGTCTTCTTCAGGGTGAAACATTGACAAATATGCCCAGGACGGTCCATTGACGAAGTCAGCGCTGGACGCTTTGACTGCCAACAAAACGCCTCTATTTAGGTATACATGGGAATATATTAGTTGTGACACAACGACCATTTTCGAATTTATTCCTGAGACTTCAAGACAAAACATTGGACGTGATGTCACACTGACGGCGCTAGCACAGGAGTTTTGGCAGTCTACAGAACTTTTACGCACAGTTACTAAAACGTGGGTCATCATATTACGATTTTTTCATGGTTATACCAATTCCTTCAGAGCACAACGTTGATAACTAAGTCTAAGACGTAGTGTCTCACCGAAAAGGACTGCACGGAACTCTTGGCGGTCAGAAAAGTGTGTCTTTAATGGTTTTTTATTGAATGTTAAATTTAGTTTCTTGTCCAGATTTATTATTGTTTTGAAGAATTATAGGTAATTTCAGTGTTATTAAAAGCTTTTTGGGCGTCATGCTTTACAATGTAGGCCAAGGTCTAAGTCGGTGGAATAAAGGGTAGCTGTTCAGAGGTATTTGAAAGTCATGTGAAGGGCAAAGACTTTGTGATTACTCCAAAAGTTCTATTTTCCAGATGATTCCCATATATTTGGCTGTCTCAGCGCATTAGTTGGATGTTGTGAGGTTTTATTTTTGGCGGATTTTAGACTGATTTTCTGTGTTACAAGATTCACAGAAGACTAAATAAAACAAACATGTACGTAGATTTATACCTTCGAAATCCGGACTGATAACTTTCAAGCCCAGTCAAGACCGAATTACAGCGAACTAGAACACAGAGGTCGTAATCGGTCTGTAGGGAAGGAATTTTCGGCGGTTGTGTATGGTGAGGGGTGGATCACAAATGATTTGGATGGAAAGGATGAGGATCAGGATACGTATGGAATGGGTGGGATGTGGCCTGGGGAAGGACGGAGAAGTTGAAAGGTAGCAGGTGTTTATGAGATGGAGGAAAACAGGGAATGAGACCCATCAAAGGGGTGGGCGCTGGTGTCGAGTTAAGTACAAGTACGAGAGGGAGTTAGAGAAGATTGTTGTAATGACGGAGTGGCGAAAGAGAAGTTAGAGATGACAGTGTTTGAAGACGCATGGGCAGTAAAAGATGTTTTAGGAAAAGGTAGACGGTAATGGTAGAAACAATAACAGCACAGCAGAAATGTAGGAACATTAAATACAGTATTATTGTTATTATTTTTATAGCCTCAGTGCATATCGTTAAGAGCAATGACCTCTTGGTAGTGCAGAGTAAGTACAAAGGATACCTACTACTTAGAGAAATTGTTCCTTCATAATGCTTACTTAATGTTCACTTTTTTTCTCAGTCCTTTCGTCATATTCTATTTTCTGACTGTTTCTACTGATACAATTGATTTGATAGATTATTTTACTAGATATATTTGAATTTTACTGACGATTTCTGATGATAAATATCTTCACATCTGGAGCAGTATGATATCAGGCGATGCCCATCAATGCCTTTTCTCCAATTTCCCTGGCCTTCTCCGCCCTATTCTTGAACTGTCAGTGCTATGACAGCTTTGTCAAAGGCCCAAATGCTTTGATTGATCCTGGTCACATGTCCCCTTCACATTCATCTGTGTTGTGCAACTTGTTTTACTGCATCTTTATTTTTTGTCATATGCGTAATTTTGTTACAATGCGTTTTGTATTTTTCTGGTGTATGCAGAATTCCGTTCTATCTTCTTTGACAGCATCACAGCAGCTTCTTGTGAGCTTTTGTTAGTGACCATGTATCGTATATGAACCATGAAATAGTAAGTCCATGAAGTAGTATGTACGAAAAAGTACAAACATGGCATAGAAGGAGAATGGCATTCCAGAAACATGGAATGGTAGAGACACCGAATGGTACACACACTGAATGGTACCCACACGGAACGGTACACACACGGAACGGTACACACACGGAACGGTACACACACGGAACGGTACACACACGGAACGGTACACACACGGAACGGTACACACACGGAACGGTACACACACGGAACGGTACACACACGGAACGGTACACACACGGAACGGTACACACACGGAACGGTACACACACGGAACGGTAGAAATATGGAACGGTAGAAACACGGAATGATAGAAACACGGAATAGTCGAACTGTGGAGTAGTTGAAACGTGGAATAATCGAAATGTGGAATAATCGCTACACGGAATAGTGGAAACAAGAACAGAAACAAGAAAAGCGGGAAAGTAAAGAAGATTAGACGAAGACGAAGGACGAGTAAAAAGACGCGAATGATACGAAGAGTTGACAAATCAGAACGAGAACGGAGGTTACGGGGTGGGGTAGAAGAAAGAACAAGAGGTAAGAGGAAGATACGTAGGAAGGAAAGCAGGAGGAGGATTGTAAGAGGAGTGGAGGAAAGAGTGAAGAAAGAAGTGTGGATAAAGGGGCTGGATAAAGGAGTGTGGATAAAGGAGTGTGAAGAATGAGGGTGTGGAGAAAGGGGTGTGGAGAAAGGGTTGTGGAGAAAGAGGTGTGGAGAAAGGGGTGCGGAGAAAGGCTAGTGGATAAAGGCGATTGGAGAAAGACGAGTGGAGAAAGGCGAGTGGAGAAAGGCGAGTGGAGAAAGGCGAGTGGAGAAAGGCGAGTGGAGAAAGGCGAGTGGAGAAAGGCGAGTGGAGAAAGGCGAGTGGAGAAAGGCGAGTGGAGAAAGGCGAGTGGAAAAAGACGAGTGGAGAGAGCTGAGTGGAGAAAGGCGAGTGGAAAACGAGTGGAGAAAGATGTTCATCAGGTGAAAAACCTGCCTTGGGAGGGGCGCGAGGCAGGTGAAGAGGCCTGGCGAAGCGGCCGCGGTGGGCCGGGCTGCAGGCGGCCTGACGGAGGCGGCGGGCCGGCGTCGCCCGGGAGGCAGTAGGAGGCGCGTCTGCGGTGGCGCCGAGGGGCGTGGGCGGGGCGCGGGCGCGCGCGTCGCTCATTAGAAAGGACAAAGGCCCCCGGGCGAAGGAGGCGGCGGCGGCGGCGGCGGCCGCGCGCGCACAAAGGCATTGTACCGGCGGCGCCACGCCGCGCCGCGCGACATTGTGCGAGAGAGGTCTGTGCATCGGCCGACGCTCCTTGGAAGGGAAGGCGCCGTCCCGTCCCGTCGCGTCGCGTGGCGGCACGGGCTGCCGCTCCGGCACACGCGCCCAGAGGCGAATCTAGGTATTCAGGCGTAGAATTTGCGCCCCTGTCAGGATACTTCAAATTAGGGCTTTGGGTTTTGTGTTTTTGCGGGAATACTCTAAACAGCGCCCCTTGTGAGTGGCGCCCATGGCACGTGCCATGTCTGCCACACAGTAGGTACGCCTCTGCACACGCCCGGGAGCGAACGTGTCCGAAACACGGGGGAAAATGTTTGTCCCGTTGGTGGGGCCTATTATACTGCGATTTTTCTAACTTTGCCCCTCAAGGCCACTCAAATCCCATATTCCCGATGGAATATGTCACGGTATTTGGCATCTTTCTCAGTCGTTCCGCTAGATTTTGCATGATGGTGACAGTCTCGTGCCATGCTTGCGATCATGCGACTTCTACCGGCAAGACCGAAAAAGACGCGAAATGCCGTGACATATTCTATCGCGAAGGTGGGATTTGAGTGGCCTTGAGGGGCAGAGTTAGAGAAATCGCAGTATACAGCACTACCAGCCTACTGCGCATGCCCGAATGTGGCTTTACCTCTCCAAAGCTATAAACATTTCTCCGTCAGCCTGCGATCTTTGTCACAACATAGTTCTCTCTCTTTCTATCGAGGGTCGTGCGGTAATTCAACACCGCGAGTTTGGCGATAACAAACTGATGAGTGAGAAGGAACGAAAGGCAGCTCACGTGTTTCTACAGTAGGAGTTGTCCAAACGATCAACAGAAATTCAGGCGTCTCCTGAAGAAGGGTTTCAGGAATAGTGTAATGTGATGGACTAACACATTGATGAATTAGTCATTTCTTTGAAACACTCCTGGCAGTGCGAGTTTCTTCTTCTGACGATAAGAGTAGTGATGACGAGTGACGGCCAGTGCGATCGCAGTCGCCTCTACTTGTCGCCTCCGCGCTTCCTTATGGCCGAGAGGGGAAACCTCAGCTGCCGCAGGGTGAGAGAAGCTTCCGAGGCTTTATCCAAGGTACATCCGCCATGATGGTTTTTTTTAGAGCGGTACAGCGGTATAGTAAGAATGTACAGAGGTTGGCCGTAAACAAAGGCAGCCAATCATTTTGAAGGAGAATCGCTGTCAGTGATCGCGGTCCGTTGCCCGTTTGTTACGGTGCTGCTCCAGTATTCACCTGGTATTTATTAGGAGAAAACACAACACTACCGATCAGAGCAGCCGATCGCTAGAATTCTCCTCCAGAAAGCGACTGAAAAATTCGACCTTGTTGTCTAGTACTGTCGAAAATCCTGCCACCGTCGGGTCTAGAACCCTAGAACCTCTGAATCAGAGGCTGAGCACTGACATCAGCACGTTGCCCTGAGACACACAAACCAGTCAAATGAGTTGTAATTTAATAGGTCATACAAGTATAGAAAATATGTTTCTTATTTTTATTGATGTTTCTTACAAGAAAGTGGAATCTCGAAAAAAAATTGAACCATATAACAACAAACGGACTTCGATGAACACGGGCTTTGAATCGATTTACAAATTTCAAACACAACCGTTGCTTGCTCTATAGCAGCCTAATGGTATTAATATATATATTAAATGTTCGATAATTCTAAACTTTTTATTTCTTGACAATATGCTAAGAATTAAAAATACATAGAGCATTTCAATTTCAATCAGTATGGTATAAAATAGAAAAATGACTAGATTTAATGAAGTGGTCTAGATATATGTAAATATCCTGATATCTTTGGAAGAGAAACAATTTTAAAAACCTATTAGCGCAGTACCTTGTTTTTCCTCAATCTTATAGCCCTCCCCCTCTTAAGATATTGACTACTTCATCACAGAAATGAACTCAACATTCACAAGGGAAGAGAATGTGTGTACTGTGAAATGTCATAAAAGCTTTAATTATCCTTGTCAATTTGTGGTAAACGGGACATAATTTTTACGGTATTCTCAACATTACCTCAAGACATTTTCCTACAGGCATTTGTTTCGTGATCTTAGGTACCATTCTTCATTTTCCTACTGATTTCCTTGATACTAAGTTTTAATCGTAAGATACACTAGTTTTTTACATCTTCCTTATACAATTTTGTGGTCTGTGAAAGTGATCAGTTAATCAAGAATTTAACTTCTACGTTAGTGAATACTTTTTTATTGATCTGTAGGTTCTCGGAAATAATTTAAAACCAAACCTATAATTAAAAGTGAAAAATCTGAGATACCCGTAAACAAACATTTTCACCAAATCGTCACTGGTAAGAACCAACCCGATGAATCTACTCTTCAGGTACTTTTTCTGTGTCTGTGAACAATCACACATTTTTGCTCTTGCACATTTTATTTTATGTTGATAAGAACTGGTCGAATCAATATTTCATAGTAGTCAGAGTGCGGAATTTTAGTACACATTTTAAAGATATAGAACAAAGAATACGCACTATGCATTCGCGCATATTGGAAAGGTGTGCGTTTTGCAGAAAAAAATCTTTCTATTCTCCCCTAAGATAATCAAACGGGCGCAAAACTTAAAATAAAATTAGCAAGCGAGTCTTACATAAAAAATACCACTAGTAAACTGTTATAAATATTGACTGGTAGACTTTCTAGTAACAGCGAACAAATAGTTTATTACCACATGAATTCGTACTTACATTAATCAATATCCTACGATATACAATAATACATAGCAACGAGTGTCATTACTTTTTTAATGTGTCAGCAGGAATCCAACAATACCAAGTGATACCAATACCAAGTAATACGATTGTCTGTATTATAATAAAAAAAGTGATCTTCAAATATGACTTTATCCGGCATTCAAACCTCAATCTATCATAACCCAGTTTGATCTAGTTTTCATTGTAGAAACATCGAAAAAACTACCAATCAGAGCAGCTGGCTGCTAGAACCCTCCTTCAAACTCGTTGAATTCGTCCCGCAAGACCCAGCTAATTTCAAATGTGTGAGAGTAGGGAAAGATCGCTTATTAAAGGACCGTTTGTTAATGTACTGCTTTAGTACTCGCCTGGCATTTGATCGAAGATGCCACGAAAGGCAACGATCAGAGCACCCGGCAGCTAGAACCTTCAACAGACAGTAGAATTTATCCCAGACATGTAGCTAATGTTAATGATTCCACAATTGGAATCGGGTGTTTAGGTTGGCTGAACTGTTCATATTTAAATGTTACACTGTGTCCTCCCTTCCTACTTGCCTCAGGAAGCGTGAAGTGTTAAGTGAATTTTCCCTTTCGAAGTCAATTATTAGCAACGTGTATTTGTTTTAGTATTATTTTTTGGTCATTTTAATACTGCTACTGAAGTTGAAGACAGCAGTTCTCTGAAACTTTTATTACCTTCCTGCATTGTAGGTACGTTTTGGTAACTAATTGTGTAAGTCATATCTGACTACTTTGAAATGTTGAACTACTGGGGCAAAATTGGTCAGGTGAATAGGGCACTAAGGGTCAAATGAATGCTTTGCTTTTTCGCATGTTTACCAGAATGCAATGCAATGCTTTTTAACATGGTTTGAACAGAAAAGAGGAAAAATACCAAAGGGATATACGAGGAAACTGTCACAGAGGAAAACTAGGTACACCAAACTTTTGTGGAACATCGGGTAAATATATTTTATGGAATAGAATCATAATTATGGAAAGTATCTTCAATAATTATGTATATATCTTCCATAATAAAAACAAGTATGGAAGAGATTCATAATTACGTAAGATACCTTCCTTAATTATCATTCTCTTCCATAAAATATATTTACCCCATTTTTCCACAAAATTTCGACTTATCAATTTTTCCTCTGTGACCATTGAAAATGCAGAGAGCTATTAATTTGGTTTCAGAAGGCAGAAGCATAAGAATTGCAGCTGATGGATGCGGTGTCAAGAGCGAAACAACATAAAAATACTTTCTGGAGAAGAAGTGGAAGTCAAATCGAACTACAGCCATAAACAAGTCTTAGATAATGTCCAAGAGGAAGTGATTGTTGGCTGTAAAACGTTTCACGATTTTTCATAAAAGATGTTGCAAACTTGCCTATCACATTTCTATTGCAAATTCATGATTAAAAAATGAAATTGTTGGTTACCAGAATTTTACAAAAGGAATAAAGATTTTTCCCTAAGGTCTCGAGAGGGATGTTGTCTTGCTCGTGACACGGCATTCAAACAACAAAACGTGCACGCTTTTTCAACGATTATCAATCGTTACAACGAGAACATAGACTAGGTGATCCGTCGTTCGTCTTCAATTTAGATGAAACAAAAAGAACAAGAATTCAAAACAGCGGAAATGTAATTGCTGAGAAAGGTTGCAAATCTGTGAGTCATGGGGAAAGTGTTAAGAAGGGAACTTTTGTAACAACTTGTATTGTCCGCAGTGATGGCAATTATTTGCCATCTACCTTAATTTTTCCTGCTCGTCAAATTCCTTACTTTTAAAAATGATAGTCGCTCCTCCGTGATGAAAAAGGGATAGTTATTGTGGAATTGTTAAGACCCATTGTACCCCAGACATTTGACTAATGGTGCCTCAGGCATGGGTTATCCATTGAAAATAAGTTTGTTTGACATGTTTTCTCCACCATTGACTTTTTTGTGACCACAACCACGCAACGTCTTAAGTTGTACAAATAAAATGAAATTATTTATCTTCAATGTAAGGGATTCTTGAATGTTCCAATTTTTGTGGCTCATGGTTCCCCAGTCTCCCCTACATTATTCGGTAGGTACATGAAACCCCCTCGAATCCTTATGACCGTGACCTGCAGAATGCCCGTGCGCGAGCCGTTGCATAACAGGGGGAATTCGATCTGTGGAACGTCTTTATAAGAAATTAGGAAAACCCGGCAGACGTTCTGCCCTTCATCTCCCACTTTCCCCTCCCATCTCCCTTTCTCACTGTCTATCCCTCCTTCCCTCCTCCTGGTCCTGTCTGTCTCTGCCGCTCTCTGTTCCTCTCATTCACATTTACTAGAAGATTCCGCACGACTCTGAGCAGGTGTGTTAATATCAGGAAGCGCCGGACCAGCAAAAATGTATTAGAATGTTCATGAAGGTCTCATCCTGTAGATTACGGTGTGAGAAACGTTTCTTTGAGGCCTTTAGTCTCAAAATTTTAGTTTTCAATGCCCTAGAACGCTTCGTTTAGGAGTTACTTAACGATATAAATTCAAAATATGCTGCCGAGTGTGTTGCGGGTTGCGTTTGACGTGAATATTTCGTTTTGTTCTACAGCGCCGTGTAGTGGAGTAGCAACAGAATTAACAGCACATAAACCTTTCTGGGGGGAAAAACAGATAGAAATGCCAGCTTTCATGGAGATCGGTCATATGGTGTCGGAGTTTACCTCATGTATATACACACCAACATCTATTTTTATATATATAATTCCGGCAATATAGATTCAAAAAAATGCTGCCGAGTGTGTTGCAGGTTGCATTTGAAGTGCTTTTTTTGTTTTACAGCGCCATGTAGTGGAGTAGCAACAGAATTAACAGCACATAAACCTTCTGGGGGAAACATATAAAAATTCCAGCTTCGAAGATCGGTCATATGGTGTCGGAGTTTACCTCATATATATATACACACCAACATCCATATATATAACGCTATAAGTTCATAAACAAAAAGTGCTTTGTTTCGGCATCCTCACTAAATTAGCAACATTTATTTTGCGACACCCTGTCTCAGGGCTTCGTATGATTGCGGTGCCGCGAGGTCAGGGCGACGGACGCCGTCGCTGCCTGCCAGCAGGGCTGCCTGCCTGCCCGCCTGCCTGCCTCTCGCGGGTGCCCGGGATGGATGAGGCAGGCAGGGAGCGAGGCCGCGCCGAGGAAGCGCCGACGGGGACGAGAGGGTTGAGGACGGCGGGGGAGGGGGGAGGGGGAAGCTGCGTCGGCGACGGCGGAGTAGAAGGAGAAGTCTCGCCAACGACAATAAATCAAGGCCAAGGGATTTAATTAAATCTTCCATTGAAGTTGCCATTTCAAGCGCGCACGCGGCGGCGGCGGTGGTGGTGGTGGCCGGGACGCGGTGCGGGGTGGGGGTGGGGGGAGCAGGGAGGCAAGACAACGCTGGCGGGAACGGTGGTAGGGGGTCGGGGTGAGGAAAGAGGGGTGTGACGGGCGGGGCTGACGAAGGCGAGGCTGGAGGAAGTACGGTGTCCGAAGAGAGAGAGAGAGCGGTTCAGCCGGCGAATTGAGACGGGAAGGGAAGAGGCGAAGGGGGTGGAGGAGAAAGTGGTGGAGGCGGGGATGGCTGAGAAGCATGAGGCATGAGAAGGAGAGTAGGTAGGACTGGCGGAAACGCGGACAGTGACGGTGACGACAGGCAACGGAAGGGAAGACAGGGTATGTGGTATGGCAGTGGAGGGTAAGGAGGTGCAGATGAGGATGCGGGAAACCGATGTGCTGGGACGGCGATCTGACGCTTAAGGAGGGACGAAAAACCGAACGGGAAAGAGAGTGAGGAGATGTTTGGGCGGGCGAGGCGAAATGGGAAAGGCGTGAAGGGCAAGGAGGAAGGCACGGATGGTCGGTAAAGGAGGTGCAGGATGGGGAAGAAGATAGTGCGGACAAGTCCGAGAGGCGATGGCATGGCGAGGCGGGACGGGTTAGGTAAGGCGAGGCGGGGTGAGGGGGCAAGGCGACGCGGGGAGGGGCAAGACGGGACGGATACGACGAAGCCGAGCGGGCAAAGCAGGGCATGACAGGCAAGACGGGGAAGGGCTGGCAAAGTGGGGATATGGCGGGCAATGGGGTCTGGGCGAGCGGGGGCAAGGGGGCGGGGCAAGGGGGCGGGGCAAGGGGGGCGGGGCAAGGGGGCGGGGCAAGGGGGCGGGGCAAGGGGCGGGGTAAGGGGGCTAGACTGGGCGGGGCGGGCAAGGCGAGGAGGGACGAGCAAGATGGGGCAGGGGGGATAGCGGGATGGGTAAGGAGGGGAAGGGCGGGCAAGACGACGGGGCGAATTGGGTAAGTCGGGGAGGGGAGGGCAAGGCAACGAGGGACGAAAAAGTGGTAACGGTGGCCATGGTGACGAACTCTGCAACAGAGACGAGGACAGCAGAGGGGTATGCAGCAGCGACGGGGAGGAAACTGGTCAGACCAGGCGGCAGCGGCGACGGAGGCAGCGACGGACGGCGGGGGCGGGGTGGCTTCGAGCCCGACGGAGGCGCGGACGCGGCGTAGTCGCAGGCGGCGGCGGCGAGGGCGCGGGCGCTGAGGCGGCAGGGCGGAGGGTGACGAAGACAAAGAAGAGAATCACGCCTAGGGGGTTCAGGGGACGCACGCGGTGCCGCAGCGGTTGCTCGTGCTGATGGAGGTAAAACTCCCCGCCCCCCCACCCCCACCCCCTCGCCGGCCGCGCTGCGCCGGGGAACTTCTCGAGCTCTCGCTGGAGCTCCGACGCTGAGTGTTGGTGAGGAGATGCGACGGAGCATTGCGAAAAGAAAAGAAATGAAGGGTACGTATGAAATGATGAGAGGCATTTTACATGTCCCTCACTGTTGGGCAGGTGGGGTGTATCGGACGAGGTCCTGAAGATAAGAAGGCGCGAAAATAGGATACACAAAAACAAATTCTACAATAAGTTAAAATTATTATAAAAGTCGCTGTTACGTAGTCCATATTGGTTACGTTATGTTTGCAATTCATTACAAGTTCATTAATTCTTTGCTGTAGTAAAGCAAAAATTCTACTTATAATTAACTCCCATAAAATAGCTGTATTAAGTAATACGTTTTTTGTATTGTTCAGGAAACAAATGGCTTCAAGTCAATTGGAAACGCAATAGAATAAAATAAAAATGGACACAAAAAATTTCATATATTTGTAGATAGAAAATTTCACATCAAATTTTCAAATTAACATGTAATATGATGAGTAACAATTAAATACTTTAACTTGAAATATGTTTGTGAATATTTATAATGAGTGATCTGCATCTTCAAGAATAATGTAGTTTGATTTTTATACTTGGTTTCTATTAATTTTTACGATAGTATTGACGAATGATTGTTACTTTAATGAAAAAAATTAAACAAATGTCTTCTTCTGTTAAGTGTGAAATTCATGACTTTTCCTACTGTCAATAAAATACATTTTTACTCGGCACCTGAAATTGTCCAATTCTACTAGAGGTTTCACTAAATTATCCAGTGTTCATTTTTGCAAAAAAAGGTTGTAGTATTTAATGTATGAAAATCATTGCGCTCTATAATGATGTCTCTTTGTATTTTATGTCTCCTTATTTTCTATTTTTTGTGTTAATTTTATATTTCCACACGAGTTTATAAGCTTTAGATAACTTAAATTCTCTATTGAGTGAAAGAAATATATCTAGCTTCGTTATGTTTAGATATACGGTACGGTACCATTATGTATCAATAGTTAGTATGTTAACATATAAAATCAATTACAAAATAAAAACAAATATAATTTCCATTTCATTTTACTCACTGGGCTCCTTCAGTCCTGGGCTCGAATGAAAGTTGAGACTTAGAAGTTCACACCATCTGAAAGAGAACGAGATTCTGAGTACCAATATATCGAAAGAGATCAGAGATTATTTGGGATTGACATTTAGGTAACTAGCTATTTCAACCCATCTATGACAATCAAACTTTCCCACAAACAGACTAATAATTTCTTTCAGTCACTCGCCTGGTTTTGTAAGTCTAAATGTGTATCCATCAAAAATAACTCTCTTTCTATATGTTTTCACGCTTTAAAAACAATTCTCTAATCCTTCCATTTTTTTCTGTCAATAACATTTTAGTAGGTTTATTGTAATGCGAGAAACCCTCACGTAGTAATTGCGTAATACGTGGAACAATAACAAAACTATCGGCTAGAAACAAAGAAATATCAACTTTGACTTTTCTATGGTACACCTCTAGTACACCAAATACTTAATGATCCCAACCGTCAAGAATCAATAGTTGAGAAGAACCCAACTACTTGTACTTCAGTAATGTGAACAGTCCCCGGAATCATCTCGCCCTTTACGTGATAGACTTCAGTAAAACCAAACCATCACTAAAGAGATTTCAGCGACCGCATTTTGCTTCATGATGTCTGTAATAGTCGTAGAACCAATTCAAATACCTAAGAGAAATTACCGAAGGGCAACAGTTGATCGTCCGTAATCTGGATCCACTGCGTTTTTAATGATGATTCAGGGCTTGTTAGCTTTTATCCCGGAAGTGCAGTGAATGTTTATCCCGAGTGGTGGCGAAGTCTCCCCTTGCGCTGGTTTGTGAGATACAGCGCCGACACATCGGCTTGCAAGGATTTCACGCTCATAGTATCTCACCCACCCAGGAAAAGCTCTACTCTCCGGACTGTGACATTTGTCGTGCATGTCACTATGTGTGTGTGGAAGGTGAGAGGAGAGGGTAAGGGAGAATAATGAAAGATCGCGCGCGGTCCATGGCTCGTTTGTTAGCTTATTGCTCCGACATTCGCCTGGAATTGTTCTGAGAAACCACGGAAATATACCGAACAGATTAGCCAACTACTAGAATTCTCCTCCAGACAGCTACTGAATTCGATCCAGCTGTACATCCATAGTTACTGCCGAAAATCCACTGTTACAATGTTTGTAATTGTCAGGGTTTCATTAGCAACATCTGCAATAAAATGTAAACATCTGAGCAGTATAGAATTTTAAAAGTGGAAGTTCACGGTATGCTTTAGGTTAATCAATAATTAACAGTTAAAAGTCATTAGATAATACTTTTTTAAATGTGTGTAAATTTTCCCCTGTAAAATCACAAAATATAGTGTTGTCATTTGTAGAATATTAAAGTTTTTCCATAACATTGGACAAAAATTATTTGTTTGAAATGTGTTAGTAGGTAATGACTTATTTTTCTAGTAAAAAAATTAAAAAATAAAATTCTTTAGAAATACTTGTTTTTATTCACTTGTCTTGTTGAAAATATAAAATGATGTGTGTGCCAGACTATAATGCGCAGATACGTTACAAAAGCTTGCCATTCTATTAAGAGTTAAAAAATAGTCATTTATTACGGCTCGTAAACGTGACAGATTTTTATTTTGTGAGAAGGAATGGCTGCGACATGAGGCTGATATTCCGATCGAATTCTATTTTTTAACAGCCTTACTGACTTCCGTTTTATTTTGATTCAACTATAAAAATCACTTCATGATTCATTAAGGTCAGAAGTAAAGCAAGTGACATACTAAACTTTGTATTCAATCTAAATAAATAAATGTGATAAAGAAGGTCAAAATAAGTTCTTGATGTTAGACGAACGTATGTTTTTTTATTGCATTCATAAATTTATCTGAACACTTGAACATTGTCTTACCTTTCACACGAGTGCTAAATTTTGACGTTTTTGCACTCGCTTTTGAATGCTCTCAAAGAGCCACATTTACTAGAGACTATCTAAAAAATATCACAAAATTTCGTTATGTAGAAAGCACAAACTTTTCTCTCAAATAAAAACCTTAATATATTGAAAATATAAATCCACTGAATCTTCGAAACATGTAAGAACCAATTGCGAATAAAATGAATTACAAAAACTTAGGATTTCGTTTTGTCGGCAAGCGGGGGCAAGGGGAGAACCATGAAAATCTCCCCCACCCTTCCCCAGCCCTCCCTCGCCTGTCTGGGCTGCGCGCGCCTGGGGCGACACCGGACAATGCAGCAAGAGGACGCAGCGGCGGCGGTGTCTTCGATTTAATTTAAACGGATCCGATGCTTCCGTTAAAAATCAGTATTCAGAAATCATCACGATCAGTTGTTAATATTTTTAAGAAGCTAAGTATACTTCCACATCTAAATTCATAAAATATAAAAATATTCGCAAAACCAGAATGTTTCTTTATAATCCTGAACAAAACAAATATTTCTTTATAATTAGAATAAATAAATAAATTATATTTTCACTCAAAAATTAAAATAAAATTTTAGAGTATTATTTGCTTCCATTAACTTGTCGTGTTAAGAGTATTAATTATGTGTCTCTTTAACAATAATGTGCAGATACGTAACAAAAGCTTACTACACCGTTAAAAAAATCAAGAAATTTATTAAGAAGAAAGCACAAAAATTCCTTCTAAACGAAAAATTTTCATGTTTAAAAAACATAAATCCACTGAATCTACAAAACACGTAAGAACATATTGCGAATAAAATGAACTACAAAAACTAAGGATTTCGTTTCGTCGGCTAGCGGGGGGAAGGGGAGAACCATGAAAATCTCCCCCACCCATCCCCAGCCCTCCCTCGCCTGTCTGGGCTGCGCGCGCCTGGGGCGACACCGGACAATGCAGCAAGAGGACGCGGCGGCGGCGGCGACGTCTTCGATTTAATTTAAAACCAATCCGATGCTTCCGTTAAAAATCAGTATTCAGAAATCACCACGATCATTTGTTAATATTTTAAGAAGCTAAGTATACTTCCACATCTAAATTCATAAAATATAGAAATATTCGTAAAACCTGAATGCTTCTTTATAATCCTGAACTAAACAAATATTTGTTTATAATTAGAATAAATAAATTATATTTTAACTCAAAGTTAAAATAAAATTTTAGAGAATTATTTGCTTTCATTAATTTGTCATGTTAAGAGTATTAATTAATGTGTCTCTTTAACAATAATGTGCAGATACGTAACAAAAGCTTACTACACCGTTAAAAAAATCAAGAAATTTATTAAGAAGAAAGCACAAAAATTCCTTCTAAACGAAAAATTTTCATGTTTAAAAAACATAAATCCACTGAATCTACAAAACACGTAAGAACATATTGCGAATAAAATGAACTACAAAAAGTAAGCATTCGTTTCGTCGGCTAGCGGGGGGAAGGGGAGAACCATGAAAATCTCCCCCACCCATCCCCAGCCCTCCCTCGCCTGTCTGGGCTGCGCGCGCCTGGGGCGACACCGGACAATGCAGCAAGAGGACGCGGCGGCGGCGGCGGTGTCTTCGATTTAATTTAAACGGATCCGATGTCCCCCCGCTCGCCGGGGACACACGGGGGACGGGAGGGGACGGCGCGAGACGGGTGTCCGAACGCGGTTGTTTCGGACAAGGGGGCGCGCGGAGCGGCGAAAGAGGTCCGAACGTGGGAATTCAAGACTGTAAAGAAAATCGATGGCGCTTCGAAATGAGACAGTGCGTACGACAGTTGACCATTTGGGTTCTCGGAGTTCCTGTTCGCATTGGAGATTGCACTTGTGAATGTAATCACAGAAACGTGATGGAACTGGAAACGTGTGCAGAAACGTGATAACAGAAACACACACTTATATTTGGGAGGTCCAATAAGTAATGATTTACGAAATGTATTTACATCGATAATAAAACAGGAATAGTAATAATGATAGTAATAATAGTAATACGAATAATAATAATAATAATAATAATAATAATAATAATACATTGTGTAGTACAATAATAATAATAAGAAGAATAAGAATACATTATGATAAAGTGGTTCTCAAAATATCCCAAAATGATAAATGTCGCATTTGCCAGGAGCAAGTAGAAACTATTGATCATATTGTCTCAGCTTGTCCAATCCTAGCAAAGACCGAATACCTGAAAAGACATGACACGGTGTGTAGCTACCTCCACTGGCAGATCTGTACTGCCCTCGAAGTTCCAAACACATGCCCTAAGTGGTACGAACACTCACCAAAACCAGTGACGTCTGTTTGATTGTGTACAATATTGTACGACTAAGAAATTCAAACTGATCGCACGATAGCGGCAAACAAATAGGATATTGTTATCCGGGATTTGAAGAAAAAATTGTGTTTACTTGTCGATGTTGCTGTACTTTGCGATCAAACCGTCGTTACAAAGGAGGCAGAGAAACGTCCTTAAATACAAGAGTTTGGAAATCGAGATCAGCCGAATGTGGGGCGTAAAAGCACAGGTCGTACCGATAGTCGGAGCTCTGGTATTTGTTTCGCAAAATTTGTGTAAGAACTTGTCCTAAACATCCAGGTCATTCAAAGACTGGGAAGTGCACGAAATTTCTTTATTTGGAAATCTCACATTTTGCGCAAAGTATTGTAGAGGCACCGACAGTCCCTAGATCCGTTCCTTCGGTAGCTGGTAGCAACATGGAGTAGATTTTATATTCAGCCGACTCATAACATCTTTAGTCGTAATGTATAGGAATAAGAATATAGTAATGATAATAAATAATATCGACAACTAACTTTCTAAGGCATTTTGACTGATGCAGCCCGATTCCAGGAATTTCTCGGTCTTCCAATATCCTTATTTTATCTCTATTTAAATTTTAGAGCTCGCACTGGAGGTCTTTCTTGCAGAAGTTCATCTGATTTTACACTTTTAACAATTATGGCCTACTTTTAAACGCGATACGAACTTTATTGACACAAATGCAACTACTTATCAATATTTTAACTCAACACTTTATTAATTTCTTAATCGTAATAATACACTATTTTAATAACTCCCGAAGTAAGAAAGCACATCAAAAATTATGAATTTACTTCATTTTCTGAGACACGATACTATCAGGGAAACGAATCTTTAAGATACATTCTCTTCAACAATGTAAAAATGGTATCATCCGATTGGAAGTTAATATGCTTTTAGAGACAATTACTTAAAAGTCAAATAGACATATGCAACGTGAAGAGAAAAGTTGGGTTTTAATATTATGGAAATTGATCAGTAGTTTTTGTATTCCAGTGAAAGTAATTCCGAGAATGTTTTTCTATTATAATGTAAACAACATTTTTAAAGTGTCTAACTCTTCCCCAAAAATAATTATATATCTTTCCTTGTTAAATAAAGAGTTTAATGCAGAGAGTAAAATTAAATGAATATTTACATCCTCTGTCCTTTTCTACTATTTCGACATATTTTTCGTATTTCCCATAACCCAAACTTACGCTAAAATTAAATATTTATTTCCTTAAAGTTAACTTTTTGATTATCGTCCATCACCACACATTTTCGGAGTTGCTTACATTCCCTAGATAGTCTTGTTTGACTTACAGAGCTGCACAGCAAACACGGACATCTCGCCCGTTCCGAAAATCACTTAACTGCGGAAGGCAGCGGGTGTGATAGAAGCCCACTTCATATGAGGAGCCGGAGGGTTGCGTTTGACTAAGCAGCGGTCAGGGAGGTCGGGAGGGAGGGCGGAGGGGGACTCACTGGAGGATAGAGGGGCGGGGGGCGGCGAGGAAGACGATGGTGAGCAGGGGGGGGCGTGGCCTCTCCCCAGAGTCGGGGGCAGTGCAGATAGCTCTCTCCGACATCACGATATTTCACGTCAGGCCGCCTGGGAGAGCCACGATAGGGGTAGGCCCCGACCGACCTAAGGGGGAGGGGAAGGCGAAGCAAGCTGCTAGTGGAGGAGCAAGCGGAGAACACACAACACAAACCCACTGAGAGGGAGTGGAGTAGTCGGAGAAGCGAAAAGAATGAGAAAGTGAAAGACATCAGAGCGAAAAGAGACTGAAGAAAAGTAAGAACGAGTATGAAAAATAATATTAGCAGGTAAATGATAAAAACCCTAAAATAAGAATAAATGGTTACACAGGCAAACAATAGAAATGGATAAAAAAAAGTAATGAAGGTGATTTTGTACCATAAAATAAAGGACACATGGAGAGTTGTTTTCTTATTAATTATATCTAAGGTATCAATTTCTCGAACGAGTGGTAATATGGGAAGAAAATATGGACGTGATAAGAATAAGATTAAGCGAAAATTTACAAAAATATATGAAATACTCAAAATAAGAAGTAAAATATAATTAAGATGTCGGAAGAGTAATCAGAAAGATCAGAAAAGAAGTGTAAAAAGTAGCATTCTAAGAATAAGATGTATGGAAAGATGCCGAAAATTACTGGAAATCTAAAGGAAACAAGTATATTTAACGGATAATGGAATGTTTAGAACCACTATGTTGGCTTACATTTGATTCTATGGTTTGTTCAGTGTTATGAAAAGAGATAGAAAGTAAAGAAGTAAAATAATAAAAATAAGTACAAGAAGTAGAAGAAATAATTGGATGGAAAAGACTAGGAAGGAAAACAGTAAGAAGCAGAAGAAACAGAAGCCGAACAATAAGCAGAAGGAAAGGGAGTTGCAAAATAAGTAGTAGAAAGCAAACGAAATTGAGAAAAACGTCTTGCAGTTCCTTTTAAACATTTTTTTCATCCTTTCCTCTCTTCCTACGCATCCTCATCCCTCCCCTCTTCATCTTTATCTTCCTCCGCATTCTCCTCCGTTGCCCTCCCTTTCCTCCTTCCTCCTCATCCCTTCCCCTCTTCCTCCTCATCATTTCTCTTCCTCACCTTTCTCCTTTTCATCCTCCTCATTTCTCTCGTCATCCTTCCCCTCTTCCTCCTCATCATCCCCTCTTCCTCCTCTTTCTCCCCTCTTCCTCCTCATCCCTCCCCTCTTCCTCCTCATCCCTCCCCTCTTCCCCTCCATCCCTCCCTCTTCCTCCTCATCCCTCCCCTCTTCCTCCTCATCCCTCCCCTCTTCCTCCTCATCCCTCCCTCTTCCTCCTCATCCCTTCCCTCTTCCTCCTCATCCCTTCCCTCTTCCTCCTCATCCCTCCCCTCTTCCTCCTCATCCCTCCCCTCTTCCTCCTCATCCCTCCCTCTTCCTCCTCATCCCTCCCTCTTCCTCCTCATCCCTCCCTCTTCCTCCTCATCCCTCCCTCTTCCTCCTCATCCCTCCCTCTTCCTCCTCATCCCTCCCTCTTCCTCCTCATTCCTCCCTCTTCCCTCCTCATCCCTCCCCTCTTCCTCCTCATCCCTCCCCTCTTCCTCTTCATCCCTCCCCTCTTCTTCCTCATCCCTCCCTCTTCCTCCTCATCCCTCCCTCTTCCTCCTCATCCCTCCCCTCTTCCTCCTCATCCCTCCCCTCTTCCTCCTCATCCCTCCCTCTTCCTCCTCATCCCTCCCCTCTTCCTCCTCATCCCTCCCCTCTTCCTCCTCATCCCTCCCCTCTTCCTCTTCATCCCTCCCCTCTTCCTCCTCATCCCTCCCTCTTCCTCCTCATCCCTCCCCTATTCATCTTCATCCCTCCCCCTCTTCCTCTTCATCCCTCCCTCATCCTCTTCATCCCTCCCCTCTTCCTCCTCATCCCTCCCTTCTTCCTCCTCATCCCTCCCTCTTCCTCCTCATCCCTCCCTCTTCCTCCTCATCCCTCCCCTCTTCCTCCTCATCCCTCCCCTCTTCCTCCTCATCCCTTCCCTCTTCCTCCTCATCCCTTCCCTCTTCCTCCTCATCCCTCCCCCTCTTCCTCCTCATCCCTCCCCTCTTCCTCCTCATCCCTCCCCTCTTACTCCTCATCCCTCCCCTCTTACTCCTCATCCCTCCCCTCTTACTCCTCATCCCTTCCCTCTTCCTCCTCATCCCTCCCCTCTTCCTCCTCATCCCTCCCCTCTTACTCCTCATCCCTTCCCTCTTCCACATCATTCCGTTTTCCTTATCTTTCCCTACCACTTTATCCTTTACTTCCTCTTCCTCATTCTTCTTTCCCTCTTCATCCTTCTCCATCCAATTCTTCTCAAATTTCCTTGCTTGCCCTCCTCCCCATCTCCTCCACCTCCTCTCTGCTCCGAGCATACAACTAGTACCGAGAGGGGCGGGTGGAGGCGAACCAGGAAAGAGCAGAACAGGCGGGGTGGAGAGAGAAGTGGAAGGGTGGGGGAAGGGGCGGGGCGACTCTGCAAAGGCGGCCACGGAGGCTCCGGGCGCCGTACACAGGAGCATATTTAATTAAAGCGCTCGCGGCCTGATAGATAGGCTTCCGATAGCGGCTCCCGCTCGCCCGTCCGCTTGCCTGCCTGCCTGCTCTGGCCCCGCGCGCCTAGCCGCCCTCCTTGGCGTGCCACAAGGCTCAGCGCTCGGGCCGAGAGCGGAACTAACAAATCCGCTAGGTGGCGACTAGGAATAAGAAGACTCATCTAGTAGATTACCAGACTGTCGGTTAACAGAGGCACTGGATTAACCAAAGTAGTCATAAAATCTGCCTATTGATAAGCGACGCTCAGGTCTCGGGCCGGGAGCGGAACTGACAAACTCGCTAGGTGGCGAGTGGGAGAAGGAATACTGATCTAGTAGGCTAATGATTATAAAACTCTCAGTCAAGAGAGATACCTGGGGAGTGGAAACCCCGCAAGCCGAAATGTAGTTCGGATATCACCACCCTGTGGGGAGGGACAAACTTTGCCACCTTCTGGGTTTTTAGCATTCATTACAAGAAATGAATTAATGACCAAAGCAGTTTATGTGAAAAATCAACTCAGTGGCCTGAAAAACCAACTCACTGATACTGTGGGAGGCAATGGCAGTTCACTACAGTCATCCTTTCCTAAAGAAACGGAGAACAAAGGCGCTAGACATCTTTCTTGGCGTCGCTAAAAATAAATATTATTGTGGTTCTAAATACAATGACTTTTTACTTTTGCGTCCAAAAAATAAATATTAATTGCATCGGGTGTTTATAGACGACTGAAAACTTTTACTGTAAAGTTGAAAACATGAATGCCTAACTCGGCATTTGCTTTCAAGAATGGTGGGAAACAGGATGATGTACCGGTATCTAAAGATACAAAAGTATTGAACTATAAAATAAAGGAGACGCAACACGAATTCGAAAACAACTGAACACTAACATGACGAATCGAGAGTCAATTATATCACATCCCGACGTTTCTCTAAATTGCGGAAACATCAGTTTAACATTAAAACGTCATTATTCCATAATTATAGCACAGAGTTTCACAAACATATTTCTCGAAACCTAGTAAAAGAATACTCTCTTAATTTTAACAAGGACACCTATTGTTGCATCGGCAGCATTAAAATACTTGTATGTTTTCAATATGTGGCTTTAATATTAAGGAGAAAAGATAATTAAATAATTCTAGATACATAGTATATAAGTTGGGAATAATTTGTTGAAGTTATTTAAAACATGATGACAGCAGTTCAGTTAATTTTGGACGAGAAACACACTAATCAGGAACTGTCCCTACGATTCTCCCCCAACTTCCACAAAGTTTTCTTGAAGTCTCCTCTTAACTTCTTGTGACATTCTTTCCCATAAGTTTTCCCAAATGCGGGTACCCGATGTAACCACTCTTCCGACGAAGATTCGAATTCCAAGATGAAATTTTCTCTTATTATACGACCCCCTCCGTGGTTTCAACTAATATTTGCGAAAATCTAATTTGTTGGATATCTAAGAATGTTGTTTTCGGAGGAGAGGGTTCGCCTTTTCATAAGTTGTCACATTCTTCACAAGAGATAACTTATGCTGTGTCCCAGGCAACGGAATTTTCGGAGTTAAAGTGAGATGCACTTAGTTTCTTGGCTGTACTATGATGAAGAGCATGCAAGTTTTACGAAGTTTTCAAATTGGTGTTCAATAGACTAGATTGTCAAGGCTGATATTACAAACTTCAAATTCATGTGATCAACTTCAAAGTAATTAATTATTCTCTTAGTTTAATATACTTAAACATTAACACTTCATTTCTTTCCAATAATATTATTAAGAATTGTGACTACTTGAATTTGAAAGAAACAAATGACTTCTTAAAGACATTATTACAGCCATTGTTTCCTTATGATAACAAGCAATAGACAACATAAGAAGATAATTACACCAATACTCTTTATTTAACTCTTGATATAATTCTAGACAATATTACAATACACATTTATCTCTGTCCACCCTTTCCAAAATTCTTATTCATATTAATTACAATTTTCTACACAAGATTATTTGTATACTATTAATATTTCCAATTTAAATAAACATGAGATTTTGTTCCTGACTAGAACTTTACAAACTTGTGCTAATAAATGAACGACTTTCTGAGGTCTTTAAACGAAACATTAAACTATATTTACATTTTAAGATGGCCACAAAAAGTCAAAAAGTTTGACTTATAAAAAAATTAAAGAATAATATTTTTTTTAAAATTTAGTATCTAATTCAAAGTAATTCATCATGTTAACAAATTCTTTATAAACTCAACATAGGTGAGTGAAATCGTACGGTAATATAACCTCTTCGCACATCTGAAACTGAGCACATCTCTGTTAAGTGAAGAAACAACGAGGATGTATCCCTCTCATTTCTTTCAATTCAGTTCAGACTGAATTTTTATCGTTTAATTGATTTAAATTATTTATTTTATTATTTAATTTATTTAAATCGTTTTTGACCATTCAAAATTTCATGGACTAGACTTCGTCGTTTCTTCCTGTATTGGCCTACTGCTAGCAAAGTTTCCAGATAGTATGATACTTATGATTGGTGACATCTATCACAATCATCAGTTTTTGACATTCTCATTTTTTTGGCTTCAATTTCCCTTACTGGAGAAAGTCTCTTGATGACTCGTGCATACTTTCTCTAAAGAGATATCCCACCTAGTTTATTTGTTTTAATATTCGCTAAGCATCATGTTTGTTTTCACGCTGTGCACACTTCCTTCCGGTCTTCTCGTTTCATCTTCGCGGTACTTGGCCAAGGTTTGTTCCTGAAACTTGTGGCAATCATTAAATAGAAGGTTTTAGCGTCAATATTTCTCAATGTTTCCGTTTCCAAAATGTAGCAATTTTCCAATGGTATAAAAATGTCATGAATACGAAAATCATAAATCAGAAACAAACATTGGGTTACAGTGCAAAAGACAGATGGAGACCCCCCAAAAGAAACCCACACCCAATTATATAAAACAATGGCAGTTCTAATGAAACCATAGGTGTGAGAAGTGAGTACATAAAATAACATATGTGAGTACTAATGAAAAACTGATAAAATGAGGGTTTTTAGAAAGTTGGGTGGCTAATGAATAAGGGCTGCAAAATAAAACACAGAACTCAGAAAATTAAAGAAACACTAGGCTCATTGAAAAGATAGGCACCTGAAGAATTAATTGGTATGGTCTTTAACCAAAAGATTGTATAAGACCTAACGCCATAAAATCTATTGACCTTGGAACCTAAAGACGAGGAAAGAAGATCAAATCATAAAGACACAGGAGGGAACGTACGTCGACACGGCACTTGGTGATTGAGAGGGTGGTGGTGGTGGTGGTGGTGGTGGTGGTGATGGTGATGGCGGTGGTGATGATGATGGTGACGGTGATGATGGTGATGGTGGTGGTGATGGTGGTGATGGGGATGGGGGTTGATGTTCGTGATAACGATAAAGACAGTTTGATAGTTGTTAGGTGTAGGTGTGTTTGGTGTGGACGATGTAGATGATGAAAACGATGACAATGACAAAGCCGATAATAACGGCTATGACGAAGACGATAGCATTGCAGACGATAGCTACAATAATGACGAATCTGTACTTCCCAACCCGTCTTTCTGCAGCCTCTCCCCCCAATTCCCTCCACAGCAGTCTTCACACCCTCCCTCCCGGTCGTTCGCGCAGGTTCCTCCGTGAAACTTGCGCCAGTAATTAAACGGCAGGGCAGGGCAGGGCGGGGCAGCGAGGGCAGGCAGACGTCTTGCCGTATATCCTTGGCGGCGGCGGCGGCGGTGGCGGCGAAGCCGGGGGCGGATGGGTGATGAAGCGTCTCCCGGCGCCTCTACCGCCGCCGCCGCCGCCGCCGCCGCCGCCGCCGCCGCCCCCGCCGCCGCCGCCGCCGCCGCCGCCGCCGCCACCGCCGCCGCCGCCGCCGCCGCCGCCACCGCCTCCCCAGTTATTAAATTGCGGTGTCCCCGGGGAGGCGGCACTTGCGGCACGGCGGTGGCGCGCCCGTGCGGCCGGCGTGGGCGATGGCGACAGCCGAGGGGGGCGGGGCAGGAGGTGCGCGGGACACTCGAGTGGAGAGTTGCGAAGTGGAGGAGGTGGCTGGCGGCGATACACTTAGTGAGCGGTAGCCGGTAACTGACTGGTACGTGAGAGCTCTCTGTGAGAACTGTTGGAGAGTACAGTTCGGCGGAAAGGGTGGAGAAAACAGTTGAAAAAGATTCGATGGATAGAATTGTCAGGGAGCGCGATTGGAGAGACAGGATGTAGGGGCGGTTGGAGAGAAGTGAGGAAGTAAAGATTTGAGAGAAATGGAGGGAAAAATTTGAAGAAAACGGTTGTAGACAAGAGGAGATAAAACAGTGGGAGAGCATGGTTGCAGAGAGGTGGTGAAGAGAACGTTACAGAGAAACGGTGAGGTGAATGATTAGAGAGAAATGATGAGGTGAATGATTAGAGAGAAATGATGAGGTGAATGATTAGAGAGAAATGATGAGGTGAATGATTAGAGAGAAATGATGAGGTGAATGATTAGAGAGAAATGATGAGGTGAATGATTAGAGAGAAATGATGAGGTGAACGATTAGAGAGAAATGATGAGGTGAACGATTAGAGAGAAATGATGAGGTGAATGATTAGAGAGAAATGATGAGGTGAATGATTAGAGAGAAATGTTTAGGTGAATGATTAGAGAGAAATGATGAGGTGAATGATTAGAGAAATGATGAGGGGAATAATTAGAGAAATGGTGGAGATAACTCTTAGAGGGAAATTGTGGAGACTACGGTGATAAGTGGTGGAGATAACAATTGTAGTGCTTGGTAGAGAGAAACTGTAGAGAGAATGGATGGAGAAAACCGTTGAGAGAAATTGCGGAGGAAACGACGAATAGAGAGGAAAAAACGGTTGGAGAGAAATTCTGAAGAGCACGGTGAAGATGAAGGATGGAAAGGATGGTGAAAGAGGATGGAGACAGAGGATGGAGATAACACACGGTTCAGAAGGGTGGTGAAAGGAAAGTGTAGAAAGTTGATGACAACAAGGGAGAGCAGAAGAGCGGGTTCCTGTACCACTATTTCTTACTTGTTACTACGTTTTTTTGTACTGATAACAAGTATTCTAATGTTTCTAAAGAAACATTTTACTGTACAAAATATCCACAAATGTTTCCGAATACTAACACCATCATTAGAGGCCTAGTATCATGAAAATGCTTCTTTAATACTGTGGATTTAAAAGCTGACACAATTCTAGTGTGAACATTGAAAGGCGAGGTTACATGCTGACAAAAAATAACAATGTCCCTTATATTATTATATTTATGAGAAATTACTCAATATTTCGATGTAGAGAAACAACACAAATGTCTCATAAACTAACCGAAAGTGTCGTGCAAGTAAATAAAATAAGTTTTCTTTAAAAAATTTACAATATCTACACCTATGAGCCAAGAACACTTGTTATTTCATTTGTCGGTGTGAAAATTCGATTAATGCTGACAGCAGAGATCTGTGCGGAGATTCTCGAAAAATGTCGTAAATCCAAAACGTGTTAACAAGCACTGAGCGCCTGCAGTCTACGTGGTTAGCCGGGCAGCGGCGGAGGTGACTGCGGTGTGGTCTGGAGGAGAAATGGACGGAGCGGGGCACTGCGGTATATGGAGCGGTGTGCCGCATAGCCGCATCGCCGACAGATCTAACGCGCTTCTATTTAGAAGCAGGTGGCCTCCCAGGAGTACGGACTCGCGCGCTTCTCGCCATCAAGGCGAAAGATGGAGAGTTAAAACTCCATGCCAGTGATCTGGACGAGAAACTTCGCTGGACGATTGATTGATTGGTGATTTCGTAAGCGTTAACTGATAAGGCCCCGTAAGTGCGTCACTGGCCAATTGATTGATTTGTGATTCCGTACGCGTTAACTGTTAAGGTGCCGTAAATGCGTCACTGGCCAATTGATTGGTGATTCCGTCAGCGTTAACTGTTAAGGTCCCTTAAATGCGTCACTAGCCGATTGGTTGATTGGTGATTCCGTAAGCGTTAACTGTTAAGGTTCCGTAAATGCGTCACTGGCCGATTGGTTGATTGGTGATTCCGTAAGCGTTAACTGTTAAGGTCCCGTAAACGCTTCACTGGCCGATTGGTTGATTGGTGATTCCGTGAGCGTTAACTGTTAAGGTCCCGTAAGTGCGTCACTGGCCAATTGATTTATTGGTGATTCCGTAAGCTATAACTGTTAAGGTTCCGTAAGTGTGTCACTGGCCGATTGATTGATTGGTGATTCCGTAAGCGTTAACTATTAAGGTCCCGTAAATGCGTCACTGGCCGATTGATTGATTGGTGATTACGTAAGCGTGAACTATTAGGGTCCCGTAAGTGCGTCACTGGCCGGTTGATTGATTGGTGATTCCCTAAGCGTTAACGGCTAAGATCATTGGTCCCGTAAATATTGTGCATAATTTTATCGCGGGAGGTGACGTTTATCTTCTCCCGCTATATGGCGAGATCCAGCGCCCACCTACGTCGACTTGCAGTGATTTCCCCCGACAGGTATCTCCGACCACCGAGACAGCTTAGGATCCCGGTCAGTCTACTGGCATGTGTGGTATTGTAGTGAATATGAGTGTAAGGGAGGGGTGAGAAAGAGAAGAACGAGGAAGGATTGATCGCACGCTGTCCAGGACTCGTTTGTTGGGGCACTGCTCCGGCATTCGCCTGGTGTTCATCGGAGAAACCACGGAAGACTACTGAACAGAACAGCCGAACAATAGATTTCTTCTTCTGACAGCGGCTACACTTCATCTAGCTGGTGTCGAAAAATCCTGCCACCATCGGAGTGAGAACCCCGGACCTCTTAGTCAGGTTTGTGGCCGAGATGTTGTGGATAGTTGCAGGTTTGATGGCCAGACAATTAGCTAATTTCGTTTATAAATCCATTTTAAGTTACACAAGCAAAATTAAAAGAATCAAATCAGAGGTTTTTATTTAATTATAAATCAGATATTTTTTTCATTTTTCGAGAAGTTAAAGTAAATTCAAGGGGCCTTCAATCGATATTTTCAACATTTTGATTCACACTGTTTCCCATCAAAGTTTAAACTCTGTTCACATGTTTTCATTCTGTTGAAAAAAGTGGTGCAGTTATTAGTTGAAATCTGGCAAGGACCCTAAATTCTCTCAATATTTGTGTTTACGAAAAATTCATGTTTGAAATCCGATAAACCATTCATGAACATTTTGAAAATTATTCTTTGTAGGTATTGATTGGTTGGTATCCCTTCCTGCGCTAATGTTCATCAGGTACATGTTCTGGTACAGGCAGAGAGTTATACGTTCTGATACAATAGAGTTAGTGTACCTGCCAAACATCAATACAGGATAAGTTGCTTACACGAAGGGGACCAATGTCACGTATGTTATTTAATTATGAGACTTCCACAACATGTTGATTGGGGGAAAATTATAATATTCAAACAACTACATTCTCTTAATTTTGTAAAATTCACTCACCAGTACAGACGAGTTGATTTCCGGGATATTCTGAATATTCTCCGTCCTATTTGTGACACAAAGGGCAGCGTGGGATAGTTGGAAACCTATAACCCAAAAACATTGGATAAGCTTAGCAGAAGTATTTGCGTAGACATCAGAATCAGGCAATATTTCCAATTACTTATTAGAAAGACGCCTCAAATTTCATTGCATACACCTTATCATAGCCTAGGAAAGTGACATGAAGCTACTTAATTACAACATTCTTTAATTGAGAGTTTTGCGAGAAAAACATAACTTAAGACGGCATAGAACGGATATCTGGAAATCTTTTTTCACAAATCAATCGGTAATGGAATGGTACAGCTAGTATGCAAACATGCAATCTTAGTTATTTTAGTGTTAATCTTAATTACAAACATTGACTTGTATTACAATATACTTAAAAACATCCTATACCCCACTGAAGTGGTTGTCGAGGGTAGAGCAAAGTTGGATTCAAAGTCTTAGTGAAGTGTGGTGCAAACGTGAAGTGCTATGATTTAATGGTGCAAGAATCTCCCTCTGATCTGGGTTACATAGATCGGTGGTATTATCGAAGATAAAATCACGAAGGAATTGGAAATTCCCGATTAACTTTTATATGTATTTAGTAAATACGTATTTAATAAGACCATTAAATGAATGCCTACAGACGAGTTTCAAAATACGCCAAATATCAATATTGTTATATATATATATATATATATATATATATATATATATATATATATATTATAACACTCTTCATAAACATCCTCAACACTCTTCATAAACATCCTCAACACTCTTCATAAACATCCTCAACACTCTTCATAAACATCCTCAACACTCTTCATAAACATCCTCAACACTCTTCATAAACATCCTCAACACTCTTCATAAACATCCTCAACACTCTTCATAAACATCCTCAACATTCTTCATAAACATTCTCAACACTCTTTATCAACATTCTCATCATGCTCATTATCATTTTCATCGTCGTCGTTATCAGTATTATCACCATTATCATCACCATTCGCGTCATAACCACTCATCATTATTCTCATCATCAGCATTCTCATCATCACCATTATCATAATTATCTACATTATCTCATCTTCATTTTCATCACTATTCTATCATCACCATTCTCATCATCACCATCTTTCTCGTTATCATTCTCACTCTCACTCATTATCACTCTCTCACTCATCGTTAGTTATTATTATATTATTATTATTTTATTATTGTTGTAATTATTGTACTTAATTTTCATCGGTTTGACTAAACTGCAGATGAAATCCCTCAAGAACAAAACCGAGTATTTTAACACCCCAAGCGACCACTCAAAAATAAATGGTCACCGACCACACCTCCGCCATCCAAGCTGCCTCGTCCACCTCCGCGCTCCACGCCTCTGGGAGGCCTCTGGGGCGTGAACCGCCCATTTGCCCGCGCCGCTCACCCGCTTCCCGGGGCCGCCTGCAGCTCCGCCGCCGCCGCCGCGCCGCAGGCGTTGGAGCGCTCCCGCCGAGGCGCGTTGGCCGTGAAACCACGGCGCTTCCGAGCAGCGCGCTCTCGCGTCTTCGGTCGACACTCGCTGATCGATTCACGCCAGCTTCACTTCACGGAGTTTACACGCAGGGTGCGAGAAGACTGAGTTACATCTCGGAATTTATTGATTGATTAGTAGACATCGGATGTTTAGGCACTAAAAAATCGCCTTTTAGGCGACTAAAAAGGCGCTGAAAATGTCAAGAATAAGGAGAAAAAAGGCATTGTCATAAATTACATTCACAATAAAATTAAAAAGTATTTGTAAATCTCCATATATATCTACAATTCTTCTACATTTTATTTTTAATAGTTCCCAGTGCAATACATTACCAATAACTTTTCAAGGATCGCAATTTTAAATCTGCAACCAGTGGGAGACAAAATCAATTTGAATACAGAGAAGGATTTCTGAACATCCACTGATGTGTCTGGCATATATTTTATAGGTCCAACATTAGCAACACTGAAACCTTCCGGGAATTTACATTTATTGCCATTCAAAAGGTGCCCTCGGTGTATTGTCAATCGACCATTTTCTCAGAACATGGCTAGTATTTATTAAATAGGGAAATGGAGAAAAACATGTTAATATACTTTCAGGAATTCTCTCGTATTTCAAAATACAAATATGTGAATTGAAGGTTTCTTAACGAATGGTCAGGTTGGAGCATGTGAGATTTTTTGATATCTTAGAATTGTATTATAAAAATAATACATAAAAGGCAAAAACGTGCAACAATTCTAAAGAAAAGGCATTTATGCTAAAATAAGCATTATAAAACTTCCCCATAAGTCATCATTTCTCATGATTTGTGCAGATATATTATCAGACTTTAAATAAGTTCACAAGAAAAAAATAGTCATTTCCCTAAACATCCGATGTCTATTGATTAGTGTTTGATTGCTGGTGATATTAAAGAATATGTCACGTATTTTTATATATAAATGAATTGAGACATATTTACTAGGAAAGAGAGTAGATCGGTGCTCAAATCTTCGCCTCACGGAGTTCATATGGAGAAGTCAATGTTACATCTCAGAATTTCATTGATTAGACTTTCATTGCATATAAGCATAAAGTGAAATTGACAGATATTACTACATGTGAGTTCTGGTCAAACAGCCCAGCTATGCTCAAAACGGCCTAGCTTCAATTCAAGCAGTTAACATGGCGAATGCCAGAAAATGCTACATCTCAGAGTTTTATTGATTAGAGTTTCATTGCGTGTAAGCTTAAAGTAAAATTGAGACATATTTCACTTACGAGTGCTGATCGATGCTCAAAACGCTCAGCTTGAATTCAAGGAGTTTACACGGAGAATGCTAGAAGTCAATGTTAGATCTCAGAATTTCATTGACTGATTTCAATGTACGTAAGCTTAAAGTGAGCGTAATATATTGTTTAGTTATATATAAATTGGGGTATATTTTCACAAGATACGTGTGCTAATCTATATGCAAACAGTCCAGCTTCACGGAGATTATTCGGAGAAGTCAATGTTTCATTTCAGAATTTATTGATTGACTAGTGTATAATTGCATGTAAGCTTAAAGTGGGAGTAAGTTATTTTTTAGATATTAATAAATCAATACATTTCACTACATACGAGTGCTGATGAATGCTCACCTTCACTTCATGAAGTTTACACGGAAAACTCCACGACACATTTCAGAATTTATTGATAGAATAGTGTTTAATAACATGTAAACTTAAAGTGTGTAAAACATTTTTTTAGATATCAATGCATTTTCACATATTTTACTACGTACGAGTGCTGATCGATGCTAAAACCTTCGCTTCATGGACGGTGAGAGAAATCAATGTCGCATCTCAGAATTTCATTGCTTGGTTAGTGTTTCATTGCTTGATTAGTGTTTCATTGCTTGCAAGCATGAAGTGTGCTGTAACATCTTTTTCAGATGTAAATGAAATGAGACATTTCACTACATAAGAGTGCTGACCGATGCTCAAACACCCCAGCTTCGCTTCACGGAGTTTACACGGAGAGTGCGAGTAGTCAATGTTACTTCAATGTTAAGAGTTTTATTGACCAGTTATTCATTGCCACAACTTGGTGTTTTGACTGATGGATTAGTGATTCCAGACACGTCAACTGCTAACATAATTTCTCTCGTAAGTGTAGTGCATTGCGTTTTCTTCGTGAGGTGAACCCCCCCTCTGGATGGTGAGTTCCGGCGCCGACTTACACAGGTTTTCCCCAACCTGGTATCTCCCACAAACGGAGCACCGTCCCAGCCAGGACAAGCTCTAAGTGTGGCATTAATTTATTAGTAGTATAATTATTAGTAGTATTAGTAGTAGTATAATATAGGTAGCATTAGTTATTAGATATACACATTCATTTAATTATTTTTTTTCAGTTATAATCTGGAAATCGTTGTTGACCTCCTTCCATTCTTCTTCTTTGTGTACCGGAATGTCATCGGTACGGGTCCTAAGCAGAAATGTGAAACGAAATGAGAGATCGCTCACCGAATGCGTTCTTGCGAAGCAAACGGGCCAGATCGTGTGGGAGGTTGAACCAGAACGAAGAGACAGCCCGCGGAGTAGCGAGGAGGGAGAGGATGGGGAGGGATGGGGAGGGGAGAGAAGGGTGGATGGAGAGGGGGAGGGGGGGAGGAGGGGGAGGGGAAGTGTGGGGGGAGGCGAGGGGGAAGGGTGGGGAGGCGAGGGTGTTGGGATGGGGAGGGGAGGGGAAGGGGGGAGTGGAGGGGGGGAAGGGAGGGAGGCGAGGGTGTGGGGATGGGGAGGGAAGGGAGGGGAAGGGAGGGGAGGGGAGGAGGGGCAGGGGATGGGGGAGGGAGGGAATGGGAGGGATGGGAGGGAGGGGATGGGGGAGGGGGAGGGGAGGTCGAAATGCGTACAGACCTACAGAGCAAAGCTGCGCGGAGGGGCCTTTGATGGTCGCCTCTCTTCCCGATTATGTGAAGAGCCGCGCGGAGAACTCGGCGCATCGGGGAAGGAGGGCTGCGGAATCTTTGATACAACATTCATACTTTCGGAGCACTTGCTTGCGGATCGCAGTGTCCGGATTCAGATCCGTTGCTACAACCTTCTTTTGCCGGGAGAGGGAAAGAATGAGCAAGAGAAGAGAGAGAGAGGAGAGAGAGGGAGAGGGATAGTGTGTAAATAAGTGAGAAAAATAGTGAGAGAGAAAACTAGTGAGTGAGTGAGAAAACAGTGATTGATGTGAATGAATGAGAAAATAGTGAGCGAGTGAGTGAGAAAACGGTGAGCAAGTGAGTGAGTGAGTGAGTGAGTAGAAAACAGTGAGTGTGAGAAACAGTGAGTGAGTGAGAAAACAGTGAGCGAGTGAGTGCGAAAAATAATGAGAGCAAGAAAAAGTGAGAAAATGAATTAGTGAGAGAATGTGAGTGAGAAAGAGCGAATGTCATCGGACGAGAAGAACGAGTAAGGAGCAAGTTGTGAGAGAAAAGTGTGAGAAAAAAGTGTGGAGAAAAAGTGTGAGAAAAGTGTGTGAGAAAAAGTGTAGAAAAAGTGTGAGAAAAAGGTGTGAGAAAAAGTGTGAGGAAAAAGTGTGAGAAAAAGTGTGAGAAAAAGTGTGAGAAAAAGTGTGAGAAAAAGTGTGAGAAAAAGTGTGAGAAAAAGTGTGAGAAAAAGTGTGAGAAAAGTGTGAGAAAAAGTGTGAGAAAAGTGTGAAGAAAAGTGTGAAGAAAAGTGTGAGAGAAAGAAAGAATGAGTGAAAGAGTGTGAGTGAGTGAGAGAGAGAGAAAGAGAGAGATAAAGAAAGTGTGTGTTAGGGAACTGCTCCGTCATTCTCCAAGAATTCATAGGATAACACACTCAAATATTGTAGTAGCCGGCCGCTGGAATTCTCCTCCAGACAGCGGCTGATGGACCTAGCTATATTAACCAGTGTCAAAAATTCGGCACCGTCAGAACTCGAACCCTGATCTCCCGACAGACGATGCTGCAGATAAATCGGTGTTGCTTCTGACCTATCACATCCCTTATTAAAAAGGCACAAGTATTTTTTGGCTGTTAAAGCTACCACCAGCATTTACAAAGCACAATATTTATTTTCGAAATAAATCTTTCTCTTTTATTTTCTTAAATATTTAGTTTAACTTACTGTCAAAGTTATACATATTGAGACTACGAAGAAATAAAATACTTGTTAATAATACGATGAATACATGTTAAGAATATAATGAATAAGAATATTCGGGATAATATTCCATCGAAATGACTGTGAAAAGGCGATACTTTGCTTCAGGGTTTTCTATTTTATATTCGAAAGGGCTGGTCTTCTATCACTGCTTATTGTACGATTACAACATCCCGCAAATTCCATATAATTATTTGAAGAGTACAATGTAACTGCAGTAGTTGGACTGTATTAACTTTACATTTTTTCAACCATTGTCCTATGTTGTAGAGAACTTTTGACTGCTCTCTGCGAGACTAAGCATTCAGACGCTACAGCTGTTAAAAGCAAGTTTCTCTTAAAAATACCTTACATTGTGAATTAGGACAGAAATTAAGTTTGAAATAATTACGAAAGAGCGCGCAGTAAAAAAGCAAGCACGCTGATCAAGAGTTAGCCGCGAGGCTAGAATGTAGTATCTTCAATTTCTTCGTAAACCATGCATGGTACATAGACTGCTTTAATTATGTTTGTATCATTAATATGCTATATTAGCATACATACTATTCCGAATTGGCAGTTTTTACATGTTTAGCTTCTTAAAATGGTTGTAATTAATGTAGAAATAATGGTAGGTGTTAAGAACGGTGCAATAACGTGAAATCATATACTGTAACGAGGGTTTGATTTTAGTACTCAATCATTTGCGATAAGTAAACATACAACCACAGATTGATCTTCCAATACATTAACAAACATGTGTAAGTTGAAAAAAATGTTGAGAGAATATTTAAATTATAAATTCCAGTAGCTATATTTTGTTAAATTTATACATGAAACTCTAATTTAATATATTTCATTTTTTAGTTGTAGATATTTTGAAAGCATTAATAACAATTCCATTCATTCTGTCCAAATATATTTGCTCTGCGGTTTCATGCACTCAAAGAGCGATAGGACATAATGAATTGGAGCCTTTTGTATTCGAAATGGTCTACGATAAAACTGAATAAATTGCCTCTATATTCTGACTCTGAAACATTGCCCCGATAGAAGCACATCTACAACGCTACGACAAAAACCCCTTGCGCGTTAAAAGACCTCTGACTGCACTCCACCGGACAAGCACGAACAATCCGCTCAGCCCTTCCCCCATTACTACCGGAAGTTTCACTTCTTCTAACTCACCTAAAATATCACTACAGCGGCCGCAAGGGCGGAAACACGCAGGAGGGAAAAAAAGCGACACTCGTACGTACACCCTCTCGAAGACAAAAGGCAACGCGAGGAAGAATAAACCCTTCCCCCGCCCCTACTTCCTGCTCGCGATTGCCAACTAAAAAGGGCTGCTCTCGTTAAAAAACGCGGCCTCGGTGACAACTCAACTTTTCACCCCTGGATGAAGAACGCGGCGTGCGGGGAACCGTGATGACGCTACGGGGAAGAGAGAAGGATGGGAATAGCGGAGAAGGTCAGCGAGGATAGAGAGGAAAGAAGACGGACGGGGGGGTGAGGCGAGAGGAGAGAGGATAGGGTAGGGTATGGTAGAATTGGAGAAGATAGGAAATTGTAGAAAAGGAAGAGGAAGACACAGAAGAGGAAGTCAGGAGAGGGGAAGAGAAGGAGAAAATCGTCGAGAGGAGAGAAGTGGAGTGATGAAAGATCCTTTGCAAATAGAAGGGAGAGAATATGAGAATCGAAAGGGTGGGAGGAGTAAAAATAGGAGGCATTGAGAAAAGGATAGGAAACAGAAAAGAACAAAGAAAAGGGGAGACGAGGGAAGGAGAGAACGCTCAGGGAAGAAGAAGGGAGAAAAGAGACCAGACCGAGAAGAGGGGATAGACGAGGGAAAAAAAGAGATGAAGAGGTGATAAAATATGGAAGATATACAGAAATCAGGAAATTGGAGAGGATAATGAGGAGAAGTAAGACTTAGACGACTGAGAGGAGAAGAGACAATAGAAGGAGAAAGTGAATAGAAGAGAAGAGAGGAAGAAGAGTGAAGAGGAAGGAAAATATAAGAGGGGAAAGGAAGGAGAAGAGGGGAGAGGAAAGATTAGGGAAGGGGAGAGGAAAAATACGAGATGGGACCGAAGGGGCAACGGATTAGAGGAAGTAGAGAATAAGAGAGAAGAAAATTAGTGAGATGAGAGAGGAGAAGAGTAAAGAGGAGACAGTAGGGAGGAGAAGAAAAGGTACTCAGAGTAAATGCAGTGGCAACGGATAGAACATCTGAAGAAAGAGAATAAGAAAAGGGAGTAGAGGAAAACAAAAGAAACAGGGAAAGGAAGAAGAGAAGAGCAAGAACAATAAAGAACAGACATTTGAGGAGCGAGAAGATGAAAGAGGAGCGACGAGGCGAGAGAGAAGAGGTGAGAAGCAAGGCGAGATGAAGGAAGTCGAGTATTTGGGAAATAAAAGAAACGGAGAGAGGAAAGAGAAGAGATACAAGAATAATAAAGAACAGACATTTGGAAGGATAGGATCGATAAGCTCAAAGAGGAGAGAGGAGATGAGAGAGTAAAAAGGCGAGAAGCAAGGTGAAGTGAGGGAAGTCGACTAGTTGAAGGTAGTCGAGTAGTCGAGAGTAGGAGAAAGGAAAGAGATGAGAAGTAAGAATAAAGAACAGACATAAGTAAGGTGAAGAACGACACACTGAAAGAGGACAGAGAAGTCAAGAGAGGGAGGAAGTGAGAAGCAAGGCGAGACGAAGGAAGTCGAGTAGTTGGGAAATAAAAGAAACGGAGAGAGGAAAGAGAAGAGATACAAGAATAACATAGAACAGACATTTGGAAGGATAGGAACGACACACTGAAAGAGGACAGAGGAAACGAGAGAGGTAGAAAGTGAGAAGCAAGGCGGGAAGTGAGTAGGAGGGGGGCGTGGCCTCCTTGACAGCCGCGAGCCAGCGAGCGCAGTTCGCAGTGCAGGGTGTGCCGCCAGGGCGGCGGCGGCGGCGGCGGCGGGCGCGGGCATAAGGTACGGGTTCCGGATACCGCCCGACTCCCCTCGTCCTACATAAATCTCTCACCTTTATGTTTTGAAAACGCGTCCGCGGCGCGGCCTGGCGGCGGCGGCGGCGGTCCTCTCCGAGGCAGGGCGCAGATAGGGGACGTGTCACCGCGCCCGAGCCATAAATAAGACAGGCGGGGGCGGGGCGGGGGCGGAGCGACTACCAGATGCAGGGTCGACGGTGGCGCCGCCAGTTTATAGTTTCAACAAAATACGGTGGCGGCGGCGGCGACGACGACGAAGCAGCAGGAGTGTCAAAAGTCGATTACCCCTCCAACGCAAGTCGATTGCGCCGCGACCGTACGTTCGCGCACCTTCTCGCTCTTTTCGATCCCGTGTCCCCCGCCCCTATTTTTTGTTGTTGTACGTCGCTCCCTCCTTTCTCGTTATTCATCCAGGCTCCTTCCTGTCGCCGTCGGAGGGAGGGAGGCAGGCAGGCGTCGATTTTTGTTTCGCGACTCGCGACCCGCTTACCCTCTCTCCCGCGCCGCGCTATCACCGGGAGTGTATCTGGCTTGCAGTGTATTTCACACGCAAGACAGCCGCCCGCGAGCGAGCGCGCGCCGCCCGCCAGCCCGCGCGGTCCCCGACGAACCTTCTCTCCACTTCCTCCTCAGGGGGGTGGGCGTGGACAATTTTTTTTTCTCTCTCTCCCCCCGACCCGCACTTCACCCCCCACCCTCCGTCCTCGGGTCGCGCGCTAAGAGTTTTGACACAACGCGAGTGAATGCTATTTCCTCCCCCCACCCCGTCCCCTCTCCCCTCCCGCGACCTTTTTACCCCTTCCGTCTCCGCCGGCCCCCGCAACGCGGCGCGCCTCGTAATCGAGTGGTGTCAAGGGTGGCGTTGCAGAAAGGAACAATATTCGGCCGACGGCGAGGCGACGGTGGCCGACGTCGCTGCGAGTGGAACGGGTGGGTGGGTGCGGGGCCGGGGGGGGGAGAGTTCGAAACAAATACAAGGGAAAAAATATCCTTCGTTTTTTTCGACACACACATACACAAAAACGCCCAACAGAATAATAATAAAAAAAGGAGGAGATGGAGCTCTTTTTGCACATTCGTCAGAGGCGCAACCAGATCCTGGCGGGGCTGGACGGGAGAGAAGCGGGGAGTGGCCCCGGCCGGCAGCGCACCTATCTTCGCAAAGGAGCTCCATTTCCGGGCGGGGCTTAAATTAGAAAACGGTCACGGCGTCTCCCCTAACACGCGACCGCACACACTCACACACACGCACGCATACGACCTGCGTCCCGCGAGCCGCGGCAGAGGTGAGCTGAAGGAAGGGGCGGCGCGGTCTCCTGCAGGCATGCGGAGGAGAGGGAGGGAGGGAGGGAGGGAAACGTACGTGCAATTTTTCCTGCGATAACTTGAGGGCGCGCGGGCACAAAGGGTCGACGCTGTTTTGCGGGGAAAGGGGTGGACAAGGGGAAGGGGATGACGCAGGGAGGAGGGGGAGGTGGAAGGTAGAGGAAGAGGGAGTAATGAGAAGGTAGAGGATAGGGTGAGACAACGCGGATTGGGAAAAGGTGAAGCAACCCAAGGGAACGTGTTGGTTCGGATTGTGGGGAAGCGGTACGGGGCATGAAAGCGGTGTATGTGTGAGTTGTGAGTCGAGTCCGGTCGCATCTGGCCCTGTCGTGCTGCATTGGGTTTGTTTGGTTTGAGTTGGGTTGATTTGGGATGGGATGTGATGGTAAGGGATGCAATGGCTCGGTTTGGGGCGGGTGAGATGGAATCGGATCGAAATGGGATGCGACGGATGGGTCAGAATGGGATGGGAGAGTGAGATGCATTGGAATGGGATGTTTCTGGTCGGGCCAGATTAGGACCCAATGAATTGCATGCAATAGGGTCTGTTCGAATTGGGTCGGTTCGATTCGGTTCAGGTTGGGTTGGGCTGGATTGGATTGGGTTGGGTTGGGTTGGGTTGGGTTGGGTTGGGTTGGGTTGGGTTGGGTCGGTTGTATTGAGTTGACTCGAAATGGATTGAGTCGGCTCGAGTTGGTTTGGGTCAGCTCGAGTTGGATTGGCCGTCTCGAGTTGGATTGTATCGGTCCTAGTTGGATTGGATCAGTCCGAATTGCTTCACGTCGGTTCGAGTTGGATACAGTCGATGCTAGTTGTGTTGGTGAAGACGGGTCCGGTTAAATCTTGTGTGATGACGACGGGGGACGTGTTCTAGTGTCGAGTCTAGCCGGATAGGAAAAAAACACGAAACGGGTCGAAACGGGTCTGCAAAGCACAAGCAGCCAAACCATCAAATCGGCGAGAGGCGTCCAGCTCCCATTGGCCGGATCGCAACGACCCAAGAACGAGATCCGCCCGGGTCTAGTCGTGGGTGAGTCCCTCCGCGTTTTCCGCGTTCTCCACCTTCCGCCAGCGGCCTCGCAGGCGCACTCGCACACGTGCGAGCGTGTGGGAGCCGGAGGAGGGGTGGTGAGAGAAAGGGGAAGGGGGGGCGTGGTCACGAATTACCACAGCTTGAGTTCGTTTGGGTTGGTTCGAGTTGGATTGGATCGGTCCGAGTTGGATTGGATCGGTCCGAGTTGGATTGGATCGTTCCGAGTTGGATTGGATCGGTCCGAGTTGGATTGGATCGGTCCGAGTTGGATTGGATCGGTCCGAGTTGGATTGGATCGGTCCGAGTTGGATTGGATCGGTCCGAGTTGGATTGGATCGGTCCGAGTTGGATTGGATCGGTCCGAGTTGGATTGGATCGGTCCGAGTTGGATTGGATCGGTCCGAGTTGGATTGGATCGGTCCGAGTTGGATTGGATCGGTCCGAGTTGGATTGGATCGGTCCGAGTTGGATTGGATCGGTCCGAGTTGGATTGGATCGGTCCGAGTTGGATTGGATCGGTCCGAGTTGGATTGGATCGGTCCGAGTTGGATTGGATCGCTCCGAGTTGGATTGGATCGCTCCGAGTTGGATTGGATCGCTCCGAGTTGGATTGGATCGCTCCGAGTTGGATTGGATCGCTCCGAGTTGGATTGGATCGCTCCGAGTTGGATTGGATCGCTCCGAGTTGGATTGGATCGCTCCGAGTTGGATTGGATCGCTCCGAGTTGGATTGGATCGCTCCGAGTTGGATTGGATCGCTCCGAGTTGGATTGGATCGCTCCGAGTTGGATTGGATCGCTCCGAGTTGGATTGGATCGCTCCGAGTTGGATTGGATCGCTCCGAGTTGGATTGGATCGCTCCGAGTTGGATTGGATCGCTCCGAGTTTTTTTAGGTCGGTTCGAGTTAGATTCGGTCGATGGAAGTTGTGTTGGTGAAGACGGGTCCGGTTAAATCGTAAGTGACGGCGGTGGGGCAGAAGTTCTAGTGTCGATAGGAAAAAAACACGAAACGGGTCGAAACGAGTCACAACTAGTCGGAACGGGTCTGCAAAGCACAACACACGCTGCCAAACTTAATCGGCGAGAGGCGTCCAGCTCCCCGTGGCCGGATCGCAACGACGCAAGAACGAGATCCGCCCGGGTCCAGTCGTGGGCGACTCCCTGCGCGTTCCTCCGCCAGCGGCCTCGCAGGCGCGCACGCATACGTGCGAGCGTGTGGGCGCCGGAGGAGAGGGTGGGGGGAAGGGGGAAAGGGGGGCGTGGTCACAGGGCGCAGAATTCCACGCGCTGCCCGACGAAGCTCCGCGGCGCGGCGCGGCGGCCGGCGCGCCGGCACCTGAGACGGCGACCGCGCGGTGACAGCGCAGTAATTAATTCCAGAAAGAGCTGAAAATTGAGGAAACTCATTAAAACTAGGGACCGCGGGCCTCCGGGACGCCGTGCGAGCGAGCGAGCGAGTGCTTCGTATAATAAAAAGGAAGGGGTGGTTAGGGGAGGAGGAGGAGACGGTAAGGCGGCGGCGGCGGCCGTCGCGAGCAAAACAACACCGCCGAGTAATTTAAAATCCCGGCCGGCGCGCCACGGCGTGCCGAGCGAAGGACCGGGCGGGGGAAGTGGCGACGAGGCTCCGGGGGCTGGCCGGACCAAGGTGGACTGTTGGAGGGCTACGCGGAATTCTGCGTCAGGGGAGTGTCTTTGTCGGGTGAATTAAAATTGAGCGGGAAGGGATTTCTTTCTGGTGTATCAAGAAATTGTTTTCCTTCGATAATATTCCGATCTTTTTCTATGTTACTCTGAGTAATATTTTAACGACAACTGAAGAAGAAGGAGGAAGTAAGAGATTGTATGTCTACTGCTGGCCAGACCAAGGTGAACGAAAGGAGGCTACGCGGAATTCTGCGTCATTGGAGTATCTTTATCAGATTATTACATTCGAGTGGAGGGAGATTTTTCTATATGTGTATCATGCAATTGATTGCTATCTTCTAGAATATTCCATGCTCTCTGAATGTTACTCTGAGGAATATTTTAACGACATAACTGAAGAAGGAAGTAAGAGATTGTATGTCTACTGCTGGCCAGACCAAGGTGAACGAAAGGAGGCTACGCAGAATTCTGCGTCGTTGGAGTGTCTTTATCGAGTTATTGCATTCGAGCGGAAAGAGATTTTTCTATGGGTGTATCATGCAATTGATTGCTATCTTCTAGAATATTCCACGCTCTCTGAATGTTACTCTGAGGAATATTTTAATGAGATAACCGAAGAAGAATGAAGTAAGAGATTGTATGTCTACTGATGCTACAGCTGGCCGGACAAAGGTGGACTGTGGGACGGCTATGCGGAACATACGTCAGTGGAGAGTCTTTGTCGGGTGATTTTAATCGAGCAGAGGGGGGATATCTCTCCTGGCGTATCAAGGAATTGTTTGTGTTCTAGGATAATCCGTTCATTCGCAATGAATTGTTGAGATACATTTTCGTGAGTGAAGATAAAGATAACGCAAGGCGATGAGCTGGCTGGACCAATGTGCACTACCGAGGCTACAGTAAATTTCACCTCCAGTGGAATCTCATTGCCAAGCGATTTAAACTACGGAAAGTCAACAAAAGTTCTTAATGACTTAAGACTTGGCAAAATTGGGTTAAGTACTGGAACTACAAGTTAAGAATTTATGTTTATTTTAGTAAATCATCGAATTAAAATGTCTCCATAACGAGCAAAAACCATTGGGAAATAGCATTGAGCGTAGGAAAAGCGTTGGCTCAATAATTTAACCCTCGTTTTCTCCAAACTAAGATTTTTGGCTAAAGAACATTTACCCCGTGACCATAGAATTTTTAGGAGAGATTTTTCCTCTAGAATCTGAAGGTAATATTTGTCTCCTACTATTGTTTACAAATTTATTTTGAATAATATTTTAATGAATTAACTGGAAATAACGAAAGAAAGAGACTATGTCTGATGTTTGAGCTGGCCGGACCAAGGTGGACTGTTGGACGGCCACGCGGAATTCTGCGTCAGGGGAGTGTCTTTGTCGGGTGAATTAAATTGAGCGGAGACGGATTTCTCTTCTGGTGTATCAAGGAATTGTTTGTCTTCGAGGATATTCCGTTCTTTCCCAATTAATTGTTGAGCAATATTTTCGAGAGTTACTCGAAGATGAAAATGTAAAGCTATTGAGGCCAATATGAGGCTATTCCTTCACAAACTGGCCCGACAAAAGTGCCCTATGGACACTAAACTAAAGTCATCAACTAGTGTAATGTCTTTGTCGTTGAGGACGTGTTGTAAAATCGGGAAGAAGAGACTTATACTCTTGTATCTGAAGATAATATTTGCCTTCTAACAGCCCATTGTTTTTCGATTTATTTTTAATAATATTTTGGTTAACTGAAAGTAAAAAAAATTAGAGATTGTATACCTGCTAATGATCGAGCTGATCGGACCAAGGTGGACTACAGGGGGATACGAGAATTCTGCATCAATGGAGTGTCTTTGTCAGGTGATTTAAACCAATCGCAGAGAAATTTCTCTGGAATGTTCCATCACTTTTCAGTGTATTGCTGATAAATATTTTACTAAATTAACTGAATATAAAAAGCAAGACAATGTTAGGCTCGACGGGCTGGCCGAACCAAAGTGCACAATGGAGGCTACACGAAATTCAATCTCAAGTGAATGTCCTTGTCAAGTAATTTGAAATATGGAAGACGGAATATGTCGCAGGAGTCGCAGGGTTTTCCAGCATTGCTCGATACAGTCGCGATCATGCGACTCCTTGCGGCGCATCAGAGAACGATGCGAAATACCGTGAGATATTCCATTTTATCGACAGCTCCCCCCCCCCCGTGCGCCAAGAAAGAATAACCGAAGTATATCTGAAGGTATTTTCTAGAATAGTTCATTGTTCTCAATTTATTTTCAATAAAATTTTAATGAATTAACTGAAAGTAAATAAAGTCAGAGCTTGTATGTCTCCTGATGAGTACGCTGGTCGGATCACCATGGACTAAAGGGAGCTACGCGTAATTCTGCGTCAGTGGAGTGTCTTTGTCGGGTTATTTTTTTCGAGCGGAGAGGGATTTCTCTTATGGTGTATCAAGGAATTGATTGATACCTTCTAGAATATTCCACTCTTTCTCTGCCTGTCGGCGTAATATTTTAATGAGGTAAATGAAGAATTAAGTAAGAGATTTTGTGTGTGCTGATGCTAGAGCTGACCGAACCAAGGTAGACTACAGAGGTTATGCGGAATTCTGCGTCATAGTCTTTTTCGTGTGAGTTTAATCGAGCAGAGTGAGGTTTCTCTCTTAGTGAATCAAGGAATTTATTGCTGACTTCTAGAATATTCCACTCTTTCTCTATGTTAAGTTGAATAATACGAGTATTTTAATGAGATATCTGACGACGAGTGAAGTCAGAGCATATATGTTGTCGATTGAGGTGGTCGGATCAAGATGGACTCCACAGACTTCTTGGAATTCTGCATCAATGGAGTGTCTTTGTCGGGTGATTTAAATCGAACAGAGATGTTTTTCTCTTTTAGTGTATCAAGGAATTGTTTGCTTTCTAAAATGTTCCATTCTTTCTTAATGAACTGACTAGAAATATTTTCAAAAATTAACTAAAAATAAAAAATAAAATAATTTTAGGCACGAGCTGGCGGGACCAAGGATCACAACGGAGGTTACACTAAATTACACGTCTAGTTAAATTTCTTTGCCAAGCGATCTGATCTGTGAAAGGAGGCATTCATGTTCTTGTATTTGAGGGTGTGCTATAAAATCGAAAGAAGGAATTTCTCTTCTAGTATCTCCAGGTAGTCATTTTCTTCTACAAGTATCCAGTAATTATCAATTTAATGAAAAAACGTATTTCATTTTTATATGAAAAATAGACAATGTTTATTCATAATGTAGTAACATATTTAATTATAATGTACTGAGAAAATATACTATATTTTTTCAAAATGTATTCTAAATGTTCAGTTTTCAATGTCGTAAATTCTTTTGTCTCACAGCTAAACATGATACAACAATAACAAACACTCGTGGTAAATTACATCAAGTTTGAACAGACAACCACATATGACAAAAACAATATCAATGATTTTCAACTTCCTACAAACATTCAAACCTATTCAAAATCAATTGATAGACCTCTCAGGACTCTTCTTAGTAATACTGGTGATAATTATACGCACTTCAACGATGTAAGTTAAGCTTTATTCACCGCGAAAAATCAACTTCTCACGAGCAGAACTTTTGACTGTTGCGAACGCAAATGCAAAGAGCGTGCATCCCCCGCGCGTCGATATTCGCCCCGCAAGCGCCGTGGCTGGGCGGAATAGAGCAGTGGCCACTAGGAGAGGGGGCGGGGGCGGGGGGAGGGGCGTGATTGGTATAGAACGCGACCTCATGCGCGCCGCCCTGCAGACGCAGGCGTTACGACCCGCGCGGCGGGTTTACGCTTTCGCTCCGACCGGCTAATCAGGGCGGCCGTCGTAAACCCTTCGCGATGGGGTGAGGCAGGGTGGGGGCCGGGCGGAGACGGGCGGGGTGAGGCAAAGCGAGGCGGGGCGGGGATGGGCGCGGCGGGCGGAGAGGGGCGGGGAAAGGCGGAGAGGGGCGGGGTAGAGAGGGGCGGGGTAGAGAGGGGCGGGGTAGAGAGGGGCGGGGTAGAGAGGGGCGGGGTAGAGAGGGGCGGGGTAGAGAGGGGCGGGGTAGAGAGGGGCGGCGTAGAGACGGGCGGGGTGGAGAGGGGGCGGGGGAGTGGTCGGTGCGGAGATGGGTGGGGCAGAGGGGGTGGGCGGGGCGGTGACGGGGGGCGGGGCGCAGAGGGATGGGGTGGGGCGGAGCGGGACGGCCGGGACACCACGGGGAGTAGTGAGATGAGGCGGACCGAGACGACGTGGGATGGAACGAGACGAGATGGAGCGGAGCGGGACGGGGCGGGACGGGATGGAGCGGGACGGGATGGAGCGGGACGGGGCTGGACGGAGCGGGGCGGGGCTGGACGGAGCGGGGCGGGGCTGGACGGAGCGGGGTGGAGCGGGGCTGGACGGAGCGGGGCGGGGCTGGACGGAGCGGGGTGGGGTGGGACTGGACGGGGCTGGACGGAGCGGGTCGGGGCGGGACAAAGCGAGGTGGGAAGGAGTTAGGCGGGTCGGAACGAGGCAAGATGGAGTGAGGCTGGACGGAGCGAGGCGGAGAAGAGTGGAGTGAGGAGGTGGGGCGAGCCCAGGCGAGGCTGGGCGTGGCGGGGTGGGGCTTGGCGGGGTGGGGCGTGGCGGGGTGGGGTGGGGCGTGGCGGGGTGGGCGTGGCGGGGAAGGGGCGTGGCGGGGTGGGGCGTGGCGAGGCGGGACGGGGCGTGGCGGGGAGGGGCGTGGCGAGGTGGGACGGGGTGAGGCGGGACGGAGCGGGACGAAGTCACGGGTAAAGCGGAGTAGAAAAAATGCAGCGGATGAATGGAGACATGACGTTCGGCGGGATGTCGGAGGATTGAGCTAGTGTGGAGTGGTGACACGAGATGGAACGGAAGAAGTGAGAAGAAAAGAGATAAGTGTGAGGTGGAGAGTTATGGAGTAAAAGTCGAGGAATAGCAGGGCGGGGCGAGGACGAGAGCAGAGATCCCACGGGACCGCGGGGGTGATGCTGCTCTCCATCCGTGGATTACAAATCGCTCCCTAGCACTGCAGTCCAATGAAGAAGTGCAGTCCAACGTGTAGGGCGGTCTACACTTCTAAAAAATGTATGAATTTGAGCAATCGCATGGCAAATTTACGCAATATTTTTCTACGTAAGTAGTGTGATGTGTAATGTAATGAGTAGCTAAATATATTTATGGCACTAATCTTCGAAATTGTAATGTACTGACGCTTAAAATATCGGAATTCCCAAAACCTTAATATTATCAACCCGTATCTTTCCTGGATCAGCGCCTTGGTTTAACTCAGAGACAAACGTGCTGCTTTATCTCCAGTGTGTCTGACCAGAAAGTCGTAGATTTCGGGTTCTGGCGATGTTTAATTTTTCGACTCTAGCTACATAACTAGGTCGAATTTAACTGCTGTATGGAGGAGAATTATCAGGCAGTTCTCATAGGCGTTTTCTCGTGGTTTCTCCAATCAACACCAGGTGAATGCCGATCAGTATCATAACATGGACCGCGCGCGACCTTTCCTTCATCTTCCTTGTCCTATCCACACCCTTTGCTTAAACACTTACACTTATATGCAGTACACTACCACACAAATGTCAAAATACCGGTGGGCTTAGTCAAAAGTCAGCTCAGAGCTTGTCGCGTCTGAGGGTTGTTTCCCGCTGGTGGGAGATACCTGACTGGATATAACTCCGCAAGCCAACGTGCAGATCAACGCCAGATCTCATCATCTAGCTGGAGAGTATAACAGTCACATTGTGGGATAAAACATTCCCTAACACGAATCATTCAACGCGTCCATAGCAGTTGACACGCCCCTTAAATATCAATTGTCAGGATTATTTTTTAGTACTCTTAAAGCAACGTGAAGTGATATGGGTAGTCTGACGTGAGGCCGAAACTTGAATAACTTTTCCGTGTCGCGGCCAATGTTTTACAACGCCTTCACTTACATATAGGAAAGTAAAAAAATATTTTATAATATACTATCTGATTACCGGGAGTAGCCTACACTTTCAACACTTACATACAAATACATTAATTTCAATTTTTTAAGGTTGTAAAATACTATAATTCACACATTTCTCTACATCGACAAAAAATCGATATTTGTTCTAAAACTTTAGCAGTAATTACATTTCCTAGATAATCAATCCCACGATCCCTAGAGCGTATCTGCTCATTGATTTTTCAACACTTCAATATACTATGCATGCCAAATACCAACAGAAAAATAACACATTAACTCTGTTACTCTAGGATGGCGAGACTAAAATATAATGGTGAGAAACCAATGGTGAGAAAATATTTGCTGCCATCCCACCTGCTAGATACAAAATAATTATTGGATAAAAAATATTACTACTAAAAGACTCAGATATCTTATAATAAAATATATGTTGCCAATGATGCGCTTTGAGGATCAGCGATTTCATTAAGTGTGTAGTTTTCAAACACGATTTTTCGTAACCAAGAGTGTAAAATCGCAAACACGTAAATTCCACAAATTTCCATATCTTCATCATCACCAACAGATGACAAAATACTTTTGGGAAAACTTTAAAAAATTCAAAAACAACACAGTAAACCATTCTCCTTCTCGTCGAAATCGAGATTGGCAGAAGCAACGAAGTAAAGGCAACCCGGGGGCAAACTTCCCCTCTCTATAATCCCAACGGCTTCGAGCGAAATCTGAATTAGCTTTTGAGTTCCCATCAGAAACCTCTTAAGCGGCGTTCGCGAAAGCTTGTTGCTTCCTTAAAGCCCCACACCCCGATCCATCAAGCCCGGATCAACTTCTAAAGATACTGAACAACCTGCTGGAGTTCTATTGAAGACACCGTAGGAAAGGAGTGAAGTTTAGTTGAGTAAGATGATAGAGGAAATAGTTTATAGCTTTATTTCGTGTCGCATCGACCTCGTTGGATTGTTAGTAAACACACATATAGTCACAGTTGCAGTGATTAGGTAGTTTATATTGCAGTATAAGATTAAATTAAATAAATGTTAATTAAAATTACATTATATTCCTTCTTCACTTTTTGTTGCAATAATGTTTTCCATTATATTGCACTTTTATGTGAAGATATAAAACACAGTATGTACACTTTAACGAAATCAATTACAATAAAATACTAAATTCAATATTTACTTATATTTACAAAACAAGTTCTATTTGACATATGAATTAAGAAAATGCATATGAATTAAGAAAATTCTTAAAGGTAGATATAAGCGCTCTAAATTCGGTTTTCGATTATTCTCTTAAAATGTTAGGGAAATATCCAGTCATAAACGGTGACTTCCTCACTAGCAGATTGCGTCGAATGACACTTTATATGCCTCAAAATATTATCCGGAAGATGTATCATTATAACCGTGAGTAACGAGCGGATAATCGCAGATGACCTGTTACTGCATTTAGGATTTACAAACATTTAAACAGGTTTCAAAATTACTGGCAACTGCGATGGACTTTTGAAGGTCGGCAAGAATTTCTAAATTAGATAAAATCAAGAATGCTACAATAAGAGAATCCATGAAAATTCATTACACAATATTAGATTTTATACAAATGAAACAGCTTCAATGGTAAGGTTATGTCCAAAGGATGGAAGAAACACGGCTTCCACTAAAATTATTAAATTGGATGCCTATTGGTGGAAGAAAAAGAGGTAGACCAAAAACAACATGGATACACGGAATATTGAAAAATATGAAGAACAAAACATTAAACATAGAAGATTGTAAAAACAAGATAAAATGGAAAAAATTAATAAAAATAATGTAACAATAGAAAATATAAAATATATATAATGGTTATAGGAAAATGTATACTAATACATTGTAAACCTATTGAATAAATAAATAAACGGGTTTTTCAACAGTCTTAATCTCTTCATTTAAGAAAGATTTGATTTACTTTAGAAACGCTTATTAGTGAATATTAGGCTTGTTATGAGCATATCAGTGCCTAGCGAGGAGAATATTCCCAAGTATATATGTGTAAGCGTAGGGGAAGTAGAAGTAGCGCTAATGCTTTCTGGTTCGGGAACACGTTTCGGTGGTTCTTTCGTTTCACGTTTTTGTTCGAAACAGGTAAGGAGATATCATAGGAGGTCAAATGGCTTCATGAATTAATTAATGTTCATTACTTAAATAGATACATAGAGTTAGGAGATTGTCTGCTGAGATCAGATTTTCCCCTTGAGATTCTTTCCCCTTGCCATTCAATACCGACACATTTTGGTGGAGTTTGATGAAATGGAGAAAAACTAGGGAGAACGTTTAAAGAGACATTACCAGAGGTTGATATAAGTTGGAAATTTACTTTTAGGCTGAAGTCTTTGTTTCATGTAAAAGATCTCGGCCTACTGACATATCAATCATGTAATGAGTTCCATTTACGCAAAATTGGAAATTAATAAACAATGTACATTTTAAAATGTTTAAGAGAATTTTAAATTATTTTCTTACAACAATATTTTTCAAGAGACATTATTTAGCATTGAAATTTAAAAGTTTATTTAGTAATCGATACAAAATTTGAAGTCAAGAATACAATAGCTTTAATTATAAAATGATTAATTCTATACTATTTATTTGATAGACTAAATGAGTCGCCACTGGAAGAACGAATAGTGTGTAAAAAAATTCTAGATGTATCGACATTACAATGAAAGAATCGTATATTCCAGATGGAGGGGATGGAATGGAGCTGTAACATGTCTGTGCACTGACGTGCCGAAGTACCAGTGTGTGGGTGTACAGGTGTGCCGATGTGCTGGTGTACCGTTTTACGGTAATACCGGTGTATCGATGTGTCGGAGTATCTGTGTGCCGCAAAATCGGTTTTCCGGTGTGCCGATATTCCGATGAACACGTGTGCCGGATGTGTCGCTGTACTGGTGTGCCGGTTAGGCAGAAATCTTCTAAGCTTATGCACCAGTGTATGGCAATGTAGAAGTACCAGTGTACTGAAATGCCTATGAGCCCGAGTGTAGGTGTGGTGGGGGTAGTGGTGGCAGTGGTAGCGAGGACGGGTGGCGAATGGCGATGTGGTGGCGTAGCGCTGAAGCGGTGAAGCGGGGAGGAAGTGAAGCGGGTGTTGTGGTGTGGCGATGGCGGTGGCGATGGCGGTGGCGATGGCGGTGACGGTGGCCGTGTGGTGTGGCGGTGAGGGATTGTGGCGTTGAGGCGTTGTGGTGTTGTGGCGGAGTGGCGGAGTGGCGATGCGGCGATGTGGGAGAGTGGCGGAGTGGCGTTGTGGCATTGTGACGATGTGGCCATGTGGGAGAGTGAAGGAGTGGCGTTGTGGCTTTGTGGCGATGTGGCGTTGTGGCGTGTGGCGTGCGGCGTTGTGGCGTGTGGCGTGTGGCGTTGCGGCGGTGGTGCAGTGTGGCGGTGTGGGCGTTGTTGGCGTGTGGGCGTGCGGCGTTGTGACGTGTGGCGGTGTGACGGGTGGCGGTGTGGCGTGTGGCGTTGTGGCGTGTGGCGTGTGGCGTTGTGGCGTGTGGTGTGTGCCGATGTGGCGGTTGTGGCGTGTGGCGTTGTGGCGTGTGGCGTTTGATGGCGTGTGGCGTTGTGGCGTGTGGCGTTGTGGCGTGTGGGCGTGCGGCGTTGTGGCGTGTGGCGTGTGGCGTTGTGGCGTGTGTGCGTTGTGGCGTGTTGGCGTTGTGGCTGTGTGGCGTTGGCGTGTGTCGTGTGCCGTGAGGCGTGTGTCGTGTGACGTGTGACATGTGACGTGTGGCGTGTGCCGTGTGCCGTGTGGCGTTGTGGCGGTGTGTGGCGATGTGGCGGTGTGGCGATGTGGCGGAGTGTCTATGTGGCATGGTGGCGGTGGCGGCTGTGCGACGTTTTGCTGCCGGCAGCGGCGGCGACGGCGGAGACATTCCGCGCACGCGCGCCCTGAGCAGCCCTAAGTGCGCCCTTCATTACGGTTGTATCGGGCCCCCGCAGGGCGCGCGTATTTCATGCGCCGGGGCGCGCCCTCCCGCCCGCTCGCGCGGGGCCGAGTGCAGGCGCCGCTGCGGCAGCGGGCGCCGCTAGTTAACGGAGAGATTCATACACCGCCAGCGCCCCCCGCCATAGGCCGCCCTCTTCGTCCGAGTGCGGCCGTGCCGAGGCGGCCTCCCGGCACCTGCTGGGTCTCTTGCCACACCCGCTTCCGCCATGGCGTTTCTCGGGAAGCCGGTGTTCTGCGGCAACCAGTCCCTGTTTCCCTGATGTCTTGTGTTTCCCTTTGTGCAGTGCAGTGACGTGCAGTGACGTGCAGTGACGTGCAGTGACGTGCATGACGTGCAGACGTGCAGTGACGTGCAGTGACGTGCAGTGACGTGCAGTGACGTGCAGTGACGTGCAGTGACGTGCAGTGACGTGCAGTGACGTGGCAAGTGACGTGCAGTGACGTGCAGTGACGTGCAGTGACGTGCAGTGACGTGCAGTGACGTGCAGTGACGTGCAGGGACGTGCAGTGATGTGCAGTGACGTGGCAGTGCGGTGCAGTGACGTGCAGTGATGTGCAGTGATGTGCAGTGACGTGCAGTGCAGTGGCGTTATGTGAAGTTGAGGAAAATGAATGTGTAAGAAAGACATTACAGCTCAGTGATCAACAGTGCGGTGAAGTGTGATGCAGTGGAGTGGTGTGAAAGCTAGCACGGTGAATTGTTCACGTTAATTTGTAAAATTTGTAAAATTTGTAAAACTGTTAAGATAGTATTGCTAAATTAGTGTATTCTGCCACCAAGTCCTCAAACTTAATTGCAGAATTAATAATACATCTAATCTAATCTAAAAATCTTTGCGTTTCCGGGAACTGGTGTTCTCCGGTCTCATGTCCCTGCGCCTTGCGATTCCCGCTCTCTCCCGTTCAGTGCTGTATCTCTGCTGCCATACCTCCGGCCCCTGCTGACATACCGTCCCATCTCGGTCCGCCTCCGGGGCCTGCTGGATCTCCTGCAGCACCCACTTCCGCCGTGGCGTCCCCGGGAAGCGGGTGTTCCTCGTAAACCAGTCTCCTTTCCCTGTCGCCCTGTTTCCTGCTCTGCGCTGTCCCTTGTCGTGTCGTTCCGTATTCTGTTTTTCGTCTCGGCCGTATAGCTCGTCGCGATCCTGTCACTACCACCTTGATATTGTTGTCCCGCTGTCACTGACTAATCAACGCATCTTCTCTCTAGACTTTTGTGATCTTGCGCTCATTAACATTCATTGTTTTGTTCTTTCTTATATTGTTTATTTCTACGATACCTGAAGCATTCCAGACAATCGTTCAGATATCCATTACTTCTTCCATGCAAGTAAACAGTCGTCATCTTGACATTTTAGCAAACTATCTGGAGTGTGTTTATAGATCTACGTGATCGCTATATCTATTTGTGATTATACATTGGACGTAATATTTCCCCTTTATCTTCTGAATCACTCGTTACTCCGTCACCTAGTAACACCATCCTCGCCAATCATATTTACTTCTCCATGATTCGAGGTTCGTGTGTTTCCCCGTATGTTGCTGCTTTTTCACTATTCCAACCTCTCGACTATGCTCATATTCATACGTTTTCTCCATCTCTGGATAGTCTCTTTCCAACATTTTCTTGTTCTCTCCCATGTCTTTATACTTTTTTCTCGCTCCTATGGCTCTACCTCTCCCTTTTAGTCGCTCCGTCCAACCATTTGTCGTTTCACCTCATCCAGCCTCTGTCGTCCCAACCCATCCAAACACCTGTCGTCCAACCCATCCAACCCCTGTCGTGCAACCCATCAACCCTGGGGTCCCAACCATCCACACCCCTGTCGTCCCAAACCCATCCACACCCCTGTCGTCCCAACCATCCACACCCCTGTCGTCCCAACCATTCAAACCCCTTGCCGACCCAACCCATCCAAACCCCTTGCCGACCCAACCCATCCAAAACCCTTGCCGACCCAACCCATCCAAACCCCTTGCCGACCCAACCCATCAAACTCCTGTCGTCCCAACCCATCCAACCCCTGTCGTCCCGCCCCGCCCACCCCTTTTCCGCCTATCGTCGGCTTCACCCTGATCGTCTCTCCCCGCTGCTACCGTTCTACACCGCCCTTGTCGCCACGTCCCATTTCACCCCCATTCCACCCTCACTACCACCACCACCACCACCACTACCACCGCTTCCTGAGGGTAGACCGTTTCTTCCTCCTTTCCTGCCTCATCCACCACCACTCCGCCTCTTCTCGGGCGTTATATGGGCTTTATTACTCTGCAGGCAAGTATGCAGACGACAGCGCGCGGAACTTACAACGCCGCCGAGCCGCCCCCACAACCACCGCCTCCACCGCCCCGCCCCCGCCCCCACCCCCCGGACGGGGCTAAAAAACACCAACAACACTCGTACGCGGCGGCGGCGGCGGTGGCGGTGGCGACGTCGGGGGCGAAGCGGGCGGCCAGAGAGCCCTGAACTTTTTAATTAAGGAGAGGAAATGAGTTTAAAGAAGCATTCCTGGCATTGTTGGCTGCCGGCGTCTGGGCGCAGGGCTTCAGTTTGGCCGCCGGCAGGCAGGCAGGCGGGGGTGGGCAAAAGGGTGGAAAGGGGGTGGAAGGGGGGCGGAAGGGGAGGAAGGGAGAAAGGAGCCTATGTGTTATGGTCGAGGAATTCCCTCGGTGTGTGTAATAATCTTAATCATCTGTGTGTTGTTGCTGGATGGGGGAGTGGGGGGGATTCGGGTTTTGTTTTGATATGTTGGAGCCTTTTTGGGGTTGTGATTTTTGTGATACCGTTGATGAACGGTAAGAAATACTTTTTTGAGTTTGAGGAGTAACAGATTTTCAATGGTTGGGTTAATTTTCATTTCAATCAACATTCTTAATTTTTTAAGCACTTCAACTTTTTCAATGAGACCAATTCACGATTTTCTAATTTATACATTATTCTATTATGACATGTGTATAGTGGTGATGTATAATTGATTAACAATGCTCTTGTAGTATACAATAATTTCGATAACATTTTATAACGAATGTCTTTTTGCTGTGGGGCGATATATGTTTGAAACAGTTCCTGAGGTTGATTGTTCCAGTTGTGATTTTGATTTTTTTTATGAAATTAACGGGGAATCTAATTTCTTTGCTCAGTAATAAGTGTTGAGGCATCGAGCTCTTACGTCCCCCCTGTCCAAATCGACGATACTTTTTCATTTTCGAGATCTTGTTTTAGAGTGTAATTGATATCGAATAAAGTATTTAATTTCTGTCACACAAAAAGGAAGTGTTAAGGTCGAGAAATCACTTACTAATATTATAATATTAATCATTTACATGTATTCTAATTAGAAAAAAATATGATAATATATTCGTGGTTGGCAGATTGTACACGGCGAGAAAGTAATAAATAGCTGAAATGAGAACACGCGAGATAATGAAACAGCTGTAAAGAGAAACACGGTATAAGTAGTCTTCGTTTACTTCTGGCAGTATCCGCTATCTAGGTTTGATTAAAAGAATATGATCTCCAGAAAGTAATTTTTAATTACTATTTTTGCTAGTTACTTTTGTTAGGTCAAATTTGCCGACATAAAGCTTAAAACAACCTGTCCTACACTTCAAGGAACTTTCCCAAGAGTAATTGCCTACATTTATTCCTCCGATAAAAAGGAGTGTTTCTGCATTTTTTATTTTTCGGTTAAGTTCCGATTTCTTGTCTATTTTCTTCTTTATATTATTATTTTATCATTATAAATTATTTATTATTATTATTATTATTATTATTATTATTATGCCAAATCGACGATGGATGTTGCCTATCAACTATAAATAATTGACACTCGACTTTGAATATTTTTTAAAAGCTGGTGATCAATACATACATGAAACCATTTTAAAATCAGAACAAGATAGCTAACGACAATCGTGGCGCTAAGTGAATATAATACCTGGTTGCATAGCTGTTGGATAGGCCAATACCTTGGAGTAAACTTTTGGAACACATTCTTTTGGCGGTGATACTGATCCAATTTTCATGTTTCTTACTCTAAATAAAATAGAAAGATTCTTATAAAAAGTTACATTACCTAATATTTGAGCTGTTACGCAACAATTGCCAATGCAAATTAATAAATTCTAAATGTGACTAAATGCATTCTCATATCTGGTCTTTTTTCTGCTTCAAGGAGACTTCTTATTTGCGACAATTGATAAATCGATTGTCTGTTGCATCTTTGCCAGAGCGCTGTCTGTTGCGAGAGCGCGTAACTTTAAAGGAAGTTGCAACTTTTAAGTAATTTGGCTTCGTCTGACGTATCTGTTCGATCCAAGAAGAGACCGTTGTGAGAAAGAAACCAAACAAACACGCACCAACATTAAACCAGCCAACAACTGTTTGTTGTTGGTTCTCCAGCGAAGAAATGTGACTTTTGGGATGCTCTGTATTTTTCATGTAAGAGAAATCGCTAATTAGTTCGTGTTCATTAAATAATAAAATAAGTTTGCCTCCTTGTAATATAACGTAAGAAATTAAAAAAGTGATTTTTTTCTCAAACTTTGTTAGTTTTTACTGCGTAATAACCAAACTTCCTTCCAATCTGCCTTCCAAAATGGAATGACTATTAGATGAAACAACTTAATGACAGTAGATAACAGTAGTTAGCTCTTACATCTTTTACTTAAGATTTTTCAATGTAAATATGTCTGGTAATAGTATTGCATTCTTTCTGTGAGTTCTCACCGTGAAATAATGACAGGTTTAACTATTTTTAATCCACGTGTGCATCTACTTCCTAACACCTTCCATCTAACACCTGACCTCTGACAACACTGCGGAAAAACGCCTTACGAAAACTAGTCTAGTCATACTTCCTCGCCCTTATATTTACGCAGGATTCCGAGAAAAGTACTCAAATTTTCAGAAAATTGTGCATGACCTTATTTAAAAATCTACCTTTAAGGAATATACTTTACTAAGTAAAATATCTCTATCATCATAATTGTAGTTCCCGGAAGACGCCGAAAATATTTTGAACTTTTGTAATTATAGAAAAATCAGGGTTTTCAACAAACATGAGACCTACACCATACTCTTAAACGTTCTTTACTCTATCCTGCAACAAATGTTCTCAAAAACAATGAAGTCACTTTCTTGAAATTTTGGAAAAATGTCCCAGGGTCTTCATTAAAATATCGGTTAAGATTAAAATATCGATTTCATATTCAAAGGTCAGCGACAATAATAAGATGGATTGAGGAATATAAAGTTTGGAGAACATTGACTGAATGGTTTAGCCGCTAGAGTTTCTCACAGACCGACAGACAGACAAAGAGACAGACATCCAGAGAGGCACGCAGACAGAGGGGAAGGAAGGACAGACAGAGCGGAAGGCAGGCAGAGAGAATGGCAGACGGACAGACGCTTTGTCGTCAATCAATTTTTCGCTCTCAAGAACTCACAAAACATGGATTCTGGATACATCTCGTGTTAGAGAATTTTTTTTCTAAATTTAGCAACTGAATTTTCCACTTTTTCGTTACCACGGCCCGTTTTTCTGCCGAAAATTCACCATTTTTTTGCACAGCATTATATAACTTTCTCTCTACTGCGTAAGTGGTAGCAAGAAAGTAAACATTGAAGGAGTTGTTAAAGAGTAGGGTACTAATGTCACTCCGGTACCTGGACGTGTCAACGGAGGACATCAGAGTTAATTTCAGAATAATTGAAAAAAATATTAAAGAACTAATAATAATGTTAAGATCCAACAACACTGCTGAACTTTTATCGCTAAATCAGTATTAGAAGGCTCTAAAGCGCCAACCGTCGGTTATATGAGCAATTCCTTTTCTATAATAACCCATTTAGTGTCGTCTTCTGGCTCCACAAAATCGTCACTGATGAGCTGAAATAATTTCCTGGGTGGTACATTCTCTCGTCCTCTTTCACACGCCTTAAACATTAGGTTATTGGACCCTCACCGTAAGTTAATGGGGTTATTAGGTTATTGGACAAAACCTTTGGTTATGGGAAACTACCTTCCGAGGCGAAATATTTTTTTCTGGATGTTGCACTCTAAGCTATACAACAATCCCTCGTCATCCGCGAATTCGCGAGTTCCGAAACATTCGCAATTAGAGAAATTCTACCGATTTCAACATTCGCGGCTTCAATATTCGCGAGTGCGCCTTTTGGTCGTACTACATTTTTTTGAAAGTGAGTATATTTCATTTCCTTTTTCAGCGTCATCTGGAAAGCAAACTCGGCATGCGTTGGAGCTCGAAGTATCACTTTCTGCAAAAATTTCAAAGATGAAATGTCAATTTACATTCATAAAATAACACAATTGTAAAATAATTCAATTCAGCTGCGCCAAATTGGAGGTAAGGGTTTTGGCCAAATCTAACAGAAAAGCCACTCAGGATCTGTGAAACTCTCATTACAATAACCTCATTGAAAAGGAGCTTCGGGAAATCATCAATAAAGAAAACCTCCTCGACGGTAATGATGAAGTAACGGAAGCGAAACTTCGTCCCGGAGCAACTTCAATGTCAAAACTGTTAATGGTGTTCTAAAATAAACAAGCTCTGGTGCAACTAGCATTCGAATGGGATACGAACATGGAAATAAGTTTAAAATTTAACAGAGAATAGAAGCAACTACTCTTCCATATTTGGATATTAGTTTTTCGGTATCCAGGAACCTAACCCACCTTTCTTCATTAAAAGATGGACTCAACATTCGCGGTTTTTTGGCAACCTAACTCTCGCGAATGTTGAGGGATTACTGTATTCACAATAGTCAACGTACACAGTTCGATTATACACGAAGCATTCGTGTTTATTTGTAAATTTAGTGGATCGGGAACAGTAGCTTTGGTTCACGAAAACCGAAAGTTCACTATATCAGAATTCACTGTAGCCAGAGACGATTGTATAACCAGCACACAGAACAACTTCAGAGGAAGCCGGATGATTTAGAACTTCAAACAATTATCATTAGAACAGAACTTTGGAAACATATACAATTCGCACCAATAACATCGAAATTCTTGGAAATATTTTTCTACAAAAGCGGCGACAAGGAAGCAATTAATTCAAATTTGGCAACAATGAATATTAGTTTAGTACTTTCTTCATCTTCACTTCGATAGTAAGAATTCGTAAAGACATCATTTTCATAATGGTAGTCATTATCATAATCGTACTGTCATCATTATCATAATCGTACTGTCATCATTATCATAATCGTACTGTCATCATTTTCATAATCGTACTGTCATCATTTTCATAATCGTACTGTCATCATTTTCATAATCGTACTGTCATCATTTTCATAATCGTACTGTCATCATTTTCATAATCGTACTGTCATCATTTTCATAATCGTACTGTCATCATTTTCATAATCGTAGTCATTTTCATAATCGTAGTCATCATTTTCATAATCGTAGTCATCATTTCCAGAATCGTAGTCATCATTTCCAGAATAGTACAGTCATTTCCAGAATCGTACAGTCATTTCCAGAATCGTACCGTCATTTCCAGAACCGTACCGTCATTTCCAGAATCGTAGTCATCATTTCCATAATCATACAGTAATTTCCAGAATAGTACAGTCATTTCCAGAATCATACAGTAATTTTCATAATCTTACAGTCACCATTTCCGTATTCGTAGTCATCATTTCCACAATCGTACAATCATCATTTCCATAATCGTACAGTCATCATTTCTATAATCGTAGTTATCATTTCCATAATCGTACAGTCATCATTTCCATCCATGATTGTAGTCATCATTTCCAGAATAGTAGTCATCATTTCCAGAATCGTACAGTTATCATTTTCAGAATCGTAGTCATGTTTCCATAAACTTCATCATTTTCATAATCGTACAGTCATCGTTTTCATAATAATGCCTTCATCATCGCGCCGTCGCATCGCTTACAACAGAGGCAGGCAATGCGTCACCTCCACCGCCGACGCTGCTCCTTCCTCATCGACGCCGCCATCGCCGCCACCCACCTCGTTTGAAGTGTAAATGCGCAGACATAACTCTTTGACAAGGCAAGATATGTGCGTCGGTGGCTCGGGGCTTCTAGCTGTGAATTATGGAGGCGGGGCGGCGGTGGCGGCGGGGACGGGAGCGTCTTGGTGAGGACGAGGCAAGGGGGGGACGGGGCACGGTGGGGGCAATGCCTGGAAACTCGGGCCAAAAATGAAATAAGGTGCAAAACCTGCATAAAAAATGTTTAAAATGTTGTTTTTGTATCACTCAATGCTGATCTGAAGTCTAATTTACATTTCCGAACTGGAAATAATAGTCAATAATACAGTAAAAATTTAACCTTCCATTGGCTTCGAAGACGAAGGTAGACGGCAGGGAAGATGGGGACTTAAGGGATGGTATGAGGTGTAGGAAAAGGAAATACCGTAGATATGGTGAGGCCGATAGTGTTCTTGAGGTCGCAAGGGACGGTAGAGAGTGTAGGAAAGTTACAGACCGTATAGACGATAGGCAAAGTAGAGCCCATGAGGGACGTATGGAATGGTAGGATGGGTAAAGACTGTAGAGAAGGTAGATCAAGTGAGGGACGCAAGGTACGGTAGGGTGTGTAGGAAAGGCAAAGACGGTAGAGAAGGTAGATCCCGTGAGGGACGTATGGGATGGTAGGATGTGTAGAAAAGGTAGAGACCATGGGGACCTTGTGGACTGTGAGGGCATTGGAGATAGCGAGTACTGTGCGGAAAATAGGAATAACAGGGGGAATGGGAACAGTGTGGACGGTGGAAGTCGTGGGGATGGTGAGGACAGTGAGGACGGCAGGGATACTGAGCATGGTGAAGACACCATGAGCACCCTCTAAAACTACAACTCTAACGAGGAAGACGTAGGGACTACGAAATAAAGCGAAGAAAGGGTGCTCTTGAACATGAAACTGGTCCACAGGTTCAATTCATGGTGATGTATCATAATCAACTTCACAATTCCCATAAACAAGTCGATAATAAAAGCGAAAAAATAATTTAGATGAATGTTAGAAAGGACGAATCGCTTAAGAATCGCAATACAAGTTCTAAGAGAACGAGAAACAAAGACGCTTATGTACTGCGATTTTCGTAACTTTGTCCCTGACAGAAATCAGCTGTTCACGGTTTCATCTAATCGGGAGCTTAAGCGTCACCATAGTGACGTCACTGTCGCGAAATATAAGCTACTGATTGGATGGAAGCGAAACAGCTGATTCCTGTTAGGGACAAAGTTAGGAAAATCGCAGTATAATGCCACGTGTCTATAAAACACGGATTTTACAAGAAAAAAATAATTTTTTATTTCACAAATAATTTAAATATACTTTACAATATTTTACATGTTTTCTAAAAAGTTAGTAAAGTGATTATATTTTTAAAATAGAAATTGTATTAGTTTTTGTCGTAAAGTGTGTATGGATTAAAAAAGAGCTCATTTTAGTAAAATAGGAGAAAAAGTGCTATTGTTAAGAATCTGTAACATTTTTAAGTACCGATACGAGGTCGAGATTGATAATGAGTGAGAGGAGAGTGAGAAAATGACAGATGTGCGAGTGTGAGATGGCTGGTGGATGAGATGGATGAAAGGGGGAGTGTGTGAGTGTGAGAGAGCAGGAGTAAAATAGCGTTGGAATAAGAGATGAAGCGAGAGAGGGAGAGGGGAGGATGAGAATGGGGTGAGAAAGTGAGAAGAGAAAATGAGATGATGAGGATGAGAATGAGATGGGGAAGAGAAAGAGTGAGATGGGGAAGAGAAAGAGTGAGATGGGGAAGAGAAAGAGAGTGAGATGGGGAAGAGAAAGAGAGTGAGATGGGGATGAGAGTGAGAGGAGAGAATAAGAGAGCGAGAGGATGGGAATTAAAGAGTGAGATGAGGATAAGAGAGTGAAATGAAAATGAGTGAGAGGGTCAAACTAAGAGTGAGAGGAGAGTAAGAAAATGAGAGGACGATAAGAAAATGACGCAGAGAAAGAAACACCCTTTACGTGCTTCCACATAAAATCGTAACCTGCCATTCGAGTTCTCCAGAGCGTGGCACACTGCGTGATGAACCCGCCGACAGGCCGCGCGGCGGTGGAAGACGAAGGCCGAGGACGAGGACTGGAGCTGAGGATATCGTCCCCGGAGCGCTCCTACATAATTCACGACGGGGCCGTCGGGTGACGCATGGGCCGACCGGGCGCGGCGAGGCGCGGTGCGGCGCCGCGCGCGCCCATATATCTCGAATTTGCCTCGAGGGCGAGTCCGGCTCGCGCCGGTTTTTAGCGGGAGCCCAGAGCTCCTCAGACTGCTCCGAACGGCCTTCGGTAATCCATCAACACTCACGAGGCCGATATACACGGTATAGTTTTCGTGTAGATTCTTCATGTAGTCCAGACTTTACGCTTTCTACATGAGAAAATTATGAACATGTTCGTAATTTTTTCGTGTAGAAAGCATGTAGTTTGACTCCAGCGCCTCTAGCGGCAGAATCGTTCACTAACGGTAATCAGCCATGTTGATTTTGTGATTAGGTGTGAAGGTGCGTTTATATGAAGTGATATATTGCGATAAACTACTTCTTTCCTTGTCCCTGCCTTCCAATTTTTATTCTCTATTCCCCTCATGGTTAATTAATACTAAATCATGATCACAGCCAGAACGCACGCACGGAAATACCATCACTGAAAGTACTCGGACGGCGCAATTCAGTTGTTTTCCCGCTAGTCTCCCTGGCGGCGGCTTGTGGCGATTCATGCAGAAAGCGTGTAGACCGTGTATGCGCTACTTTTTGGCGTTTATACGTTCAGTTTGAGATCTTGACGTTTCTATACAGAAACTGTTTGAGAATCTACACGAAAACTGTACCGTGGATATCGGCCTACAGGTACTTTTCACAAATCGATGTTTGTGATCGATGTCGGTTCAACAGAATAGAGGATCAACATGTCAATACCATTCATGTATACACTCAAGTTTATAATTATTCTTGAATATTTTACGTACTTAAACCCTCATAAGTACCTTAGTTAAATAGAAAGTCTGAAAAATCATATGTTGGTTACGTAAGTAGCGATTTCACTACAGTCGTCGTAGTCTATCTCATGACGGTAGTTTCTAGAGAGTACTATTACACATTGAGTGTTTCGCATTTGCTTATGTTTTGATAAAAGAATGTAATGTCAGTTTGGAAAAAATAACACATGGTGGAAAGCATTTAAAAAGGAAAAAGTCAGTCAAAGACGACGAGGAAATTAATGTAGAGATGAGTCTGCACACAGAGTAACACGCGTCTAGCAAGGAAGGGTTGCGCAGGGGAATAGGGAGATGCAGGTAACAGCAATGGCAAAGGCAACGGAAATAGTGACAGAGAAGAAGTAGGCGAAACGGAACTCATTTTTTCGGGGTTGGAGGTGGAGAAGGAGAGGCGGGAGGACCCAATAGGGAAAAGGGCTAGTGGTGCGACGTTTCCGAGAGGGGAGCGTGGAGGCAAGGATGGTGAGAACGAACAAGCCAGTGAACGAGGTGTCAGTAATGGTGGTGCCGGGGACAATGCGGGTTGGGGTGTTGGGGACAATGGGGTGGCAGGGATTGTTGTGGCGGTTGACGTTAGAAAGGGTAGAGACCATAGAGCCAGTAGGGCCGATAGAGCCCGTGGGGGACGTAAGGTATAGCAGGGAGGGTAGGAAAGGTACAAACTGTAGAGACGATAGGCAAGATAGAGACCATGAGGGACGTAAGGAACATTAGGAAGTATAGAAAGGTGAAGACGGTAGAGAAGGTAGATCCCGTGAGGGACGTAAGGGACGGTAGGGTGTGTAGGAAAGGTAGAGACCATAGGGACCTTGTGTACAGTGAGGGCATTGGAGATAGCGAGCATTTTGCAGACAATTGGAATAACAGGGGCCATGGGAACAGTGTGGACGGTGGAAGCCGTGGAAATGATGAGAACAGTGAGAACGGCAGGGATATTGAGCATAGTGAAGCTACCATGAGAGCTAGGAGCGATCTCTCTGCCTGTCTGTCTGTCTGGACTGGCACAATTGCACAACTGGCACAGCTGGTAGGCCTCTTACGGAGCTAAGGCCTACCAACGGCGTTCCGGCCTTGCGGCCATGAGTTAACGGGTACGTGAGGTTAGCACATCGATATCCTTACGCCATATTACGGTCTCCTCAACCTGAGAAGTGAGCTTTCTCATCGTCAAACAGCAGCGTACTGGGGCATTGGAAGGAAAGCGAACATTATAATCTGCCCCGATTGATTGAATCGTGTTTCCGGGCGCGTCAACTACTTAGGTCATTAGTCCTGTAAGTGTAGTGCGTGTTTTTTTCTTGGGAGTTGGCGATGATCTTTTCTTTGCTGAATGGCGAGATCCGGCGCCGACCTACCGACGACTAGCGGGGTTTTCCTCTAATCAGTTATCTCCCACCAGCGGGGCACCGCCCCAGCCGGGACATGCTGTAAGCTCCCTACCGGTCTCCCGGCATGTGTGATAGTGTAGTGCATGTTAGTGTAAGTGTGTGTGTAAGAGGAGAGGATAGGACAAGGAAGAGGAAGGAAAGATCGCGCGCGGTCCGTGGCCCGTTTGTTAGGGCACTGCTCCGGCATTCGCCTGGTGTTGATCGGGGAAACCACGGAAAACTACCGATCAGAGCAGCTTGCCGCTACAATTCTCCTCCAGACAGCGATTGAATTCGACCTATCTGACAAGCTAGTGTCGAAAACTCCTGCCGCCGTCGGGACTCGAACCTAGGACCTCCCGGTCAGCGGGACTGCAGTGACATCAGGTTGATGCACTGAGCCATCTCTCCCGGTAATTTGCCCCGATCAAACCCGGGGTCGCATCATGGAAAGCAAGCACGCTGACCAGTGAGTTACCCTGAGGCGCGAGAGCCCATCTACGCCCGTTAATTTCCTTTCGATTTGGGAAGAAATGTTTCTTTTTGTAGATACCGCAACATTGGCTTAGAGTTTCGTGCGATCGAAAGAATGTTAGTAGTATGTTGAAATCTTCACCCTACAGAGGCAGGCAGGAGCGGTGGGTACGGGGAAGTCTGCCAAGGAGGCAGCGAAGTCCTTTTGGCGCGGTGGCGGCGGCGGCAGACGCTGCGAGAGTGTGACGGCGCCTGCGGGGCTGGCAGCGGCGGGGGCGGCGGCGCCGCGAGATATGAGCCGCGGGCGGGGGCGGGGTGGGGCGGGGGATGCGCCCCATTAATTAGTGCGATTGTTCCGGCTTCGATAACGAGCCACGAGAGGCCCTCCGCGCGAGTCTTTCAACTAATTAGAAGTCGAGGGAAGAAACGGTACGCTCCTTAGCCCAGATGGGCCGCTGGGAAGGTGGCGACGGCGGAGACGACGGAGACGGCGGCGACGGCGGCGGTGGGTGTCGGCGGCGACGGCGGCGACGGCGGTGGGTGACGGCGGCGACGGCGGTGGCGGTGGCGGCGGCGGCGGCGGCGGCGACGACGGCGGCGACGACGGCGGCGACGACGGCGGCGACGACGGCGGCGACGACGGCGGCGACGACGGTGGCGACGACGGCGGCGACGACGACGGTGACGACGCTGGTGCTGGAGGTAGAGATTGGTGATGGTGATGGTGGAGGTGGTTATGGCGGGAGATAGTGGTAGCAAGATGGTGAAGGTGTGCGTGTTCATTGTAGGGTTGTAATTTATATATGTATATTGTGAGGAGTTGTGAAGATGAAGGGGGAGATGGTGTTGGTTAAGATATGCGTGATGATAAAGATCATAATAATTGTGATATATATGAAGATGATAATAGTTGATAATTTTGGTACGGCGATTATGACGATGTAGGTTGTAATTTTGGCGAAGGTCAATATAATTATAATGTCAATTATGGCGACACTCATGCCAATTATGGTGACTTATGTCAATTATACACTCATGCCAATTATGGTGACTGTCATGTCAATTATGGTGATATTCATGACAATTAAGGTGATATTCGTGCTAATTAAGGTAATACTAATGCCAATTGTGGTGAGAGTGAAGCAAGTTACGATGTTACTTTTGATAATTATTGTGATCGTGAATATAATAGGTGTTGCTGGGTGATTAAATAAGTTGTTCACGCGTTCTACGAATTAATGAAATGTTGACTGTGTCAATGATTATGGTTTGTTCGGATAATTCGGAGTACTATAATCTGATGATTCTGGTGATTATAATTTAATATGGAAGTTTTATAAAATGGGAAAGGGAGCCGTAGTACAAGTGTGGCAGGCCGAGGATAAAACGCAAAATGGAGTTTTTTGGTAAATATCTTGAAGGTAATGATGCTGATGTCATAATTATTACGTGAAGCAATGGTAACAGACGACGAAGGAGTGTAACAATAATACCAATGGCACACACTAAGTTAATATGGCCAGTCTAGCTCTACAAAACACAACTTATTTTTACGATACTGAAAGATACCTGAATAGTTTTGGATTTTTTCGCAAAATTTTTCGAATTATTCCTTTTTATTTTTAGCGGATGTTTTTAAATGAAAAAATATATTTAATGATTTTCAGTGCTGGGATGCCAATCCCGCCACTCGAAAATGATTCAACCCAATGCGACGTGTATTGCTGGCCACACGGAACGGATCGGACACTGAAAGATGGCGAGCGCTTTCGGTTGCCACTTGGTTGACTCGCCGTAAATTCACGGGGTGCAAACAACGGCCGCGAATTCGACCGCACGCAACTGTCGCAGGCAACAACGAGTCGTCCATCAGGGGGCTGCATTCAAAACGCGACACCGCTGTGGCCACCCATCGTGCAGGCCGCGACCCGCAGCCGACAGACCGCCAGCAGCCGGATACGAACTCGGTTCCTGCTTGAGTTGTGGGGCTGTTCTGGGTGACGAGCTTGCAGCTCTTTCGCGGCTGCCTTTTGACGTTCGATTCTTCATGTGTTCTCTTCAACAGTTTTGATTTAAAGTGAGGATACTTCTTGTTTTTTGTTTACAGCATTTTAAACGAACTTTTTCATCTGCCAGAAATTGATCATAAAATATAATTTTATGGCACAGATTGTAATAAGTTAGCCGCTTATGGCACTAATAGTTGCGTCATTACACATTCAGCCAATGGCCACCCATCGTTCAGGCCACCACCCGCAGCGGACAGACTGCTAGCAGCTGGATACGAACGCGGTTCCTGCCTGAGTTGTGTGGCGGTTCTGGATGACAAACTTAGAACTCATTCACAGCTCCCTTTTTACGTCCACTAATTCTTCATACATTCTCTTTAATAGTTTTCAATAATTTCGCTTTAATTGTTTCATTTAACGTGAGGTTACCACATACTAATGAAAGTGTAGTTTTTCACATCTTTTGTTATAGAAGAAGTAAATGACACTCATGTTTAATTACAAAATATGTTAAGTATGTCGTATTAACACATTTTTGAAAAATAGTGATCAGATTAGGAAGGAAATTTTAATATTTGCTAAAATAAAGATAATATGACAGTGAAACTATCAAGAAAGAATCCGGATTTACATTAACGTACATTAAATGAAACGTTTTGTAAACACCTGTAATGAGAAATGTTGGGGTAGTTTTCCCATTTCAAAGCTCTAAAATTAATATCTCCATCTCCCAAACTTATTTCGAGGAATGATACGTGTTCGCACATACGATGTGGATGGTGTGGATAACGGACGTGTGCTCTTTCGTAGTTCTTTTTAGATGTGTTTTTTCTTCAATTGTTTTGATTGTAAATGAGGGCATCCAAGAGAGGATTTGATATCAAGGAGATAAAAACAGTTGGTCAATTTTGGTGTAGAAGTTCATTAAGTTACATGTCAATAAAATAATTTTCTAAGAAAGAGGTGAATGAATTTTCATAATATTGGTGGTAATTTTGAAATAAGAAAATTTAAAGGAATCTATTATAAAATAAATCTGTCCTTACAATGCTATCAAAAACACGTTTAGAAGCATGCAATATTCAATAGAGTGTTTTTACATATCAGCATTGTAAACGAACTCTTTCATGGTAAGAAATGACAATTTATGGCACATATGACAGTATTAACCCCTTATGGCACTAATAATGGCAATTAAATCGATTTGCGAGAACTCGTGGTGTCATAATAAAGTTTTACCAAATTTAACTTTGATTCTCCTATAGATGTATAATGCTGTTATGCAAACAAGTGATGTATGCAAGTCGTAATGTTGCTTTAAATTTGAAAACTCGCTCCCAACGTTGCTCTTTTTTGCAGAAAATTTACTTTTGCAACAAACTTAACTATATAAAACAGTTTCATAATTTACTGTTACAAACATTCACTTTCTGGTGATAAATATTAATAGTATCTCTCAAATTTTAAGCCCCTTTCATACAATTTTTATAGCATAAAATACTCTTTCAAAAAGAGTACGTTTGCTCATAGTTTAGATTCTAGTTGTTACCAATATAATGATATTTTTTCTTTAAGTGATTTACAGAGTGCTAAATGAACACTTGGTTCTAACCTCTTATGTTGGTAGGCCATAATTGTATAACATTACATTGCAGGCCACTATTTACGTATACCGATGTCCTTTATACGACAATTCTAGTCTTTTGACATCTAATATTCACACCCAGACGGACTGTCAATTCCACGACAGCGGCAGGTACGATACAAGTAACGTGAAAACACCAGAAAAGACAAACCTACCGTTGAATGACGAATGCAGGCAACATGTGAATCATTATGTCCAATTCTTCATTTTGATTATTAGACAGGTACGGAGTAAATACCATTCATTATTATTCGTAAAACCACCTTATTACTATCTCCACTAAAAACACAGAAAGATGAAAAAACACATTGTCATTGAATAAGAGAAATCATAGGCCCTCTTTAACAAAAAAATTCTTTATTTCGATTGTCCATAACGTACGGCGAGTTGTTAAAATCCTAAACGAACGCCGGCCGTTAAGATAGGCTTTTCGTTTAGTCGGTACAAAAGTAAAGTTTATGAAAACAGCTTAACATATCTGACTTAAAGAAGGACATTTTAGCCTATGGTATGACTCCTTTAAGTGGCTTTCTACCGCGAGTTTGAGAAGGACATTTTAGTCCACGATACGGCTCCTTCGGCGTACGACAGAGGTCCTTCATCTGCCTTCCCAGTGCGGCGCGCAAGAGCCACGCCCCCCTGCAGCTTCCTGTGGGCGGGCGGGCGAGCAGGCGGCGGTATTGTCGCCGGCCAGACAATGGGAGCGCGCCGCCACCGGATGTATGCACCGCCCCCGCCCCACCCCCGCACCACCCCCGTCCCCGCCCCGCCCCCGCATCGTCCCGCCCCCGCCCCGCCCCCAGCCACCCCCGCGCGCCGGTGACGCCTCATAACGGCGATTGATGCCTCCCGACCCTCGCGCGCACCCCCGTCGGCACGGCACATCCGCCACGCTGGCCGCTTTCTGACCTGGACTCTCGCCGCCGCCGCCGGTGTTCACGTTACCGGTGTTCACGTTACCGGTGTTCACGTTACCGGTGTTCACGTTACCGGTGTTCACGTTACCGGTGTTCACGTTACCGGTGTTCACGTTACCGGTGTTCACGTTACCGGTGTTCACGCTACGATAATCTTTGGATACGTGACCTTTCCAAGAAATGTTAAGAAGATTTAAATCGCCAGCAATAATTGTAAATTTATTTGGATGTTTATCGAAACATGCTACTTCAGCAAGTTTTTCCATTGCTCCTAAATCTTCATTAGGTGCCCTATACATGCCTATTATTTGCTACGTATGTTTTTGCATCACTCGTTTTTATTTCTATCCCTATTATTTCGAATTCTGTATCTTTCCAAAGTTCTACAGAGCTAAGTGATCGTTTCACGCAAGTAAAAACACCGCCTCCACGGCCACACCCATCTCGCCTATAGCCTACATAATCATTTCTACCTGCCTTGCATTCACTGTTCTGGAGGTCAGTCAATGTTCGCTCCAAAAATTTATCATTCAGGAGAAATAGGATAGAAATGATGTTAGGATCTAATTTATTTAAAGTTAACAAAGTGCAGTATCTATTCTAGTTTCTTGCTATTTCACCTTAAAATCTGATACAGGCCCAATCAGAATCTTCAGTACACTAATCTGATTTTTGGAAGCAAGGTAGGGCATTTGCAAGGTATTTTTCCATGGGTTGTCTGATTTCAATAATATACAAAATTGAAACAAGCAATTATTAAAACGTTGCCCAACAATTCATCTCGATACTTGGCTTGGCAAACTTTACCGTCTGATGTATACCTGTTTTCCAATGCACCCTAATAAATATTATAAAACGAATTGCAACCATCTAATAGAATTATACACAGTAAGTAGAATCATACCTTTACAAGACGACGTTTTGTTATTACGTACTAGTGCAAACTTGAAATTACATATTCTTCTACGAAAAAAAAGACATATAATTTTGAATAAGTCAACCCTCCACTACTTTATTATGTGAAAAGAAACTTCCAACACGGAGAATATTTGCTTCCCTTCCCGGCGTGACGCACCTAGTGCTCCCCAAGACATAATCGACCACCTCTTCTCCCCCATTCCTTCTTGTCTTTGCACCTCCCTCCCCCCTCCCCCTTCACCGCTTCTTCACGCAAAGCCTGACCCACAGCGCATCTGAAAGGGCATATTTTATTTCTGTACACTCCGCATTTCCCTAAAACGCATCAAATATTCATCCGCGCTTCTGGCTAAGATCTCGGAAATAAGTTCGTTTTCTTCTTTAAGTCGGAGACAGCTGCAGTGGCGACTGCTGTAGCACCGGTGTGCTTTGCTAAAAAGAAGAGAAAAAAAAGCTTCGATGAAGTAGCCACGGTTGTGAGGGAGATTCCGAAGGGAGCATTGCAACTGACGGATGGAGGGCTGGCTATCTATTTCAGGGGTAGGCAAATGTTGTTTGCCACGGGGGAAAGAGTGAATATCTTAGTTTCTGCGATCCAAGAGGAAAATTCAGATAGACCAACTTTATAGATCGTCGCTACTTAAATAACACGAAGAACGCACATTTTGAAAAGTTACAATCGAAGTACCGTACTTCGTGATAATGACGGTACCAATATTTTTATGTTAAGAGCTTGAAGTTATTGTTTTTCGCCGAGAGCGGTAAGTCGAGAATATTGAGAAATTTTCCGAGACCGATAGGTCGAAGAGATAAAAGTTTTTTTTGCCGAAACCGATAGGTCGAAGAGATAAGAGGTTCTTTTGACGAGACCGATGAGTCAAAGAGATTGAGTTTTTTGTCGAGACTAGTCGGTCACGGCAAAAAACTTTCAATCGAGATCGAGCACAAACAATGACTTCACTCCCAAAATATTAAGTTTTTTCTACGATGGTATAAAAAGTTTCTATTACAAATCGTGATTTGTTTAATCTCTACGATTAAACGATATATGATTTATTCCAAAGGAATAAGCGAACTTTTGTTAACGTCAGTTTTGTCGCTTTCGATTTTTCGGTATCGAGAGTCCAACAAAACGGATTTTAGTTACACCACGTGCGAGAGGATTTTGTTCTAAACTTAGCAAGGAATACGAGTTTTCTGCCGAAAATTGGCAGTTTTTTGGCGCTGCATTACATAACTTTCTCTCTACTACTGCGTAAGCGGTAGCAAGGAAGTAAACTCTGACCAATATTTCCTGAATTCATCCAAAAATATTCTAATAGAAAACTCGAAACACTAGTTCATAAAATGCATTTTGCAAGCATAAAGCACGTACAGGAAAGGTGTAAGTATAATATACATTCCATGCTACAAGAATAGATTGGCACATTTTCTAGCCGGATCCTTCAAGAATATTCTGAACGACCTAAAATAAACGATTTTTAGAAGCCTCAGGACATCTACAGAGGTAAAAGCTTTACAGAACGACCTTTTAGAGATATAGTAAATAGTCACGGCTTGATTCAGCAGAAGGACGATAGCTATTATTTCAACGAAAGTTAATTTTTTAATGATACTTTTTCCTGTAACTTTCTCAGCCCTAAAACGGACGAGCCAAGCAATAGATTCATGTTTAAAATTTCTTGTTGTCATAATCTTACATACTACAAAAAAAGGAAGAATATACCCGCCAGACACCATGCTAAGTTAAAAACGTTTAAGGTTTAAATAAGGGGCTAGGGATATTCGCTTTCCTTTTGCAAATACATCAGTGAAGATATTTTTTTCTTCTCCTATTTTAAAAATCTGTAATTTTTCAGTTTTGGATGTCTTGGACTTTCAATAATTTAAATCATGTACAAGGAGCAGTCACTTACGAAATAGGAACCGATCAGCCCCCACTCTACCGCCTAAGAAACAGACTCCCATTCTACATTTTCATTCTATATCTCTCTGATATTAGATAAGGCAAGAACATTTCTAGCAATTACCTGTCCCTCCCATCGTATTTCCTTTTTAATCCTGTCATTGCTCTAACATAATTCCCTCCCAATAACCATGGTTGAAGGTACAACACAAGAAATCACTATCAGGGAGGTAACAAGAAGTTACTCCCTTCACACTTTTCTGATACAAAGTTGCTCGTTCAATCAACTGAAGAGCCTCATTGCAGAATGTTGTACTGTCTGTAAATGTAAAATAAAATTAATAAAAAAATGAAATGTAGCTTCACAATCAGGGGACTTTCTCTTGACCGCATATTTTGTTAAATGTAAGAAGAACGAGCGCTTATTTCGTCAGTAATATTATCAAATCAAATTTATGGCTCGTTTCCCGATGCTAATAGTTCCTATTGCATGGGAGCAGTATTTTTAAATGTTGACAACCACACAAGCACCTTTATTCGTAATTCAACTCTATATGCAATGAGAGAGAATAATGATGGAGCTCACGAAAAAGTCCGCAGATGATTTTTCTTCCCAATACGTCTCAGAAACTACAAAATGCCAGTTTTGACGATAAAAAATATTCCCACTTCCAACTATAACGCAGGGAATTAGATTGATGTGAATAATTTCATTCTTCAATTCATTTAGTGCACGGTCTCTCTGCAATAAGATTTTCATAAATAAAAATAAAATTCAAATTGCAATTCCTGTTACACAGAAAAATATTCTAAAATACAATAAGTGACAACAATTTTATTTACTAGGTTTAGTAACCAGTAAAAGGAATTTGTCAATAAACACTCGTACAAAAGACACGTACACGTAAAAGAATTGACGAAACAAAAATAAAAAGGAAAAAGGTACACAAAAATAATAAAAAAATTGAGAAATCGTCGGAATACATATTTACAACCTACGTGTAAAAATGTTGACCCTATTATTTTGAAGTGTAGCACATATTTTAGTGGAAATGGAATGAGGAGACGGGAGAGGAGGACGAAAAGAAAAAGGAGTAAGAGGAAGAAACGGGATAGGAAAAAAGGAAGAAAAGGAAAAGGAAGAGGACTGCAAGAAAGAGGAGAAAAGGGATAAGGGAAGGAGGAAAAGAAGGAAGAGGAGAAGAAATAGAAGGAAGAGGAAGTGTAATAGAAGGTAGAGGTAAAGAAGGAGGAAGAAGAGAAGATATAAGAGGAGAAAGTCGAGGATCAGATGTTGGAGAAGAAAGATCAGAAGGGGACGATGGGTGAAGCACGGGAATAAGATAGAGATGGAAAACAGAAGGGACAATGATTAAGAATTTCATTCTTATTTCGCGGTAACGGCGAGGCCTAGAGGCGGCAAGCCTGATTTCACCAACCAGCTGTAGTTTCCCGACCCCTGTATTAGATCCATCGGGAAAAGCCTCCGGAATCAGACGAGGGGAAAAAAGGAGATCCCCTTCTCATCGGCTAATGAGGCTGCATGCCGCAGCTCTTAAGGCTTATCAATGTTGCACAAATATTCGGCTAATTTTTTCATACCCCGCACTTAAGCCGGGGAGAAAAAGGCAACTTTTTAACTACCAGAAGTGAAGATCCGTGTCCGTCAGAGATCGGGAGTTGAAAAGACTACCTGCTGGGGAAAAGTATCGTGTCTGAAGAAGCAGGACGTTCGTGGAGATTCTCAAGAAAGAAGTGGAAGAAGCTGATTGCGAAATTCTTTCCTTTCCTTTTATTATTTCGTGGGGTTTTATTTCCTCAATAGTTCGTGGAAAACACGAGACTTCAATGTCAGTAAATATTAGAAAAAGTTTTAACAACAGGTGGCTGATTGAAATAATTATGAATATAAAGGTCATTAGATAGATACACTACATTAGGTCATCCATCCAAGTCTGTTATTAGCGTAATGGGGCGTGAGTGGTTCAATACTTTTAAGAATAAGTTCAATACTTTTAAGAAAACTCAGACTAGATTGAGAAAAAACAAGAAATACTATTTCCTAAAATAGTGTACTCATATGCAATATTTAGCTACAATTAATTTCATTTGTTTCAATTGTTCGTCATGGATGGTGGACTGTTAAATCTTTAACTTGTGCAGGCCGTTAACCCTGGCACTGCAATTTCCTCCTGTGCCAATCAACCACCAGTGCCAAGGTCGCATGGTAATGTGGCGTGGTGGAAGTAATTTATGTGAAATATAAACCAGGAAGTGTAGAAATGAATATTGCGGGCAGGAAAAGGTGTGGAGAATCGTGTACAGGTTCGAAGATTCGGAAAAATGCCCTGATGAAGGCTTAATAAAAGCATAAACGTTGGCAATTCAAACTGATATTTTACTGACCTCAAGTCCAGAAAAAGTCCACAGTATTAATCAGCAACGTCAAGAAATCAAGTACGTGTAATAAAACTTACAAAATTAGAACTTGAGAAAATCGCTTTCGTAATTTTATAAGTTGCGGTACAGTGGTCTGAGTACAGTAGTAGTATACTTCAATTTTTTACTGTTTTTCCCATCAGTCTCATCATTAGGGAGTGGATTTCTATGATTTTGCATATTTTTGTCCGTTAATTCAGGACATAGCAAAGAGTAATTTCTTAACATTTGGTTATAATTTGATGCTTTGTAAATTAATTTGTTAGTGCATATTTGACAGATTTTTCCCGTTGAGGCATATTCGTGTAATTATGGGAGCATATTTGCATATTTCGTTAAATCAGAGAAAATGTTTCGGGTTTTCATAGAATCTATTTGTGAGAGTTCATTTTATAAGAAAAGCTTGTCAGAATTTTTTATTTTTTTACTTTCTATAGATGATAAAACACTTGTGCAAATGTAGAAAATTTCTTGATATATTTTTTTAACCAGTCAGAAAAAGTCAAGGACCTGCAATGTAGGTTCTTCACTAAGGTGCGTATTTACTTGAATTATTTCTATCGTGAAATAAGTTAGGTTATATCATGTTTGCACAATTTTCCCCCCAAGCATGCTTCTCCTGTTTTTTTTATCAAGAAAGGTTTATACAGAAAATGAAATATTGTTAATTTTAATTGAATATTAAAGTTCATATTTCACTATTTTTAGGTCATAAATGCATATTTTAAAAAGCATATTTCAAGATTTTTAGGGCATTAAAATCCGCTTCCTACTCATCATTAGAGACCGAAAAAATATGTAGTATGAAACATCAATATATGTACATAAATATGTAATGGAAACAGTAAGAATATGTAATAAATATGTAAAATCGGATATAATATGTAATGTTTAAAATACTAAATTAAAAATCAATTACATAGCAAGAAATTACACTTAGAAAAACTGCTCACTTTACATCATACAATCATCTCGTCAGTAGTAAGAGATTAATCTATTGTAATCCAGGACCGTAGTTTAGCATCCGGACTAATCGCAATAGAAGCCATCGCAAAAACTGGCGAGATCTACCACCAGCAAACATACACTGTAGCATCTTCATCGAAATGTTACACGTCGGCTATCGCAAATTTTTCTCGGAAATTAAGGTTACAGATCATAAAACGCGGTGTCAATGATATTTTGGATACCTAGATTTCCCCAATAATGTACGAAAAATGCTGATTTAAAAAAACATCTTTTCATAAAAAATATGGAATTGAATTGAATTGAATTGAATTGATGATGATAATATAAGAAAATATATTGTGAAAACAGCAAAATATGTAAAATATGTAATATAATACTGAATATGTAACGAAAAAATTCGGTATTGTGTTAGGAGGGCGATGATTCGCCAAGATTACAATTTTGAGAACGGCAAGTACAAAGACAAAAAATATGTAATTACATAAAAATCCACTCCCTACTCATCATCGTGCCCGTTGACTTGCGCACCCCGGGCGAACGTACGATCTGCCCACGCCTGTAGCGCTGGCACTGTGGAGCAGGGCCCTTCAACTCCCATACAACGTGATGGAGACCATTATTGTGGCGCACTCTCCTGTAGCACCTTCTTACAGGAACTAAAACACGAACAGCTGCCAACGATACTTCAAACGTGGGTGGCCGCTACGTAGGTTCGCATTACGCTCAAGCAGGCGCGTCATGCTACAAAAAGATGGCGTCGATGTTCGCGCTTTCTTCAGCGGTTTCTGGTTTGTATATATTATGAATAATTGGACATTCAGAAGAAACTTTTCGTATTTCTCACAATTTAGCCAATTTTTTTACGCCGATGTTGACGAGCCTGTACCCGGCGACACTAGCGCCTCCTATAGTAGCACCTTCGAGCTTTGTGCCCGGTTTCGACGGAGAGTTGCAGGGCCCTGCTGTGGAGAGGCCGGCCGTGGCGGAAGCTGAGACGAAGGCAGGGCGTGTCGTGGGCCCGCGTCGGCCGACGGGAGCGGCGCGCGAGGGGCTGCGGGGGTGGGGCGGGGAGAGGCGAGGCGAGGCGAGGCGAGGCGAGGCGAGCTGAGCTTGGCGGCACGGGCGCAGCGGCGCGCCGGTTCCAATCAAAGTCTTGGTGTGATGTAATTACAGGGCCTGCAGTTGACTGCGAATGACAGGCGGCGCGGCACCGCTCCCTTCGCCGCGCCGCGCAGCGCAGCGCCTATCCCCTTGCCCCGCCGCGCCACGCCCCGCCACGCGCCCTACATCGCCTCTCTGCAACGTTTCCCCTTGCTCCGCTCCGCGCGCCCTTTCCCGCCCCGCTGCGGTGTGCTCTGCCCCTCCCCGCTTCCTCTCTTCGTCGCTCCGTTCAGCCTCGCGCCGACCCGCATTGTTGCGTATCTCCACACCCCGCCCCCCCCCCCACGTCCTCATGCCATGCAAGCTCCGTCCCTCCAGCTCCGTCCCTCCAGCTCCGTCCCTCCAGCTCCGTCCCTCCAGCTCCGTCCCTCCAGCTCCGTCCCTCCAGCTCCGTCCCTCCAGCTCCGTCCCTCCAGCTCCGTCCCTCCAGTTCCGTCCCTCCAGTTCCGTCCCTCCAGACCCGTCCCTCCAGACCCGTCCCTCCAGACCCGTCCCTCCAGACCCGTCCCCCCAACGCCCCCTGTTCCCATCCCATGTCCCCACTCCCTGACCCACCAAGCCCTGTCCCCTACGCACGTCCCCCTCCACTTTGTCCCTCCACGCACGTCCGCCCGCCGCCCGCACCCCGTCCTGTTTTCAATTTTTGCAATTGTCGAAAAATCAGACATTTCAATCTGCACCATTCTCTTAAGCGTTCTTTATGCTACCCGGGGACAAAATTTAATCAAGAAATTTTGTGTATTTTTGTGAAAATTTTGAAAATTTCCCCAGGGTCTTCATGTACCCTCCCCAAAGAAATTCAATATCCGTTTCAAATTCAAGGAGCCGCGACATCATCCAGATCAATTCGGGAATACCAATTTTGGTGAAAATTCAACTTAGGGTTATCCGCTATCGTTGTTCACAGACGGAAAATCAATTTCCCATCAATCGATTTTTCGGTATCAAGAACCCACAAAACATAGATTCGGATACATTAGAAGAAGCAGTTTACTCTGTATGTAGCAAGCTTTATCCACTTTTTCGTTACTTGGGTCCAGCAAAAAGAATTGTTCTGTCAAAAATTCACCGTTTTTTCTGCACCGTTACAATACTTTTCTACTCTTTCTAAGAAGTATCTAGAAAGTAAATGGTTAGAGCTGACTTGTGCCGACAGAAATGAATTGAAATACTGACTGTTGCAGAACATTCCTGTGTTTACGCGTTTGGTTTCAATTCGCCCGCTCCTAGTTGTGACTTCGCAAGCATCCCGCGGTGCCATCTATAGTATTGTGACGTACCGGAGTGAATGACACAGACACTGCGTTGAAGATAATATTTACATTTATTTACAAGAACTTAACAATTAAAGAAATGTTACAAATACTAATTAAACCCCGGCAAACATTTTTCCCCTTAGCCGCGAAAACCCCGCGACTGTCCCTAGGCATTACAGCCCAGTGCCACTGTTCGAAAACAGGTACAACGCATGATGCGATGAAATCGGACCTTAAGTCCCCGGTATTCACTTACCAACATGGCCTGGCGCCAAAACCTGTCCCCGCTCCAGAAACCACGTGCTGGAGTGCACTTGAGATCTCACCCAGCCCCTTCGGCTATCAACAAGCTCTACGAATCTATCTGAATCTCCGCGAGCGCAGAAAGCGCCCGCCTTATATACACCCCCGTCTCCCCCACCCGGCGTCATGCTGTCGGCGTCTCCAGGCTTGATAGCTAGCCAATTCCACGGGTCTTGCACAAACGTCCCAGACTCGTCACTAACTTTTCTCATCACTTTGTGTGCATAGGATGTTCCCTAGATGAGTCTCATCCTGTCGGCCGCCCCTTTATTTTTAGCTCAGGTGCGCCCTTTCACTACAGCTTCCGGCTCAGGAATACCGCTCGCTTGAAACGCTGCCACGACGCAACAGTATCCTGCCCGGCGCCAATGATGTGATACGTCGCTTTTAAAGTCAGCCACCGTTTGCGACGCGCCCACAATTCCCAATAAAAAAGTCTCACAATCACCCGTGAAACCTTATCTCAAAACAGACTATCCTTCCATCCCTTATCATACTACAAGTTCACGGCCCTAAGCAGCTCTTGTACGCTTTCGAAAAGATGTCCCATCACGTGCGCTCCTAGCGGCAACTTCGCAAGCAGCCCGCGTCGCCGCCTTCGTACTCTTCTCCGACGCCAATGTCGTGGTAGGCCGTTTTTCGGGCAGCCGCACTCGCGACCACAAGCCCCGCCCCCTCGCGACCGCAGGCCCCGCCCACCCGACCGCAAGACGCTACCAATCCGCATCCACCGATCATCAATATGTTCTTCCCCGAAAACTACCCTTCCGTCAAATGGAAGTCAATTGTCACAATACAGCATTTCCAAACTTCATGAATTAGCAACAATATTGATAGTACACTAATTTACAGCTTCAAAGCCATTAAAAAATGAAAAGCCAAGTAAAAATATTTATCTACAATCAATGACAGTTTAAGCGGCACCAAAGGCATTTCACACAAATTTCTGACAGATCAGTCCCTTTATCTACTACAATCTCACCGCCTTAAGTACTTTTACGACATCAAGACGATGTCCCATCCCGAGCGCCCCTAGCGGTGACTTTGCAAGCAGTCTGCGTCGCCGCCTTCGACTCTTCTCCGACGCCAATGTCGTGGTAGGCCGTTTTCCGGGCAGCCGCACTCGCGACCACAAGCCCCGCCCCTCGCGACCGCAGGCCCCGCCCACCCGACCGCAAGACGCTACCAATCATCATCCACCGATCACCAATCCATTCTTCCCAGAGAACTACCCTTTCACAACGTGGAAGCGATTTTTCACAGGACAGCTTTCCCAAACTTAATGAATAAGCAACAATATTGATAGTACCCTAATCTACAGCTTCAAAGCTTCATTTTAAAAAAGGAAAAGTCAAGCAAAAATTTTTAACTACAATCAATGACAGTTTACGCGGCACTAAAGGCACTTACACAAATTTCCTGACAGAACAGTCCCTTCATCTACTACAATCTCACCGCCTTGAGTTATTTAACGACATCAAGACGATGTCTCATCAAGAGCGCCCCTAGCGGCGACTTCGCAAGCAGCCCGCGACGCCGCCGCCGTCAGACTCTTGGGCGGCGCCAATGACGTGGGAGGCCGTTTTTCCGGGCAGCCGCCGTGGGCTCGCGACCGCAAGCCCCGCCCCCTCGCGACCGCAGGCCCCGCCCACCCGACCGCAACGCGACCGCAAGACGCCGATGCCCCCGCCGCCGCCGTCGCCCCCGCCCCGGCTTCTGCGTCGGCGCACTAGGCGCTGCCGATGAACGATTTGTTGCGGTGGCGCCGGGAACTTAGGCTCAGCGACGAAAAAAACACGCCGGGAAACGTTAGAATCTTTATTATTTATTGAATTGAATTGAATTGCCTTATTTTACGTGGCGAGACTCAGGCCATGAGGCCTGCTCTTCCGTCTGACCTACGCTACGCTCCTTTCACCAACTAGCGGAGAAAGAAGGTATTATCTCGGGTGACGAAACAGGCGATTTGAATTTAGCTCAGAGGCTTCATTTAGGCTTGAGGATCTTTTACATGCAAGTAAATCTACTAACATGGAACAGCCGGCTTTACTTCCCCTCCGAAGGAAGGCGTACGAAGGATTTTTTCGCCCTTAAAAATGCACGGCTTCGATCGGGTTTGAACCCGCGAACTTGAGTACAGCAGTCCGTTACGCTAACCGCTAACACCATCGCCGCCGCCTTCACTGATACGTTATTAGTTATTAAAGAATGAGACACTGATGTTGTCTGGTATCAATGTTTATTTACAGCTGAAAGATCTTTTTCGATAGCTTAGTTTTCAGATAGCTATGATGATGATAGCTAAACTATCGAAAAAGATCTTTCAGCTGTAAATAAAACATTGATACCAGACAACATCAGTGTCTCATTCTTTATTGAAAAAAGTATCTACATTACCAACAGTTATACTAATTATTATTTATTATTGTCTTCGATAATGCTTCATATTGAATTCGATTCTACGAAGATCGCTTTTCACTGCATAACTTACCTGGAACAAGAGGATTGTGGTGATGAGAGAAAAATGAAAACAGTTGAATGATACTACATGTTCTCTTGCGCAGGGAATTATGAGAGGGGATTATGGGATGGAAATATGAAGTGACAATCCGAGTCAAGTTAACAACTAGTATTAGTAAATAAATAAATACGAATAATTAAAATTAAGGTAAAAAAAATAAATCATGTAAGTACCATGGGCGTTAACTGGTTCAAATGATCTAGGATCAAAGGTCTTTGGGCTATTTGTCGGCGCGATCGTTATATTCTGTACAAGGCCCTAGGTGCATAATAGTTATTTATGCGCAGAGGGCGTTGTAAGGGTTCTAATGATCGAGGGTCTTCGGCCCGAGGGCATATAGTCATACGACGTCATTAGGACCAGTTAACGCCTGTGATGCATACATAATTCTAGTATTTACCTAATTTATTGATACAGATTTACATAATAATTAACTAGACGTTAACTTGACTCGGTGTCTCTTTCCATATTTCTCTCCCATAGTTATTTTTTATAATTCCCTCCATAAGATAACATGTAGCATCATTCAACTGTTTTAATATTTCCCGCACAATTACGATCCTTTTGCTCCAGGTAAGTTGTGCAGTGTATATCCAGCTCAATATCGAAGACAAAAACATATAATGTATCAGTAAAAAAAAATTATTTGTAGCGAAAAGCGCGATTTTTCGTGTTGAGTGGTTCTGTGTTCTGCATGAATTCGTACTCATTTGTGTGATATAGACTGCCGAAACTTCGGAGAGTTACTTTTCTTTTGACGACATGAGAAACAATACAACCTTGAAGCATGGAGGATCTACTGTTGCAGAACAGAGAAATGTTTACATTCTAGTCATTATTTCTAGAAGGGGTAGCTTATGGATTCCTTCTTATCAAATACATAAATTAGAGTAGTTTTAGATTCGACTTTTATGCCTGGAGGGATATGAAACGCAGGGTTATAAGTCTGTCAATTTCCAGAAAATATTACGAAATACGACGAATAGAAAACGATTCCGTCTGCGAGGAAAGGGTAGTGCATTATTCTAAATGATGTAGAATTTTACACTACACATAGTGAAGAGATGGAGATGAATTCTATATGTTTATTACATTTTTTAATGTGAGCTGCCGTGGGTACTTCGAAAATTTGGTATGGATGATTTAGTTGCTGACAAAATCGGGGATACTTATTAAAATGCACAGAAACTGTTTTTTGAATAAATTGGAGCTTGTTGACTACTGTCGGGAGAGCGCTTACACAGAGTATAAGTACGAAAGCAGTAGCCGAAAATTGGTTGTGTGGATTAACAGAGGGTAAAGGGTTTTGATTGATGATTACCTACGAAACATTCGACTTCATTTAAAGTGTTTCTTTTTTGAAGTTGTGAATGAAGGATTTGGAATTGCGCAAAGCTTTAAAATAGAATGAAAGATAACAGTGTCTTGGAAGAAAACCGAAATTGGCAACCTTATCGGCTCTATTTTCCTTAAACTCATTTTCCGTATAATAAAAATTACTTGTATATTTATATATATTGTAAAATACAAGGGAAACCCGACAAAATCATGTTCGCAGCCCAGGTCGTTTATAACAAAAACAAGTTGAAATTCCCCTCGGTGTAAAAGTATGATACTGCACACATACCGACAACCGTACAACGGCAGTTACCATCTTTTGCCATTGTACAATTTCCCTTCGATCATTCAACGTGGAGTCGCCATGCTTTCGGTACCTGCGACAGTTGACGCCATTTGATTAATGTATGTTTCCGTCTACATCAACAGCCATGGCCATTAGACTCGTTTCCGTAGTGAACGTTTCTTCCCGGAAAGTGGCGGTGATTCCTTCTCCAATAATAGTGAAGTCCTCCGCCCACCTAGACGTCCGCTAGCGAAATTTTCTGATCAAGGTATCTCCTCCAGCGCCCCATCCAGGACAAGCCCTTAAGAACTCGACTGGTCGCCGGAGATATGTGATAGTATGGTGCATGTATGTGTGTAAGTAAGGGATGAGGAAGAGCAAAGGAAAGATCGCGGGGTTTCTGTGGCCTGTTTATAAGGGCCTGTTTATAAGGTTATTGTGTCACACACGTAACTGTTAAATATGTTAAATGTTGGATGTGTTAAATTTTTATTCTAAACCATTTCTATTTTTTTCTTAACTATTACGAAATTGATATACTGAATTATTTCTGCATTTTATTGGACTTTTGTTATGGTATGACTATGAGGTATTTTCGACAACATAATTAAGATTTTCGTTTACATTTTTGTGAATATCTGAGCAACCAGGCGATCAGAGCAAATCTCTACGCCAATGAACGAGAGCTAGTTAGTACACTTCTACACGTTGCGCCGACCGATGCACTTAGGCATTGATCGACTCGTACGTTTTCCTTCACTGATAATTTTCAATGAATCTACCGAAAACAAACTCAAATCATTCATTCTACATTCGAAGATAATGTTTTTTACTCTTCTCAATTCGTTTTATTTATTACATAAATGTTTAAAAGAAAACTATCATAAATACTAAAAATAAATACTTCCCGAGAATCACTTTCTTGAATGATGAATCACAGAAATGCAAATAAACAGAACATTTCTTGAATATTACATACTATTGTGGTACTAAGTTCCTGGAGAGAAATAATAGATTTTTCGGCGTCTGGTTTATCTTCGGTTTCAAAACTGCTCACATCTGACCAACTGTCCCCGTATTTGAATCATTTACCTTTCAACTGGCAATATTTGTACACATAAGCAACGCCTGTATCATAAAGGACGACCATTGCTACGTTTCACCTGATTACCAAGTGGGCTAAATTCAACACGCTTGTTGGGCTCAAATCTGATAACTCGCAGAATAATTACATAATTTAAAATAAAAATTTCCTTCTATTTCCTTCCTCTTTTTCTCCTACTACTACTATTTCTTCTTCTTTATATGTGTTTTTCTTCACTCTTCACATTCATGATGAATAGGGAGAAGATGATCCCCAGCGTTCGATCCGTCTTTTATTTGGTACAATTTTTCCAATTGAGGGAAATAATTCCATTGTGAAATTTAAAAATATGAGACCATTTCTGTAAATTGTAAAAATTTTTTTAAAATACTAACACGTAACGGAGATTATTCTTCCTACAAAAGTCTAGCCTTGCGCACCCCTACCGGTAAGATGGGTCTCTACTCTTCTCAGGCGTCAATGACGTGGTAAGTGCAGCCCCTGTCGGCTCAAGCGGCCACAAGCCACTCCCTCTTGCCATAGCAGGCCCCGCCCACTACCGCAAGACGCTACCAATCCTTATCCGTCAATCACCAACCCATTCATTTCAAAGAATCACTCTTCATCACTTTCAAGTCATTTTAGTCAAGTCCAGATTTTTCTCCTTAGATTAGTATAACCACACTATTGATAGTATTCTAAATGGCGGTTAAAACTCATTAACAGAATGACATGTCAGATAAAAAATATTTTTATACAATCAATGACAGCTGAATTGGGAGGAAAGTGTAATAACAAATTTACAGACAGTATTGTCCCTTGAAATATTAAAAGCTGTCGGCCTAAAGCTCTTTTACGCGATCTTTACAGTCTCGTGACAGACGTTCCTAGCGGCAACTTCGCAAGCAGCCCGCGTCGCCGCCTTCGCACTCTTCTCCGACACCGATGTCGTTGTAGGCCGTTTTCCGGGCAGCCGCACTCGCGACCACAAGCCCCGCCCCCTCGCGACCACAGGCCCCGCCCACCCGACCGCAAGACGCTACCAATCCTCATCCACCGATCATCAATTCGTTCTTCCTCCAGAACTACCCTTCCGTCAAATGGAAGTCATTTGTCACAGTAAATCTTTTCCAAACTTCATGAATAAGCAACAATATTGCCAGTACTCTAATTTACAGCTTCAAAGACATTAAAAAAGGAAAAGCCAAGTAAAAATATTTATCTACCATCAACGACAGTTTAAGCGGCGCCAAAGGCTCTTTACACAAATTTCCCCACAGAACAGTCCCTTGATCTACAACAATCTCACCGCTTAAGTTCTTTTACGACATCAAGACGATGTCTCATCAAGAGCGCCCCTAGCGGCGACTTCGCAAGCAGCCCGCGACGCCGCCGCCGTCAGACTCTTGGGCGGCGCCAATGACGTGGAGGCCGTTTTCCGGGCAGCCGCCGTGGGCTCGCGACCGCAAGCCCCGCCCCCTCGCGACCGCAGGCCCCGCCCACCCGACCGCAACGCGACCGCAAGACGCCGCCGCCGGCGCCCGCGCCGCCTTCTGCGCACCCGCTCGGGCCCCACCTTGCGGTCGGCGGCGGAGCGGGCGCCGACGCAGTCGCGCTCGCTTGCTGCGCCGCCCGCCCGCCGCCCAGCCAGCCAGCCTGCCTGCCTGCCAGCCGGCGCGTCCGCGCGTGATCCGAAGGCAGCACTCCGCCATGCCTTGGTGTGGTGTGTGGCGTGTGGTGTGTGGTGTGATGTGGTGCGGTGCATGGTGTGGTGTGTGGTGTGGTGTGTGGTGTGGTGTGTGGTGTGGTGTGGTGTGTGGTGTGGTGTGTGGTGTGGTGTGTGGTGTGGTGTGTGGTGTGGTGTGTGGTGTGGTGTGTGGTGTGGTGTGTGGTGTGGTGTGTGGTGTGGTGTGTGGTGTGGTGTGTGATGTAGTGTGTGGTGTGCGGTGTGCGGTGTGCGGTGTGCGGTGTGTGGTGTGCGGCGTGTGGTGTGGTGTGTGATGTGTGGTGTGGTGTGGTGCAGTGTGGTGTGTGGTGTGGTGCAGTGTGGAGTGTGGTGTGGTGCAGTGTGGTGTGTGGTGTGGTGTAGTGTGGTGTGTGGTGTGTGGTGTGGTGTGATGTGATTTGTTAAGATTTTCAAGTTCAGTCTGCTGCGATGTAGAAGTGAAATGCCTTAGCAATGGATAACCAAGCAACGTCTAAGGAATGTATTTATTCTGTTTCTGAATGTGTTGTTTCATGTACAATCGTATGTCTTGAAATACATGCGCTTCTTTAAGTATCGTCCTATTATTCGTATATGTTAATTAGTGCGCTCTCTAATATGATTGGCATTAGAGTGGTTCCAGAGTGAATCTCTAATCGACGCTATCCTTTTGATTGTGTATCGTTCTCATTTTCTCCACCTGGCTGAAGAGTAGCGAAGCCATTAGTGAAGCCGAAAAGACTTGCGATTCAAAGTACTGTAAAGGTGTCTCCACACATTCGGCATTCGCCGAGCAGCGAGCTACTGATTGCCCAATCCCGAAAAACCGAATGTTCGGCGAATGTTCGCTTCCTTTGATGTGTTGAAAAGACAGACATGCAGTGGGCAGGGCGAGCACCGAATGTTCGTCACTCGGCAAATAGCAACTCATCCTCAATACTTGTGACTCGGCGAGCGTTTGCTCGCTGTTCGCCGAATAGCGAATGTGTGGGGCCGCCTTAATCGTGACTAAATATTATGCATTAGAGTCATAATAGAAATGCATAATAGTCGAGGAAATTAAAAATAACCATTGCTGTGCTTGCGAAGCAATGAAACATAGAGCACATAATATGTATCTGGATGCTGCGTTCTAGCCCCCCCCGCCCCTCCAAGCTATCTGTACCAGAGTCGTCCCAACTTGACGGAAAGTTGTATGTCGAAATGCAGAGAGCGTATTGCTGTCAGATGAAATAATTGCACAATACTGTACATATTATTGTAATTTGGCATCTGCCTGTAAGACCTCGCTCTATCTTTTACTTGGTGTTATTAGAGAGAAGGAAAATAATAACAAATAGTAATAAATATAATAATAACAACAATAATAATTCCAACATTCATCTTGGCTACGCACACACCGTATCAGTCATTCTTCAGCTAAAACCAAATTTGCCATTGTTGCAAATTTGTGACACTTTGTTATATCTCATGACTACGGACGCCTAATTACAATTGAGAATTTTTACTCAGAATTTTTTAAATGCAATTTCTAATCCATAAATGATGAATTAAAAGTTAAAAAGTTAATAGTTAAAGAAAAAGTTAAATGTAAAAAAAGGTTAATAGTTAAGAAAATAAGGAAAGGGAATTGTGCTAAAAACGACAACGTTTCGTTATTGATTTTTTCGGGTTTCCGGACGCGTCATCTGCTAAGATCATTATTCCCTTAAGTGTCGTTATTTTGTATCGTGGGAGGTGGCAGTGATATTTCCCTGCTGGCAAAATCCGGCGCCGACCTAAAGACGGCTTGCGGGATTTTCCCCAATCAGATTTCTTCCACTAGCGAGGCACCTCCCAGATTAAGTCAAGCTCTAAGCTCCATACTGGCCTCCCGGCATGTCTGGTAGTGTAATATACGTAAGGGTAAGTAAGGGGTGAGGATATGACAATGAATAGCGTGCGCTCCGTGGCCCGTTGGTTAGGGTACTGCTCCGGCATTCGTCTGGTGTTGATCGGGGAAACCACGTAATAACCGATGGAAGCAGCCGGGCGCTAGAATTCTCCTCCAGAAGCTGAATTCGTCCTAATTATCTTGCTAGTGTTGAAAATCCTGCCATCCTCGGAACTGGAACTCTTGGACCTGCCTATTAAAGGCACTGCAGTGACATCAGTGATGCCCTGAACCACTGAGTCACTTCCATCTAGAAGGAGTTTTGTTAAATGTTGCATATGTAGAGTGAATTCGTCTCATGCAGGACTGTAGTGCACATTTATTTTCCAAATTTCGACACTTTCCGTTTTTTTCCTTTTCCTTTCAATGTTCAAGCGGATATCTGAAGTTCTGTAATCCTTTCCCTGACGATGAAGCTAACACTTCGCTGATGCGTTAGAGACTAGATCTGATATCTGTGTATTAAATGTTAGTAGTGTTAGAGATTTTCGTGATAAGGGAATGTATCAAATGACTAGAGCGCGCCAGTAGTTTGGAGTTTGTCAGTTCACGTGAAACGGGGATGTACCATAATGCTAGAGCATACCAGTAGATAGTTATTCATCGGTTCACGTGGAACGGAAATGTATCACATCGCTAGAGCACACTAATCTCTAGGAGTTTGTCGGTTCTATCCCAGAACGGTGCCAAATGATCGCAAATGTGATTAAAGTGACGATTTGTGGTAGCTGCGGTATTCGAAATAATAGACCGATTTCTATGTTCAATTTTTTCTACGGTTTCCCTGATCACTTCCAGGCGAATACCAGAGCACTCCATATGGAGTGCAAGCGGTCTTCCTTTCCCATGCTAATTATCCCATTATCTCGCTCAGTCCAGACTCGGGCTGAAACTAAGTGGGGTATTCTTTCCGCGAAACCAAAGTAAAAATAGTCTTATGCTTGCCCATCAACAGAGAGTCCGCCACTTCAATTTTGATTTTATTGATGCTTTCGGCGATTTCGTTTAATTCATGAATTGATGTAACTAATAATATACATGTAAATTTAAACAAAAAAGCTTTATTTAATTTATGGCTCTGAATAAAAAATTATTTTCTAGCATGAATATTTGCATTTAATGACCAAAACTATTCCAGTTTTATGTGAAATAAAGACCGATGTATCTTCGTATAAAGTAATGTATGAATCTACAGTAAACTAAAGACTTAAAATACTACCAATATTTCCAAAGTGTACTCTAAATGTTTATTTTTCAAGGGAATAGTTCCAATTTTTTGTTTCCACAGCCAAAGACTCTGAAATTACTAACATTATAACAAACGTTTGTAATAAATTGCAACTAATTTCGATCACAAAGCACATCGTAAACAATATCAACAATCGGAACTCGTTTATACTATGAAACCTTCATTTCCACTTCTCTACTCCTGCATGCTAACAACATTATAACGTTAATTATCTTTTAAAAACACGTCTTGAAAACATTTGATTACTTCCTCGCGTACTACATACATAATAGAGAGGAAAATATGAAACGTTGCAGAAAATAACAGCAATTTTTTGGCAGAATAATCGTATTGTAGGTCCCCCGTCAAGGAAACGTACATAATTATTGTTTTTATACGTACTTATACGTCTTACCTTATCTAACATGTTGTATAGTCACAATCCACGTTTTGTTGGTCTTTGACACCGAAAAATTGGTTTACGTCCGCTAAGCAGGTGGGGGCGACCGACCTTGAACAAAGGTTCTGGGAAAACCTTAAGCAGAATTTTTCACGAAAATTGATATCTCTCGAACGATCTTGCTAATGTCGTGACCCCTTGAATTTAAACTGATATTTTAGTTTTTAGTTGTACTTTACACGAGTCCTGAAAAACGTTTTCAACTTTTTTCTCAAAATTGGGTGCAAAGCGTTTGTTTTACTTTTAATTGGATAGAGCAGAGTGGGTTTGTAAAAGGTATAAGATAGACTTTCGTTGACATTACAAAATTTTGAAAATTACAAAAGTTTACTTTTTTCGATCTCTTTCTACAACAACATTACTGAAGATGAAGATCTTTTTCCATGAATGAAATATATACTTCAAAATTACATATTCAAATAAACTCATTAATTTTTTTCAAAATATGAATAGTTTGTTCATGTTAATAAATGTTAATGTTAAGTGAAGAAGAGGCAATTTTAAAGCAAAATTTTCTGAAAATGGCTCCAAATTTTTCTTTGTACGTTTCTTATGGACAGTGCAAATGCACTGAATAGCATGATGCCATTTTGCTGTATTCATCTGATTTCTCAAAAATTGCACAAATGGAATTTTCATAGATCTCTCATATTGTTAATATTCATATTACGTACGATTTTTGTACGTTATAGTATTTGAAAGCACAAGAGCTTTAAATGATTTCTTATGAAGTTTTTCAAAACTTTGAAAGATTACTGTGAAAATAAACGGAAAATAATTCATTTTCAGAAACGCTCAAAGGACATTTTCTCACACACTGCTTCAAAGTTTTCGATGGAAATTTGCAAATTTTTTCAATATATTTTTAAAATATATTTCAATTCTATCATTATGGGACAGAAAAATTGTGAAAATAATATTTTAGGGGTCGATAGGTAGTAAGTGGGGAAAAGGGTGGGACGATACCGAAAGGCTATCCCTGACTAATGAGATTTGTGCGAGAAAGTTTGTGTGGTTTTGTAGCACCCCAAGATATTATGATTTTTATTATACAGAAATCCCTCAACGTTCGCGAGAGTTAGGTTCCCAGAAAACCTCGCGAAGGTTAAATCTGCGAATGTTAAATACGCGAATGTTAAGTCTATATTTTAATGAAGAAAGGTGAGTTAGGTTCCTGGATATCGAAAAACTATTTAAAAATCCAAGAAAAAATCTGACAATCCATTACAGTAGAACTAATTAAGCGCTACTACAAACAGAATTCACAATCAACATTACAAAATGAAGAAATAAAATAATGTTTGAAACTTTTTTCAAAGTTGAAAATGATTGGATATAAGATTTGCTATTTTTTTTGGAATTATCACCTTTCTCGCTGTTCTAAAATCCAAATATGGATAAGTTCCTGCTTCTATTCTCTCTTAAATTTCGAAGTTATTTCCATGTTTGAATCACATTGGAATGCCAGTTCCACTAGATCTTGTTGATTTTAGAACGACATCAACAGTTTTGACATTGAAGTTGCTCCAGGACACTGTTCCACTGAATTCCGCTTCCGTTACTTCATCATTACCGTCGAGGAGGTTCCCTTTACTGATGATTTCCCGAAGCTCCTCTACAATGAGTTTATTATAACGAGGCTTGCACAGATCCTGAATGACTTTTCTGTTCATTTGGTGAAAATCCTTACCTCCAATTTGACGCAACTGAATTGAAATATTTTATAGTTATGTTATTCTAAAAATGTGAATTGACATTTCATCTGTGAAATTTTTGAAGAAAGTTATACTGCGAGCTCCGAGGTCTGCAGAGTTCGTCTCCCAGATGATGATGATGATGATGATGATGATGATGATAATGATAATGATAATGATAATAATAATAATAATAATAATAATAATAATAATAATGGATATGAAATGTGAAAATGTAGTACGACCAAAAGACGCACTCACGAATGTCGACTCGCGACTCCCGAGTCGCGAATGTTAAAACCGGTAGCATTTCTCTAATCGCGAATGTTCGGAACTCGCTAATAGCGAATTCGCGGATGTCGAGGGATTACTCTACATACTTACGAGAATTATTAACTCTATACTTATGTAAGCTTATTTTAATCTTATCACGGCCCATCAGGTAAGTCTAATCCGAAGTTTTCTGAATTTAATGTAAACGTTAGAAATTGACAGTGTAAATAAAAAAAAATCGCAATTTACAAAACACACACATATCCGATCTTAAATGTAGCGTATATAAATGGTCAATGTTTTTCGCACATTCCATTTATGGACAGAAACTAACCGATCAAGATGAACGCAATTCCAAATGTACAAAATTCAATAAAGGTCACATTACCGATCCTCGTACTAGTCAATTGCAAATGGCATTTAACAAACATAATAGAACATTTATTTAGCTCGCCTAATTTTTATTCTATAATGCAATTTATTTTTAATGAATTCTTGTAATTACATTGAGCTGGAAAGGATTAAATTACGGGGCGGAATTGCAGAAGTAAAATATGCTGTAACAAAAAATAGAATAAATCTCTGTGGAAAACCGACAAATGGATTACCAACAAACGATGCTCAATAACCTCAAATTTCGAAAATAGTGCAATGACATCATTAACTGACTGAACACACATAAAGTAGTAAAAATGCATAATTAATTGCATTTGATAATTAAACTCTCTTGTTAGCTTTCTATTGAAAAATTCGTTTGATAATGATATGACATTTTTTTAAATTTTATTTATTCTTGCTTGGCCTGAGGCCCTCAGCAGCCGTGAACGACTGGTACAGTAGTTGATTTTATTTTACACAGCAAGTTTGCAAGATATTTTCTTTTATCGTGATTATTACATTTTCAGAAGCACTTTATATTGCACGGAAAGGCTAATCGCTTCCAGTCTGCTTAAGGAGGGTCAAAAAATTCTCTGGGTAATTTCCTTTTTAATCGTTTACGATGAGGGTTCTGTTTGCCAAGTTTGAAATGGATAGCTGAAGGTATTCGAGAAATTTTGTTACAGAATTTTGTAGATAGAAGGGAAAAATATACAGTGATAGGTGTGATACCGAGTTCTTGATGGATTTGAGAGTTTGGAATGAAGCAGGGTGCTTTTGTGATTATTCTTAGAAATTTATTTTGGAAAGTTTGGATTTTCTGAATATTTGTTTTGGATGCTGCGGCCCAGACAGGAGATGCATAATTGATATGACATGTTGAATTTTTTGCAATAATTACTTTCTACAATATTTTTCCACAATTAAAATATACAATAGAGCGTCAATAATACTGACGTCAAAAACCTGGATCGTCGATAATGAATTCGAAACTGGCGAAAAAATACATAAGTGAATAAAGTATGTATGTAGACGTCTGTTTAAAAGCGTGCTCGTGACAGTCTATTTATGCAATATTGTACAATTATAAACGTAAAAATTTACTACATTAATAATTATATTTATCCGCTTGTTTGAGTATTCGATCAAATTATTATAAATTTTAGTTAGACTTTTTACTTTTGTAGTATCTATCAGCACTTTTATTGATTTATGTCAAAAATCAGGACAATTTGATTAGCCGAAAAGGGTTTGATTCCAACTAATCAGATTGCCAATGTTTCACATCACATGATAACCAACAGAAGACAACACTAAAACCATAAGTGAATGTGTACGTTGATGTTTCACTTACATATTTGGACAATATCCCACAATGCATGGTTATTTAAGTGGAATTTAAAAAATGTGGCTTTAATTCTTAGAAAATAGAAAAAAAAAAATCAGCATTTTAAATGCCCCCTCTCAAACTTGGAAAATTTTAATTAAAAATATTCCTAAAATAGGTTTTCACTACATCTAAGCTTGTGAAATTGCTTATTTGTTATTTAATACTTATTTTAACAATTTATTTATACCTAACCCTACACTTCCACGCGGTCCGGTTTGTAACAAAATTGTTACTGACTCGGACTGTGAAAGTCCACGTGACCCTCAAGGTGGCGCAAGGTGAAGTATCATTTCGATTCTCTTTAATTCAACTCGCTACTGAAGCTACACAATGTTAAATGGGACCACGCTAGTCCACGTTTTCGCCTGGAAGGGTATTGGGAAAACGGGTGATGAACGTTAAACAAAATACGTTTCACAGCTGTTAGACACGTGGCTTTTTTTACATCCTGTACATTCTCCCATTTTTTTCTTCGGATTGAAGGCGATCACTGGCCTGAGGCAAGGAGTAGTGAGGCATTTTTTTAGAAATTTTGTCCTAAATAAGACTATAACGTATAAAGCGGTTAGTGTCAACTCCTCCTTCACGTATACTAGTTTACCGTTTATGACAACAAAATAAAATGAAATATTTTCCGCTCCAGGTATTTCCTCCAGCAAGGAGCAATTTCGCCAGCCGGGACAAGCAACGAGCTTCCGATCAGTCTTCGGTCATGTGTGATACTATAGTAGATGTATGAGGGTGGAGTGAGTGACTCTGCATGAAGTAGAGACAAGTGGACACGGATGCAGAAAATCAAGCGCGATCAGTGGTCTATTCTTTAAGGTATTGATCCAGCTTTCGCCTCGCGCTAGTCGGAAAAAACATGGAAAACTACCGATCAAAACAGTCAAACGCTAGAATTCTCCTTCATGCAGCGAATGAATCCGACCTAGATATCTAGCAAGTGTCGATTGATTGTTTGTTAATGATACTGGGCGCGTCAACTACTGAGATAACTAGTCCCGTAAGTGTAGTGCATTTTTCTCGGGAGGTGGGGGTGATCTTCCACCCCAGGTGGCGAGATCCGGCGCCGACCTGCCGTCGATTAGCGGAGTTTTCCACAATCGGGTATCTCCCACCAGCGGCGCACCGCCATAGCCGAGACAAGCTCTGAACTTCCGACCGGTCTCCCGGTAATGCGATTTATGCAAGTGAAATGCGCATAAGAGGTGAAGATAGGTGAAGGAAGAAGGAAAGATCGTGCGCGGTCCGTGGCCCGTTTGTTCGGGTACTCCTCCGGTATTCGCCTAGTGTTCCGAAACTAACGATCAGGGCAGTCGGACGATAGAATTCTCCTCCAGACAGTGACTGAATTCGACCTGGCTCTCTAGCTAGTGTCGAAAAAACTTCCACCGTCGGTACTCGAATCTAGGATCTCCCGGTGTTGACCGTAGTTTTTCCGTTGTTGGATGGAAAACTACCGATCAAAAAAGTCTAGAATTGTCCCCCCGTGCAGTGAATGAATTCTACCTAGCTCTCCAGCTAGAGCTGAAAATTCACCACCGACAAGACTCGTCCCTTTGGGCCGCCCGGTCGCATGTTTTGAAATTCGCACTAGACTTGTGCGTGGGACTTATTTTAGAGCTTCCTGATTGGACTTAGAGGCGGCAACTCACGAAACGCAAGCAACACATTTCTCTGAGACACATACTCTTTGAAGATAAGACAAACAGCTGTGGATAGCTTGTGCATTCGAAAAGAGTAGTGGCAGGGCACTTGTGAAAATATTACTGAGGTTTATGAAAGTTGGTTAATGTAAAAAAGAGTTTGGGGCTGAATTTTCAACTGCGAGGTGTGAAATAAATGAGAGGTAACTTTCAACAGTTTTGTAAATATTGAAGTCAAAAGAATAGAATAAAAGTAATTGCTCCCACTAATATGTCTAAATTTTTTCCCACAAAAAATTGTCTAAAATTGTTTTTCTTCCTTCAAATATCAATTACATATCCAAAATTTCTTAAATAGATATGAGTCCTTTAATAAATATGTAATTTTTTTGCACTAATAAACTGCCCCAAAGTTTTTCAATTAAGGATTACCGTTAAATTTGGATTACATTAATTATACGTTTTACAACTGTTTGGTGTCTCTAATTGTTCTTTCATAAACCTCACTAATATTCTCACAAGCGCCCTGCCACTACTCTTTTTCGAATGCACCAGCTGTATGTCTGTCCCTTCAAAGTGTATGTGTTTGAGAGAGACGTGTAGCTTGCGTTTCGGGCGTCCCGAAAGTGACGCGTCGCCTCACTGTACAATCAGTGAGCTCTAAAACAAATCCCATGCACATGTCTAGTGCAACTTCAAAACATGCTGTCCGGTCAGGGAGGATGCAGCGGCCACATATGATGTCCTGAGCCATCTAAACAGTGCTGGCAATTCATGAATTGTGCGGTCTCTGCCGAACCCAACACTTTTGCCTAGAAAACTCCTTTTATTTTTGGCGTACGGGATTGCTACCGAGTATACTGCCCTTAAACAATTTTCCGGACCCGAGTTTTAGACCCAGGCTTCCTTGGACGTCTACCTCCGACGCGGGTTTGGGGACCTTATCGCGCAGGCGCGTCTCGCGAGCGGTCCCCTGGTGCGCCTGAGATTTGACTCTCACTTTCTAGCGCAATGTCGGTCTCATATCCGAGAGAATATCTATCTGGGAGAAAGTGAGATCTTGTTAAGGCGAAATATTGTCGGGGGATTAAATTTTACCGGGCATCTGCAGGGTTCTTTATATGCCACAAGAATGGCATGGCTTCTGCTCGAAAATCCGCCCACATCAGCGGGAATCAAACCCGCGCACTGAGGGTTCAGAGGCCGGTAAGCACACCCACCGAGCCCGCGCCTAGAAAACCCTGCGCTACTGCCACGCACGAATGGCATCACCCGGTTGAAAACTACATTAGTCACCCTGCAAGCGTGCAGGAACGCCCATTAAAAATATCTCTTTCCCTCACTTCCAATGAACATATCATTACCATCCACACCTGCCTTCGCTCCCACCCAATGCGCGACCTCTGTTGTGTCCATCAGCGACCTTCATTATGCAGAGCAGGGGGGCGTGTTTTTGATTTTGTTCTCGAAATTTCGAACCCCTCGGCCGCCCATAATGCATGACCGAGCTACTGAGATATTCATGAGGTCCACTTTTAAACAGGAGAGAATGCATTTTGGATAAGGTCGAGCTGGGTTGATAATCATCTTTTTAAATAAACCGCTGGCATATACAGACACTTCATTTGGAGGTAATTCGACTCATTAAAACTTTAGCGAGACACAAAGGGAGAGAGGAGGCGTATTCAATATGCATGCGAACGCTCGTAGAAAGAATGTCGACATTTTTTTCGCGCGTTCGGCGTTCCGAGATTCGATAAACGGCTTGCGGTCGGGTCGAAATTGGTCTTCCAATAGTCGACGAAGCTACATGACGTTTCCCGTGATGCAATATGCATTTCCGGTACATTAACAATAGACCGATGCTGTGCTGTGACCTTTTTCAACCTTGTTTTCTGGACTGTGATGAATGTGAGAGAAAAAAAAGAATGCCTATGGCCGTAAAAAATGAATTTACCCGTTCTAAATATGGATTTATATAAAAGAGAAAGTAGAAACCTTAGAGTTCAACAATATTATAACTATATGATTATAACTAAATAAAGTATTATTAATTATTAAAACTGAATAACGTTTGAAGTAGATGCTGGAAATATTAACAAAGGTCATATTTTGGTAAACAAAATAAATGTAAAAAGGCACCTTTTCTTTTATATAACTTTTTATATAACCAAGCAAATAGTAATTTACGCTTGAAGAATGAAAAGAGTTACATTACGACAGACGTTGCATCTGAAGCAACGATAGGAGAGTTGACACTAAACGCTGATAAATGTTCAAGATTGTGCATATGTGAAATAAAAAGTGACATAATGCCTCATATTACAAACTTAATTGCCTTTGTATTTTCTCGATTCAAGAAGAGGATTTTCTTACTGACGTATGTGTTTGCCATCATTTGTAAGAGAATTAGATCACCTTGATGTGTTCAAGGTGCAATAGTAAGCCGTGGATAAAATTGTTTAGTTGTAAATAAATGAAGCAATTCATTCATTGAGATATAAAATACCATAAAATGTGAAAATATGCAAGTTTGCAATATGCATTTTAGAAAACCCACGTGAAGTCATAGGTCAGTTAATTTCCATTAAATTAGACAATAGTGATAAAAAGAAATACAATTTAGTTTTTTCAGTCCAAGAAAATGGCATCTTACTCGCCGCAGTAAAAGTACTCTTATCTACGCTAAAATTCATGTTAATGGTAAACAATGATATAGATATATCAAGATCTTCTAAGTTGACAATGGGTTGACTACCAGCCCACTCTACGTAAAACACACGACACAAGACACGAAATAAACCAGTTTTTGAAGGAAGCATCTATCAAATAATATCTCTTGATGAAGATTGTCACTAGTACAGGTATTGCTGGCGTTGGTTTGGACCGGGGAGGAGTTACATTCCATTTCAGATTGTGTAGAAGTGGATGATATAAAAAAGTGGATTTAAATTTATTATTTCTTTTCCTCATACAAAAATTGCCAAGGAAATGTGTTCGCTGAGATAAATGAGATAATTTTTTACAGATTTTCTGAAAGAACGTAGTATTGGGACCGGAAAATATAACTCTCAGAAATCTAATCGATGGGTGTAAAAAGAATAAATGTAATACACAAAGAATTGAAATCAACACCAATGGAAGATTATCAGAGAAATGGTTCAATTAGGGGAGGCCGGGGCTAGTTGGGAAAATTTTTAATTATTTAATTTTTGAAGGTTAATAGACCATAATTTAAAACTTATAATAAATGGAATTAATAGAACGGCTCTTTGAATAAATTACAATATAATTGCATTTAAAAAATATAATGTTTTTAAAGATATATAAACAATTTTATGCAGCAGTGTACCTTGACTACTGCATAAAAGCAACTTATTTGTGAAGAATCATTGCACTGTGCATCCATATACAGTATACTATGTTATTGTAGTATTCTTAAACACGAACTATTTATTATGTTGCACTGTCATATGGGAGTATTTTATATCTTCTTGAGCGTTTAGGGCTCCGATTAAAATATGTTCGCTGTTTTCGACAATTATTGGAATACAAGGAAATGCTTGCAATATGCATAATCTAATTCAAGTATTATGCGTCATATACCTTTCGAAACTACGAACAATAAATATCTTTTACAAAACTCCAATGAGTTTCATACACTGAGCCCCAATGTTTTTTAAATTATTTTATTAAAATTGTTCAAAACTATTCCCATATATTAATTGCATAATATTCTAAAGAAGTATTTCCATTAATCTTGGGCGGATGGCATTTGAATAATTTAACATCCTAAAAAGTGTCATTTCTCTTGAAAGAATGTATTGTCAAGTGTCCCTTTAAATTGTCGCCACCCTCCTCCTGTAATGCATTCTGAATTTACCTCTGATTTACGTTCACTATTAGAACAATGTGGGCACTACGTTGGGGAAATAAAAATATAAACATTTTTTTTCTTCAAATTTTCATCTGAGTTTATAGAAAACGTATGGTTATTCTTTGGACTTTCTAAGAACAGTGGTAAAATTCTGAAAAACGTTTATCAAAAATACTTTTTTTGTATTTCATCATTTTAAACAACTTTTTTCGTTACAAGAAATCTTACATGAAATATCTTACTGCCCAGATTTCGACGTGTTTGCCGTTTATGGCACAAATATTTGCACACTTTCATCACACATTCAGCCAATCACAGCAAAAATAATTTGCTACTGAGTTTCGTATTATGAAATACTACAATTAACTTAGAATGAAGTAGTTAAATTTTCTTCCTGGTTTCGGATCTTGTTGGAAAACGTGTTGTTGAGTGGATATTACTATTTATTATTTCTAACAACCTGGATTTATAAATGATATAAAACCATATATGTGCGCACAAGAGGGGGCAGAGTGACCACGGACCCCAGAAAATTTCGAAAGAATGTCTTAACCATACATCATAAAATATTTTTTGTTATTAACGTTGCTAAACATGCACTTAGCCCCTTAGCAACCAATCATCTAAACAACGGACATAGCAACGGACATTAAAATGCTCAAGAGTCCATTAAAAATGTTTTAGCGGACTTTTGGGTTTAGATTTTATCAATACTCATAAATCTTGGGATAAATATGACGTTTGCTCAGAACACTATTTTTGGGAAGAAATGTAAACAAAATTTATTTTTACAATTATTGTATGCTATCAAAATCTCTTCGTTAATGCCTTGAACATTCTGTTTTGTTCGCTAACCCCAAAATAAAACATTAGCTTTCTCGTAAGTGGTTAGAAATTTAGAAGGCTCAAGCTAGAATTTGCAGCTTCTGCTTCCTCCAGAATATCATCTGGTACGAAAATATCCTCTGAAACTTCGAAATTTCCGGACATTTTTGCTCAATCAACTTGTATTAGTAGAAAAAGTATTCAACTGTTGGATCATAAACAAAGCATTCAGTAACACCAACCCTTGACACAGAAAATGGAGAGTAATGACAATTCGTATCTTCTGAAAGTGATAAATGTTTATTTTGAATACGTGATAAACTAGAAATAACAAAATAAACTTCCGCTTCCGGCTTCGTCCATACAGACTCATTTAGAGGACTCGTGACGTAAATAAGTACAATTTGTGTAAATACGATCAATTCCTCATTTTTCCTCCTACTTTAACCTGACAACTGGATGAAGTGATACACATCATTTAGGGAAGAGCCCATCATGCAACGCTGTAAATGGTTCAACATAAAAGCAATTATATTTATTAATTGTGTATTAAAATTCAATTATCCTTCTTTCATTATTTCTTTGTAAAATATGTCATGTGTAAATAAAGTTTAATGGGAAAAAAAGGCCCACAGAGACCCAGCAATGTTGTTGGTCACTCTTCTTGTATTAGTCTGTGCACGCCTGTGGAAAATAATAGTTCCATTCGCTTACATTGGTTTTCTGGGTTTGTCACTTCCAATTCGTTATAGTAACTTCAACAACAGAAAATACATCCCAACAGCGAAGGAAGTTGAAACCTTACATTCAAGGCCGCCAAAGCTGTCCCTCCGAGTCGAGCGCAGCAACCTTCAAAATCACTGTTCAGTTGTCAACCGGGAAGCTAAATAGTGGCGAAATACGTCTACATTTATTTCACTTTCAGAGAATACCAATTGAAAATGAAACATAAGTTAATTAAGTTACCTGCAATGTTTGAAAAAATATAATTTGGTCATGTACTATTCGGTATAATAACATAGCTTGGTGTTAAAGAAAGCTTGAAATGTGTATTATAGAGTATATTTTTTCCAATAAAGTATTACAGAATCCTTCAACGATACACTCAGTATTTTTAGTAGTAAGAGCAAGTGATGCTTGTTAAATACTATTTATTGATATAAACACCATCAATAGTTATCTTTTGTATTGCACGTGGAGTAACACTACTAGACTATTATTCATTGATGACATTATTTTTCCCTGGCCAACACTTTCTTAAACACAAGCAACTACACCTTACAAACATTCGGTGAGAAAAATCAAGCTTTGTTTAAACACTTCGTTTTTTTCGAGGGGGATCAGTAAGTAGTCATTCTGCAAAACTAAGCCCTTAATCACTAATGATTTGAAAATGAAGTAGTATCAATGTTTGTGAACAGTTTCATCGAAATAAACGGATGTGAGAACAACAGGACCGTCAGACAATCAAATGCGACTAAGATTGTACGGTTTGTATCATTGTACAAACGCACATTCAAGCACAAAAAATAGTACAATTGAAATCACCATTATATTGTGAGCTTACCTTCTTTATTTTTAGAAGAAACATCATCTTGCTGACTTCTCAGACGTGACGCACACTTCATTTTCATCACAGGTAAAACTTTTGTCTTCCATGCTCACCATGTGGTTCCGTGCTTCTGAGCGCAAAACTTGCACTGCAAATCACGTGACCATTCATTTGTTCGCTCAACGGAAACTCCCGAACTCGTACGAAGGTTGTCGAATTGGCAGAGCGGGATTTTCGGTCGTGAGAAAATCTTAACAACCAAAACTGGGAAAAGAATAAATAAAAATCACTGAATAATTTTCAATTTCAATTTTAGCAGACATTCATATAAACGTTTAAGTGCCTTAAACTAATAAATGAGTTTAATATGATATTAGGTATTTGAATCAGCTGATTTAAAATTATCATTTATAGAGATTTTTAATTTTAATATATTTTTTATTTCCTCCGATTCTATATACGTATGTAGAGAGTACGAAGTATATACGTAATGCAGACAAAGTCAAGTAATACTTCAAAAACCTATTTCAATGTTTTGAAGAAAATGCCCGTACTTTGATACTAAAAACACATCTCCTTGATATGATAATACATTTCCGTCAATGTCACAAGCATGTTTTTAACGTCTTCTCTTCTTTCTTTACATTATTATATTAGTGTGCTAATTTTGCATCCAGTGACGTAAGAATCATACCTCGCTGGTCCGGGTCGCTAAGGCTTAAGAGTCCTACCTGAAGGGACGCGGGTTCGACTCCCACCCGGGGAACGGGTGTTTGTATGTGTTCATATACCATTACCGTTACCCCCAGTATTACTTACAGTGGTCGCTAAATGAATTTAGTGATTGAAAAACAACATTATCTAATTTTTTAAAAAAAATACCTACCTCTAAGGACATGAAATCCTGATTTTAAAAGCCTAGGAAATATGTATGGTTTTCAAGATATTCTCGGTGGATTCATGTAATGAAATGAAACGTGTGTTGTGAGTTGCATATAGGCATATTGTTTCTCTTATATCATAATCTGAGAGCTATTTTTTTCATTTTAAATCTGCCTAATGCAGAATAAGGTACTGTATTTTTTGTGTTTCTTAGTGCATAAATTATTATGGTCAATAGATCCTTTAAAACAGCACATGTTATAACTCGAGCGTTGGTAGTGTTTCTTCCCAGACGTACTTCGGGATCTGGCACCGACCTACTCATCGGCTTGGGTTTTCCCTTTCCAGGTATCTCCCCCAGCGGAGCTCCGTCAAGCTCTAAGCTTCCCCCACACGTGGAAGTGTATTGCAAGTAAGTGTATTGTGTAGGGGGGTGTTGTGTAGGGCGTGAAAGGGTGGGTATAAGTGTGTGTCTGTGTGTGTGTGTAAGGAGAGAGGAAAGGACAAAGACAAAGGAAATATCGCGAGTTCTCTTTGGACCGTATTGCTGTGGGGTCCTGCTATGGTATTCGCCTGGTATTAACCGGAGAAACCATGAAAAATTACCAATCAAAGCAGCCAACCGCTGAAACTCTCCTCCACACAGTGGTTGAATTCGATACACCTATACCCTTCGTGTGTAAAATCAGCCACCATCGGACCTCGAACTCCGGACCCTTCAGATCAGTCATGCAGCAACAGCAACGAATGTTCCCTGAATCAGCACACCAGCATCATAACACCAGCATCATGATCTTTTAATCAGCATCATAATCGTTTAATGTAGACCTAGGTCAGGGCTGTCCAATTTAGAAGGACGTTTGGGCTACATATCAAGTTCCGGTTAAGCCGCGGACCGCACCGAAATTTAAGATGATTTTTATCCTAAGTACTAAGATCATACTGAAACAAATATATATTAGATACGACTTTTATTCGACATACTTAATGATTAATGAACATAAAAAGAGAAAATTAACATATCATTAAATAAAAATAAGATGAATTGAGCAAGTGTATTGTATTTGGTTGGTACAATAAATTTTTTCAAAGCAGTCGCGGGCCCCACAAAATGATCCGGTGGGCCGCATACCACCCGCGGGCAGTCAGTAGGAAAGCTCTGACCTAGGTAGAATGAATATTCCATATTTAGCAGTACCATATTTATAGTTTTCGGACGATGATTAAAAATGATTAAAAAAGCCCCATATTTCCTTAGCGTATTATGTACCGACTGAGATGGGTCAGAGTAATATCTGTTGCCACTGCAAGATCTCTAAACAGGAAGTACAAGGATTCAATCCCCGAAGGTGATGGGTTTTCGACACCAGCTACAAAGTTAGATCGAATTCACTCAGTCAGGAGGAGAATTCTAGTGGCCGATCTCTCCGTAGTTTTCCGTGTTTTTATCGATCTGTACCAGGGGAATACCGGAGCAGTATAAATGTGGGCATGGGTCGCGCGCCATCTTTCCTTCCTCTTCCTTGTCATCTCCGTACTTACACACACACACACACACAAATTTATATTTACTTGCCCAAATGTCGGGATAAGCTTAGAGCTTGTCTGGGTGGAGAGATACCCCATTGAGGGAGATATCTTGAAGGGGAAAACCCAGCTAGCTACATGTGACCTTCCAACGTGGAAAGATCTCCTACATTTCCTGGAATGTAACATATACAACACACACGAGAACAATGAACATAACCGTTGACGGTTCCGAAACAAATAATCAACCATCACGTATTATCCCAAAACATTTCGCATGACGTTCAGAAATGGATCTTCCAAGTTTTCAACAGTTAATCAATTGGTGAAGGTCAAGTAACCATCAGGTGAAGTAATTAAATGAAAACAAATTCTCTGCGCCAGAATGAGAACTAAGAACTTGGTTCACTATGTCAGGTAAGAGAACTTGGTTCCTTTATCCTACAATCACATTTTTATAATTTTCTTGAAACTGGACTTGGTCTGTCATGATTGTGAACCCCTCATACAGAGAGAGCATTATTCAGAAATACTTGTAGGGAGACGCTTCAAACTGGAATTGGCATCCCCTCAAGTACTTCCTGGATTCCCTGTTTCGCTCCCAATTTACCTTGAGCAAAAATAAGCGGTTGCTTAGGAACACCCATGCAGGGGGTTTCGCACCTTCGAAAATATTTTACAAAATATTAGACATAAATGTCATGAAGTTTGTTTTTACCGGTATAATAATTGTTAATTAAATATTCTTCTGTTCTAAAAAGTTTGTTTTTAAACATTAAAAATTATATTTAACTCCATTTCAACATTATTTATTATAAATTATTTTTAAATTTTAAAATTATGTACAAAGAATTACGATACTTTTTCCGGAGGGTAGTCCTAACACGATTTTATGTTCAGGGGTTTTGAAATACTTAAATACGGCCATCTAGCTGTGTAGAATCCCCATAATGTCAGGTGACGTCTCGCTTTGGCCGCCTTTTGCACTGCCTTGAGACGAAAGAGCTTCACTTTCTTAAAGAAGGAGGCAGCACCGGTCGAGCAGGGTCCCAGAAGTGGAGGTGACTGTGAAAGCGGGCATGGCAGCGGAAGTGGAGACGTAAGACCAGAAACAGATGGCGGATTCGCGGTGGACTTCTGGGTCGGATTAGTACGTTGAGAAACCTGAAGCATAACCGTACAATGGCACTCTTTTACAGCTTTGAAGTAATAATCACGTAATCAAAGTTAATATGAAAAAACTGCAACAATTACAATTATCAAAATTCAATGTTATACTACGTTTATACTTCATTTTACGAGTAATTATGTACCAAATACGTTTTGTAAGATGTTTAGGTACAAATATCGTACGTTTAATACACTTTGTACGATTTTAAATACACTATAATATTCGTTTAAATTCAACTATTTATCCTCCAGTAGGTGTCAGACTAACTTTGGTAGTAATTTATAGACTTCCAGGAAATATCACAACCCGTAGGTTTTAATAACTTTTATAAAAGTTATTTCATTTTCTGAAAGTTTGACTTGAGATAAAAGTTTATTAAAAATAATTGGGGGGGGCTTAAGCATATGCTTAGTTTTCCTCTGCATTAATCCACTTCTGGGGAAGTTGCCGATGATCCTTTCAATCTAGCCGGGTGAATTTATAGACTCGTGCTGAAGAATATCATTTCGTACTTCCAGGACACAATCGATTTCTAGACGCCTCATTTATGAATTTCTCTCAAAGTCGCTGAAAGACAAACGACTATTTCTACGACTTGGGGAGAATGGGATCTTTGGGACTGGAAAATCAGCTCAATACCAAATGTGAAGGTATTTGGGAAAAAGGATCGCGCGCGATCTGTTGCTGGGTTGTAAGGTACTGCTCTGGCTACCGTCAAGATTTTACATTAAACATATCGTAGTCTTATTAGGAACTATTGTCACAGATAATAGTACAAGGATTAATTCATTCTTATAACAAATGCAAAATACATGGAATTGAAACTTTCAATTGCATTTATAATTTTCCCGGAGATCATGAATTAATAACGAATTGAACTACATATTTCGCAGCCTTGTAGCAGCCTAGCCTGGTATGTTTTTTTATTGATTGAGTACTGATTTCGGACGCATCAACTGCTAAGATCATTATTCTCGTAAGTGTAGTGCATGTTTTTATTATGGGAGATGGCAGTGATCTTCCCCTACCGGGTGACGAGATCCAGTGCCGACCTATCCGCTCTGCTCCGGCATTCGTTTGGTATTGACCCGAGAAACCTCGAAAAATTACCAATCGCAGCCGACCACAAAAAATCTCCTCCAGAAAACCGATGAACTGGACCTAGCTATCGAGCAGATGTCGAAAATCCTGACACCGTCGGGATTCGAACCGTAGAGTCCACCGGACAGAGTCACTGTAGTAACATCAGTTGATGCTCTGAGCCACCTCAGTTCATAGCATAGTATGGTATTCAAATACCAACCCTATTAATATTGTTGCAGAATGCGTAGGCGTATCTACGGTATGGCAGACGTGGCCCGAACCATGGGCGCCGGACACAGGATCACTAGTTAGAACTAAAACAAATAACAACCACCCTAATTTGAAGTATTCTGACAGAGGCGCTATTTCTATTGTGGCTATGATTGATCGATAGTGATTCTGAGCGCGTCAACGGTGAAGGTATTCAGTCCCGTAAGTGTAGTGTATGCTTTCCACGGGAGGTGACGGTGGTCTTCCCCCACTGGATCGCGAGATCCAGCGCCCACGGGGTTTTTCCCAACCAGGTATCTCCTACCAGATGGGCCAAACTGTCAGGACAAACTCTCAGCTCCCGACTGGTATCCCGGCATATCTGCATGTACGTAAGAGGTGAGGATAGGACAAGGAAGTGGAAGGAAAGACCGCTGTTCGTGGCCCGTTTGTTAGAGTACTTGCTCCGGCATTCACCTGTTGTTGATCGTAGAAACCACGATCAGAGCAGCTGGCCACTAGAATTCTCCAGACAGCGATTGAATTCCATTTAGCTAATGTCGAATATCCTGCCACCGTCGGGACTCGAACCTAGGACCTCCCGGTTAGAGGTACTGCAGTGACATCAGATGATACCCTAAGCCACCTTTCCCGGGCTGTGCTTGTCTTGAGTGTCACTGCCAGAATGTCACAATTATTGAAACTACGGCAGCCCACCAACTCTGTGGTCACGGGGTAAAAGTTAAAGTCAAAGATCTTAGTTTGGAGAAAACAAGGGTTAGATTTTTGAGCCTCCGCTTGTTCCTACGCTAAACGCAATTTTTTAATGTTTTTTTCTCGGTAAGTTGGCAACCTTTGAATTCGGTCGTTTTACTAAAATAAAATATAAATACTAAACTTGTAGTTTCAGTACTTAACCCAATTTTGCCAAAAACTGACTTAAGAACTTTTACCCCGTGACCACAGAACTGTTTCACGCCTTCCGTCCGCCTTGTGCACCCGTCTCTCCACACCGTGGCCTTCCCCTCCCCTCCCCTCCCCTCATTTCCCCTCTTTCGCCACTCCCCTCCACCGAGCGCGGCAGGCAGACGGCGTCCTCTCCCCTCGAGAGCGCGGGGCCGCTCGCCTGGCCTCCGCCTGGGCTCGGCTCCGGCGACGGGAGCGCCCCACGTCGACACTTTCTTACAACTTTCTTCTTCTCGCTCCTCCGTGTAACTCCGCCGGCCGCCGTCGCCGCCGCCCAAGACGCTGGCGCTCCAAGACGCTGGCGCTCTTGGCTTTTCTTTTCCGCCGCCCCGCGTCTTATTAACTCGCCGCCGTCGCCGATAGATGGCGCTGCAAGCGCGGAAAAATCGCGTCGCGTCGCCCTGCGGCAGGCGGGGGCCGCGTGTCGCGCCAGTCGAGAGCTCGCCCTTGAAGGAGTGACACGTGGTCTCTCTGCGCTCCACAGCTGCCAAATGATTTTCGACGTTATAGTGCGATATTTCTGTGGTCACGGGGTAAACGTTCTTAAGTCAAAAATCTTAGTTTGGAGAAAACAAGGGTAAGATTTTTGAGCCACCGTTTGTTCCTAAATAAATAAATGTCTTTATTTGTAGCGAGGCTCAGGTCATTTAGCCTGCTCTTCCGCCTAACCACTTTCAACATTTTATTATATTAGTGCATAATAGAAGGAGGTCATTCAATGAGAAATACGTACGCAATTTGGGTGAATGTTTTCTCACGTAGAAGAAAGGAATGAAAACGAGGGAGGAAAGAGTTGGTGGAGGAGGAATGCTGTCACAGCATTTGTATGTTTAAATTCATCAATTTCAAGTTAGGGATGTCATTTAAAAATGAATCCCAAATATATTAAGTTTAACTACGAGATTTTACTCAAAATTTAAAGAAATTATCTTTCTGTGACTAGGCAAGATACATATTGAAGAGGATTTGAAAGAGAGTGTATAAATCGATGAAGTATTAATGTGTACTTCCAATTGTTTCAAAGAGGTTTAGTAGAAGCTATGATTGCATACGTATTACTGAAATACCCCTAAATGAAAACTAGAAAGGGAGGGAATCTCGTCAGCATACAAGTGAAACACATCAAGTCAAAAGTTCAAGTCCTAAGAGAAACGGAGAACATTGAAAGATAATGGTGAAATGATTTTACATGTATTTCATAATAGTAATAATAAGGAAATTGGCAATAATAAAAGAAAGTATTATCAATCTATTTAGTAAAAAAAAGTAAGAACGTGGAAAAGATCAATTAAGTTTTAGGAAATGTTTACAATGTAAAAATATTCTCCAACCTAGAAAATTGGAAATTTTAAAAATGTAGGAAATGTTAACCATTTAGAATATTCCCAAGACCTGAAAAACCGACCCGACATCCCTCACCCGTAAGCCAACGATTAACGTTACATTTATTCCTGGAACTGCAAACAAGGTTCCTACGCTAAACGCTACATTTTTATGTTTTTTTTCTCGTTAAGGATGCAACATTTGAATTTGGTCGTTTTACTAAAGTAAAATAGTAGTTTCAGTACTTAACCCAATTTTGCCAAAAATTGACTTAGGACATTTTACCCCGTGACCACAGATTTGTAACTTTGACCCTCGAGGCCTGTCTTCATGTCACAGTATTTCGCGTCTTTCTCAGTCGTATCGCTAGATATCGGAATCGTATTAAGCAGCACTTGCGATCATGCGACTTCTAGCGGCACGATCGAGAAAGACGCGAAACGCCGTGTGATCTTCAATCGTGGCCATTGGGGCATGAGGGGCGGAGTTGTAAAAAAATCGCAATATAAAATCCTATTTAAACCTAGCCCATTGTGCCGTGGATCATTTTTAGGAAATAGTTATGAACGTCATTAGAGAAAATAGGAAAGAATGTAAAGCAAGTCAACTCTAAGCCAAATTAATAATTTTTATCATATTACAACTTCTAAAAAGCTCAACCGAAGAGGACAAGTCGCACTGTCCAGAATAAGATCAGGCCAAACACAAATAACACATCTCTACTTAATTACCAAAACACCCCCTCCACTTTGTGATACTTGTAACACTAATTTAACAATATACCACATAATAGAAAACTGTCCTAAATTCAACAATGAAAGAAAGTTTATTAATCTAAATAAACCTTTAGATACCTTATTGTATTCGACCAAATATCAGAACCAATTGATCAAGTTTTGTGAAAATTGTAACGTCTTTAATGACATATGATGATATTGTACAATTAAGTTATGTATTACATAAAATATGTAATACAATGTTAATTATATATATATGTCATGACATTTTTGTTATTATAATTATGGATAAAATTATAATAGTATAAACAATGTAGTCGATAATAAACTTAGCTGTTGATGCGACTGAAAATAAAGTAATTAAAAAATTAGGTTATTAGTAAATCGTTTGTAAATCAAGGCGATGGCCCAGAATTTGTATTCGTATTTAGCCATTATATATCTCGTAAAGGGCAATTGGCCTCGGCCCCTTTAGATCCCGGGTTTCCTAGTTGGTCACCTAATCAGGATATTGGTTCAGTGGTGAAATGTCGTTGGCATTTAAAATTAAATGTATTCGGTCAGCGACACCGGTTTAGCGGTCGTGGCCTTTCAGAAGAACCATCCCAGCATTTGCTTGGATGACCGACGGAAACTACGAAAACCCTGCCAGGATGGCCGGCACGGGGATTGAACCCTGGCCTTCCGAATGCTTCGAAGTGCAATATTTACGAGTAGGTAATTGTGAATGTTATTTTATGAAGAAATTTGAGAAATCTTAGCCCCAATTCAAGCCACTTAAAATTTAACTTTGATGATATGTTCTTCTGATAGTCATGTTCGGAATTCTACATCTTTCACTTTCGTATATCTAAAAATGTTCTTTCAACAAGCATTTTAGATCGCTAATTCAACAAATATTCACTGTAGTTAATTTTTATCTTTCGCATCTTCTTGTGTGGATATAAATCTTACAAGTGTGACCTAATTAACCAAAATCTATTCATTAGTCATAAAATAGTCATCAATAAAATCTCGTACGAGTTCGTGTAATAATAAACTGGGTATTCCTTAACCCCAATGACGACAATTCTGGAATTCCCTATATTATTGTTTTTATCTTTTAATTCTCGGAAGAGCTCCATTATCATAGCAACTGGAGAAAAATCTGGTGACCTTAATCCCCGAGTGATTAGAATGTATTCACATTGAAATTTGTCCTCTGAAAGAACGATAAATGTCAATGGAGCATTGATGATATGCGGTCAGTTACACTACTCACTGGTTAGTGATCGGTTCTTTGAACAATGTTTTCAGTATTTATTTGAAGATAAATGTTTCCGCCTATTTAGATAAATTATTACAGTTTTTGAGTTTTGTTTGGTGTAAATCTACATGTAGAACTATGTTTGTGTTGCCTGCGTAAGTTTTATGAAGTACTTATATACGTAAATCAGTTAAAATTATACTTCTTACTTCGCAAGTTTGTGAAAACAGAAATCGTGTAAGTAATATTGAATATTATATTTTTACATACATGCACAGAAGAGCAGGATAACTTGTTTTTCCAACTCAGAGCCGTGTTTCTTTAACTCTTTTGAAGAAGTGTTTAACAACTTTTTAGCAATCTATTAATATTTTAGCATATACACAACTTGAGTCTCTGTCTTTCAGCATTAGCAACTAGCATTCGTCGAATGCCTGTGAAGTTCAATTAAACAATAATTTAAAAATTTACTAGTGTTAACTGAATCCGGCGTAGGTATTCATAGGATATACATTTATTTACAAGCAAACGTCTTTTTCATTAAGACGTTCATTCACTTTAATACAGAAAACTACATTATTCTTGTTATTAGGTAGACATAGCCTGCGTAGCATAGTATTTTGGTAACCTGCATGTATTCGTGTGTATGTGTTTTAGGGATTTCAAAGACCCTAAAGAGCATTTTGATAATTGTGAAGGTTTATACAGAAATGATCGATATCTTACTCAATTCTTCTCGACAAGAATTTGTTGATACCAATATTAGGCGAATCCTTTGGGAATATTTTGGAAAAATTATTGTTAATTAGAACTATTGTTTAAAGAAGCGTTCAATGGATATTTTTTGTGACATTCTTGTAACTCGACAATGGAAGAGTCAGGAAAATACATAATATTTAAAATTTCATTTTAATACAATTTCTTTCACCGAATTTAAAAAAATATACAAGTTACTCCCGGAATCAACACGCCAATTAAGTTATTAACGTCATTAGTCAGATGTAGGACAAATAATGGGCGCAGGAAATACCCAGTTCTTTATTTAACTGATACTCTGCATGTTGCATAATTTTCGTAATACGCCTTTCCGTAAGAAAAATTCATACGAGTATAAAGAACTATCTTTGCATTGAATAGAGGTATTGATACGCCACATTTCACCAGAACTCATTCATTTGTTGCTGTACGATTGGATTCTGTATCAGGCCGCTGCTTTGTCTGACTTCTGATTGTGTTACGTGGATATAAGAGTACAGTTTTACGAAACATAATACGTAGTGTAATACAAACGCAAAAAGTCTTATTAGCATGATTCCACATTGACAAGTATGAAGGCGAAACTGAAAACAAATATTTATTTTGAAGTTCTTTTTTAAATTTTCTACTGAGTAATAAAGTCCATCTCATTAAGGAATTAACAATATTGCAATAACTACCATAGTAAAACTGATTTCCGTAATCAATAATGTTATACACAGATACTGAGAGTGCATTTTTGCTACGTTTTACTATAGAGTAATTTCTTTTTTAAGTGGTTGAGAATGAAATAAATTGGCCACCTCACTACCTCAGAGAAAAATCATCTTTGTTCTTATGTGTTGATTCTTCACAGACGGTTATACAAAATATTGTACGTGGTTCATAAATGGCAGTCAGCTTAGCCGTGCGCCATTTTTCTCGTTTTGCAGAAACGGTTTTTACATTTACGGCTTTTAAGGTTTTGCAAAACATTCATCGCCAAGTTGTTGTAGCTTTTAAAACTAAAATGCATTGGATTCAGTAACTTATGGCCTACAAATAAAAGTGGTATTGATCACCGTAATATGGTTTTATTTGAGTACTATTTCCAAATAAAAATATCGAATGCAAATGAATAAATATTGATTTTCAGAGTAATTTTTCAAGGAAGCAATAGGATATTATTTTGTACAGAACCGTTTTTCTTACAGAACAAAACCTAGAACATCGAAAAATATCTTGTGGCTTAAAACTAAAAATAACAGCAGTTTGTAAAGAACGTATATTTTTTTAAACGGATTTGAACAACCGAAACATAAGGGAATTAATAGGGAAAGCTGATTTTTTTCTGAGATGGTTGAGCGACCAATCCTGACCACTTAAAATAGATTGACCCTACAGAGAGAAAGAGTCAATAATGTAAGTCTTGGGCGTCTTTCCCACGAATCTTGGCATACGTTCGTTTAAATTAAGTTTCCCGACTGTCAGTATTAACTGTGAATGTTCTGTTATATTAAGGGTGAATGATGTCTGATTACTTTTACAAGGTGGAGGAGTCATTCACAATTGATGATTTCGAGAACTCTTGAGAATTGGTAAGAAAAAAAATATGACTGCATCTCCGAGTAATATTCCAGTATTCACTCAGTATAGCAATAAAATTTAGACTTAAAAATCCAGTACTGTACTGTAATGCTACGAGAAAATGAAGACTTGAAGAGAATGGTGATGTTTCTATATTTGTCCCAAGTATGTAGATTAAAAATATTGCAATTTTGGAATAAAAAATAACATTGTTTCATGAAGAAATGAATATTCAATTTTTTTGAACTCATGACCCTTGATGCCAAGTTTGTGAGTGGTTTTTGCGATATTATTTATCATATAACGTGTTACTATCTCGCGTGAAAAACGATTTGTTTTCCCCTTTCTTATCTCCCTTCTCTTCTAAATCAGATAACGTACGTAACATCTTTACGTCAAGGTTAACCCGTTACATAGTGTTTAAGCTTTATTTAACATCCTAATTTTAATTACGTTTGATTGATTACGTACGACCCATTACGTTAAATGGATTCATATATCTTTGATCGCAATAACAGAATTATTTTTAAAATTATGTCAACAATAATGTGAAATTTGTGCTCTTTATATGTAGAGAAATTCTAATTTTCAATGAAATATTTGAATAGTATAATTATTCATTATATTATTCAGCTTCATCATTAACATATTTTAGAAGAAATGCTTGAACAATACGTTCTGTCGCGAGTACAGTACGTTTGCTAACTGAAAACTATTTTTAAATCTTAATAATATTTATGTACGTCTATTATCTTGTTTGTTTAGTGGTTATTATTTCACGATATTAATAAAACAGACACTAAAATATTTTTAGAAATGTATTCCTTTTTTTGACGTTTGCGGCCTTTCTTAAAAATATATGGTTCAGGGTTGTTGAAAACACTTCATAAACAACCAATTAGTCGGCTAGATGATGTTAGCTACTATATACACTTGATCGGTGTTTTTATAACAACCACAATGTTTTATTAAAATGCTGACTGGCTTTGACCTGCACTGTAGAGTTTTGAGAAAAAACAACAACTATAGGGACGAAGAGTTAAAATAAGAATGACAGAAAGAATAAAGAAATTAAAACATATTTTAGTAGTCTGTTTCACTTAAGGTCAGGAAACCATTTGCATCAAAATTATACCGATTACTGAATTTCAGGTTACCAAGATAATGGCGTCTTACCTACGATCTTCAGGAACGATGTTTACGTTTTACATAATGCTTTTCAATATTACTTACGCTACCACGATTTAGCGTATCCAGTTTCAAGAACTTCACTGAAAGCAACAGAGAACCCTGCAAGGTATAGTGCGCTTAAATCAACAGTTGGAAATCATAATAACTTAAGGTCAAAATTCATTATCTAAATAAATTCAGTTTAAACGTTATTCAGGACGTCATGAAGTTGTACAGGGCACCAAATGGTCTTAGTAGTGGTCAAAGCAAGGATTTGATATACGCTTTTACCACTTTTGTTCGTAAAAATAATATATTAAGTTTTAGTTACTCTAACTGTAATAATACATACACTTGTTTGAATTTCTGCTCTACGACTCTCAACAGACGATAATGCTGAGTTTTGTGAGGTCAATTCTATAGCGTTAGAGGTTTCATGGAAAATTATTCGTTTGAAGAACAGTACAGAATTGCCATGGTGCAGCCGTCTTGAGTTACTAAGAGTCAATGACTTATCTTAATTTGATTGTAACATGTTAATAAAAGCACAAAACAATGAAGGAATAAAACTCCCTAACTCATTTTGATATAAACAATTTTAAGAATAATAAGTGTTTAAAGTGGTCTAGAAACAAATTTACTCTAAGCGGCCTCCATACTTTTTCGTTAATTGTCAAAGCGATAATTCTTACATATTTTTAACACTTCAGCAATCGTGTACCTACATAGGACGCAAATTTTAAGCATGAATAATTGCTCTACCTTAAAGCATAATTGACATTTTACGAAATGGTTATTAATTGCGCAAACAATTCACATTTGTTTTTAAAATTTGAAAATTTGAGAAAATGTATTTAAGAAAAGAGACGTTTAAGAAGTGAAATAAAAGTGATAAGAGGTCTTAATCGTTCATGATATAATTTCAAGTTGCAGACATCATCAAACTCCGGCCATGAATACGCTAGACTTTTCTCGTAATTCCCATCTTTTGGCTCAGAAAACTAGAAAACAATCATACGTATCTAATGATATCATCTACATTAGTAACAGCAATTTATCGGGTAAGTCAACTTGAAACCTCTACCGCTATAGAATTGACCTCACAAAACTCAGCATTTTCATTAGTCAGCAAGTTAACTCTTGTGATATTTTTATTCGAGTTCCTGAATTGTCAACGTGCCATCAATACTACTTTTTCTAGAAATACGTAGCGTTCGAGCAGGAAGTTCAGGAAGAGCGTGGAACTGCCCATGCAACAGATTTTGTTCACTTTTCTGTTTAAAAGAGATACAAATCAAATTCCATATGTTGCAGGCTGATCCGGAGGACACGTCAAGTTAATGCTATCAGCACTTCGCACATAGACAACAAACATCCTACAACAGTAGAAGAGGGCTTTGAAGTGTTGGCTACACATGCCTCTGACATGTCAACAATAATAGAAAGCTTGAAAAATGCATTCAAACAACAATGTCCAATATATAAGATGGACCAGTTTTCCATGGAATTACTATTTATCTCCTCCAACTCATATTCATTCAGATGTGAGGGAAATGTTTCAGCAGTGCAAACGTGGAGAATTTTACCCTTGTGAAGAGAATTTGACATTTCACGCAGCTGTAAAATATTTGAATCGTGGGCACTTTCCAACAGTCGCTGTCTTTTGGAAATGGTAATTACATAACATAAATGCAAATATCATAATGTGATTTGTACATGTCGCCCCTCTCATAACATCTACTACATTGTTAGCACACTATTTGTACTACCTCTCGTAAAATAACATTTATAATTTAATGCAAAAGTCTTTTTCAAAAAGATATGGCGGAAATACAAGATATCTAAAGAAATTTCAATTTAAATTGCACAAAAAACATGTCTGACAGGGAATACTAACATACAACTCGAGAAATTCTAATGTGTCGTAGAACTTACTTTGGAACATGCTCGAGAAATGTGTTAAGTATCAAATTTCAGTGACGAGAAACTGTCTTCTGTTTTACAAGGTTTTGAATGGAAACCAATTTCGTAGGTAGCATTTTCCTATTACTGTTTTCATTTTTGTTAGAAAACTTCTTTCGTTTTTCACTGGGAATAATAAAGTGTCAGTAAAGTTAAAGTTTTTTCTAGTAAACAATATATAACAGCACATTTTTCTTAAAAAGAAAACTAACCACTTTCCAGTATTGTAGGCAGCCGTACAATCGTTATATAAAATTGTTTCGGTCTGATAAGTCGAGTTCAATTCAACAAGCAATATTCAAATCTTACACACACACACACACACACACATACACATACACACACACACACACACACACACACACACAATGTACCTACATCCTAGCAGACCACGTTAGTCACAAATTTAAGATTTGGATGCTGGAGTAACCATAATTTTAATTCTTTGCATAACTTTTCTAATATTTCTGATAATTTAATTTCAGTTGGAATTTTGTAATATTTTGGACCTTTATATTGAAATTATTTTCTAGACATTTCTTTATTGTCTTTGGAAATCTAATTTTATTGCACTTTTTCATTTTGCACTTTTTCATTTGGTAGTTTTGCATTTTAATGCGTTAGTTACTACAAAAAGTAAAAACTTGGTTATGGCGAATATTGCAATAAATATCAACCGCCCTGAAACGCACAAAGTTTCCAAAGACGCCTCGCGCGTTTTCGTAGCATAGTGCTTGCGTAGCATAGTGCTCCGTCCAAGGATGCCGCCATCTTGTGCGCTATGTTAACATTTACTTAATGTGTGTTTAATCTGTGTTACTTGGTGTCACTTATGATGGGAAAAACACTCACATCATGTGTATGACTAAATTCTCTACATATTAAAAATTTTAATCTACTATTGTGGTTTGAATCCTTGGAACTTTATCATGGATATACCACAAAATCTCTGCTGCCACCACAGAATTTATTATTTCCATGGTTTCTACGATCAATATTAGGCGAATGCCGAAGCAGTACGCTAACAAAAGGGGCTACGGACCTCGGGCGACTTTTTATTGACATATTCTCACCCTTTACTTTTAAATTTAATTGGCCGTGCAACCACATTGACCATAGGAGACCAGTCGGGAACCGACCACGAGAGACGACTCAGGAGCCTATATTGCGAGCAAAACTTCTGCCGGACGTGATAGCCGGGAGTGGGAGAGAACGATATTGCCACTTACTCGGGCGGCAGACACGTGGTCGTTCTTGCGTCAGATCAGCTGTTGATGCAATATACGTCCAACTTATTGTATTTTTTGGTAGAATTGTTATAATGACACTAGGTTTATTTGATGAAATTCTATTAACAATTTTATCGCAGTCCCTTACACTATAATCCTGCCAAAGCAAGGACTAACGAAACATTTTTTCATAAGCAAATGAAAGTAAGTACAGCCGAATACGCGTTTTAAGAAGGAAGTTGCATAGTATTCATATGAAAGATTTATAAGAGAGAAGTATCTAAAGCCAGACATCTGGGTTTGAATACATACCTTTCACGTTCACAAAAATTTGCAGGACTTTTCGACGTTACTGACTGTGCCTGTTATTTACAAAGTTTCAAAGAGGCGACCTATTGAATGCATTGGCATAAAGATGAAAATTAGAAATGTCCCGTAAGATGGTTGTACATATCCATCGTATCATAAGTATATCAGCTTTTATCACTAGATGTCACAACCGCCACACGATTACCTAACAAGTAATGGAGCTCCACTTGGCGCTCGGCGCTCTTCAATTTTCAGTTGCTTCGCGCTATTACAATTTCATTTGTTTCTTACTAAACGTCGGCAACGTCTGTAGTGACATCACAATTTGAAGCCTCTGATTGGATAACGGAACCCCCTCTCCCCTCTCAGCCTGGAGCTGTCAAGTCGGCAGAAGGTTTGCTCGCAGTATAGATCTTAGTCCCAGCTCAGACGGTGATCCGCTGGGAGAGATACCTGGTGGAGAATTCCTCGCAAGCCGACTTGTAGGTCAGTGAATGATCTCTTCATCAACGGGGGAGGAACAACGTCACCTCGAGGCGGAAAAGTTCAGTATACTTTCGGGACTAATTCCTTAGCAGTTCTGCATCCGCAATCAGATATCAATCAAGCAAACAACGCCTCAAATGCCCATATTGGATTTTTTCACCAGACTCTGCGTTATTTTCTGAAGAGGCGACTCAGGGCATCAATTGTCACTGCAGAGCGTCTGACCGGGAGGACCTAGGTTCAAGTTCCGACGTTTACGAGATTTCCGAACTAGCTAGATCGCTAGATCGAGTTCGGTTGCTGACTGAAGGAGAATTATTAGGGCCTGCTGCTTCTGATCGGTACTTTTACTTGGTTTCTCCGATCAACACTAGGATAATGCTGGGGCAGTGCCCTAACAAACGGGCCACGGACCGCGCGCGATCTTTCCTTCTTCTTTTCTCTATCCTCATCCCCTTACACACACACACACACACACACACACATACACGCTAACATGCACTACTCTACCACAAATGCCGGGAGACTGGTCGGTAACTTCGAGCTTGTCCCGGCTGGAGCGGTGCCCTTCTGGTGGGCGATACCGTAACCCCCTTTAAGGAAAACCTCAGGTATCGGACGGTAGGTCGGCGCCGGATCTCACCATCCAGCCGGAAAGACAACCGCCATCCCTCGAATAAAAATGCACTACACTTACGGTACTAATGACCTTAGCAATTAATGCGCCCGGAATCACTAATCAATGAAATAAAATCTGGTTTTCACTAGAACTTTATGTTCGCAGAACAATTCAAATGTTCATCTGCGGGATGAAAATGGAGACACGGCCCTACATTGGGCTGCAGCACAAGAGAACCTTTGCATTTTGGCAGGGCTTCTCAATTTCGGGCGGTGGTGAACGCGCGTGGAAAGAATCTACGTACTCCTCTACACCACGCGGCCTCAAACGGTCGCTTGGACGCCATCGACATGCTCATAAAATGGTAAGTTGTACACCACATCATTTACTAAACCTAGATTACAAAGGCGGGCCTGTACCGAGCTTTATTACAAAAACGTAGTCTGTCACACTACATTGGGTAAAAATGAAGAAAACTCATTTTTACAATGAAACATTAAATTAGTGGATGGAACATGTAGGACTTGGAGTTACGAAATGCATTTTAAAATGTTTGACAGATACATCTAAATAACTTGACTCTCACTGCACTTATTTGCTTGGTTACTAAAATCAATCTAATGTATAGAATTGATGTAATGTATAATTCCAGAAAAGCAAATAAGTTCCTTAAGGAAGTTGAAAAGATTTTAATAAAAAATAAAAAAAAACAATGAAGGTATCTATAGTTTAAGAAATGGAGATTGAGGGTAAGGTGGTGGGGGAAGCTTTTCGGCACTAGTTGCGTCGTCTGACAGGCGATGCCTTTGTAATGTAGGGTCAACAAAATACATTCAAAATCTCACAACAATATCTTATTTAGAAGGACCATAGATAGGATACCTATAGGAAGCATGAGCAACTTTGTTTATTCTGTATCATATTAGAGTATGCGTAAACTTGATATTGCACTATTAAACTCGTGAAATTAAAACCAATCGTGGTAATATTACAATAAAAACTCTCAATGAGGACGGTGTGTCTCAAAAAAATTATCGTTTTCTATCCGATTTTTCTTACGCTTCTCCCTACTGGCCAATCATAAACATGACTTATCTTAGGAGGCGGTATACATTGTTCCCTACGTCGATGTCCAATAAACCGCGCAAGGTACTATAACTATTTTGATTTTAACAGAGATTTCAGTTATTTTCAGTACTTGGAGCATTTCCGAAGTTTGTAGGACGTAATTTCCGTTTGTGGAATAGTCCTATTAAATACCACTCGTCCTTTAGAAATTCTCAAATAAATCCCTTATGTAACTTTTTATGAAAAGGTTGCACCACTTCATAAGTGTATGACATCGAAAAAGACTCTTTCACTTGTACCCTTGCTCAACATGTTAAATTAACTAGCCATCAGATCAATGTTAATGCAACCCAGATTCTGGGGAAAAAGAAACGAATAATATTATAAAAAAGATTAATTAGAGAAATCATTCATATAAATAAACACAGCATATACAACAAAAATGATGTAGATAATTTCAGGATATTGTGTGCCTACCTCATCAATGAGCACAACAAATGAACTGCTCTGATCAAATGATTTTTTTAAACTTCGCAACATAGACGTCAAAGCTCATGACCGTCAATTAAAATGTTTGTAGTCAAAACTGGACAAGGAGGACTAATGTCTATGGTGTATATTTAGAGTTGTACTTGTGAATGCGATGGATCTGCTCGGGATGGTAAAGTTTATTGATGTAAGACGTCTTATATGGCCAGAAATATTACCTTCCTTAAAAAAAACATGTATGGGTTAGGTCCCCAACACGACACATTGAAAAATCTGAAAATTGTTACTTGTGTCGATAACTAACATAACATACCATTAAGCGCCTGCAAATCAATATGTTTGATGACCATTGTTGACTTTCGTCAAATGTAAATTAAAATTTACCTGATGAAAACTGAACAAGAGATATCAATATGTTGTGATCACTTAAACATTTGAACTTGGGATGTCAGTTTAAGTGATTCAGTGTTTAAACTAGATTTCCTTGGCCCATTATAAAATTGTTGAAATGGATTTTATATAATTTTTTGTTTACTAGACTTTCTCTTCGAAGTCAACTTCAGACGCAAATTCAACTGATAACTAACATAAACCTAACCACCCAGGAACTTTTGACGAAATAGAAAGGAATTGTACGTAATATAATTTTCCTTCTTTAACTCATTATTTCCAACTCCAATGTATTACTTATGAATGTATCACTTAACAGTTGTCAGTCTGTTCAACTATAATTTAACATAACAACAGCCGTTAATATTTACCGGTGTCTTAAATCGAACTGCTTAACTACGCTCCTTGAAGCAACGGAAGTGAAGCAAATCGAGACACCACTGATTTCCGGACGGGTGATAGTCTGGGAACCCTGGTTATTAACGGCTCCGAGCCTTTAGCCGGCATCAACTGACAGCGACGTGACGAGATAAAAAGACAAACATTTAAGGGAGGATTACTCCACATATATGCACCGTTAACGGCAAATATGGACTGAGGGACATGTTGGGAAAAAGACGCAACAATTTTTTTTTTAATTGAATATCTAGTTTGTTGTGGTGGTGTGCAGCGAGTTAAATCGCGCGCCTCACCGCCAGCACACGGCGGCAACTTGGAGAGCAGCGAACCGTGATAAGACCGGGCAAACGAAGAGAAGGCAGCCGGTCAGCAAAGCCCCGGAGTGGAAGCGAGGCTACGCCGCCGGGGCGAATAAAAGCGGGCCCCGCCGCCGAGTTGGCAGACAGTTTTCTAGTGGAGTTCCTGGTGTGAGATATTGTGTTTAGCGGCAAAAGTGATATTTTGGATCCGGCAATAGTGAATTGGACTTTCGGACGGATTACTGGTGATACGGTTTGATTTGGGGTATATCTTCTGGAAAACGGTAACCTGCCTTATGTTTATGGATTAATTCTTTGGTTACCGGATTTGTTAACTTGCGCGGATATCTAATTTGTTAAATAAAAACTGTGTTGACAAATTTCTGTGTTTTCCTGGACATAACATAATTTGTTTGCAGCGGTGCAGATGTCAATGCTGTTGATGCTGCAGGAGACACCCCTTTGAGCTTAGCGATGCTTAGCAATCACATCAACGCCTCCTTTTATCTCCTTGCCGACGGTGCATCGGCAAATACAAAATACGAGAACGGCGATACACTGCTGCTGAGGGCTGTGAAAGAAAACCGTTTTGACATGGCAAACAAACTACTGAATTACGGTGCTTCTATAACGCTAAAAGGTAAAACGGGGGAATCTCCTGTGACTTTCATCGCAGAAAAAGGTGACACGGAAATATTGCGGGTAAATAAAATGAATATGTATTTCCTTATTTTAAATACTTTTCATACACGACCTTTATTGCCTGTAAGATGCATGACAAAAATACCTGTTTGACGTCTCCAGCGGGGTTGTCATTACAGAAGATCTCTCTCATATTTTGCAATTCAGTGTTGTTTTGATTAAACATGTATTAATTGTGTCCTAATCATTCAACAATTGACTCTAGTTGCCATTGCTTCGATCCAATATTCGAGGGGATCCTAACTTCACTCATTCGTTATCTGAAGTTTTCACAGTTACAGTATAATTCTGGAGGAGGGGTACCTATTCATTCTCAACATTTCCCTCGTGTACTCTATTTTCATCACATTCAAAACGTTTTTACTCGTATTAATCGTCGTAAAGTTCTTCACTTTTCGTGCGATGTATTACACAGGCACACGCAAAAGAAAATTGGCAAATCCAGTGGCTTGACATGTACTGTGTCGACGCGCTGAATTAAAAACTAAAGCCTGAATTGCGCCACTACCATCCAGATTTTAATCGCAAAAACACCGTGAAATTTACAATCTACAAATTCACGTTAATTTTTCTTTATTTAAAACAAACTGGAGGGTGGTGGCACAATTCTGGCTTCAGATTCGGATTCAGCACTTTGACACACGTAGAGAAACATGTGTCAAGTGTTTGGTTCTGAGGACAACCTCCGAAAACAAAGATTACAATTTCACGGTGGTTTAAAGAAAACTGGAGATTTAAAGAAATTTCGAGATTTAACGAGATTAGTTAACGTGATTTAAAGAAAACTGGAGGGTGGTAGCGTTCAGATTCGGATTCAGAGCTTCAACATTTACAGAAAAACCTGTTACAAGTCTGAGTCTGACAACTTTTTTTTGTGTGTGCCTGTATTATTTAATATTTCTAGAGTCAGAAGGCCTTCATTAGATCGATTTTTGCAATTAGTTGTGAGTTTCTGGGGGAACGCTCAGGGATGCGTACCCTTTACCAGTTTAAATGTTTTGATTTTTTTAATACTGATTTCAAAAGGAACGAAAATTCAGAAATCCATGATATTAGTAAAAGAGATAAATTATTTGGATTTCTTTTACATTCTGCAGTAGTTCATTTGCAAGATACGTCTTTAATATTAGAATTCTAGATAAGATACGTTATTTGAATTACTAGTTTACTTGAAGGTATATTATTACATAGGTTATGTTACCATTCTTTCAGTTGTGTGTTGTTTTATGTGTTGGGAACAGACCAGTTACAGTTTAGCACTTTTTACTAATACGAATACGCAATGCTTATAACAAATTATTTCCAGTCCTTTGCATTATCGCATGTAAAACACGACGCAATGTTATAATATGTCGTCACAGTTTAAAGAGACAAGTTTGAAATAATCTTACAAAACTATTTTCATTTATTATTAAATTTTGTATAGTCCTTTTCATTGTGTAATGCTTTTATTTGACTAAAATAACGTATGCAACTATTCATAATGTTACTTTTTTGCCTGAGTAATAATAACTAAAAGAGCAACTCTAGCAGAGAGTTTGGTAACACTTATTCATGAAAAATAGTTAAGGATTGTAAACTAGTATCATAATACACAATTTTGCAGACCATGCTGAACTTCGCAAAGCCGAGCGATTCACAAGAACTAGCTCGAGCTTTAAAAGTGGCCAAAGATGAAACAGTGATATGGGTTTTTGCTGATACGGTGCCATACCTCATACTGGGACAGCCTGGAAAGGACGCTCTCTTGCAATCAACAAAGCGATGCCGAGAGGTAGTATTATTTGATCTCAAAGGATAAATAATATATTTAAAGAACTATTTTGTACAAGTATTGATTTTGGTAACCATATTTATACTAGTACTATCAATGACAATTTTCAATGCGAGATATCATTCTTAAGGCCTTTTATGGTACCATAGCCATTTATTGCATAAATCATTGCGTCATCTTCACCGAATTGCAGCGACCGAATTGCGACGGGCGAATAATGGGAAGGTGATGGTAAACCACAAATCAGACCAGCATAAGAAATATGCGTGAGATAACATTGACGTTCATATTACCAATTACAAATCTTTACTTATGAATTTGTTTTCGAAAGGAAATTTAGTTATTTTATTAATTCATAATGCTGTTAATAAAATTATAGCGTGTGCTGTTTTTCAATGTTGATTTATTTAATTTGTACAAGGTTTAATACACCTCTAACGTCGCTAGTTTCTAAAGACATTCCTTGGAATTAGCTTAACATTATACGGCATTTGCATAATGTACAATTGTTTTCCTACAGGACATTATGAAGAGTTTGATTTCTCTGGGCGTTAACCTAAACATTGTCGATGAGAGTGGCAAGTCTCCGCTCCGTTTGGCAACAGAGAGTAACTGTACGCCCTGCGTAACCATCTTAAAGGAGCAGGTGCTTCAGCCGTTGCCTGAGAAACAAACTACTCGCGGGACAGCAGCTGCCAACAGAGATGATGGAATGTTAGGCAAGTATCGCTGCTGCTAAGAAAAGGGAAATTGTTTCTTTATTTTCAACACAAAACGAATAGGAAATGTTTTATATCAACATTTATTTGTTTATTTATTTGTTTGTTTGTCAAAAAACAGTAAAAACTGTATATGACGTGTGGGGAAAGAGATTGCGCACATTTTCTTGAGGGCCGGAATTTAAAAAAAACAACGAACAAATGAATTTAGAAAATCATTATTTTAGAAAAATAAAAATATTTGAAAAATGTTTGTTCCCGAGCTATATAAATTATGCAATGATTAATATTGCACTGCCTCAGAAAATTATTAATATAATTGTTACTGTGATGAATTTTTCCTGTAAGTCCTTGATTAAACCTAGATTGCAAATGCATTATTACAAATCCGTAGTCTGACAGATTACTTTGGGTAAAAATAAAGAAAAATTCAGTTTTACAACACTAAATGTAATGGATTGAACATGTACGATATGGACAAAACACATTTTAAAGAGTTTTATAGATACTCCTAAATGACGACTCTCACAGCAAACACTTGCTTGGTGCTGTACACACATGGCTTTCGAGAAAGGTCCGCATAATTACCTTGTCACGCGACATTTGTTAAGAATGCCGTCGTCCCATTACAATTGCTAAATGTTCAGAACAAAATTAAAATGCTTCAAAACAAGGATTTTGTGTTCATTATTTACAATACTAGCCAATAAAGAATCAAAAATATCACTGACGTAACTACAAAGGCGTAGTCTACTGACGACGCGTGTTGATGACGTATACCGGAAATATGCACGCGCACAACAATACGCCCTATTATTTCACGTGTATTTCACTGGCTAGTCACACAATGAAGGTAGACAGAGTTTCAGAAACGGGGACTGGGGGAAGCTTTCGGTACCAGATGCGTCCGTCGTCTGACAGACAACTCCTTTGTAATCTAGGGTTAATATTACAAAACTGAATTTACGGCCATTTATAGCAAGTCAATTACGACACCATGCTGTTACGTTGGGTTTTTTGTTATTTTTTTAAATTTAAGGTCGCAGAAACTACTAGGTCATTAGCGACCACAGTTAACGTTAAAGTTATTACGTACGACCACATTCATGTTACGGTATGAGGATGAAACGATAAGGTGATGATAGGGGGTGAAGTACGAACATATAGAACCATGCCCGAGATGGGTCTCGAACACGCGACCCCTCGGTCCGAGATCACTATCAACTGTCTTAGCGATCTCGGGCACGTAACTTTTATGTTAACTTAATTTTTAATTTAAAACGTTTCAAATAGAAACTAAAATTCCATAATTGTATTTTTGTACACTTCTTTCTGAAACTGGATTTTACAAACAATTTGTAGCAAAAAAACGTTAACATTAGAAAAAAGTGTGTAATACCAACAAAATACACAAATACTAATTAAAAACCACTTATTAAGTACATTGAGATTTGAAAACAGTCTGTTTTACCAATTTCTCGGTATTTAGAGTACATATCAGCAACTTCACTCCCTTTTGAATGTTACAAAGTACAATCATTTGAGGTCGGTACAAGAATTGATTCATTGGGAAGCAAATTAAGTTAATTTAAGTCAGAATTAAGTTCTAAAATATTTAGTGTGTGCACCCCATTTGCAAAGTGACTATCTCGAGATCTGAGTATAATCAATTCCACGCGAAAATGTATCACTTCATAACCTTGATACATAAACGATTATTGTTATTTACAGCCAGGGTGCAGAACACGACAACACACTTAGAAATTGCAGACGAAGATGGAATGACGCCTTTACTTCGTGCAGTAAAAGACAGAAAAACGGAGGACGTCGAGAAATTACTGAAGGCAGGAGAAAATCCTAATACGAAATCTTTAAATGGATGGACCGCATTACACTATGCATCACTTAAATGCAGCCCGAAATTATTGCAAATCTTAATTCCGCGAACTGAAGAACTAAATGCAAAGACAGATACAGGATCAACGGCGTTGCACATTGCTGTTGAGAACAACCAGTGTCATTGTGTACCGATTCTAGCGCAAAGTGGGGTAGATGTGAACTCCAGACGAAACGACATGTACACGCCACTACACATTGCTGCAGTTTTGGGATTCGACACATGCATTTCAGCTCTTCTGGCAGAGAACGCAAATCCAAACTTGAAAGACACCAAGGGATGGACACCTTTACATCTAATGGCAGAGAAGAACCACTGTCAGAATATCAGGATTCTAAGTGAGGGTGGCGCCGATGTAAATTCAACACGAGATGACATGTATTCAGCACTACATATAGCTGCATACTGGGGTTTCGTTCCATGCCTAACTGCCCTAGTTGCAGCTAAAGCAGATCTTAACGCCAGAGACAAGTCTGGATGGACTCCCATACATGTAGCTGCAGAGAAAAATCAGTGCGAAATTATTTCTGTCCTCGCACATGCTGGAGCAGATGTCAATGCAAGACGAAACGACATGTACACAGCACTACACATAGCCGCACACTGGGGTTTTATGCCTTGCATAACTGCTCTAGTTGCAGCTAAAGCAGATCTTGACGCCAGAGACAAGTCTGGATGGGCCCCCATACATTTAGCTGCAGAGAAGAATCAGTGCCAAGCCATTCCTGTCCTTGCACAAGGTGGAGCAGATGTTAATGCAAGGCGAAATGACATGTACACAGCACTACACATAGCCACACACTGGGGTTTTGTGCCTTGCATAACTGCACTAGTTGTAGCGAAAGCAGATCATGACGCCAAAGATAAGTCTGGTTGGGCCCCCATACATATAGCTGCAGAGAAGAATCAGTGCCAAGCCATTCCTGTCCTTGCACAAGCTGGAGCAGATGTCAATGCAAGACGAAACGACATGTACACAGCACTACACATAGCCACACACTGGGGTTTTATGCCTTGCATAACTGCTCTAGTTGCAGCGAAAGCAGATCTTGACGCCAAAGATAAGTCTGGATGGGCTCCCATACATTTAGCTGCAGAGAAGAATCAGTGCCAAGCCATTCCTGTCCTTGCACAATCTGGAGCAGATGTCAATGGCAAGACGAAACGACATGTACACCAGCACTACACATAGCCACACACTGGGGTTTTATGCCTTGCATAACTGCTCTAGTTGCAGCGAAAGCAGATCTTGACGCCAAAGATAAGTCTGGATGGGCTCCCATACATTTAGCTGCAGAGAAGAATCAGTGCCAAGCCATTCCTGTCCTTGCACAATCTGGAGCAGATGTCAATGCAAGACGAAACGACATGTACACAGCACTACACATAGCCACACACTGGGGTTTTATGCCTTGCATACTGCTCTAGTTGCAGCGAAAGCAGATCTTGACGCCAAAGATAAGTCTGGATGGGCTCCCATACATTTAGCTGCAGAGAAGAATCAGTGCCAAGCCATTCCTGTCCTTGCACAAGGTGGAGCAGATGTTAATGCAAGACGAAATGACATGTACACAGCACTACACATAGCCACACACTGGGGTTTTATGCCTTGCATAACTGCTCTAGTAGCAGCCAAAGCAGATCTTGACGCCAAAGATATGTCTGGATGGGCTCCCATACATTTAGCTGCAGAGAAGAATCAGTGCCAAGCCATTCCTGTCCTTGCACAAGCTGGAGCAGATGTCAATGCAAGACGAAACGACATGTACACAGCACTACACGTAGCCACACACTGGGGTTTTTATGCCTTGCATAACTGCTCTAGTTGCAGCGAAAGCAGATCTTGACGCCAAAGATAAGTCTGGATGGGCTCCCATACATTTAGCTGCAGAGAAGAATCAGTGCCAAGCCATTCCTGTCCTTGCACAAGCTGGAGCAGATGTCAATGCAAGACGAAATGACATGTACACAGCACTACACATAGCCACACACTGGGGTTTTGTGCCTTGCATAACTGCACTAATAGCAGCAAAAGCAGATCTTGACCCCAAAGATAAGTCTGGTTGGGCCCCCATACATATAGCTGCAGAGAAGAATCAGTGTCAAGCCATTCCTGTCCTTGCACAAGCTGGAGCAGATGTCAATGCAAGACGAAATGACATGTACACAGCACTACACATAGCCACACACTGGGGTTTTGTGCCTTGCATAACTGCACTAATAGCAGCAAAAGCAGATCTTGACCCCAAAGATAAGTCTGGTTGGGCCCCCATACATATAGCTGCAGAGAAAAATCAGTGCGAAATTATTTCTGTCCTCGCACATGCTGGAGCAGATGTCAATGCAAGACGAAACGACATGTACACAGCACTACACATAGCCGCACACTGGGGTTTTATGCCTTGCATAACTGCTCTAGTTGCAGCGAAAGCAGATCTTAACGCCAGAGACAAGTCTGGATGGGCCCCCATACATTTAGCTGCAGAGAAGAATCAGTGCCAAGCCATTCCTGTCCTTGCACAAGCTGGAGCAGATGTCAATGCAAGACGAAACGACATGTACACAGCACTACACGTAGCCACACACTGGGGTTTTATGCCTTGCATAACTGCTCTAGTTGCAGCGAAAGCAGATCTTGACGCCAAAGATAAGTCTGGATGGGCTCCCATACATTTAGCTGCAGAGAAGAATCAGTGCCAAGCCATTCCTGTCCTTGCACAAGCTGGAGCAGATGTCAATGCAAGACGAAATGACATGTACACAGCACTACACATAGCCACACACTGGGGTTTTGTGCCTTGCATAACTGCACTAATAGCAGCAAAAGCAGATCTTGACCCCAAAGATAAGTCTGGTTGGGCCCCCATACATATAGCTGCAGAGAAGAATCAGTGTCAAGCCATTCCTGTCCTTGCACAAGCTGGAGCAGATGTCAATGCAAGACGAAATGACATGTACACAGCACTACACATAGCCACACACTGGGGTTTTGTGCCTTGCATAACTGCACTAATAGCAGCAAAAGCAGATCTTGACCCCAAAGATAAGTCTGGTTGGGCCCCCATACATATAGCTGCAGAGAAAAATCAGTGCGAAATTATTTCTGTCCTCGCACATGCTGGAGCAGATGTCAATGCAAGACGAAACGACATGTACACAGCACTACACATAGCCGCACACTGGGGTTTTATGCCTTGCATAACTGCTCTAGTTGCAGCGAAAGCAGATCTTAACGCCAGAGACAAGTCTGGATGGGCCCCCATACATTTAGCTGCAGAGAAGAATCAGTGCCAAGCCATTCCTGTCCTTGCACAAGCTGGAGCAGATGTCAATGCAAGACGAAATGACATGTACACAGCACTACACATAGCCACACACTGGGGTTTTGTGCCTTGCATAACTGCACTAATAGCAGCAAAAGCAGATCTTGACCCCAAAGATAAGTCTGGTTGGGCCCCCATACATATAGCTGCAGAGAAGAATCAGTGCCAAGCCATTCCTGTCCTTGCACAAGCTGGAGCAGATGTCAATGCAAGACGAAACGACATGTACACAGCACTACACGTAGCCACACACTGGGGTTTTATGCCTTGCATAACTGCTCTAGTTGCAGCGAAAGCAGATCTTGACGCCAAAGATAAGTCTGGATGGGCTCCCATACATTTAGCTGCAGAGAAGAATCAGTGCCAAGCCATTCCTGTCCTTGCACAATCTGGAGCAGATGTCAATGCAAGGCGAAATGATATGTACACACCACTACACATAGCTGCTTACTGGGGATTTGGCCTATGTATTAGTGCTCTTTTGATCACCAAAGCAGACCCGAATGTGCGAGACAAGAATGGATGGACGCCATTGCATGTTACAGCGGAGAAAAACCAATGCCAGTTTATGACGTTTTTAGTTAAATCTGGTGCCGCTGTGAATGCGAAGACAAATATTGGATGGACTCCTCTGCATTTCGTGGTGGAGAAGAGACATGTTCAATGTATACCAACAATATTGAGTCTTGGCGCCGATGTAAATGCAAGACGAGATGATAGTTGGACTGCCTTACGCATGGCAAAACATTGGTCTTGTTCTGAGTGTATCACTTTACTTTTGGCTGCAAAAGCAATTGAGTAATTTTTGTTTGTAACCATGTCTTACCATTTAACCATGCAATCATTTCTTATAATACATGTTTTGATGTGTAATGTAAAAATGATATCAGAGTGAATCAGTTATTGTGCTATCCTGTTACTACTCTGTGAAGTGAAAATGTATGAGCCTATAATAAAGATATGTTTGCTTGTTTGGGGGTAAACTATAGTTCCAAATATTTAATGTTAATACTACCTAACCTTATAAACTCCAGACATCTCTATATATTTTCTTTATATAATATTTATATGTTATCTTTATATATTTTTCAGCAACTTATTTCGAGATTTAAACCCTTTTAGGTTTTTTTTGTCTTTCCATCCCTATAACATAGTAGTATATGGAGGAAAAATATTGGAATCAAATCAACAAAATGAACAAGAATTTTAGGTCATAAAATTAGTTTTATTTCCAGTGTTTGAAGTCCTTTAAAGATTCAGCTCTGCACACACGTCAGAATTAAGGTATATTAGTGTTGTCTCAAACCTGTTGAGAGGAAAGAGAGATGACGAGAGAAAGGGAGAGAACATACGCGCAGTTCTATACCTGCAATTCGAGATGACGGTGTGGATTCATGTCTGCCTTAATGAACGTATTACTGTATGTAGGACTATGTATTAATGAATTTAAGCATGTATAAATGCAGGCATGTATGAATGAATGAATGAATGTATGAATTAATGTATGTATGCATGTATGTGTGTATGTATAAATGTGTGAATGTACAAATAAATGTATGAATGAAAGTATGTATTTATCTACGAGTATATATGTTTATATATATATGAATGTGTCACGCATAGCTGACTGATTAGAAGCTTTGAAGTGATACTAGGTAAATTCGTTAATACAAGATATCGTTGTGCCGTTCTGGATATCAGTAAGATATTTTAATGTTGGAATGCACTTGATATTTTCAAACTTTTCAGCAAAATTTCTGAAATTTTTTGCTTGAAAGTTTTTGCTTCGATAGAAGAAAGTGCATGGTAGTGCATACTATAGTTCCGATAGATAATGCAAAATATCTTTATATTTGGACAAGAATTTTAGTGTAGGAAGAAGTTTGAGTGTTGTACTCAAACAAATTTTTGTGATTTTCGGTTTAAATGAAAGGAAGTTGGTCCCAAATGTTATATTAGATGCAATTTTGAAACAGATTTATAGTATAAGCACTAAATTAAATACAATAAAATCGTAAAATTAATAGAAACAAGTGGTGCTAAAACAACACGTACTACCTCGCCTGTATTTGTATGCAAAATTACGCGAAAAGTACTCAAATTTTCGAAAATTGTACATGAACTTATTTAAAAATATATCTTGAAGGAACAGATATTTCCCGATTTTGTTACGGGAAAATATCTCTATCTTCACAATTGTAGTTGTAGGAATATGAAAAACATCTGAATTTTTTGCAATTTTCGAAGAGTCTGAATTTTCAACGAAACTGAGACCTGTACCATTCGCTTAAACATCCTTTCCACAATCCAAGAATTAAATTTAATCAAAAACGATGGAGCCAAATGTTTGAAAATTTTGAAAATCTCCCAAGGAGTTCAAATAGAGTACCCTCCAAAATTAAAATAACTGTTTCAAATTCAAGGGGCCGCCACATCAGCCAAATTGGTTGGGAAGTATCAATTTTGGAGAAAATCGGCTAAACGATGTAGTCGTTAGGGTTGTTTACAGAGGGACGGAGGGACAGACATTTTTTGGACACCAATGAATACATGAATTTTGGCTACACCACATGTTAGAGGATTTTCTATTTTTTGCAACTGGATTTATTCACTTTTTCGTTACCAGGATTCTGAAATAGAAGTTTTTTTGCTGAAAATTCTCCGGTTTTTCGCGCAGCATTACATAACTTTCTCTCTACTGCGTAAACGATAGCGAGAAATGAATCTCTCTACTGCATAAGCGGTAGTGGGAAAGTGAAAATGCTGATCTGTAGTCATTCGTTGCGTTTGTTGTGACGAGAATATCAAGACGGCCTTCGTCTACAGCAAGCGCGCCTCAGTAAGCGGTTTGAGTCAGCGAATCGAAGGTAGCGAATATTTTACGTTCGAAGATAGTGTGATTTCAAATGCAAACGCAATGCCCAACATTCGTGCGACATGTGTGAACTGTCGCAAAGAGTTTCAGTGATTATTATTATATGTGATGCACTCAGTTTTTAATTTACAAGCCAAATTGTTGCTCCTGAAAAATCCTGGTAAATTTGCTTGAAAACGAATTATTATTGACAACAAAGATAAACGCATTACAATGGCAGTTTACTATTGTTTTAATATTTAGTTGCATTTCTTTAACTTTTATCAACATATTTACTCTTTTAGGCATAGGCGGAGGCGGGGCGGAGGCGGGGCGGAGGCGGGGCGGAGGCGGGGCGGAAAGAGGCCGGGGGCGGAGACGATGACGAGGTGAAAGCAAGGGTGGGTGGCTGGGAAGGGGAAGCTGTTAATCAGGCGAGACCTCAGAATGCGCCTCGCGAGCTATGCTTAGTCCCAGGGGCCTCGTACAGGCAAGGCCGCGCCAAGGGTGGGCGGCAACTTGAGATCTCCGGATTCTCTGGGCGTCTTAGCAGCAGCTCCTTGTATTCGCTGGTTTTCTGCATCTACAATCCCTCTCTTGGCCCCTAAACGAGAAGGTACTCAATGGCGAATGTAATACAAGAGCCTCTTGGAATAGAGGAGTTACTCTAAGATGGGACCATTTTGATAGGTCGGGAAAGAAATGAACGTCACGTTCGGGGATGACATTGTAAGAGATAGTGATCAAGCCATTTGCAAATGAGTGAACTGTAAACAAAACGTACTGACAAAACGATAGCATGGAGGTATTACTCGTTCACTTTACTGCAGACGGAGCGCTGCGATCTGTTTACATGAGGTCACCGTCGACTGAATGAGAAACGCGCGTCTGCAGTATATACTGACCGTTTAATATTATATAGATGGCGGTGAGCAGCACACACAGCGGGGCAAGAACATAACCATAAAACAGTAGATAAGTGCAAAGAAGGAATAAAAATATTGTGCGTGAATGTTGTGAATAGCGTGTGGTGTGATCTATTTTATTCTATATTTTCTTAATCGTTTAAGAGCACGACTCCAGGTCACTGTCAGATAATCATAATTCGTCAGTTGTGTCCGTAGCGCTTCTGCTGCCTTCGGAGACAGCTGATTGGTCAGATGCTGATTGACATCGGGACCATTCGTGTATTCTTGGTTGTGCTTTCGGGCTCACTTCAAACAACATTAGTTTCTAATTCTGCCGTCTGCAAATGTAAAGTGAATGAGTAATAACTGGAAGTAATATTGCCAGCAGTGACCAAGCAGTAGCTTTCAAAGCTGCTTTCTTCTTATAGTAATCTCGCTATATCCTGCTCACGATGATTGGACTTTCGCAGAGGTCGTAGTGTTTCAAGGCAATAATTGCTTTTCCATTTAAAATATAAAAGAAGTTGTGCTTACATAATATTTTGTCGTATTGTGTCAAATTATAATACTACTTAATAGACAACATCATTTCCAAGCCATAAAAATGTTTGCTTAGAGTTTACAATGGGATTTTAGCACGTGGGCTCTGCGATTAATTACGTAACTTGATACATCACTATCGCTTATTAAGTACATACTAACGCTCCTAGCTTATAAAAAATTGAATTTCAAAAGTTTAGTGGGTTTAATGAATATTGGACCTATTTACTTTCATTATCAGATCTTTGCACTATTTGAAAAAATCGAAGAAAAATCAGTGTTATTAAGAAATTCTTGTTTCTTTATTATTATAAACATTGTAAAGAATTTACTCTAATTACGCAAAAATTCTCTCATTTACAAAATATTTTACATGGCATTATTTACAAATATAATTTTGAAAAAAAAAATTTATTAAGGAAAAAGCTATGTTGTATAGCTTCTTGCAAACAAGTGATCAAAATATTTTAAGCTTTTGCTATTTTCGAATATTCGGGGGTTTTACTGGAATAGGAATTATGTAATTTTTGCATGTGTACTTTCATACATTGAAACAAATAGCAACAAATAATACATAAAAAACTTTTAAAAAATAGTTTCAAATTCGAGAGAGAATACTTCTGTTAGCATTGATTGGGGAATCTATATTACTAATTTCAAATATGCGCAGAAACTGAAAAAAATTATGCAGTCTTCAGCCATGTGAGAGGTGTCCACGGTTTTCCTTGACAGCCAGAGATATGGGATAAATCCGAAACCAATGACAGAGTTTCGAAAGCGCGTACGAAGCTAGACTTCAGATCGTGCCGACTCTGAATTCTAGCGTGTTAGTAGATAGTGGTCGTAGAATCGGATTACACCTGCTTACTTATAAAAAAAAACCAAGGCTCCCCAAGTGGTACCCAACCCTCCACTTCCGCTGTGGGCGAAGTCTATTCTTTGTCTCTTTTGCCGAGTTGAAAGTCTACGCTTTGTCACATCAGAGTGATCAGTTTATGCTTTGTCCCATTCGCCATGTGCGAAGCCTACGTTTTGTCCCACTACCCACCTGCGAAGTCTACGTTTTGTTCCACTACCCACCTGCGAAGCCTACGTTTTGTCCCACTACCCACGTGCGAAGTCTACGTTTTGTCCCACTACCCACGTGCGAAGTCTACGTTTTGTCCCACTACCCACGTGCGAAGTCTACGTTTTGTCCCACTACCCACGTGCGAAGTCTACGTTTTGTCCCACTACCCACGCTGCGAAGTCTACGTTTTGTCCCACTACCCACGTGCGAAGTCTACGTTTTGTCCCACTACCCACGTGCGAAGTCTACGTTTTGTCCCACTACCCACGTGCGAAGCCTACGTTTTTGTCCCACTACCCACGTGCGAAGTCTACGTTTTGTCCCACTACCCACGTGCGAAGTCTACGTTTTGTCCCACTACCCACGTGCGAAGTCTACGTTTTGTCCCACTACCCACGTGCGAAGCCTACGTTTTGTCCCACTACCCACGTGGCGAAGTCTACGTTTTGTCCCACTACCCACGTGCGAAGTCTACGTTTTGTCCCACTACCCACGTGCAAAGTCTACGTTTTGTCCCACTACCCACGTGCGAAGTCTACGTTTGTCCCACTACCCACGTGCGAAGTCTACGTTTTGTTCCACTACCCACCTGCGAAGCCTACGTTTTGTCCCACTACCCACGTGCGAAGTCTACGTTTTGTCCCACTACCCACGTGCGAAGTCTACGTTTTGTCCCACTACCCACGTGCGAAGTCTACGTTTTGTCCCACTACCCATGTGCAAAGTCTACGTTTTGTCCCACTACCCACGTGCGAAGTCTACGTTTGTCCCACTACCCACGTGCGAAGTCTACGTTTTGTTCCACTACCACCCTGCGAAGCCTACGTTTTGTCCCACTACCCACGTGCGAAGTCTACGTTTTGTCCCACTACCCACGTGCGAAGTCTACGTTTTGTCCCACTACCCACGTGCGAAGTCTACGTTTTGTCCCACTACCCACGTGCGAAGTCTACGTTTTGTCCCACTACCCACGTGCGAAGTCTACGTTTTGTCCACTACCCACGTGCGAAGTCTACGTTTTGTCCCACTACACCACGTGCGAAGTCTACGTTTTGTTCCCACTACCCACGTGCGAAGTCTACGTTTTGTTCCACTACCCACCTGCGAAGCCTACGTTTTGTCCCACTACCACGTGCGAAGTCTACGTTTTGTCCCACTACCCCACGTGCGAAGTCTACGTTTTGTCCCACTACCCACCGTGCGAAGTCTACGTTTTGTCCACTACCCAACGTGCGAAGTCTACGGTTTTGTCCCACTACCCACCTGCGAAGGTCTACGTTTTGTTCCCACTACCCCCTGCGAAGCCTACGTTTTGTCCCACTACCCACGTGCGAAGTCTACGTTTTGTCTCACTACCCACGTGCGAAGCCTACGTTTTGTCCCACTACCCACGTGCGAAGTCTACGTTTTGTCCCACTACCACGTGCGAAGTCTACGTTTTGTTCCACTACCCACCTGCGAAGCCTACGTTTTGTCCCACTACCCACGTGCGAAGTCTACGTTTTGTCCCATTACCCACGTGCGAAGTCTACGTTTTGTCCCACTACCCACGTGCGAAGTCTACGTTTTGTCCCACTACCCACGTGCGAAGTCTACGTTTTGTCCCACTACCCACGTGCGAAGTCTACGTTTTGTCCCCACTACCCACGTGCGAAGCCTACGTTTTGTCCCACTACCCACGTGCGAAGTCTACGTTTTGTCCCACTACCCACGTGCGAAGTCTACGTTTTGTCCCACTACCCACGTGCGAAGTCTACGTTTTTGTCCCACTACCCACGTGCGAAGTCTACGTTTTGTCCCACTACCCACGTGCGAAGTCTACGTTTTGTTCCACTACCCACCTGCGAAGCCTACGTTTTTGTCCCACTACCCACGTGCGAAGTCTACGTTTTGTCCCCACTACCCACGTGCGAATGTCTACGTTTTGTCCCACTACCCACGTGCGAAGTCTACGTTTTGTCACACTACCCACGTGCAAAGTCTACGTTTTGTCCCACTACCACGTGCGAAGTCTACGTTTTGTCCCACTACCCACGTGCGAAGTCTACGTTTTGTTCCACTACCCACCTGCGAAGCCTACGTTTTGTCCCACTACCCACGTGCGAAGTCTACGTTTTGTCCCACTACCCACGTGCGAAGTCTACGTTTTGTCCCACTACCCACGTGCGAAGTCTACGTTTTGTCCCACTACCCACGTGCGAAGTCTACGTTTTGTCCCACTACCCACGTGCGAAGTCTACGTTTTGTCCCACTACCCACGTGCGAAGTCTACGTTTTGTCCCACTACCCACCTGCGAAGTCTACGTTTTGTTCCACTACCCACCTGCGAAGCCTACGTTTTGTCCCACTACCCACGTGCGAAGTCTACGTTTTGTCTCACTACCCACGTGCGAAGTCTCCGTTTTGTCCCACTACCCACGTGCGAAGTCTACGTTTTGTCCCACTACCCACGTGCGAAGTCTACGTTTTGTCCCACTACCCACCTGCGAAGTCTACGTTTTGTTCCACTACCCACCTGCGAAGCCTACGTTTTGTCCCACTACCCACGTGCGAAGTCTACGTTTTGTCCCACTACCCACGTGCGAAGTCTACGTTTTTGTTCCACTACCCACCTGCGAAGCCTACGTTTTGTCCCACTACCCACGTGCGAAGTCTACGTTTTGTCCCATTACCCACGTGCGAAGTCTACGTTTTGTCCCACTACCCACGTGCGAAGTCTACGTTTTGTCCCACTACCCACGTGCGAAGTCTACGTTTTGTCCCACTACCCACGTGCGAAGTCTACGTTTTGTCCCACTACCCACGTGCGAAGTCTACGTTTTGTCCCACTACCCCACCTGCGAAGTCTACGTTTTGTTCCACTACCCACCTGCGAAGCCTACGTTTTGTCCCACTACCCACGTGCGAAGTCTACGTTTTGTCCCCACTACCCACGTGCGAAGTCTACGTTTTGTCCCACTACCCACGTGCGAAGTCTACGTTTGTCCCACTTAATTGTTTTCTTGACACTTTTACTGTGGGGTGACTGAGGCACCCCGCGCGCCTCAATTTGTTACAAAACAATTTGTTACCGGGTTAGGCTAGTTGTCAATTTTCTCCGTACGGGTTGGGGCGTCTTGGCCCAGCCGCACCTCGAAGGTAACAAATATGCCCGATCGGACCGTGACACAAGATGATGCCCTTTAAATGAGACGACATGGGCATGGTGCGCGGGGCGGGAAGCAGTGCGGTCAGGAAGCGGCGGTCATTCGCGAATGACGAGGTCGGGGGCGGTGACGGGCGAATCGGGGAGAAAAGGCCCAAGGAGGCAGTGTTTTGCAGAGACGTATCTACGTATCCAGGAGCCCATGGCTGAACATTTGAGTACTTTTCGCGTAATTTTGCATAAAAATACTGGCGAGGTAGTATGTGTTGTTTTAGCACCTCTAGTTTCTATTAATTTTACGATTTTATTTTATTTTATTTAGTGCTTATACTATAAATCCGGTTCAAAATTGCATCTAATGTAACATTTGGGACCAACTTCCTTTCATTTATACCGAAAATTCACGAAATTTGTTTGAGTACAAAACTCAAACTTCTTCCTACACTAAAACTCTTGTCCAATTATTAAGATATTTTGCATTATCTATCGGAACTGTAGTATGCACTACCATGAACTATACGCATGCGCTTTTTTCATATAATTAAACATTTAATTATCGCCCCTGTCAGGATACTTAACCCTGATGAGGTGGCGGTTGCCTGAGTTACGTTAGCGGTGGCGTGGGGTCATTTTTGACCCCTTTAAATTATTTCTTTGTAAAATTATATTTAGCAAGAAATAAGTGCGAGATTAGTTATTTTAATAATAATCATTTGTAAGGTCATATTAACGTAATGCACTGTTATAAACAAACATGCAAATGAGGGATTCAAACATATAAAAGGGCATTATCATTTATATTTCATTATATGAACTGACTCCATTTACATTTTCCTAAATATTTCAACGACAAAGGTATCAGAAAATTCAGTAAGTTTCATTTTCTAAGATTGTCTCACATAAAAAGAAACAACTTATTGAAAATGCTTCAAAAGCCAATCAACACAACTTAGAAAAAGTACGAAATTTAACGATTTAAAAATTTACGGTGTTTGTATTGGTTTCACAAACATTTATAAATGAATTATTACATGTAAAATTTTGAAAATCTATCAGACAAAAGCTAAAAAATGTGGTGAAAGGTATGTGAAATGTACAGCTTCTGACTCGCAAAATTAGGCAACAGCAGCTAAACAAAGATACTGTGGTCACAAGAGACCCCGCGCCACCTCTCTCGGGTTAAAAACTAGGGGTTTTGTTATTTGCTTTAGCGTATACATTCTAAATAGCGCCTTCTTGTGAGTGGCGCCCATGGCACGTGTCTTGTCTGCCATACCGTAGATACGCCTCTGGTGTTTTGGCGGGGACGTGATGCAGGGGGACGATGACGAGAAGTAGTGGCGGGGGCAGGACGCGGAGGGAATAGGGTAGGGAGGTGGGGAGCTCGACCGTGGGGGAAGCGGGCTGGAGGGCACAGCCGTGATGGAAAGAGGACGGTGAGATGGTGGGGACGGCGGTGTGACATGGGTAGGGCAAGAGCAATGCGAGGACGGGCCGGGGGCGATGGCGAGGCGCGGTGGGTACAGGGCGTGGAGGGGAGTGAGGCGGGAAGGATGTGGGCAGGGAGTGGGTGCGATGACGGGATGGGAACCACGAGACGGTGCGGGGACTGTGGTGGAGCGGGGACGACAACCGTCCTTTCTCAGCCAGTTAGCAGGAGGCCGTTAGCGGGGGCGGAGCAGTGCGATGGAGCGCGAGAGGAGGCGGGGAGGGGGCGGGGCGGGGTGGGAACGGAGCGTGGGCGGGGCGGGGCCGGGGAAGGGCGGGGGCGGGGGCCGTGGTAGGGTGGGGTCGGAGTGGGGGCGGGGGCGGGCGTTGGGCGGGGGCGGAGTGGGGGCGGGGCGGAGGCGGGGCAGTGCGATGGGGCCCGAGAGGAGGCTGGGGGTAGGGAGCGGGCGGGGACAGGGGCGTGGCGGGGACGGGGTGGGGAGGGGCGGGGGGCGGGACTTGGGCGGAGCAGTGCGATGGGGCTGGGATGGGGCAGTGCGATGGATCCCGAGAGGGGCGGGGCGGGAAGGGGCGGCCCGGAAGGGGGCGGGCGGGGACGGGGCGGGGGGCGAGGCAGTGCCGATGGTGTCCGAGAGGAGGCGGGGGTAGGGTGCGGGCGGGGCGGGGACGGGGGGCGGGGTCGGGGCGGGGGGCTGGCGGGGGCGGGGGGTGAGGCGGGGCTGGGGAGGGGAGGGGCGGTGGCGGGGCGGGGTGGGGGCGGGGGCAGGGGCGGGGGCAGGGGCGGGGGCAGGGGCGGGGGCAGGGCGGGGGCGGGACTTGGGCGGGGCAGTGCGATGGGGCCCGAGAGGGGGTGGGGGCGGGGCGGGGGCGGCGCTGGCGCGACGGGCGACCGGCCGCCGCCTCCACTGACCTCGTCGGCCGCAACACGGCCCGGGCCATTGCGCGCACGTGTCGGCGGCCGCAGCGGCGGCGGCGGCGGCGGCGGCGATGAGGGCGGCGGGGCTGGGGACAGGTGGAGTGTAGACCCGGCGCTTACGTCCTCTCGCGCTGCATGACTCTGATAACCACGTTCGTTCTCCGGTTGACTGCTCTGATCTCAGATTGTCAAGTTCGTACTCAGGGTTCGTACTCAGGGTTCGTACTCAGGGTTCGTACTCGGGGTTCGTACTCGGGGTTCGTACTCAGGGTTCGCACTCAGGGTTCGTACTCAGGGTTCGTACTCAGGGTTCGTACTCAGGGTTCGTACTCAGGGTTCGTACTCAGGGTTCGTACTCAGGGTTCGTAGTCGGGGTTCGTACTCAGGGTTCGCACTCAGGGTTCGCACTCAGGGTTCGTAGTCGGGGTTCGTACTCAGGGTTCGTACTCAGGGTTCGTACTCAGGGTTCGTACTCAGGGTTCGTATTCAGGGTTCGTATTCAGGGTTCGTATTCAGGGTTCGTACTCAGGGTTCGTACTCAGGGTTCGTACTCAGGGTTCGTACTCAGGGTTCGTACTCAGGGTTCGTACTCAGGGTTCGTACTCAGGGTTCGTACACAGGGTTCGTACTCAGAAAACAAAACAAAAATATCTAGTCAAAATTAAAAGTAATCACGCACTTGCTAATGACAGTGTGGTGGCAGTAAGTGGAGTCGCCCAGTGGAGGCGACAGTTTCTGAGATGGGGTAATGAGGCGGTAGCTGTGGCAATGCAATGCGCAAGGCTGTAGCGACGGCGGTGGTAATAGGAGCGAAGATCACTGCGGGGGCGTTGGCGGTGGCGAACGGGGGTGGGGGTGGAGTGGGGAGACGCTCCGACGTTTTCGACCGTTGCCATTACTTGATTTTACTAGAACACTCTGTCTGTTTTCCTTTTGAATTCTCCAGATCGAGACGGTGGTGCTCAGACGTCAGAAAAAAAAAATGAATAAAACGTATCCATTTAAAATAAAGTTTTAGAATATATATTTTATATAGTTTAACGTTTCGTACATTCCCAATGTTTGTTTATATTTTTACATTGTTATTGGTAAACAAGAAACATGTGATGTATCTTGCTTGTTAGGAAATTAGGTTAGGAACCGATAAATTGATGATATAGAGGAATATAGAGAGAGAATTGAATGTAAACATCCGCTAAAGAAATTTGTAAATTCGAATTGTACAAAGTGAGAAGTTACAATATATTGAAGTACATTGTACAATAAATTTAAATAAAAGCTAAAAGAAATGAGAATTGAAGTGTTACTACTTTAAAAAGTAGTAGCAACAGTAATTGTAACGGCAGATGCAACAAGAAAAAAATTGTTGGCTGAGTGCTACGTTACAATAGCCATCATATGTCCCGTAAAGGGCAAATGGCCGTTAGACCCCGAGGTTTTCAGTCGGTCACCCAACCCGGCAACCGTGATGTCTCGAATTGGCCTAACCTTCGTGACTTCACGTAGTTCATGAATTTAGCTAGCGACGCCGGTTTCGCGGTCATGGCCTTCCAATAGAACCATTGCAGCATTCGCCTGGATGACCAAATAAGCCACGAAAATCCCGGTCAGGATGGCCGGCACAGGTATTGAACCTGGGCTTCCTGGATGCGATGTCAGCGCGCTACACCCTGAGCCATTTTGCTCGGTTCGAGAATGCACATACAAATAAATGTCTTCAATAGAGAAGAGGCCGGGGCTGACATGGAGCCAGAGGTGAAACAGAAGACGATGCTTCAAGCGGTTTCTCTGTCTGTTGTGGAGGTAACGGTGGATGGAGGCTGTTGTATGACGAATGATTGAACATGATTTGGGCATTTGGGTTGTAAATGCTTCCCCTCTTCAAGATGCATGAAGTTCGAAGGATGAAATGGCGACTGACTCCAGAAAACAAACTGCCTTGTGTTTGCGATCAAAAGAATTCTGAAAATCTGGGTAAGGCCACTTCCCCCAGCTAGCTCTGCGGTTGTTCAGTTGACTTTATATCCAGAGATCGATAAATCTTCCCTACTTGCCTATTAGATCACTATTACGTCGAAACCTAAACTCCTGTGGGAAACGCCGGGACTATTACAGTGGGCTTATGGTCCCATAATATGGCATTCCTTTTGGTCTACTACCTACTGCAAACGTTTAGGTCGCTAACGACATGGGTACTACTAATAAACTTAGGAAATCGGAATGATACTTAGAAACTTCTACCAGAGCTGTATGCAATCTTAATCAGTTTGCTTTAGCGCCAACGATTTGGTTATCACAAAGTCTACAATCTGGTGGATGGTTTAATTCCCCCACCAACACTGAAACCAGGCCTAGAGGACTGTCGTTGACACTAACAAAATTTATATTGATTAGGAACTCAGGAAACTGGATGGGGGATTCTAATAATGTCCTAGACTCGCACAAACGTGCAGATGACTCATTTACACCAACATCCTAGGTTTTGACGAGAAACTACGAAAATTTGGTGGTAGTTTCCGATTTATCACCAGAGCTAGACCAAAACAGCTTTAATGAGGGTATCAGAAACAGAACATTTTCAAATAACAAAAATGAAATAAAATTCTACATAACTTCAAACGCTGTAAGCTATATAACTTCATACACTTCAAATGCTATATAATTTCAATTATTTTTTAAGTAATAAGATGTAACTATTTGCGTAAATTGACTACTATTCAAATAAAAGAACACCTATTCAAACACAAGTACTATTTTTGCACGGTGAACAGACTAAGCAATTTATATTCACAAATATTTCTCACTTAACAGCCTTTCCCGGCATCACGGAAACGCGCTCACACAACCACAAATTTATGTGCTCAACCATCTGCGCACACGTGCATCATGTGCATGCGTGTGCAGCTACGCATGTAACAGCATTCGGGCGCGCGGGATCAGGAGGCAATAGCGCTGCGCAGACAAATACGAAAAATGCCAAAATGTATTCCATTGATGTGGGCGTCAGATATCTGCCGGGCCGCGTGTAAATAAATCGAAACGTTATTCGTTTAAGGAGACGTACATTGATTGATTGATTGATGTTTCCGGGCGCGTCAACTACTTTGGTCATTAGTCCCGTACGTGTAGTGCGTGTTTTTCGTCAGGAGGTGGCGATGAACTTTTCCCCGCTGGCGTCGACCTACCGTCGACTAGCGGGGTTTCCCCTCAACCAGGTATCTCCCACCAGCGGGACGTCGCCCCAGCCGGGACACGCAGTAAGCTCCCGACCGGTCTCCCGGCATGTGTGGTAGTGTAGTGCATGTTACTGTAAGTGTGTGTAAGAGGAGAGGATAGGACAAGGAAGAGGAAGGAAAGATCGCGCGTGGTCCGTGGCCCGTTTGTTAGGGTACTGCTCCGGTATTCGCCTGGTGTGATTGGAGAAACCACGGAAAAATACCGATCAGAGTAGCCGGCCGCTAGAATTCTCCTCCAGACAGCGACTAAATTCGACCGAGCTGACAAGCTAGTGTCGAAAATCCTGCCGCCGTCGGGACTCGAACCTAGGACCTCCCGGTCAGAGGGACTGCAGTGACATCAGGTTGATGCACTGAGCCATCTCTCCAGGTACGAGACGTATAGGGTCACACTGTTTGATTAATGATTACAAGCGTGTCAACCGGTAAGGTTATTATTCCTGTAAGTGTAGAGCATGTTGTATTCCGAGAGGTCGCGGGGATCTTCCCCCGCTGGATGGTGAGATCCGGCGTTGACCAACGTCGGCTTGCAGGGTTTTCCCCAGTGAGCTCTAGAGTAGACTGGAGACAAAACACTGTGCTCAGAAATCGTGACGGACCACCATGATGGTGAACGTCTGTTCTGTCCTAGTTACCTCAGAACCAAATAGCAGGAAAAGTGTTTCATTCCAATTTTAAACATTTATTTTCTTTCATGTTCACTAGAACTTAAAAAAAAGTTGAAAGTAATCAATTTTTAATACTTTGAAATTTCAATTTACCCATAATACTTCAACGAAATCCAATCTTTCATTTATTGGAAACTTTTTTAACATTAACGGGGCGGAGTGTTCTTGGTTTGCGTATCTTTAATAATTTTGTTAGATCGACTTATAGCAAATAATAGTGGTCGAAAACATAAAAAAATGTTATGAAAGAAATGGCCAAATATCTCATCATCTCAATAACATTCACATATAGTTTACAGTTTGCTAGCGATCTTTACAATCGATTGCTTTTGGCATTTTCTTTGACAGAGACGATTTATGCATTGCTAACAACACACAAGATAACATTTCACTCGTAAGAAAGTCTGTAGGAAGACGTTCACCGCAGCCAACCCAACGAAAAACGACTGTCACGATTTTCAGCACTTCAAAGCATTGCAGTTGTGCATCCAGTTATTATGTTGCTATCGCTGGCTTTCCCTATCCAGTTATTTCCCACCAGCGAGGTACCGCCCTAGCCGGCACAAGCTCTAAACTCCCGATCGGTCTCCTGACAAGTGTGATAGTGTAGTGTATGTGAATGCATATGTGTGTAAGAGGTGAGGTTAGAACAAGGAAGAGAAAGGAAAGATAGCGCGCGGACTGTGGCATGCTTGTTACCGCTCCGGCATTCGGCTTGTGTTGAACAGAGAAAACATGTGTCACGTAGTGGGATACACACAGACGACTTCAAAATAAAATATTAAATGTATTTTCAAAAGAAAAATATTTACAATTTTACATAACAGTTTAAGTCTTATTTCCGGCAACCTTTTCTCTCCCTTAGCCGCATACCGCGACCGTCCCTAGGCCTATAGCCCAGTAACCCTGCATTACCGCAGAAAAGCGACGCGTGGTGCGCGCTGTCGGACCTAGTCCCGTGACCGTGCCCGTCACATGCCTTGACGCCAAAAGAAAAAAAAAAACGGTCGCCGTCCGGCGGACCGCGTGCCTAGATGCACCCACCTAAACATTTCTCCTCGTACCTACGTACTCTCGTCTCCGATACAAAACTTATGAGAACGCGGGCGCGTCCGAGACCTGTCACCCCCTGCCACCTCTCGTGTTTTGTCGGGTCTGTACCATACAGTCGACGACTAGGCTCGCCGGCTAGCTTCCGGAGGCTGGAGGCTGGTACGCGTCCACATGACTCGCACTAGCCTTTCAAGAGGTATTTTTAGCCCCCTGCCACGCTGTCTGCGCCAGCCTCCGCCTTTGTCTCCCAGCTTCCACCTGTAGCCATTCACTGGCCTAACGGTACCACCTATTGGCCCATTGTATACGACGCCACACATGGAAACCTACAGATCAGAGAACCGGGTAGCTAGAATTCTCCTCCACACAGCAGCTGAATTCGACCTAGTTGTCTAGCTAGTATCTGGGTACCCGAATCCTAGAACCTTCCGGTAATAAGCACTGCAGTGATATCGTGTAGGGTGACGTATTAGCACCACAAGTGGTAATAGATCCTATTGTACATGAGAACCTGGTGAGCGAGGTGAGGAAGAAAAATTCTAATAGTAATTTACGAAACAAGTATCGAAAGACATTCTTTTACCAAATGGGATTGGGAATTTGTAGAGAGAGTTTGATAAAAAATCGATAATTGATAAGATATTACGTCACTAATTTTCTATAACTTTTTTCCACTTCCTAAAAATCAGATATGCTGTAATATATATTTAAAGTTTTAGATTTGTCCATTCATCCATGACAAGATGAGTATTGCCATTAATTGTTTGATTCACTAAAGAAACTACGAATTATTGCAAAACATGCGTTCTATTAATTATTATTTCGAAACTGATGTTGATAGTAAGCAGCAGTAGACCATGGATTATATTGAAACAAGTATTACAGTATTATGTATTAGTCACTTCGGATTAACCCAGCTAGTAGTATTCCCAAACCTGGGACTATTTAAAGAATTCTGTTGTGATAATTGTAAGTAACCTGATTTCCATTTCTGTAAGTTTTACAGTACGTAATCAAAATTAATAAAATTCATTTTATCAATTACAACAATGTAAACAATCATTTATTGCGCTGCTTTTGGTGACGTTAACTTTTGTATTGTGATTTTTATATATTTTGTAGCGAATAAATCCATGTTCCTACTCGTATTCTGTAATTCTCTTTTTAGATCGCCGTAGCTTATTGCACATTGATAGTCATTACGACAGCCGTGTTTGACTAATCATATAGAGGTTTACAAATCAACCATCAATCATTAGTCACCTTTCTATTAAATGCTTCGGTCTGGATTCCAGCGGTCGGGTGCTCTGACCGGTAGTTGTTGTGGTTTCTCCGATCAACACCAGGCGAATGCCGGGGCAGTACCCTAACAAACGGGCCATGGACCGCGCGATCTATCCTTCTTCTTTCTTGTCCTATCCACACCCCTTACACACACTTACACTAACCTGCACTACACTACCACAAATACGGAGACCGGTCGGGGCCTGGAGCTTGTTCCGGCAGGGGTGGTGCCCCACTGGTGGGAGATACTTGGTTGAGGAAAGCTCCGCTAGCCGACGATAGGTCGACTCCTATCGATGCCTTGATATTATCCATTCGAGAGAATCGATATCGTAGTGGTATCTATTAAAGAAATTCAGTAATATCGATGGTGCTGTTGTCGATTCAAAATTATCCATACTACGATAATACCAATTCAACATTAATTACATTGTAATACATCTTCCAAACCTTATCCCAGCTAGGCTTTTTGGAATCGTTTTCTACGATTCATTATGATTAGACTGTGAATTTTACAACCGACTTTCAGCCTGACGTCAACCCCCAACACGGAGGACTAAACTTGTGACTTCACGTAGTTACCGAAATCGGCTTGCCAACGCCGATTTTTCGGCTGTGGTCTTTTTAGTAGAACCATCCGAGTATTAGAATAGAATAGAATATTTATTTCGCTACTTAGGATACATGAAATAATTCCGGTGGTAGCGTTTTCCAATCAATTAATTTACATAAAACAAACATCAAACCACTACATATATACAACAAATATACAAAATGAACACCAAACAACATTACTGAATACAATTTCATAAAATTAATATATTAGCCCTATGCTGACGGTAACCTTAATATAAAATAACAAGAATAATACAAAAAATAAAAATTTTATTGTTAACATATTCTAAAAAAACTTACAACTTATTTAATTTTCATTTTCACAGATTTTAGATGACCGAGAATTTAGATATGACCGATTCGTTTAGATGACCGAGGAAAACCACGAAAAAAACCGGTCAGGATGGCCAGTGCGGGCATCAAACCCGGACCTCCCGATTGCAAAGCGAGCGCCCTGATCCACTTCGCTCGGTACCAATTTAACAGTCGATAATATCGTTTTAACAGTATCGATTCAAGATTTTGATTCAACAGTATTGTCATCTAAAAGTTCAAAAAGATCCAAAAGATTTCGGACAGTCAAATTTATTACATTAAAAACTTTTATTTATATAACTTTAATTTATATATCAAGTAATTTAAGGTCTGAGATTCTGAGATAGTCCAAAACCAATGGTAACATTCTTTTTAGTGTGAGTACAATTCTTGTTTATATAATATTTTTCAATTATAATTTGTTATTTCTTAAAAAATATGTAGAGGTATTTCCTTTTTGTTCTCTAATTCTTATGTGTACTTTTTTATAATTTTAGTTATTCGTACATATCTGTATTGGCCTGAAGATGAATCTGCATCAACCATTCGAAACGTTAGCCATAAATAAAAGTTTTTAATGTAATAAATTTTGGCTGACCGAAATATTTTTGGATCTTTTTGAACTTTTATATCAATCTATGTGACAGCCTTATAAAAGAACTTCAAGTATCGTCATCTGTTCATCGTCAGTGGAGTGGACTTCTTACATCTGGACATCGCCAGTGTAATAAAAAGTCGTGTATTTATTACTTTAAAATATCTGTGCAGGACCACCATAAAATGTAGAATTAATGTGGTTATTGTAGTGAATGCCTTTATTGTCATCATTGTTATCATATTATTATTAATATTATTATTGTCTTAAAATAATTTTAAGTTAAATTGTATTTAATTCCTAATTATAATATGTAAATTTTAGTGTTCTGTCAATAGGTTGCATAAACTTATCTGTGGAAATAGTAAATTTCTATCTATCTATCTATCTATCTATAAAACTATCTATCTATCTATTTATTTATTTATCTACCCATCAATCTATCCATCTATCTATCTATCTATTCTGTGAAAATGTAAAACAAAAGTATCGATCCTGGAAGTGTCGACGGTTTAGCAACTTTCCTAGGCGTAGCGGCCAATGGTGCTCCCATTTCACCGGTCCGCCGTTCGATCCCCTCTGCGTTCCCGGGTGGCTGGCTGGGGCCGGTGGCGCGCGTGTTTTTGACGCACGGCACGCAGTGAAGCGCAAGAGCGCGTTGCACGGGGTCCGGGCGGCGAGGGGGGGAGCGAGGAGGGTGAGAGAGGAGGGGAGGGTAGGGGGGACGGGCGTTAGCGGACGCGAGGCAAGCCCGCGAAAAATCATCGCACTACAAAACAGGACATTGTCGAGTCCCCTATCTGGAGGGCCGCGGGACATTCAACAAACAAGCGGCGGACCCGGGGGGGAGGTGGAGTGGGAGGGAGTGAGGGGAGAGGAGGGGTGGATAGGGTACCACCGGACGGTGAGGTGATGTGCACAGGGTGAGAAATTGATTGATTGATGATTACGAGTCCGTCTACTGCTAAGGTCAATCACCCGTGTTTTCACCTCGAGAGGTGGCGGATGCCCGCAGCGGATCCCCGCTGGATGATGATATCCGTCGCCGACCGACACGTCGGCTTCTGAGGTTTTCCTCAATCCGGTATATTGCACCAATGGGGCACTGCCTCAGCCGGGGCAAACTCTAAGCTCCCGACCGATCTCCCGGCGTGTGGTAGTGCATGTAAATGTGTGTGTAAGAGGTGAAGATGGGACAAGAAAGAGGAAGGAAGGATCGCGCGTGGTTGACTAATTGATTGATTCGTGTTTCCGGGCGCGTCAACTACATAGGTCATTAGTTCCGTTAATGTTGTGCGTGTTTTCTCCTCGGGAGGTGGCGGTGATCTTCCCCCGCTGGATGGTGAGATCCGGCGCCGACCTACCGTCGACTAGCGGGGTTTTCTCTAACCAGGTTACTCCCATCAGTAGGGCACCGCCCCAGCCGGGACAAGCTCTAAGCTCCCGGCATGAGTGGTAGTGTAGTGCCTATTAGTGGAAGTGTGTGTAAGGGGCGAAGAAACGACAAGGAAGGTTCTGTATATATTTTTTAAAAAATTTAAAAACGCACTTTTTGTAACCTTTTAGTGAAGAATTCATCACCACAATAGTTAACACTAATAAAATACATTATTAATTCATATGTCTTTTTATGAATAAACATATCAGATTTCAAATGAGATACACTTTTCTCTACGTTTGGTAGAACGAAGGTTAAGTTGCGATTCAAATGAGCACTTGCGCACCGAATTTGTTCCATGTTTTCGATTTTTCAAGACATGTATAATGCAAACCAACTATCATTATAAAACTTTACAGAGATAATTTACGTGTCATAAAGAAAGTGTGCACCAACTTTCATTACAAAACAAATTGCTGTTACATAACTCCACTCCTGAATAACAAATATTTCATCGAGAACAGCCTCTTCCTTTAAACCTTGCCTCATGACATCAGCTACGATGTAAGCAATGACCTATTGAGTAATAAAATGCTATTTGCGCAATACGAGAATAAGCAAAATAATACAATTTTCAAACTTTAGTCAAAATGGAAAATTGTATGTTGTTTTTGCATATTTCCTGAGATCCTGTGACGAATATCGACACCTCTCACATGGCCCGAGTCTGCCTAACTTTCTTTGAATTTCTGCGTGTAATCGAAACTAGTAACAGATTATTAGAACAATCCAAACATAAATTTCTAGTGTTCATAAAAAAGCTGTCTTATCAGATTAAGCCGGGGAAAATATTATTTTGCCCTAATCCCCTTATTCCTTTAATTAGTACGTAAATACTCATGAATCCATCAGCAACAAGAACAGTTTTAACACATCTTATTATTGAAAATGCCAGTAAATAAATGTTACAAACTTGTAGGGTAAAAATGGGTACTAGAGTAAAACATCTTCTAGGATAAAAATGTAAACAAACTTCCCTGCAAAAATGTTACATACAAGGATAAAAAATAATGTCTTACCAATGATCATCTTGTGGGAAATTTCATGTAATGTGTCATTTGCCTCTCAAAGGCAACTGCGTATACACACGTGTTTGGCAAGCACATGAAATGGCCTTGAATACTCTGAACGTGACCTGCCGAACATTTGCATACAAGGAATTGTCTAATAACTGGGGCAAATGTCACATATGTTTGAAGAAATTTCCGATTACACGATCATTGGTAACAACGGACCGTTACTGACTTCTCTATATACCTTAGATGTTTGTCACATTTATTCTGAATTATTCTGTGCACAAAAGTTTAGAACTATTAGAATCCATTAGTATATATTTCTAATATTCCTATAATAAAATGGCGCATGAGCTCATATATCGCAGTCAAAGATGTAGTGGATGATCCAAGGTAATATTGATTGGCTGACAAATTAGTAATTCCGGGCATGCCAAGGTCATTAGTCCTGTAAGTGTGGTCTTTTTTCGCAGGGATGGAGGTGAGATTCCCCCGCTGGATTGCGAGATCCATCGCCAACCTAAAATCGGCGATTATGGGGGTATTCTCAAACTAGGTATCTTCCACCAGAGAATCATCATCCCAGCCGGGACATATTCTAGAGTCCCGACTGGTCTCATGGAATGTGTGGTAGTATAGTGCATGTAAGCGTAAGTGTGTGCAAATAAGGTGTGAGGACAAGGAAGAGGAAGGAAAGATCACATGCAGTTCCATGGACCGTTTGTTAGGGTACTGCTCGGGCATTCGACTGGTGTTGATGGGAGAAACCACGGAAAACTACCGATCAGAACAGCCGGCCGCTAGAATTTTCCTCCAGACAGCATAAAATCCTGCCGCCGTCGGGAGTGGAAGCTAGGACCTCCCGGTCAGAGGGACTGCAGTGACATCAGGTTGATGCACTGAGCCATCTCTCCCGGTCCTAGGTATGTAGCTAGAGTCGAAAACACTACCACCATGGGGAACGGAACCTCATGACGCCAGATCCGGGTCAGAGGCACTAAAGTGACATTGGTCGATGACCTGAGCCATCTCTCTCGTTCCAAAGATATTAAAAATGAGGTTGGAAGCATAGACAGTCACCGGGATCGGTGTCGTCGGCGGCGTCGGCAGTGGCAGATCCTACGCGCACCCTCGCACCCGGCCTGCGGCGGCGGAGGCAGGGCTGGGGCGGGGGTGGCGGAGGGAAGGGGGGCGGGGGCGGCAACAGCGCCGCGGCGGCGGAACAAACGCCGGTGCAACGGGCGATCAATGCGATGCAGCTCGTGGCCACATAAAAGGGCGCACTCTGCTGCAATTTGTTCCGCCCTCGTGCACGCCGCCCCGCCCCCGCCGCTGGCCCGGCCCTGCCTGCCCTGCCCTGCGCGGCCCCCGGACGCAACGAGTGCAGGCGCGCGTGATAGCCCTCCCCCTGCGCTCGACCCAGGCACCGCCCCCGCGCCGTTCAGGCCGCCATGGCCGCGCCTATCGCACCATCGCACCCACCCGCCCCGCCCCTATCGACACCAGCAGGCCTCGACAGCCATCTAAAGCTAGCAGCGCCCAGAAACCAATCTCAACCAAACTATATCCAAACTTTGAGGCTAATTTTAGGCTAATTAAATGCTCTATTCCCGAATTTTAGGCTCCTCTGGATTTCCGAAAATCGTGGGCGCTGCTAGCTTTAGTCTAAAGCTAGCAGCGCCCATCCAGAATCTATCTCAAAATCAATTGTAAAATTTGAAACCCATCCCAAAATTTAAGAATAATTTTAGGCTCTTGGAAAAAAATCATCCCCGCCTTCAAATTCCAAAAATCAGGGCTGTACAAAGCGAAACAATTAACATTGGTTCTTACGGGTGAAATAACACCAAAATCAAAAAACCTTAGGAAAAATCTGAAACCCCTCCCAAAAGTTAAGAATAATTTTAGGCTCTTGGAAAAAAATCATCCCCGCCTTCAAATTCCAAAAATCAGGGCTGTACAAAGCGAAACAATTAACATTGGTTCTTACGGGTGAAATAACACCAAAATCAAAAAACCTTAGGAAAAATCTGAAACCCCTCCCAAAAGTTAAGAATAATTTTAGGCTCTTGGAAAAAAATCATCCCCGCCTTCAAATTCCAAAAATCAGGGCTGTACAAAGCGAAACAATTAACATTGGTTCTTACGGGTAAAATAACGCCAAAATCAAAAAACCTTAGGAAAAATCTGAAACCCCACCCAAAAGTTAAGAATAATTTTAGGCTCTTGGAAAAATATCATCCCCGCCTTCAAATTCCAAAAATCAGGGCTGTACAAAGCGAAACAATTAACATTGGTTCTTACGGGTGAAATAACACCAAAATCAAAAAACCTTAGGAAAAATCTGAAACTCCTCCCAAAAGTTAAGAATAATTTTAGGCTCTTGGAAAAAAATCATCCCCGCCTTCAAATTCCAAAAATCAGGGCTGTACAAAGCGAAACAATTAACATTGGTTCTTACGGGTAAAATAACACCAAAATCAAAAAACCTTAGGAAAAATCTGAAACCACTCCCAAAAGTTAAGAATAATTTTAGGCTCTTGGAAAAAAATCATCCCCGCCTTCAAATTCCAAAAATCAGGCTGTACAAAGCGAAACAATTAACATTGGTTCTTACGGGTAAAATAACGCCAAAATCAAAAAACCTTAGGAAAAATCTGAAACCCCTCCCAAAAGTTAAGAATAATTTTAGGCTCTTGGAAAAATATCAGCCCCGCCTTCAAATTCCAAAAATCAGGGCTGTACAAAGCGAAACAATTAACATTGGTTCTTACGGGTAAAATAACACCAAAATCAAAAAACCTTAGGAAAAATCTGAAACCCCTCCCAAAAGTTAAGAATAATTTTAGGCTCTTGGAAAAAAATCATCCCCGCCTTCAAATTCCAAAAATCAGGGCTGTACAAAGCGAAACAATTAACATTGGTTCTTACGGGTGAAATAACACCAAAATCAAAAAACCTTAGGAAAAATCTGAAACCCCTCCCAAAAGTTAAGAATAATTTTAGGCTCTTGGAAAAAAATCATCCCCGCCTTCAAATTCCAAAAATCAGGGCTGTACAAAGCGAAACAATTAACATTGGTTCTTACGGGTGAAATAACACCAAAATCAAAAAACCTTAGGAAAAATCTGAAACCCCTCCCAAAAGTTAAGAATAATTTTAGGCTCTTGGAAAAAAATCATCCCCGCCTTCAAATTCCAAAAATCAGGGCTGTACAAAGCGAAACAATTAACATTGGTTCTTACGGGTGAAATAACACCAAAATCAAAAAACCTTAGGAAAAATCTGAAACCCCTCCCAAAAGTTAAGAATAATTTTAGGCTCTTGGAAAAAAATCATCCCCGCCTTCAAATTCCAAAAATCAGGGCTGTACAAAGCGAAACAATTAACATTGGTTCTTACGGGTGAAATAACACCAAAATCAAAAAACCTTAGGAAAAATCTGAAACCCCTCCCAAAAGTTAAGAATAATTTTAGGCTCTTGGAAAAAAATCATCCCCGCCTTCAAATTCCAAAAATCAGGGCTGTACAAAGCGAAACAATTAACATTGGTTCTTACGGGTGAAATAACACCAAAATCAAAAAACCTTAGGAAAAATCTGAAACCCCTCCCAAAAGTTAAGAATAATTTTAGGCTCTTGGAAAAAAAATTATCCCCGCCTTCAAATTCCAAAAATCAGGGCTGTACAAAGCGAAACAATTAACATTGGTTCTTACGGGTGAAATAACACCAAAATCAAAAAACCTTAGGAAAAATCTGAAACCCCTCCCAAAAGTTAAGAATAATTTTAGGCTCTTGGAAAAAAATCATCCCCGCCTTCAAATTCCAAAAATCAGGGCTGCACAAAACGAAACAACTAACATTGGTTCTTACGGGTGAAATAACACCAAAATTAAAAAACCTTAGGAAAAATCTGAAACCCCTCCCAACAGTTAAGAATAATTTTAGGCTCTTGGAAAAAAATCATTCCCGCCTTCAAATTCCGAAAATCAGGGCTGTACAAAGCGAAACATTTAACATAAGTTCTTACGGGTGAAGAAACACCAAAATCAAAAATCCTTAGGAAAAATCGGAAACGCCTCTCAAATGTTAAGAATAATTTTAGGCTCTTGGAAAAAAATTATCCCCGCCTTCAAATTCCAAAATTCAGGGCTGTACAAAGCATAACAATTAACCACATTAACGAAACAATTAACAACATTAACGAAACAATAAACACCACTGACTATGAAAGAACTCACTGTGAAGAAAAAAATATATTTGAAGGAAAAATGTCCATCTGCGATTTTGTAGTTGGAGGAAGACGTTGAATGAAATTCAAAATTTTGCAACTTTCGAAAATTTAGTTTACCGTGAACATCGTACCTATATCACCATAATAAGTGCATTTTACTATGTTCTTACAAAAAATTTAAAGAAAAATTTGGAGCAGTTTTTGAGAAAAGTTTAAAAACGTCCGGGGAGCTTCATGTAAAGTACCCCAAAATTTTATAAATCTCAAAGCTTTCACTCAAACCAGATCGTTCGGGGAATATCCATTTTGGAAGAAATCGTACGTATGGTTTAGGTGCTAGCAGTGTTGACGGACGGACGGACGGACGGACGGACGTTTTCCTTTCAGTTGGTTTTTAGGAATCAAGGACCAACAAAAACGGGTTCTGGCTACACCATGTGTTAAGGGATTTTTTTTCTTAATTTAGCAACTGGATTTATCCACTTTTTCGTCATCACGACCAGACAACTAATTTTTTGCTGGCGAAAATTCGCCATTTTCCCCGCAGCATTATATAACTTTCCCTATACTACGTATATTACTCTGTATTTAAGTAGCGTTTATTGTCGACAGAACAATTTTTATACATGGTGGTGGGTTTGCACTACATAGCATGTATATATTGGATGGTTGGAGAGTTCAAGATTGCTTTGACCTTTCTTGCGTTATTTATAATAGTCTGAGGATTTTCCTCTCTTGTGTAACTGACGCTCCTCTTTTGTTTTATTTACACTATCATTACTACAACAACCTACATCTAATTACAATTACTTCATAAGCGACTCTGTCGCGTCCTTATTGCTCTTATCTTCGAAATTCTCTTATCCTGAAATGACCTAACACTAAGCACAGGTGTCACTGTCACGTCCTTGTTGTGCACTGATTACTATTTACACTATTTACATTTTAACTACTCCATCACTGCACCATCTTCTTTGACAGGGTGTAGGGGCATCGAGGGGCCCCGGGTGGTGGCGCGGGAGTTTTTAGGTGCGGATTGGCCTCCGCCAGACGATGCCCGCGGCCGAGGCGGCCCCCGCCGGGCACAGTTTTATTTATTTACACACACGGCGGTATTCGGCAGGGACCAGGTCTGGACGGTGTGCTTGTAATAGCAGGCGCCACTACGTCGGTAAAGCTAGCACCCCCACTTTCTCAAAACTCAAAAATGCTTGCGCCATAATTTTGGGCTAATTTCAGCCCCCTTCCAAAAATTTTGGGCTACCTCCCAACACCTTGAAATTACGATTTCAAATTTTGGCCGGTAAAGCTAGCACCCCCACTTACTTAAAATTCAAATTTTTTGCACGGGCAAAACAAGTGAATTTTGGGCTTCTGGGGGCCACTTTTCAAAATTTCGAAACACACTCCTAAATACGAAAACAAAAAATCAAAATTACCCCTAATTCTCAAATTTCAAAATTTCTCCCACCATAAGTTTGGGATATTTTTTGGACTCTTCAGTGACACCAGAAACATTATTTTGGTACCCTACAATCTCCGAAATTAAGGTTAAAAATTGTGGATTGTTAATTTAACACCCACCCGTACTGAAAATTCGAAAATATTTGTGTGGTCGTAAACGTGCGAAATTTTTGTTCCTTTTCAAAATTTCGAAACTCACCCCTACGTACGATAACAAATATTTAAAACCATCCCAATAGCAACTCAACTCAAAAAATCTTGGGCCATAATTTTGGGTTCTTTAGCGTCATCAAAAAACACCCCTAAATCAACTTAGCAAAAACGAGGATGGAGAAGCTAGAATCTCACTATCTCAAAACTACGAAATCCGGAGAAACTTCACACATATTCTGGGAGAATTATACCGTACACGTGTATTTCCAACATTAAAAAAGAAACTAGTGGTGCTACAACAGCACTTACTTTCCCGTATTAGAGGAAACGGCTATATAGTACTGAAATATTGCACTTTGTGCGCTACTAACATCTTAGCTTACAACTCACTGTTTCCATCGCAGTGATGTCAGAACTGTGTGAATTCTACAACTGCACAAAATTTAATACAAACGTTTTGTAAACCTATATTGGAAAAAGAAGCCTGATAACCTGGACAATATAGAAATGCATAGGGCCATGATTAGAGAAGAGTATTTTAAAAACCATGCAACAAATTCTGTACTCACTACAAATGCTACAGCATTTGGTGCGAAAACTGAATATTTTCATGCAAATATCAACATAAATTAGACAATTATAACTCCTTTTCATACAGCTCCTTCAGGTCACAACAATGATACGTAATTCACAGAAATTCGCGAGCGCAAAGTGAATTCCATTGTTGCAGACCCTGCATTGTCAATATTCTGAGAGCTATTAATTCTTTTTACTTAATTCAAATATTTCAAAATAAACTATTTATAAAATATTAATGTGTAAGTGTATAACAAAAGTTCTAATGTAAGAAACGAAGAAAGAAATAATACACAAAATTGCCCATTCTAATTTACGACGCACCCAGCTGTCCAAAGCGCTGTAAATTTTGTGGGCTATTATGTTTGTCACAAAATTATAGAAAAGCTACTCGTATTTTGAAAAAATTAAGCATGACCTTATTTGAAGATGTGGTTTTGATAAATACATGTAATTCAGAAACAAATGTATTTTTAAAATTTTAGTTGTGAGAATACGACGAAAGCGAAGGGCAGTCAATTCCGAGCGGACTTTCGTTTGTCAGGAAATTATAGAAAAAACAACTCATATTTTCAAAAAATTCAACACGACCTTATTTGAATGGCACAGACTTTCCCGTATTAGTTTTCTATTTTCCTGGGTCTTCGCTAGCTATTCGGAATTGCCACATATTCTTTCTTGCCAGCTACCATCTATCATCGCCAAAAGTACATTTTTTTGTCATTTTCTTAATTTTTCGGTTTCCTATTGGTAGAACAGAAACATTAATTTTAGAATATTAAAGAACACAAAAATCTAGCCGTAAATGGCAATTTTCTTTTAAAAATTATGTGCCGTTTAAGAGAAAATGGCGTTTTAGCACTACTAAAAATGCGAAATTTGAAGCTCATTTTCACAGAAAATTTTTGAGTTTTCAAAATACTTTATTTGAAGTTATTTGAAGCACTTACACTCACAAATATAATCATCTTTACAAATTGCGGATAATGTGCATATTAAAGATGTGAGAGATCTTTCAAAATATTTACATTTATATAATTTTTGAAAAAAACAAAAAAAACTCAAAATAAACTTCACGCTATACTAATGAGTGTAATTAGCACTATCCGTTACAAAAGTTTCAAGAAAAAAATTGCAGCCATATACGAGAAAATGACGTTTGAGCATTTCTGAAAATGCCGAAATTTGAGCTACTTTTCACAGAAAACGGTAGTGTTTTCGAGAAACTTTACTTGACATTATTTAAAGCATATATACTCGTAAATATAATAATGTAAAAAAATCGCCGATAATGTAAATATTAACGACGTGAGAGACAAGTAAAAACATTTAGAAAATTTTGTTTTTGTAATTTTTTAAAATTGCACATATTGCACGCAATATTGCACGAAAACTACCAAAATTGTGAAAAACATTTACATGACCTTTATTAAAGAACTCAATATGCAGAACAAGTTTTATTTGAAGAAAAAAATCTCTATCTTCAAGTTTGTAGTTGGAGAAAGACGCCGAAAAAAATTCAAACTTTCACAATTTTCGAAAATTCAGAGCTGTACGTGAAAATCGGACCTATGCGATGTTAAAAAGTGTATTTTCCTCTATTCATACAAGAAATTTAAAGAAAAAATTTGGAGCCGTTTTTGAGAAAATGTTGAAAATCCCCGGGGGGCTTCATATAAAGTACCCCCAAATTTTAAAGAATCTTTTTCAAAATCACAAAGCTTCGACTAGAATCAGATCGACTGAGGAATATCAATTTTGAAGAAAATCGACCGAACGGTTTAGGCGCTAGCGTTGACCACAGACGGACAGACGGACGGACGGACAGACAGACAGACGGACGGAATGCCGTCAATCGATTTTTAAGTATAAAGAAGCAACAAATCATCGATTTTGACCACACCACGTGTTAGGGGATTTTTTTTCTTAATTTAGCAACTGGTTTTATCCACTTATTTGTTTTCACGGCCCGGCAATTAATTTTTTTCCGCCGAAAATTGGCCATTTTTTCGCGCAGCATTACATAACTTTCCCTATACTACGTATATCACTCCGTGTATACGTACGTATACGGGAAAGTAAAAATGTATTTGTTGAGAGTTTTACCATTTATTCGGACAGGATCAATATCAAGCCTTGAAATAATTACTTTAATTCATACCTATGTAAATATCCTATATGGACTTATTAAATATTTCATACAAGAAAAATTCTCTCCAAAAAGCAGCGACGAATTAAAAGATAAAATAGTTATTGAACTATACATCTACAATTCTAAAATCACAATCAATAATAGAGAAATCCAAAAATGGGAATGGAATAATGCCTAGTATAAAAAGCAAACTACAGTTTTTCTCAATCTTTCATTCGTCAAAAAAAAAAAAAAAAAAAAAAAAAGAAAACAAACTTAACTAACAAATGTAAATATGGAATTTACTAACAATTGAACACATACCAACAAATAAGATGCGATCTTGAAATAATTTGGGCATTGTCATGTTTTTCATGAAAAAGAAAAGCAAAGTAAAAAAAACTGTCCGAAATACTTACCGATCTCAAATATTTGTTGGGTTTTTTTCAAAACTAAACTACAGGTATTTCGCTTCAAGCAATCCAATGTTCTACAAATAACATGCACATTATGGCAAAAAATCGCGACACGCATATCATTTTGGGGTAGATGCATTCTTTTTGAAAAGAATTGAATATTAATCAAAACACCCTATTTTCCTGCAAAATTCAATATTTGTGTTGTTATAAAACCTAAACAACAAGGATTTCGTTCCGGGCAATTTAATGTCATATACAACACATAATAGGGAATACGGCTGTACTCTCTAATAATTTTGGACTACTCACTTTGTTTTAAAAATATTGGAAAATTAATGTGAAAAATGTTATATAAATTTTGATCATATTTTGGTTTATCACTAAATAAACTCCAAAATACTGTACTAATTCAAAAGAGGAATTTATTTAGAATTGCTCATACATTGGCCATCAATATGTCAACTTCAAATAATTTTGGACTAGATTCGTTCTTATTGAAAATGAAAGGAATATTAATCAAAACAGTCCCAACTTTTTTCCGATATTCAATATTTACGTTACCTTAACTACAGGTATTTCGCGTTTGATAATGTCATTTTCAAATACATGATAAGGAATACGGCTGTACTCAGAAAAAATTTTAGGCTCCTCTCTTTGTTTACCAAAAAATGGAAAATTCTCGTGCAAACTACAATATACTTCTTGACCAATTTCTCATTCCTCACAAAATAAACTCCAAAATACTTTACTAATTCAAAAAGAGAATTTATTTACATTTGCACATACATTCCTTCTCAATTTGCTAATCTCAAATAATTTCGGGCTAGAGACGTTCTTATTGAAAAATAAAGGAATAATAATCAATAGAATAACTTTTGTTTTTGCTATCCAATATTTGCGATCTTATAAAACCTGAACTACAAAGATTTCGTTCTGGCAATAAAGTGCCATATACAACACATGATAGAGAATACGGCTATACTCATGAATCATTTTGAACTTCGCAGTTTCTTCTCCAAGAAAAGAAAAATTGGCGTGAGAACTACAATATACATTTCACCACGTTTCCACTTCTGAAAAAGTAAACCCCAAAATTCTGTACCAATTCAAATAAAGAATTTATTAACAATTGCACATAAATTGGCTAATAATATTCAAATCTCAAATAATTTGGGCTATATTAGTTCGTATTAAAAAAGGGATATTAGTCAAAACCAGTCCATATATTTTTTCGATATTCGACATTTCCGTTCTTATAAAACCAGAAGTACTAGGATATGGCTCATGGCATTGGCGTGTGACATACAATACATATTAAGGAATAAGATTATACCCACAAATAATTTTGGGCTTCACTTTCTTTTCCAAAAAGTGGAAAATTCTCGTGAGAAATACAGTATAACTTTTAACTAATTTTTCATTTCTCACAAAATTATTTCTGAAATACTTTAATAATTCAAATGAGGAAGTGATTCAAAATTGCTCATGCATTACCTATCAAGTTGCCAATCTCAAATAATTTTGGGCTAGCACCGTTCTTATTGGAAAAAATTGGAATATTCATCAAAATACACCCAATTTTTTTCGATATTCAACATTTGCGTTCTTATAACACCTGACGATTTGGCTCCCGGAAATTGAAGGCCATATACAACACATGATACGGAATACAGATATACTAACAAATGATTTTGGGCTTCTCTCTTTCTTTTCAAAAAAATGGAAAAATTCTCATGAGAACTAGAATATACCTTTTTACTAATTTTTCATTCCTCACAAAAAATTGCTGAAATACTTTACTAATTTAAATGAGAAATTTACTAACGATTGTTCATACATTACCTATTAATATCACAATTTCAAATAATTTTGGGCGAGGGCCGTTCTTATTGGGAAAAATTAATATTACTAAAAACTTTCCCAATTCTTTTCCAACATTTAATTTTTCCGTTGTTATAAAACCTGAACTACAAGGATTTGGCTCCTTGGAAAGGCGCATGACATACAACACATAATAAGAAATATGGTTATACCCACAAATAATTTTGGGCTTCTCTCTTTCATTTCCAAAAAATGGAATTTTCTCGTGAGAACTACAACATACCTTTCGATTAATTTTTCATTCCTCACAAAATTATCTCTGAAATACTTTACTAATTCAAATGAGAAATTTCTTAGTAATTGCCCATTTATTACCTATTAATATGCCAACCTCAAATAATTTTGGGCTAGCGCCGTTCTGATTGAAAAAAAAATAGAATATTAATCAAAACACACCCACTTTTTTCGATATTCAATATTTGAGTTCTTATAACACCTGAACTACAACGACTTAGTTTCCGAAAATTGAACGTCATATTCCACATAATATAGGGAATAGTATTATACCCACAAATAATTTTGGGCTTCTCTCTTTCTTTTCCAAAAAGTGGGAAATTCTCGTGAGAACTACAACATACCTTTCGATTAATTTTTCATTTCTCATAAAATAATCTCTGAACTACTTTACTAATTCAAATGGGGAATTTATTAGTAATTGCTCATACATTACATATCAATATGCCAATCTCAAATAATTTTGGGCTAGCACCGTTCTGACTGAAAAAAAAATAGAATATTAATCAAAACACACCCACTTTTTTCGATATTCAATATTTGAGTTCTTATAACACCTGAACTACAACGACTTAGTTTCTGAAAATTGAATGTCATATTCCACACAATATAGGAAATAGTATTATACCCACAAATAATTTTGGGCCTCTCTCTTTCTTTTCCAAAAAATGGGAAGTTCTCGTGAGAACTACAACATACCTTTCGATTAATTTTTCATTTCTCACAAAATAATCTCTGAACTACTTTACTAATTCAAATGAGAAATTTATTAACACTTGCCCATACATTACCTATTAATATGCTAACCTCAAATAATTTTGGGCTAGCACCGTTCTAATTGAAAAATATACAATATTAATCCAAACACACCCACTTTTTTCGATATTCAATATTTGAGTTCTTATAACACCTGAAGTACAACGACTAAGCTTCTGAAAATTGAACTTCATATTCCACACATTATAGGGAATACTATTATACTCACAAATAATTTTGGCCTTCTCTCTTCCCTTTCCAAAAAATGGAAAATTCCCGTTAGGAATACAACATACCCTATTCACCCGTAAGAACCAATGTTAATTGTTTCGCTTTGTACAGCCCTGATTTTTGGAATTTGAAGGCGGGGATGATTTTTTTCCAAGAGCCTAAAATTATTCTTAACTTTTGGGAGGGGTTTCAGATTTTTCCTAAGGTTTTTTGATTTTGGTGTTATTTCACCCGTAAGAACCAATGTTAATTGTTTCGCTTTGTACAGCCCTGATTTTTGGAATTTGAAGGCGGGGATGATTTTTTTCCAAGAGCCTAAAATTATTCTTAACTTTTGGGAGGGGTTTCAGATTTTTCCTAAGGTTTTTTGATTTTGGTGTTATTTCACCCGTAAGAACCAATGTTAATTGTTTCGCTTTGTACAGCCCTGATTTTTGGAATTTGAAGGCGGGGATGATTTTTTTCCAAGAGCCTAAAATTATTCTTAACTTTTGGGAGGGGTTTCAGATTTTTCCTAAGGTTTTTGATTTTGGTGTTATTTCACCCGTAAGAACCAATGTTAATTGTTTCGCTTTGTACAGCCCTGATTTTGGAATTTGAAGGCGGGGATGATTTTTTTCCAAGAGCCTAAAATTATTCTTAACTTTTGGGAGGGGTTTCAGATTTTTCCTAAGGTTTTTTGATTTTGGTGTTTATTCACCCGTAAGAACGTATGTTAAATGTTTCGCTTTGTACAGCCCTGATTTTTGGAATTTGAAGGCGGGGATGATTTTTTCCAAGAGCCTAAAATTATTCTTAACTTTTGGGAGGGGTTTCAGATTTTTCCTAAGGTTTTTTGATTTTGGTGTTATTTCACCCGTAAGAACCAATGTTAATTGTTTCGCTTTGTACAGCCCTGATTTTTTGGAATTTGAAGGTGGGGATGATTTTTTTCCAAGAGCCTAAATTATTCTTAAATTTTGGGATGGGTTTCAGATTTTACAATTGATTTTGAGATAGATTCTGGGTGGGCGCTGCTAGCTTTAGACTAAAAGCTAGCAGCGCCCACGATTTTCGGAAATCCAGAGGAGCCTAAAATTCGGGAATAGAGCATTTAATTAGCCTAAAATTAGCCTAAAATTTTGGATATAGTTTGGTTGAGATTGGTTTCTGGGCGCTGCTAGCTTTAGATGGCTGGCCTCGACGAGCCTACTGCTCTTACCGTCCCCAACGTTGCTCCTATCGCCCCATAGCCTCGCCTCTCCCACCGCGCCATTGTCCTCAGCCACCATGGACCGCGCCTTTTGCACCATTGCACCCACCGGCCCCGCCCCTATCGACACTCGCCGTCCCCATCGCCACCACTAAAGCACAATTACCCTTACGGTTACCGCTGTCTCCAACACCCGCGCCGCCCACCCCATGCCAACCATTATGGCTTGCACTATCGCACCATCGCACCAATGACTCCGCCCCTATCGACACTCGCCGTCCCCATCGCCATCACTTACGCACCATCGCCCTTACGGTTACCGCCGTCCCCAACACCCGCGCCGCCTGCCCATGCCATCCACCATGGCGTCCACTCTCGCACCATCGCACCCACCGACTCCGCTCCTCTCGACACCCGCCGTCACCATCGCCACCCCTAACGCACCATCGCCGTCACGGTTCCCTCAGCCCTCAACACCCACTCCGCCCGCCCCATGCCATCCACTATGGCCTGCACTATCGCACCATCGCACCCACCCCCTCCGGTCCTCTCGACACGAGCAGTCCCCGACGAGCCCAATACTCCCCCGTCCTCACCGCCACCGCCATCGCCCATCGTCCTCACCTCTCCCACCGCTCCATTGTTCATGCCACCATGGCTCGCGCCTATCGCACCCACCGACTCCGCCCCTCTGGTCACCCGTTGACAACCGTCGATCTCACCGCCCTCACCCTGCCAACAGTGCTGACGTCCCATGGCGCCCCCATCGCCATCTCTAACGCCCTCGCGGCTCCCGCCGCCTACAGCATCCATGCCGCCCAACCCACGTCATCCACCATCCTTTCTCTTATCGCACCCACCCCCTCCGCTTCCCTCGACACCAGCAGGCCCCGACGAACCCTCTACTACCCCCGTCTCCCATCACCACATCTAACGCACCATCGCCATTACGGTTACCGCCGTCCCCAACACCCGCGCCGCCCGCCCCATGCCATCCACCATGGTGTCCACTCTCGCACTCTCGCACCATCGCACCCACCGACTCCGCCCTTCTGGTCACCCGTTGACACCTTCGACCTCACCGCCCTCACCCTGCCAACGATGCTGACGTCCATGGCGCCCCCAACACCGCTCCTAACTCCCTCGCGGCTCCCATCCACGCTACAGCTTCCACTGCCGCCCACCCCACGTCATCCACCATCCCTTCCCTTATCTGACCATTGCGCCCCTCTCGATACATGCAGGCCCTCACAAACCCTCTACTACCCCCGTCTCTATCGCCATCACCTCTCCCACTGCTCCATCGTCCACGCCCCCATGTCCGGCACCATCGCACCCCCGCCGCTCCTCTAGACACCCACTGTCCCCATCGCCACCCCTAACGCACCATCGCCCTTACGGTCCCCCCTTACCGCCGCCCCCAATACCCACGGCGCCCGCCCCATGCCAAACACTATGGCTTGCGCTATCGCACCCATCCGGCCTCGCTCCTCTGGCCATTCGTCGGCATCGTCGACCTCATCACACTCACCGTTCCCAACGGTGGTGACACCCCATGCCGCCCTCATCCCCAGCCCCGTCGCCCCGTCACCGTCACAGCTTCCGCTGGCCCCAACCGCACCTCCCACCCCATGCCAACCACTATGGCTTGCATTATCGCACCCACCGGCCCCGCCCTTCTCGACACCAGTCAGCCCCGACGAGCCCACTACTCCTCCTTTCCCCAACGTTGCCCCTATCGTCCCATCGCCTTCACCTCTCCTGTAGCCTCATTATTCACGCCACCATGGACCGCGTCCATCTCAACAGCCCACCCAGCGGCCCCGCTCTTCTTGTCACCCGTTGTCACCGTTGACCTCATCGCCCTCACCGGGCCAACGGTGCTGACGTCCCATCGCCACCCTTAACGCCCTCTTTGCTCCCGTCGCCCATAACATCCCATGCCGCTCACCCCACGTCACTCACCATCGCTTCCACTAACGGACCATCGCACTCACCGTCCCCGCCCCTCTCCGCACCAGCAGGCCCCGACGAGCCCACTACTCTTCCCGTCCCCAATGTTGCCCCTAACGCCCCATCGTCCTCGCCTCTCCCAGCGCCCCATCGCCCTCACCTCTCCCAGCGTCCCATCGCCCTCACCTCTCCCAGCGCCCCATCGCCCTCACCTCTCCCAGCGCCCCATCGCTCTCACCTCTCCCAGCGCCCCATCGCCCTCACCTCTCCCAGCGCCCCATCGCCCTCACCTCTGCCAGCGCCCCATCGCCCTCACCTCTCCCAGCGCCCCATCGCTCTCACCTCTCCCAGCGCCCCATCGCCCTCACCTCTCCCAGCGCCCCATCGCTCTCACCTCTCCCAGCGCCCCATCGCCCTCACCTCTCCCAGCGCCCCATCGCCCTCACCTCTGCCAGCGCCCCATCGCCCTCACCTCTCCCAGCGCCCCATCGCTCTCACCTCTCCCAGCGCCCCATCGCCCTCACCTCTCCCAGCGCCCCATCGCCCTCACCTCTGCCAGCGCCCCGTCGCCCTCACCTCTCCAGCGTCCCATCGCCCTCACCTCCCCCAGCGCCCCCATCGCCCTCACCTCTCCCAGCGCCCCATCGCCCTCACCTCTGCCAGCGCCCCATCGCCCTCACCTCTCCCAGCGCCCCATCGCCCTCACCTCTCCCAGCGCCCCATCGCCCTCACCTCTCCCAGCGCCCCATCGCCCTCACCTCTGCCAGCGCCCCATCGCCCCTCACCTCTCCCAGCGCCCCATCGCCCCTCACCTCTGCCAGCGCCCCATCGCCCTCACCTCTCCCAGCGCCCCCATCGCTCTCACCTCTGCCAGCGCCCCATCGCCCTCACCTCTCCCAGCGCCCCATCGCTCTCACCTCTCCCAGCGCCCCATCGCCCTCACCTCTCCCAGCGCCCCATCGCCCTCACCTCTGCCAGCCGCCCCATCGCCCTCACCTCTCCCAGCGCCCCATCGCTCTCACCTCTCCCAGCGCCCCATCGCCCTCACCTCTCCCAGCGCCCCATCGCCCTCACCTCTGCCAGCGCCCCATCGCCCTCACCTCTGCCAGCGCCCCATCGCCCTCACCTCTCCCAGCGCCCCATCGCCCTCACCTCTCCCAGCGGCCCATCGCCCTCACCTCTGCCAGCGCCCCATCGCCCTCACCTCTCCCAGCGCCCCATCGCCCTCACCTCTCCCAGCGCCCCATCGCCCTCACCTCCCCCAGCGCCCCATCGCCCTCACCTCTCCCAGCGCCCCATCGCCCTCACCTCTGCCAGCGCCCCCATCGTCCAGTCCACCATGGCCCGCGCCTATCGAACCATCGCACCGACGCCGTCACTTTGGTCATTTGTCAGCACCATCGACCTCACCATTCCCACCATTCCCAACGGTGCTTACGCCCCATGCCGCACCCATTGCCACCCATACCGATAACCCTAGTCCCGCAGATATTTGACGAGGATGTTCCCAATTTCTATATTTTTTTTGAAAAAACTTAACAAATGTAATTTGTGCAATGTTTGCGTAATTTGCGATTTAAAAAACTCCATAAAAAGGTATTCAGAAGCTCGAAAGATCATTTACATATCTAAAAGTAGAGGGTGCTCCGAAACTCTGCTCGGGTGACACAGGCACCACACACGCCCATTTTGTGCTAGGGACTGGAAGAAATGACTGATTGTAACCGTAAAAATATTGATGGAATACATACTCAGCCGTTAGCATTTTTATGTGGTTAAATTGGAAGTAACCCTGTTAAACGGCAAAGTCATTTCAAACAATTCTATTTGTGTGTTAGGTGTTCTTGTATTTTAGTGTTTCTTCTTTATCTGCATTTAACAATTGAATTATGTTGCATATTATAAGTGAAAATTTCTCTCTTATTTCACTAGTACATAAGTACATTTCTTCCTAAAACAGTACTCCTAATATTTTTGTGTAAAAACTCTTGTACAGAAAAACGATCTTTTATTTCAATAACTGTTATAACTGTCAGCTGAAGTTGAAAGCGAAAATGGGGTAAATTAAAACCCTTATTTTTATACTGATCATCATCCTTAGTCTACTCTACCCCCCCCAACTCCTGCTTCATCCCTTCCATCAGGCATCTCCGTCATCATTTCGGACGCACCGAGTGAGTTTAGCTCAATACCAATATTGCTGCTGTCACTGAAGTGACTCTGGTCGGGAGGTCGCAGGGTTTGAATCTCAATGTTGCCGGATTTCCGACACTAGGTAAATAGACAAGTCAAATTCAGCCGCTGTCTGGACGAGAATTCTAGCTCCCGGATGCTCCGATTGGTAGTTCTTTGTGATTTCTCTGATCAACACAAAGGAAATGCTGTATAATTTTCTTTTACTCTCTGTGTGCGTTGGAATTGGTAACATAAATTGTTGAAACTGGTAATCATGATTGTTAAAACTTGTAATTGATCTACACAGGAAAATGCGATTTATAGTATATTTGTGGAAAAAAGATTACATTATACAGGAAAACGAAATACTTTTTATTTCAATAATAAGCTGTTATAATTGTCAGGTGAGTTTGAAGGTGAATAACGTGCACATTATTCTCTTTACTTTTATTAGTATAACTGTTGATAATGTAAATACCTTTTTCAATAAAGGATGAGACACTGATATTGTCTGGTATCAATGTTTTATTAGAGCTTAAAGATCTTTTTCGATAGCTTAGCTATCATCATCTGCAGGCAGAACTTCGTTTTCCGCCCAGAGGCTGTAAGATAGCTCTGATGATGATAGCTAAGCTATCGAAAAAGATCTTTAAGCTCTAATAAAACATTGATACCAGACAATATCAGTGTCTCATCCTCTTTTACTTTTATACTAACCATCATTCCCTGACTTCTCTGACGCCCCCCTCTTCTGCTTTCCCGCTTTCATCGTCCTCCCCCCCCCCGCTTCTACCACGCGTCATCATTTCAGCAGCACTATGTGAGTTTAGCCCCGCACCATCATTGCCTCTGTAGTGACCTTTGAACGGGAGATCAATGAATTTCAGTCCTGTCGCTGGCTGATTTCTGACACTAGCGAAATAGGTAGATCAATTGATTGATCTACCCATTTAGATTGATATTTGATCAGCCGCTGATAGATCATTGATCAGCCGCTGTCTGTAGGAGAATTCTAGTGGCTGATTGGTAGTTATACGTGGTTTCTCCGATCAATACAAAACGAGCGCTGTATAGATTTCTTTCACTTTCTGTGTGCGTTGTAAATTATTAACATAGGTTGTTGAAAACTGGTAATCACGATTGTTAACACTCGTAATCGATTTATACATAAAACGAAGCGCAAAGTTTGGGACTGGTGTTGAAGTTTATATAATATCTTGTTTCACAACTTTTCTTTTTTCTACGTGTCGTTGTAGATGTTTACTTTTTTGCAGTACTTTTGCGAGATGTTATACTTTTGAAAAAGGAACAGGTTATTGACAAAAAGAATTGGCGAATCACATTTCTTTAGACACAGAAACAAAGGTGCCGCGAACAAGGTCCATGAGAATGAAGCATTTCTGCCCCTATTATAATACAAGAAAAAACATTAAAGTTGAAATTTTTATATTCCTAATTATTTTTTAAAAGAACGTTTAGATTCGGAAGCAAGAAGAAATAGGCTTTTACTCGTGTAAACAAAAGAGAGGCAGTAAATGGCGGCTAGTTGTGAATCAAATCATTATAATTTGATGCAACAATTGAGAATTTTTAGTTATTTTAAATATTTCAAAAACTTTCACTTTGGAAACCGGCGTCTAACGTTGTCAAATTTGTGTTCTTGTTGCACATCACACGACTCATTGTTTGCTACTCATTTATCCTTGATCATTCGATAAATCAGCGAGTGCTGCCGTTGGAGAGTGAAATGTGCAGTGGAAAATGCCAGCTGGGAAAAACATAGCAATAAATGTGTAAATACGGGAGGCAATGAGAGAGACTGTTGGAAAGAACACGTTGGTAAATGGGAAGTAGAGAAAATAATAATAAAAGAAAGAACAGATGAAGGTAACACAGAAAGAAACTAATTTAAAAAGAAAAAATGAAAACAAAAAAACAATGAAGTACAAATAAAATAAAGAATAAAAAGAAAAAGAGAAAGAAAAAGAAAGTGAGAAAAAGAAAGAGAGATAAAAAGAAAGAAAGAGAGAGAAAGAAGAAAAGAGAGAGAAAGAAGAAGAGAGAGAGAAAGAAGAAGAAGAGAGAGAAAGAAGAGAGAGAGAAAGAAGAGAGAGAGAAAGAAGAAGAGAAAGAAACAGAAAGAGAAAGAAGAAGAGAAAGAAACAGAGAGAGAAAGAGAGAGGGAAAGAAAGAAATGAAAGAATGAAAAAGAAAAAAATGAAAAAAGGAAAGAAAGATCAGGAACAAATGTGAAGCCAAGAAAAAAGGACAGTGGTGATATCAGAGACGAAGAAGAAGAAAAATGAGGAGGAGGAAAATGAGAAGAACGTTTCTCATGAATTCTTAGAGGGCTTCTTCATTGTCCACTGACCCACGACAACTAGTTTCACTGGACAAACATTTTGCTCCCCGATATTTCAATCGACATCCACTGTCCTCTGCCAACCGAGCGGTGGCACAGACACGGGAAGAATTTGTGCCCCGTTACAGCGCAGGTGCCATCCACTGCCCGCTTCACAACCGAGCGTGTGTGCGGAAGAGGGTCCGAACACGCGTGCCATCGCTCACTCCGCTCGACTAATTATAGCAGGGGTGTCCAACAAGCAAGGCCTCACGGGCCATATCTAAAACCTTTAATATTGTTGGGGGACAGTATTGTAACGAATATTGCATCATCTGCCGGAATACCGCTGCGCGGATTGCATCGTCTGCCGCCACCCCAAACTGGACGATTCAGGGGTACTCGCGGGTAGCCAAGAAGTGTGCCGCGAGTTCCGGAAGGGTCCAGGCGGGCGCCGGCCAGGTATAATGCGCCGCTGTCGGCGGCCGGAGTCAGTCAGTCAGTCAGTCTGGTCTAGTCAGGAAGCAGAGCTGTGAAGTTTGTGTGTGTGCCATCGCTGTGAACGGCATCTAATGTTAATAATAAACATCTTTGTTAAAATAAATCTGTGTTGTTAATTCACCACCACAAACCTCACAGTATTTTCATCACCCGGGCGATCCTCACTCGACTTCCCCGAATTGTTGATCTCGGTAGTTTGCCCGACTGCTTTGAAATGGGGGGGGGAATGGGGTGATGGAACCATGCGGGATATCAAGCCGTGCCAATTCATAACGCAGTGAAACACACATTGGGATGATTTAGAATTTTCTCAATTCACTAGAAAGCATCCTTAAATCTAAACTCAACCTACTTGTACATTGAAGGAATGCTGATCCCGGCTGGGCACGTGTGCACAATGCACAATGTGCACTACGTTTAGCGGATTTGATGGTGTGGACGGTGTAGCGTGCCGACTGTCATACCAAGTTCGCGGGTTTCAACCCGATCGGAAGCCGTGGATTTTTAAGAGCGAAAAAATCCTTCGTACGCCTTCCGCGGAGGGGAAGTAAAGCCGGCTGGCCCATGTTAGTAATTTACTTGCATGTAATCCTCAAGCCTAAATGACGCTTCTGAGCTGAATTCAAATCGCCTGTTTCGTCGCTCGAGATAATACCTTCTTTCTCCGCTAGGTGAAAGGAGCGTAGCGAAATTTGCGTGGTCAGACGGAAGAGCGGGCCTGATGGCCCGAGTCTCGCCACTTAAAATAAGGCATTAACTATAACTATAACTCTAACTAGGTGCACAATGTTCTCGTCCTGCACGGACGCAATGGATTTCAGCGTTTGACTAATAACCCTTCACAGGACACACTAAATAGCACCGCGGGTCGTCCGCAGTTGGACAACTCTGAATTATAACGATCGAGGTCCACTTCGCCATTTGTCGGTCCTCTGATTTTAGCAGGGTCATTGCACATCACGGAAAGTATCAAGACGCAATTTTGGAAAATAAACATTTTATATAAAAAAGTACATTTTTTTGTCAGAAATATGTTTGCTTTTTAATTTTTTCACCGTCAACAAATGTATAAACTGTACGTGACATATGGGGGAGGGTGACAAAGGGAAAATATGCTAAAGTGGTTTGCTTGAGGGTCAATCCATTTTAAGTGGTCCAGTACTGGTCGCTCGACCACTTCGAAAAAAATGTCATATTTTGTTCATAAATTTCCTTATATGTTGGCTGTTTAAAAACATCTTTAATTTTTTATTGTACCTGGTTTACAAATGAGGTTATTTTTGTTTTACAGCGTGCGCCATTTTCGCGTTTGTATTTTATATTTTTTTTAATTGCTCAGCTCTGGGTGGTTTAGCATTCTAAACTAAAAGGCTTCAGTATACTCTGGCCTACAAATCGAAATATTATTTACCTACCTTCTATATTTTATTTAGGAAATACTTGTACCAAATCTGAAGGAACGAAATTCGATTATCATTTCGCGAATGAACGAAACTCGATTTCAAAGAGTAACTTTCTCAAAGATGCAATAAAATCATAGTCTTAATATTTTCTGTGCCTTTACACATATCGGTTTGGTACCGTTTTGTAAAATATAATTGGTAAATAAGGTACCACTTGAAAACTACATCCTCTTAAAAATTGGAATTTTGTATTTTTTCCAACATTTCAACTGTAATATTTCTATTGGAGGAGCAGATAAAAATCTGAAAACTGCACACATGCTAGATCGCTATGATGAACTTCAGTAAAAATTTCAACTTTTAGATTTCATTTTATATATTATTTAAAAAATTGTAAACTGTAAACGCAAAAAAAATGCTTCATTTCCCCATTGAAGATACGTTGTGACTAGTAGTAACCATATGATTTGGAATCTATTTTGAACTAAAATCTACATTGATTTAATATAATTAATAATACTTCACTATTTGTAAACAAAAGTTGTCTTTTATATAATTTTGAATATTACGTGCACTTTACTTTAAAACAACCTTACAACGTTTTTATCGAAAATATGGTCATTTTAATGTTAAAACTTGAACCAACTAAAATAAAAATTGTTTGTAAAATGTAACAAATAAATGAATTCAGCGTATTTGTTTATTTTTTATTTATTTTAATTTTGCCGTCTGCTTTTTATTTCTGAACTTTTCTATTATGAAAATTGTTACAAGTCAAACAAAATCAAAACATTGACATTTTGGAAATATTTCCCTGAATTTTTTACCGATGCGCGAACCTTAGAAGAATAAAATTTGAGGGAATCTTAAAAGATTGTTGCAAATTAAAAAAAAAATTATGCATTAAACCTTGACTTACAAGAAAATAATCTTGATTGAATATTTTTTTTACCAAAGATAAGTATTTTATTCACGTTAACTTCTATAAAGATCAATAAATGAATTTAAACATAAAAAAAATATTACAGATTTTTTCACGTTTACAATGGAAAACTAAGAGACTAATTATCATACCTGTAATTTGTTACGACCCTTAGTTCTTATTTTGTGCATACCACCTAATTTCTGACGAATGCTTTACTTTAACGCCTGATTTAGGCTCTACATTGTTTTTTTAGAGAAATGGTAATTAGAGCAAGTTCAAACTGCTCGTCCGGTTTAGTGATATTTTGGAATGAAAACTCTACATAATCCAATTGAATGAATAAATCATATCATTTGTAAGTTGAATATATCGTAACACTGGTATGTTGCCTGATAAACATGTTTGACTGTTTTCTGCCTATTCGCTAAAAAATTGTTATATACAAACAAACACTCTATGCAGATTTTGGGATAACTGTCCACCGAAAATCAAGACCTGAAAAATCCTTCGGAGGGCAAATAAACAATGTTTGTTGCGAAAACCTAATGTCTTTTTAAGCCATCAAGTACTGCGAAAACCGGCATAACCAAATCCATGGCCTAACATGTATGGCTTAGGGTACACACACGTAAGACGCTTGTTTCTCGCGCGGGAGGCCCCGGCGCCGAATGACGTCACTCGGCAGCTGGATTGCGCCATGTTATCAAATGGAGGCGCACACAACGAACGCTATCGGCTTCCATCCGCCAGCGCCGGCCAGCAGCCGGAACTCTTGGGAGTTTCGGCGCGCTGGTTGCACTCGCTGGTTTTCAGTCGACTCGTGGCTTTGAAGTGTCTGATCACAAGATTCAAAAGGGATGGAGTACTTTTTGGTTTTGATGTTGTTTGTGAGGCTGGTTATGTGTAATAGAGGGGCAAAAGACACGCGAAGAAATGTGCTGGAAAGAAATTTCTTCGTATATGAACAAGTAAACATCTACATAACCTCAATTATATTTGTTTATGTAATGTTAAAAGTTACATTGAGTGAAACATTAATCAAATAAACAGAAACTAAATGAAAAGACAATTTCAGAAGCATTTATCAGTTTATGCGAGTGTACACAATTAGATTATACAGGAATTTCAAAACTGTATCTCCCATAATTGATGAATTGGACGATCGTTTCTGTAGACTGTCTTGCAACGTTACGTGAATCCAATTGAATAGCGTTATTGGGAAAGTTATCTAATCCATATTTATCAATAATATCGTTTTGTAAAACACACATGCACCTCATAAATTCTCGTAAATTAACATCAGTCTGCATCAGCTTAATATCTATTTTGAATATAATTGTCGAAAACAGCGTTCAATAATTCTATTATTCCATACACCATTTACTGTTATTCACAAAAACAGTGTATTTTCTTCTTGGCAGTCACTGGATATAATTTCGATAAATGAATGAAGTGAAGTACTAGGATGAACCGCTAGATCTCGACACTGTCGAATCGGCGTCTTATGTGTCCGCCCTTGCTGGTCGAGCAGCGCTGTTTATCAGCAGCAGATGCCGGCGTCGGCGTCCCAGCGTTCTACGTGTTTGTACCCTTAGACTACAGAAACATCGCAAAACAACAACAGGAATAGATAAATAAAATCCAGATTCTGTTACTGATGAAAAAGACGAGCAATGATTGTCACATTACGAACCAACACCGGGAGAGTTGGATCAGTGCATCAACAAATGGCACTGCAATGCCTCTGACCGGGAGATCCTAGGTTCCAGTAAGGATTTTCGATGCTTTCGAATTCAGACTCTCTCTGGAGGAAAAATTTAGCGGCCGGCTGCTCCGATCGGTGGTTTTTCGTCTTTTCTCCGATTAGTATCGGGCGAATGCCGGAGCAGTACCCTAAAAATGGGCCACGGACCGCACGTGATATTTCCTTCCACTTCCCTGTTCTATTCTAACTATCGCTCACACTAGCACGCACTACACTACTACACATGCCGGGAAAGCGGTCGAGAGCTTAGAGCTTGTCCCGGGTGGGGCGATGTTCCGCTACTGGGAGATTCCTGGTTGAGGGGAAACCCCGCTATTCGACGGTAGGTCGGCGCCAGATCTCGCCATCCAGCGGGGAAAAGATCATCGCCACCTCCCGAGAAAAACACGCACTACACTTACGGGACAATAACCTAATAGTTGAGGCGCCCAGAAACACGAATCAATCAATTAATCAATCCATCCAGCTCGCTCGAGTTGGTCGGTTCGACGATGGATCATTCAACAGGAACACCTGAAACTGCAGCAACGTAGCATGGGTCCGCTGTCGCTGATTTATTGTTCAGGAGTGACCATTAACTACGTTAATATATTACTTGCGTGAATATAGCCGACTTAATAGAATACTTAACTACGTGAATATAGCCGACGTAGTCGACGCCGGACCTGATTATCGCCACCTCCCGAGAAAAATGCATACACTATACTTACGGGTCTAATAATCTTAATGTCGGGCGCGCTTCAAATCACTGATCAATCAATCAATCAACGAATCCAAGCATGCAGAGAACTCTTCCCATTCCAGTGTACCAAGCCACCAATACAGAGTACCTACTCCGCGTTCCCGGTCCTCAGCCACCCCACGTGGGGTCGCTGGCAGCTTTCACCCCCTAAATCACCCCCCAGCCGACGCCGTGCGTGCCCCGTCGCCTCACCCGCGCACGCGGCGCCCCGCACGCGCCACGTCACGCGCCGACACGCGCTCGCGCCTCCGGCTACGTGCCTTCCGGCGGACGGCTGCTTTCAACGCGCGTCGAAAGGCGCTGCACGGAAAGGTACGGTTCGCGCTTGCAGCGGAGAGGGGAACAGCCAATCAGGATTTGATTGCTCAGGTAAACCGTAGTTCTTTCTCTTCGTCATCGTCTTACTATTATTTCTCTTCGTCGTCTTCTTACTGTTATTCTTCTTCCTCGTCTTCTTCCAAATTGTTTCTCTTCCTTGTCGTTTACCTATTATTTCTCTTTCTCGTCTTCTACCTACTATGTCTCTTCCTCGTCTTCTACTTATTATTTCTCTTCCTCGTCTTCTACCAATTATTTCTCTTCCTCGTCTTCTACCTATTATTCTCTTCCTCGTCTTCTATCTATTATTTTCTTCCTCGTCTTCTTACTATTCTTCCTCTTCTTCACCTTCTTCCTAATATTTCTCTTCTTCGACTTCTACCTATTATTTCTCTTCCTCGTCTTTTACTATTATTCCTCTTCCTCATCTTCTTACTATTAAATCTCTGCCTCGTCTTATTACTATTATAGCTCCTCCACGTCTTCTTCCTATTCTTAATCTTAGTTGTCTTTTTCGTATTTATTCTTATCCTCATCTTCTTCCTAATATTTCTTCATCATCGTCTTTTTCATAATATTTCTCATCCTCGTATTTTTCCTAATATTTCATCCTATCCTACTATAGCTCATCTTTCCTAATATTTCTCTTCGTCTTCATTCCCATTATTCCTCTTCCTCGTCTTTTTACTATTACTTTTACCTCCTCGTATTCATCTTCTACCTTCGCTGACTCTTCTTCACCTCTTTCTTTCTCTACTTCTTCTTGCCTTTCTCCTTATTTCCCTGTTTCTTCATCTTCTTCCTTCTCTGATTCTTCTGCGCCTTCTTCCTGCCCTGTCTCCTCTTTGGTTACTTTTTCTTCTGAAATTATATAATTTAGCACATTCCATGAATTTTACATCGATTGGAATGTAGTTTTACGCCCTTAGATACAATTATACGTTTAAGTAAAAGCTAGCTGAAAAAAATTATACAATTTTCTGTACAATATTTGAATTCAAACGAGTGTATATACCGTGAAGTTTTCCCAAGTAACTTTCAACGGAAATGACCTTTAAATTTCTTCTTTCAAACTTAAACATACATAAACTGGTAAAGCTTACATTTTTATATTGTCAATAACGTTTAGCTATAGGCAGAAAGTACAGAAATACTATTTATTTATTTATTTATTTATTTATTTATTTATTTACGTCAAAACAGTTAAAAACTGCGTATGACGAGCAATCTAACAATGTAAAACAAAACAGCATCTACGTTGCCTGCCACGAGTAGCAATGAATCATTACAGCAGGGCACAGTCCCCATGGCAACACATAGATATATTATCATTGTTTTCTCTGCTGTTGCAACCGCGAACGTCATCATAATCATTTTCATCATTATAAAAATCATTATATCATCGTCATTATTATTATGATAACCGCTGTCCAGTTCGCTGTGCGAGAGGGGTCGTCCGCGATGTTATTTATTTTGTAAATTACTAATTAGCGTTCCAATATTGAAAACTGCGCCCTGTCCAAGGACTGGTTACAACTGTAACACGCGTCCCGGCCCTGCGAATAATTGAGAAATTTATTAATATCCCCCGCGAAAAATCGTTATTTTCCAATGCAATCGTCGCTCATTTCGGATGACGCTTTCGAATAATAGCGGCCGACCAATTGCGTTAAATATTAACCTCCGTATTTTATTGTTCGAAATTAAATATTACGTGGGCAATAGAAATGGTGACGCTGTATTATCACTAGTGCACATGAGGGGAAAAAACCTGTTTCGGTTCGTACATTATATTTTTGATTTGTACTGTAATTTTACTAAAATATAGTTTCAAAATTCATTTATTAGTTTTTTGATGATGGTTATGTTGGGAAATAAGAAATTTTGATACTTCATTGGGGCTGAGACTGACTACGTATTTCATACGTGGTAAATACTTCTGAATAAGAAAATGTATAAAATGTGCGTAAATAATAAATTGTACTGACAAATTTTTCTTGTCGGTGTATTTTTTGAACTTTTACAAATTACTTTACTTCCAACATTTCAAACATTGAAAATCACACATAAAACATATTAATTTCTGTAAATGCACGTTTACATACAAAGTGCTCAATGTTTTATTACAAAACACTTTCACTACATTTAAAAAAATATTAAATATTTTTACAAAAATGTATCTTAATTGAAAGCAAAGAAAAATGATGTAAAAATCGTTTTTGCGACAAATTAATATAAAATAGTATTCATTCCCATGAAAATCATGGTAAGAATTTGAGAAAAGTTTAACGATGGTTTAAAGATTTTCAATAATTCTTTGACACAGTTAATCAGAAATTCAAATATTTCATTTATCCTTAATTTGTCACAAACACATTGCCACATAATTCAAACATTTAAGATGGTCAAAGCACATCATATTACTCATAGTTTAATGTTCTTCCTGAGAAACCGTCGGCGTGTTATAGTAACGCAAAGAAAATTATTCTACCTTCATCTGGCATTAAAAAACACAAGGGGACACAGGTTTATTAATTTGCTTCTATACGAAAAATCAATTACAAAGTTTAAGATTTATAGAAATTTAAATTTGTAGTTTTGGGGTTAACTAGTAACTGCACATAATTCATTACTAGTACTATGGTTGAGGGAACTCATCACAGATCACCTCAATTGCTCAATTGCCTTCTCTCATGGAAAAGTTCGGGACAACCTTGTGGAATCACTTTTCCACACATTCGAAATAAAGGCCTTAAAAGGACTGCATGAAACAAACATCATGAGCAAAACGCTGTTGTAACATGTTCATAGAATTGTATAATTGAATAGAAAGCAGCAAGAATCATTTACACACATATACATGGATGTACAAAAAACAAAAGTTTCTCCTCTCGCTCACCCAACTACATAAATTTAGGTTAGCACCATTTTGTAACAATTCTTTCAATATTTCAGAGTTCTCGATTGATTGATTGATTGTTAGTGATTCCGCGAGAACTGCTACAGTCGTTAGTCCCGTAGGTGCAGTACATTTTTTCCCTCAGGAGGTGGGGATTATCTTCCACCGCTGGATGGCGAGATCCGGCGCCTACCTCCACATCGGCTAGCGGGGGTTTCCCCTCAACCAGGTATCTCCCACCAATGAGGCACCGCCCCAGCCGGGGCAAGCTCTAAGCTCCCGACCGGTCTCCCGGCATGTGTGGTAGTTCGACCACACACCAGACACCAATAAACTTGCGGGCTTCTTTGATCTGGAGTCAGAAAATTGCGAGGCCCTCCGCGACAACACATATAAGACAAGGGACATACAACCGTGCCCAAGGCGGGACTCGAACCCGCGACCCTTCGCACCAAAGCGCTGAGTGGGTACTCTTAGCCACCTCGGCCATCCAAGTCGGCCATATCCTTTTTCATCCAACAATTCACCAAGCGCAATGCATCACATTCTCCTCTCACAGAAACCGGTCAAATCGCAAAGCCTCTCTGACACCGCCAGAGCGCCAGCAACAAGAACGCTACCGAAGAGCACGCTACTACAGCTGAAGACTCCAGCGATCGCTTCTTGCGCCCTCAACGCACCGCCAAACAACGAGACGACCCGGTGGCGGCCACTGAAAATCCCGAGACAAAATGCCACACGATACACAGGAGGGTTGGCACTTCCCCTCTCCTTCTGTTGATTGATTGTTCGTGATTCCGGTAGCGTTAACTTCTGAGGTAATTAGTCCCGTAAGTGTAGTGCGTGCTTTCTCAACGGGAGATGGCGGTGATCTCTCCCCGTTGGAAGGCGAGATAGATCGACTAGCGGGATTTCCCCCTACCTGGTATTACCCACCAGCGGGGCACCGGCCCAGCTGGGGCAAGCTCTAAGCTCCCGACCGGTCTTCCGATAGTATAGTGCAAGGAAGTGTAAGTGTGTGTGTGTGTGTGTGTAAGGACACGGAAGAGGAAGGAAAGATCGCGCGCGGTCCGTGGCCCGTTTGTTAGGGTACTGCTTCGGCATTTGCCTGGTGTTGATCGAAGAAAACACGGAAAACTACCGATCAGAGCAGCCGGCCACTAGAATTCTCCTCCACACAGCGATTGAAATTGACGTAGCTGACAAGCTAGTGTCGAAAATTCTGCCGTCGTCGGAACTCGAACCTAAGACTTCCCGGTCAGAGGGACTGCAATGACATTCAATCTCTTACGGTCCCTCCTTCGGTAAAATTAAAATAGCAAATATTAATTAGTCACGCGATTTTTTCTTAAATGCTTACACTTGCAATATCAAACTTTTTAGTTTTTTTTGTCGCGAATCGGTCATCATACGACAACGCATACGCGCAAATGTACCCACCGAAGCGCAGTCATATTTTCCAAGAGGTAAGTGAACGTGACTTTCTGAGGAGATCAGTATTTCCATGCTGAATCCATTTTTTAACGCAAGGTTGTTAGCCCAGGAAGGACGAGGTATGAAATGATGATGATGATGATGATGATGGAGGAATGGGCAATTACAAACAGACAGGCATACACAAACATCTACACTCCGGGTGGCATTCGAACCCACGACCCTTCAGGCACGAGGGGCAGCTACGGCCCTTCAGATTTTGCAACCTGGGCTATCCCGGTCGGCTGGTGTCAAGCTACGCCTGTACTCTCTACTAGTTGAATTACCGCTAACGCTACTCCAATCAGTACCTCTAACACAATTACTATCGCCAACGCTATAACTATCGCAAATGCAAAAATAAACAATTACGTTAACGCTATCGCTTGTGTATCCGGCTTCTGATGTCAAACTAACGTAAATTAAGTGGCTTCAAACTGCATACGCATACACCAGTGTTGTCAAGTTCGACGCCACGACCGGGAGTCCGTGGCACGAGTGCCATGACGAAATCGCCTCTCCACGCAATTCATTACCCCCCCCCCACACCAGAGACAACGCCATCCCCCTTGTAAAACGGCGGGGTTCCAAATATTTCGTCTCCCGACGCTAGTTGTGCAGAAAAACTCGTGGCATGCTACGGTGCCACTGCCACCAATAGAAGAGACCTTGACACCACTGGCTTACACATTCGGCAACGCACCTACAAGAACAGTTCACATTCTGCACACAGACAAACCGAACAAACTGCAAAGCCGCCAGATCGGCTGTCCCAGCCTAGCAACAAGAACGCTATCGAAGCGCGCGCTACTGCAGCTGAAAATCCCGACGATCCCCGCGCAACGCATCGCCACGCAACGCGAGAACCCAGCGTTATCACCGCGTAGCCCGCCCGCTCGCCCGCCCGGCCGGTCGGCCCCCGCTGGAAATCCCTAGACAAAATGCCATACAATACACAGCGGGTGGGCACACGCCCTCGCTTGACGGACGGCGAGCCCAGTGATAGAGCGCCCTGCCGCCCCTCGCCCGCCCCCCCCCCGCCCCCGGCGACCGCCCGCCCGCCCGCCCAGCGTTGCAACGCGCTCCATTTAATAAATGCACACTCGTAAATAACGAACGCATCTGTTTACAGACTGCAGTGGGGGGGAGGGAGGGGCGGGTGCCGAGGGGTGGGGGGAGGGGATGGAGGGGTGGGGGGAGAGAGGGGGGGCGTGGCGGGGCGGTGCCGCGAACGCGCGGCGTTGCCAGTGTGTATTGGAAGTACATTAATATGCAAAATAATGAAAAACGGGACCCAGCTGGGGTCGCTCCCACTGGCGGCCGGGCCGGGGGCTTTTGTGTGTTGGGAGTCTCTCCTGGGGGAGGGAGGGGTGGGGGGTCGGCGGGACGGAGAGGGGAGTGGAGGGGAGGGGAGCCGCAAAGCATGCCGGGTCACGAGCACACGCGGCGATGGGCACGGTGGGTAGACCGGAGAGCCCACCTGACACCGAGCTGTGGGAGGAAAGGGTTTTGGGGGCGTAGACTAGTATGGTCATTAGTCCAGACACGGGCTGTGCGGCGGGATGGATGTGAGGTTATTTGGGAGCATGGAGCAATATGGTCATTAGTCGAGACATGGGCTGTGCGGCGGTATGAATGAGAGGTTATGTCGACTAATATGATCATTACTCTTGACACATGCTGTGCGACAGGGTGGATGAGAGGGTACTTAAGAACGACGACTGTTGTGGTCATTGGTTCTGACACCGGCTGTGTGGCGGAGTGGATGAGGGGGTTCTTAGAGACGTAGACTCTGTGTCCATTAGTCCTGACACGGACTGTGTGGCGGGGTAGTTCTGAGGGTATTTAATGGCGTCGAGTAGTACGGTCATTTACCCTAATAGAGACTGTGTGGCTGGATGAGATTGTATTTTGTGGCGTCGACTAGTATGTTCGTTATTTCCGACACAAGCTAAGCGGCGGGGTGGATGAGAGGGTACTTAGGGACGACAACTATTGCGGTCATTGGTCCTGACACGGGCTGTTCGGATGAGAGGGTACTTAGGGACGTAGACTACTGTGGTCATTAGTCCTGACAGAGGCTGAGCGGCGGGGTGAATGTGAGGATATTTAGGGGCGACGACTAGAATGGTCACTAGTCCTGACACGGACTGTGCTGCGGGGTGGTTGTGAGGGTATTTAGGGGCGTCGAGTAGTACGATCATTTGTCCTCATAAAGATTGTGTAGATGGATGAGAATGTATTTCCTTGCGTCGACTAGTATGTTCGTTACTTCTGACACAAGCTGTGTGTTGGGATGCATGAGAGGGTATTTAGGGGCGTCGACTAGTGTGGTCAATAGGTCTGACGCTGATTATGGATTGGGATAGGTGAGACGGTTTTAGGGTTGTCGACTAGTGTGGTCATTAGTCCAGACAAGGGATGTGTGGTGGGGTAACTGAGACGGTATTTGGATCCGTCGACTAGTATGGCTCGTAGCCCTGACACACTGTGCGGCGAGGAAGATGAGACAGTATTTAGAGGCATCGACTAGGTCGGTCATTAGTTCTGACACGGGACTGTAGAACACTGTGGGGGAGATCGCTGATAAGTTCACTATGTGTCCTCACCGTTAAAACTGCCAGATAACAAAATGGGACAATAGTTCCTTCATAAAGAAACCTGATGATGTAACAAAACACGTTACGAAACGTTGTGTGTGTGTAAATGGGGAATAATACAGGATTGTCATAAGTATGATTGATTGATTGTTCGTGATTCTGGGTGCGTCAACTACTGACGTCATAGGTCCCGAAAGTGTAGTGCGTGTTTTTCATCGGGAGGTGGCGGTAATTTTCCCTGCTGGATGGCCTACCGTTGAATGGCGGGGTTTCCCCGACCAGGTATCTCCTACCGGCGGGGAACCGCCCCAGTTGGGACAAGCTCTAGGCTCCCGACATGTCTCCCGGCAGGTAGTGTAATACATATTAGTGTAAGTGTGTGTGTAGGGGGTGAAGATAAGACAAGAAAGAGGAAGGAAAGATCGCGCACGGTCCGTGACCCCGTTTGTTAGGATACTGCTCCGGCATTCGCCTGGTGCTGATCCGAGAAACCACGGAAAACTACCGATCAGAGCAGCCGGCCGCTAGAAACGATGTCAACGACTGAATTCGACCCCGCTGACCAGCTAGTGTACAAAATCCTGCCGCCGTCGGGACTCGAACCTAGGACCTCCACGTCAGAGGGACTGCAGTGACAACAGTTGATGGACTGAGTCATCTCTTCCGGTCATGGGATGGGTTGCGGGGGTGTGGGGTTGAGTGTTAGACGGGCAGGAACACGACTAGGGGGGGAAGGGCTGTTGAGAATTAAGAGGTTGTTAAGGTGTGGGTGAAGAAGGGTAATTTCGAGGTGAGGGATGGTTGATCTGATATTTTATTTTAAGTAACTTTTCTAAACGCATGTTCCTCCAAAACACAACACAAGGCGAGAAAAGGAAGGAGGTTTTGTTTTCTGATTGCCATTGGTGAATTCAAGAAGGTGTACGAAAACAATATTCTGCCCCCCTTCCAAAAAAAAAAATTTGTAATTTTACCCAGTTTTTAAAAATAGTTATCATATGGAGATTTCATCACAAAGAAAGAAGTATTCACATTATGAATGTTACGCTACATATTTTTATTACTAGTGAAGAAGGAAAAGATTTAATTTAAGAAATATGTATAGGGGAATCTTAGCTGAAATTACCCTCCTACTCCCAATATTATCTGGATCCGGTTCTAGTTGACTGCCGATGAAGATGGAGTACACTGGACATCGTCGAACAATTCGGGAAAATTAAGCTTGTCTCCATTAATGATTTCAAAAATGACAATCCAACTTTGGTAGGAAAGCAAGTGTCAAGAATCAAAGAAATTAATTCAAGGAAAAATATTATATTCATGGAAATTGGTTAAAAAAAGAGTATGAGTGTATAAAATTGAAGAAATAAATGATAAATATGAATTGAAACTCGAACGTGTAGAAGTATCAATAATCTTCTGGGTCAGGATTTAGTTTTCAAACATCTGTATACCCAGTTCTATTGTATATTTTTAACGCAAGGCGCAACAGCAATTTAAATTGGTTTAATGTAATTTAATGAAAAAATCTTAACTATACAAAATAAAACTCCTGAAGTATTTTGTAGCATTGTTTTGTATATGTTTTCAAAGTTCTTGACAAACAACTGCTTGAACAAACAAAAAAGTTAGTAGTCCTATCAGCAAGAGTGTGATTTTGCGTGGGGGGCTTGAATCCGGAATCCACCGAACTTAATGTTTACTAATAAAGAATTTTCCATTTATGCTGAATTTTTCAATTATATTTATTCGTTGATTTATAATTATGGCGAAAGGTAAAAATTTATTAGAGTAGTTTGCCAACGTACGTAATGTCATCGACTTGTAGGGGACTAAAATCTCATTAACGTGAAATCCCAATAGGCGTCATCTCATTAACATAAAATCTCATTACGCAGTATATAAATTATTTAAGTTGTAATAATATGCTTATCTTACTACCCTCGACCGTCTTCGTTAACCAACAGGATCCTCGCATGACTGTGAAATCCAATTTTTCAAGAGTGATTTCATTCATTAGAAATTTATGGCTTTTGTGATCTCTATTCAGGGCCGGATTTACCTACAAGCAACATAAGCAGTTGCTTATGGGGTCCCATCGATGAGGGAACCCGCCCCCGTAAAAAATCATAAATTAGTTGAACCAAAATTCATTACACGATTACATATATCATTAAGTGTTAATAAAATAGACTGATGGGTTAAAATAGCTTAGTACATTCTAAGTGAAGTATATTAACCCGAGCGCTCACCACTCCGGCGCAGACTACAAGATGATCGAAACGTCGGTAACACATCCTTGGACGCGGCGTCACCCGGACAACCAAGATCATTTACAGTTAAATTTAGTACATTCTAGGGCATAACGATCTCCACAGACACGTATTATAGGTAAAAATAGCGAGTGCCTTTATTAATCAAAGCGAGGCAAGGGTTTATGTACGTATGTGTATTTTCGGACAACAGTGTTTTCTCCTGCAGTAGTATTTTTCATGTGCCATACGACACTATCTCTTTAGGCGGCTATCATGCGATGAAAATACCCATTTGTGCAAAAAGGTGTTATAAATTACGAAGTTCACAACAATGCTTTCAACAGCAATGATTTCAATTCCATTAGGTTTAGCCACAAATTCCCCTTGTGCATATTGTTCTATATTAAAAATATATAGTATTCCTAATAAAATAATATTACAATTTAAAAATGCAATAAACCAACCAAATATTCAGAAAACGTCTCTCTCGTTATATGCTTTTGATGATGTCAAATGTTACAAGAAAAAGAACTGGGAGTAGCCTGATTGGGAAAAAAATGCAAGGCGACCTGTGCTACATGGACCTGATATCATACCCGTGTTCACCACACTCACTGATATTCCTGTGTCGGATAGTGAGAATATACAGATTCTAGAGTGAAATGCAGAAGTTAGTTGTAGCAGGGAATAATAGATGGAAGTGTTGTTTCAAAACAGCACTTCTCCTAAGATAAGCTTGATGATTTAATACGTGATCTCAGTTTCCCAAACCAAGCAGCTGAACTTTAAGCATCCAGACTAAAAGAAAAATGTCTGACATCGGAGGGGAAAACACACTTCACTGGTTACTGTTACAGCTTTGTCATTGTTGTCAACAACGTTTTCGGTAATCATAAAGCAGAATATTGTGAAGAACTATTGCAACACTTGCTTTTAAACTTTCAAAATTTGGGTGCAACTATGAGCATTAAGGTACACAATCTCCATAGTCATCTAGACAAATTTCCAGAAAATCTTGCCAGTATGTGTGAAGCACAAAGCGAGCGGTTCCATCAAGAAATAAAGGTAATGAAATGTAGATATCAGGGCAGATGGGATAGACACATAATGGCAGACTACTACTGAAGCCTTCAATGTGATTGTCTTGACTTGCCGCATAAAAGGAGACCAAAGTGTTTCAAATAATTAATGGGGATTCGTTTTCAGGCTCTCAATATGAATTTATTAATATTACTATTTTAAGTTTCATTTTGTATAAATAGGCATATCTAGTTACATTTAGTTTAAGGTTTATACATTTACGAATAGACTCTACTCAATAAAATAAAATAATATTTTTCAGTTGCGATTTCATTATCTCAAAAACTAGAGCCCAATCTACCAAAACCAATGCCTCATTTGGAATCTATACATCAAGCATACCCTAAATGGCTATAAATTGTTGGGCAAGAAAATGCGTGTTGACCAGAATTATTATTAAGAGAGTATACCATGAGTTCCCATTTTTACATCACCTTAGTCGAAAGTAAAAAGTGATGAAGTTGGATGTGGTATATGTTGGATGAATCCCTGTCTTAATAATAATTGTATTAGCAATGGTTCATGTCCGTAATGATCCAAGTGTAATTATTGTTTTGCTTGAATAGAATAAATACGTACTTAAAGAAGAATCCAAAGACGTAGCGTACGAAAAGTTGTAAGAAAGTTTAAGAATAAACTGTAAACAATTGGTTCTTAAAATTCAATATATTTTTTAACTAACAAAATCTTTTAGTATATTTACATTACACGTTTACAGGTCATGTGTTACAATGAGTTTTCAAAAACCATGACTTTTAATAGCATTCTATTATGGAAACTTAATTATACGCCAGTATACAGTTATGGAAATCATTAATCAATGTTTAATCATTAATCAATCATTAATTATTGTTAAAATTCAATATTAAACACAAATATAAATGTATTTAGAAAACGACAATAGGCTAAACAAATAGTTGCGAGGGTTTGACTGCAGAATATTCCAAAAGCAACCCTCAAGCACTGCATCCCCGAGGATGTTTTACCATAATCCTACACTGCCGCTGCATTCTCAACGCAGTGCAGCCTAGCAACGAACAACCGACTCTCTACACACCAGTCCGACGCCCACGGTTCGCGCTGTTTCCCTCCCCTCCCCACCCCTCCCCTCTCACTCCCACTCACCACCCTCCCACCCCTCCATCCCCTCCACCCTACCCCGTAATTATGCCCCCAATGCAACACTTAATTGTGTGTAATACGGAGAATTCCAATGTAGATTTGTGGTACTGCCGTCACATTTATTGCAAGCCGGCCTCACAGGCGCGTTTTTGCAGCCCTCCGGGGCACGAACGTGGAGGGGGGAAGGGGGGTAGGAGGGGGGGTGGCACACGCACGTACCCACGCGTCCAACAAGCTCGCCCACCCGCCCGCCGGGCGGCAGCACCAGTGCCGATGCAGTTTAAAAACGGCAGCTGGTGGATTCCAATCACAACTGCCGGGGCGTACTTGCGACCACATCATTAAAATCATCATAGTCGCGAAATTAACGTGATAGTAAATAAGGGTGCACCAACCGGACGATAGAGGGCCCGGCCAAAAATGCGAGATGGCGAGCATGACGCGTAATGAAGCGCATTTCGATCGTTTTTTGTTTCACTGACGCGTCCGGTTTTGCGATTCGTCCAATGTTGATGACGCTATCCGCGTCCGAAACTTCGGCAATCTGCTGCACAGGGAGTGATCGAAATATCCGTCTGCATGTAATCAGATATTTTTAGCAGACTTTGTACCGGCAAAAAATAATTTTTTGGTAAAGTTTTAGTCCTTCGCGTTCTTTCGTAATTTTGTTGGGAAGAAAACCAAAAACCCAAATTAAGGTGATAGTAAATTAAGGTGCACCAACCGGACGATAGAGGGCCCGGCCAAAAATGCGAGATGGCGAGCATGACGCGTAATGAAGCGCATTTCGATCGTTTTTTTGTTTCGGTGACGCGTCCGGTTTTGCGATTCGTCCAATGTTGATGACGCTATCCACGTCCGAAGCTTCGCCAATCTGCTGCACAGGGAGTGATCGAAATATGTGTCTGCAAGTAATCAGATACTTTTAGGCAGACTTCAGACTGGCAAAAATACATTTTTCGTAAAGTATTAGTTCTTGGCGTTCTTTCGTAATTATGTTGGGAAGAAAACCAAAAACCCAAATTAACGCGATAATAAACTAATGTGCGCCAACCGGGCGATAGAGGGCCCAGCCAAAAATGCGAGATGGCGAGCACGACGCGTAATGAAGCGCATTTCGATCGTTTTTTGTTTTCACTGACGCGTCCGGTTTTGCGATTCGTCCAATGTTGATGACGCTATCCGCGTCCGAAACTTCGCTAATCTGCTGCACAGGGAGTGATCGAATTATCCGTCTGCATGTGATCAGATAATTTTAGCAGACTTCGGACAGGCAAAAATATTTTTTTGTAAAGTTTTAGTCTTTGTCGTTCTTTTGTAATTATGTTGGGAAGAAAACCAAAAAAACCCAAATTAATGTGATCGTGAATTAAGGTGCGCCAACCGGGCGATAGAGGGCGAGCATGACGCGTAATGAAGCGCATTTCGATGGTTTTTTGTTTCGGTGACATGTCCGGTTTTGCGAATCGTCGAATGTTGCTGACGCTTTCCGCGAACGAAGTTCCGGTTATCTGCTGTACAGGGGGTGATCGAAATCTTTGTTTGCGCGAAATCAGATCATTTTAATAAACTTCGGTCTGGCAAAGAAAATTGTGAAGTTTATATCTCGGCGTTCTTTTGGAAAAAGTCCCTGTAATTTTGTTGGAAAGAAAATGCAAATTTTCGGCTTGATTTTGCTCATAATTATAAATTGCTGTACCCATAATCCCAATGGTGACAGAATTTTCGCCACTAGCCAGATGGCTAGGTCGCGTTTAGAACGCTGTCTGGGGGAGAATTCTAGCCGGCTGCTCCGCTCGGTAGTTTTCCGTGGTTTCTCCGATCAACACCAGGCGAATGCCGGAGCAGTACCCTAACAAACGGGCCACGGACCGCGCGCGATCTTTTCTTCTTCCTTGTACTGTTCTCACTCCTTACGTACACACACTCTCTAATGCACTACACTACCAAACACGCTGAGAGACCAAGTCGGAGCGTAGAGCTTGTCCTGGCTGGGGCGGTACCTCGCTGGTAGGAGATACCTGGTTGGAGATTCGTAGGTAGCTGGTAGGAGATACGCTGGTAGGAGATACCTGGTTGGGGAAAATCCCCGCACGCCGACGGGTTGGTCGCCGCCGGATCTCTCCTTCAATGGGGGGAAGATCACCGTTGCCTCCCGCGATAAAAATTCATGCGCTACACTGACGGGAGTAATGACCTTAGCAGTTGACACGCAATTGACTACTTAATCAATCAGCAATGGTGTAAACTTCTTGATGAAATACCCGGGCAGAGGCTTTTCCCTTTTGTTATCTTTGTCATTTAAACAAAATGCTAATCTGAAAGTGTAGATTGAGAGTGAAACGTAACACAGGTTGAGTTGGTCTAGTGTCACTGGATTCCAAATATCATTTTCCAGTCCATAGAACTATGAGTATAATACGATCACTTGTACCTCAAAAACGACGAAATACACTCCAGTTTCCAGGATATTTTAAGACATGTGGAATATAAGAAATGCCAATAAATATTTAATTATTCTAAAATTCACTAATTCACTAATTGGCAGTTTGAACTGGTGTTTTTTAATGACCTACACTCAATAATCGGTCTATAATATTAATAGTTTTTTGTTTTCATAACGCTCAGGTTTTGTGATTTAATGTTGATTCTCTCAAAATTCAGACGTTGTTAGCTAATAATTCTCTAATGAATAAGGATGATCACAATTTCGATTTGCTCGAGATCACATCATTTTAATAGCCTTCGGTCCCGTAAACATATCATTTGAAAAAAGTCATAGTCGTTTTAATCGTGGAAAAAAGGAATGTCTTTGAAAAAGTCATTGTCTTTGAATTGAGCTAGAAAAAAGGAACATACAAATTTATCAGAAATTTCGAGAAAGTTAAATATGCCACATTTTAGATTCAGGAATTGTTGACATTTACACATTTAAAACGTTTTTCAGTGTTTTCTAAGGCACTGGCAATAGTTTTTGTAAAAATAACGTAATGCATCTGTTGATTCGATTCTACAATTTACGAGTTAATTATGCATCTGGAAAATTAACAACAAAGAGTAGAAGCCAAAATGCTTTCAAACAGTCTAACTCATCCGTTGCATTCTTTATTAAATCATATGAAACAATTCGCAGACCATTGTTCACTGCAACAAGTTATCCATTTTGCCCCAATCAACTCGGAATTGACTTCAACCGTTCTTCAAATATTGGTATCCACTCAATCCCTGTATGAAACGCGGCACACCCCTAGTAATTCTCGGGGAAACTACCTGGTAAATAAAAGAGAACATGGGAGGGCGAATTTCTAATTGTGGCCACGGTCCACAACGCAGCAAGTACTCTTCCGCTTGCTGCTGTATATTGCGCGGGCTTAAACGCACAGAGTACGAGTGGGCGCGTATTTGTGTGTGTGTTTTCGTCAGAAGAGTGGATGACGAATGAACACAGAATACACTACGATTTCAATGTTAGCGCATTCCATTGCAGCGAACACATTTGCACTAGTGTCCATGGTGCACCTATGTATATAGCACATGCGTGACGCAATAATAATAGCTTAACATGAGAAACAAAAGAGCAACACAGGAGGTGGATTTGTGTAAGCGAATCCGGCATCATAAGCTTCGCAGCCAGAGAGTGATAGTATTACAAACGGTGCAACTGACATCTTTCCCGCATGAATACGACACCAAAGCTGTATCTTCTGGTGACAAAGTGTTCCAACATGCGGAGATATGCTAAACCGTCATTTATAACAATGCAGTTAATCTTCTTTCAAGCAATATTCATTCTCATTTAATTCAAATTAAAATTCAGTTAATTGAAAATATGTTTTTATGAAATGATAGAAAATTATCTTCACATGAATCACACATGGGTCTTGCGTTATTGGAGAATGTTCTACAATTGTGTTAACTGCCAACAATTGGTATCGTTCCAGAACTTTTTCCAGTGCTAAATGGTACAAAATAAGCCACAGAAGTTTTCATGAAGAGCACATTCACTCATTACACATCATGTTTTTAAATATAGGGAAATTCATTTTTGTAACCCATACACATGTTCACATCATATATCTTCAATTTATTCCTAATTGAAATGTATATATTTCACCACCGTTGATCCATCACTAAAATAATATATTCAACATACTAACGAACAACAATTTTCAACACATTCACGTATATTGAAAATCATGAGGTGTAAAAAGTTATTGATGTGAAATTTATGCGTTCTTCTGTGGTTTTGGTTTGAATCATTTTGCCCCAGGGAAGATCTGAAATGAGTTCAAAATTCGGAAATAATCGAATAATTAAAACAATTCGTTAACAACAAGATAAACGCATTTCATTTACTATTAAAGCATGACAGACAACCTAAACAGTGAAAACTATCTTCGCATTTCATATCTTTAACGTGCTGCATTTTCAAAAAATGCAAATATTTGACAGGATTTTGAACACCCTAGTAAAACTAACATTACAACTTGAAGATATAAAAATTTTCATATGCAATTTGCTCTCCATAATTAGTTCTTTAATTATTGTCATGGACATTTTTTAAAACAGAAGTTTTCGCGCAATGTAAGCATAATATAGTCAATATTAACCCTCCGGCGGGCGCGTCCCATCATTTCCCACCAGCAGGCGCGTGCGGCACTCCGTACCGCTTTTATCATCTTCGCTTTTCGCGTCAATAGTTATTACTTTTGTAAGATAATGTGAAGGAAATATGCTTTATTTTTGTTTTTTCTATTTGATTTTATAATAACTAAATAAATACCAAACGAAATAACTATATTATTAAGAATCACTTGCTCCCTCCATGTCTTGGTACGTGTTACAAGTCGGGTAATGAATACGGTCCAAACGTGCCTTCTAATGTTTCTTCAGAAACAACGCATTTAAATTTGAATTAGTAGTTATTAAACCAAAATATGTGTCAGAAAGCTTAATAACAAAACAGCAGTATGAATTCTAATTGATAAAAGACGTAAATATTATACTTATATGACAAAGCGCATGCGGTACGGAGTGCCGCAACCGTTGCAGAGTTCGAATTAATAATGAATAACGGTCGATCGGCAGTGTCTAAAATCGTGATTTTAATGTATCCGGTTGAACATATAATGAATGAAGAATATATATGAGCTCATGAGTGTGACACCAATTATTTACAGAAAATCAACAAAAATATAAGAATGCGGCACTGAGAACCGCTACGCGTCCGCCAGAAGGTTAAAAAACATTTTTGCTCCAAAACGTCGTCGAATTTTATCTTTAAACTTTTTGTATGGATAGAACTGAATGCTCTAAATAACCTGTCATAAATGCCATTTTGATATATTATTTTGATTTTTCAAAACTTACACAAAATTAACCTTTTAAATATCTTTCACGTCTTTGAAATTTACTTTACAGTTGCATTTCTTTACTTGTTGACTTAGAAGCTTGAAAGTACCTTAAATGGCGGTTTCTCAAAAATATATACGTTTTTCTAGTACATGGAAACTAAAATGGAGAATTGACGAAAACGTTCCAACCTAGTTTTTTGAAATAAACTGCTGCAATATCTCCCATATTGATATTTCCATATTGACAAAGATTACAATTATCGATGATATTTCAAGAGCCTTTTTCGGCGAAGAAATTTGCGGCTCGAAAAAATCAAACAAATACTAAAAAATGTAGGGGATTTTTAATCAAATAATCAAACTATAAAAATATTGATTGCGCAGAAACGAAAAGTAAAGCACTTGCGTTAATTGAAATATCTAAATATTTTGTGTTGTAAAATTTTGTTCACATGTAAATATTGACGAAAATGCACGGTTTTGTGTCTTTACGAAGAAATCGGTTACGAATGGAAAAGAATGTTGAATAAAAAATATGTTCATTTCGACGAGATGAAAACATATATTGCAGCCATTGAATGTAAAGTTTCAGATATTAATTTTTGTAAATGAAACGGTTCAGATGGAGTATACGGAGAAAAAATATAGAATGATATATTTTGTGTTCTAAGTTTTCTACTGATGTAGTGATTGCATTTCAATTGCAGTAATTGTAATTTTTAGTTTCATTGCCTTTTTATAACTGCAATTGTATCGTGTTGTGTTGCAATAGAGAATTTTGGCATATATATTGCTCATTGTCTTACGTCAGTATTTAAATACCTTGAAGATAAGGGATATGTGGTTGAGAAATGTATGTGAACAGCGCTAGTACCACATGTGAATGATAAAACTACTCTTTGCGTTCATTATTTCAAATTGTTCGAGGTTCAAAGTATGTGATTAGTATGGGGTGGATTTTAATGAAATGTCATTTTTTCTTTTCACTTTTGAACAATTTATTTTAGAAGAGAGATTAATTTTATGTTACGACATAAGGAAATGGGTCATTTTTATAAGTCATTTTTTAAGTATTTTTCGTCTTTTTAATATATTTTCCTTTATTATATTTAATATATTTTGCTGATTGAATCGATTTTAATGTCATTTTAATGGTACTTGCTTCACACAACTTTTACGAGATGCAACAAATGTTCTCCAGAATATTTTTGAGTAGCCTATTTAATTTTTTTGCTTACAAATTGTAATGGCAGCCATTGTGAGCACATAATCTAAGGTTCCTATGACACCTATCAGAGCTCTTAAAAAGGGAACAAAAAATAAATTCTACGAAGTGCAATTGACTGATGTTAAGAATACAACATATTTGAGTCTCTCAATTCAATGAACCTCAAATGGAACGTCCATTTAAAAGAGTTGAACAGAAAATTATGTTAATTATGATACGTGTTCAAAATTCTTTAAAATTCAGTCAGCCGTCGTACCTAGGTCATGTGTTGAATGTTCATTACCAAGTAAAATGTGAAATAATATTCTCGGGGAAACATCCCAAATATCTCAGACTTTTAGATTACAGACAAAATTCTATGAAAAATTAGCAAATCTCTCCCATATCACATTTGTCAGGACAATATTAGCGTTATAAAAAATTGCGTGTACGGGCCGAAATCATACCACAAGCCACGGCAAGGTTTGCATATTAAAGAACAGCTCCTGCACTAACCACTGGCGTCTTAGCAATGCCTTTTAGATTGCAGAAAAAAATATACGAATAATAAGCATATCTCGCCCATGTGACAGTTGTAAGTACAAAATGAGCTTCATAAGAAACAGCTTGTTAAGGCCGAAATCATATCCGAGGCCAGAGCGAGGTGGTTTGCATATTAAAGGATAGCTCTTGCCTGACCAGTGGCCGTCTTAGCAACCTCCGCTGCATACCTGGCTCAGATCCCGAATACATTCCACTTCAAAGTAGCCCCACGAGGGAAGGACCGGGGGGGGCGGAGACGAAGGCGGGGGCGGCGGCGGCGGGGATGGAGGCGGGCAAGAGGGGGGCGGGGGCGGGGAGGAAGTGGGGATGGAGGAGGGGCGAGAATGCTCGGAATACTTCTGCCTTCGTGCCGGACGGCGCGGGTCGTTATGTCTTTGTATTGTTTGAAGGGAGTGTTGGCGGAACGTTAATGGGTAGGAGTGGCCCCCGTTTATTAAAGCAATTTCGCCACCGGGTGTTGCATGCTCGAGATTCTCCCCTAGTCCTGGAAAATTCTCCGAGTGTCTGGGACGGTTGAGCGGGGTCATAAAAATGATAACTGCAGCTACGAGGCTTGGGATTTGCGTTGACTTTGATATCAGACGAGAGAATTTTGCTGTGTGAATAAAAGAGATTTTTAAGCCAACTATCTCTTACACGTCTCTTCGTCTGGTAGTGATTATTAAAAGAACAAATTGAGTTAGGAGTGTTGCAGAAGATTTGATGTGAAGTTCGAAATATGATGATTTCCATTCTGAATTTGTTACATTATCTAATGTATTTCCGGACTTCTCACCAACGTACAATGAAAAGAATGTGCAATAGTAATGTTTATCTCGTTTATCATGTTTCTGTTTTGAAACAACAAAACGGAAATTTGTCGGATCAGTAAAACACAAATTTACTTGTCCGTAGGACCTAAATAACTTATTCTTCAGAAACTATAGACTAGTGGAATGGTTTAATATAGCCAAGACACATTTGACAACGAATAATATTCACAAGCATAAATTTTGTTTATAATTTAAACTCTTATTTTTAAATTCAATAATAAGTCCATAAAGTGAAAATAAATAGGCTTAATAACAAATATTTATCAGGGATTCTTTACAGGTACTATAAAGAAATATCACCAAAAGTAAATGATAGAAAGTGTTAGGATGCTCATCAACCAAAATATCACACTAAAAATAATATTTTTGTTTATTTATTTTAGGTAAATTATTGCTACTAGATCATTATCGTTATATCAATAAAAATGTATTCAATACTTATATACATCCAGGATATACAATGTAGCTTTCACGGCCGGTTTCTACATTACTAGATGTTTTCGGGATTGTAGGTCGTGGTAAAATGGAGACTGGTCCAAACCAGACCAGTCTGGACCAGGTTGGACCAGTCTCCGTTAGACCGCACCCTACAATCCCGAAATCAAGTAATATGTAGGATAATTTGACGGTATGCCAGCGACCTACGCGCGCGAACCTTACAGGTACGTTCCCCCACCTCCACCCCGCAACGCGTCGACACGTTTTCGACTCCATCCATCACGATCACACTACATCTACACACGCCGCTCCCCGTCGCATTTTGACCCGTCCCTCGCCACAATACCATATCCACACAGGGACGTCACGCCTCGCCACGCCCCACTCATCTTGCCACCTCCATCATCCGTTTCCCCCACCCTGCCACTCCCCGCCACATTTGGACCCGCCTCTCACCATAACGCCACATCCACACACGCCCGCCACACCCCCTCATATTGTCCACGTACCTCATCCGCGTCCCCCACCACACCACTCTCTATCGCAGCTTGACCCGCCTCTCACCATAATGTCATTTCCACACACACCTCGCCAAGTCCACGCCGTCATCTTGCCATACCGATCATCCACAACCCCCACCCTGCCTTTCTCCATCCCATTTGGACCCGCCTCCCACCATAATGCCATATCCACACAAGCCACGCCACGCCCCAGCCGTCATCTTGCCGCACCGATCATCCGCACCACCCACCTGCCACTCCCCGCCACATTTGGACCCGCCTCTCACCATAACGCCACATCCACACACGCCCGCCACACCCCCTCATATTGTCACGTACCTCATCCGCACCCCCCACCACGCCACTCTCTATCGCAGCTTGACCCGCCTCTCACCATAATGTCATTTCCACACAAGCCACGCCACGCCCCAGCCGTCATCTTGCCGCACCGATCATCCGCACCACCCACTCTGCCTTTCTCCGTACCATTTAGACCCACTTCTCACCATAACGCCACATCCACATCCACCCGCCACGCTCCCTCATATTGTCTCACACTTCATCCGCGTCCCCCACTACGACACTTCGTCCCATTTGGACCCGCCTCTCACTATAACGCCTAATCCACACACGCCCCTCACGCCCACGCTTCTTGCCCCTCCCCCTACACACACACACACACACACAGGCACACGCCGCGCTCTCATCCTTCCCAACTCACCCCCCCCCCAACGACCGGCGCTCGCGAGGGTCCGATGAAGAGGCGTGTCGTTCCAGAACGTCTCTCTTCTCAGCCGCCCGCCCGCGCGCCCGCGAGCCCGCCCGTTTAATTACGTCGCGGAGCAGCAGGGGCCGGGGCCGGGGGCGGGGGCGGGGGTGGGGGCGGGGGCGGGGCCGGGGCCGGCAGCTGGTCCCAGAGACAGCTGCTGCCGCTCCCACCAGCCTCCGCCCTCACGCGGCGCAGCGTTCGTCTTCCCATCGCTGCCCCCCCTCCCCGCGCCCGTCGCTGTCCGTGGTTTCCGGTGCCTTCCCCTGGACCCCGCTGCTTTTCACTCGTCTTGGACGGCGGCGGCGGCGGGCGGCGACGCCGTCCGGGCGAGGCAAGGCTCTGCGCAGTTGCGTTTCATTTCAGAGCGGTCGACACAAGTCGCGCATATGGCATTTCATTTATTTACTCCATTTGTTTTTATTCCATTTGTTTTTATTCCATTTACTTTTATTTCATTTATTGTTATTCTATTTATTTCTACTCCATTTAATAATTATTTCATTTATTTAATTATTTATTTCCTTTTTTTGATCTGCGGCAGTCTTTGTCTTGCTATCACTACTGTCCGAAGTTCCCGGTGCCTTCCCCTGGACCCCGCTGCTTTGGCCTCGTTTTGGACGGCGGCAGACAGTGCTCTGGGTGAAAGGGTTCCGGGTAACGCACAGTTGCGCTTGATTCGGACGCCATCAGCACGGAGTCACGATTTTGATATTTCATTAATTTTTGCCATTCGTCTATTTTATTTTTTCCATTTTATTTATTTTGATTTTATTTAACTATTTAACGTCGAAGAAAACTGTTAAAAATTGTGAGTGACGTATGGAGAATAAGTGAAATTTATTCAGGTCTCTTCAGCTACGAAAGTCTACCTACGTTTTACTTGGGCCAGTGAGCCACATATTTTGGCCCTTAACTCTTATCGTGCCCAACATGAAGGCATCCCCTCATTACTAGAGAAAATGGTGAACGATTAAGCGATGTCGTAGGTTTCCGCGGCCACAGTCATGATCAGGATTGTCTGGGTAACGCCGCGTCAGGGAGGGAGAAATGTCGGCAAGTCAACCTGCGACGTGGTGTTACCCAGACAGCCCTGATCAAAGTAAACCATTATTTGATGGTACCATTGTCTAAGTAACTTCCATCAACACCCTATATAACTCAAAAAACGTAGTTAGGTAGTGAAGCTACGTTTGTGACCAGAAGCTAAGCAAGTGCCAACTAAGCATTTTCTCAATGTAACAGTAAAGTAGGTAAAAAATATCGAAATGTGGGTTCTTGACTGAGAAACTGAAGTACAATATTTGTTACAAGTGTGTTCGCTATAAACGCGAAAAAATACAGAGCAGTGATTAGCAGCATGCGCGTGTTTAATGTTACTTTTATGCGGTCTACGGCAGTACAGAATTCATTCATATTTTCAGGAATTTTGCGATTTGTCGCAAAAGTATATATTTCGTTAAAAATAATGTAAATTTTTGTTTCGTAAGTATTCATTTTAATGCTAAATACATCTTCAATAACATATATCTTGCGTCAAACGAAGATATAGCGCGATAGTGTGTTGATCATCTTAAAATGATTCAGTTTCCGAGATGTGCTGACCTTTTCCCTACTAAACAAATTAAGTATACTAACAACTACTAACAAACAAACATCCGAAAATGCTCACAATCGAAAATATAACTGGGTTAGTATTCTGAAAACCAATCTCGAGTTCCTCGGTAGCGATCAACTGTTTAATGATCTACTGAAGTCCAGTAAGATTGGGAGGACGATTTCAGGTATGTGTACCACTCTATGAAAAACCCTTATTGTAAACTTACAGAATAGTCACTAATAACCTCGCTGTTGATGCAACAAATTTTTAAATGCGTTTATCAACAATTTTTTAAAAAGTAAACGTTTATTGGAAACTTTTTTCACTTTGTTCATAATACATAAAATATGAATTACAATCATGAATGTCCGTTGAGACCTCCCTGAATTCTGCTAACAGTGATTTCTTTTCTTAAATGTAAAGTGGTAATAGTAATAGTATTGTACTTTAAAATAAATTAAAATAATATTCACTTACTTGACATCAACTTCGTTGTCTTTACATGGGTAATCCTCCTCTTCTCAGGGTCAGCCGAAGACATCCCATTTCGCGCTGAAAATATTTTCTGAAATGAACAGTGTATTGCAATATATAATTACTAGACTGATAGTTAATTACGCGACCTTATTAGAAAATTAATACTAATTTTAAGTATAAATTCATCATCGTAGGTGACTTTTCCTAGATGGATTTAACTTCCTGTGCTTGGGGTGCAAGTCATCCGCATGATACTCAGGGCATCAACTGCAGTGCCTCTGACCGGCAGGTCCAAGGGTGCAAACGCCGACAGTAGCAGGATTTTTGAAACTATCTACAGAGCTAAGGCGAATTCAGACGCTGTGTGGTAGAAACTTCAAGCGGCCGGCTGCTATACTAGGTAGTTTTCCGTGGTTTCTCCGATCAACTCCAAGCGAATGTAGAAGTATCCTAACAAACGGGCCTAAACTATCGATGTAATTTTGCATTGAAAGCTCTAAACTTATGAATGAGACATAAAATGAAAATTTATATCTCCATGCGGTCTACTATTTTCAAGATTTCTAATAAACTCACAATGATGACTTAGATTTAACTAATGATTCTACATCATATATACCAAATTGCGTATTTTTATTATCATTGTACTATGTGTTATTTACTTCTAACATAAACATTAGACGAGTAATATGCAATTCTCGAACCTATTGGTTAATTTCTTAATCAGTGTTTTAGAAAGGAAAGGATATGGATAAGATAGGAATAAAAAACTACACAAATTTCACGTAACAGTAGCTGCGGGTTTATTGAAGAACCTTTGGTGGAGATGGACTATGATTCGGCTAGGCCGAAGGGTAAGGTACGTACACAGATTGCCTAGGCGTTTACGCGAAATTCTGCTTACTGAGAAATTGTCTTTCATTTCTAAATAAATCATTGGCAATTACTGGATGCAAAGTTCTCTTATTAAACATCAATTTTTCAGTTAAACAAAAATTTCTTAATAATACTTTCATGTTTGTTAAACATAAAACAACACACAAAGCAACAATATTCCATTATTACTGCAAAACAATTTTGTGAGAAAAATATCCACTACGTTTATTAAATGTGACTGAAAACTTTTGGAATCGAAGTCCTTGTTACAATAGCAAGATTATGACAATACTTTGTGGATAGAATTTAACTACACAGGAAAGTTACATAAACAAAATTATGAGTTACATTCATTAGGAAATGAAATCTCCGTGACCTGATATTCTTATACCCCTGTTATTAAAACATCGTTCTGAAATGGGACGGTTTTTCGATAACGTTTCGTTAATAAACGGTATTTAGAATGTCCGACGGAGAATCCCTTTACTACGAACAAAAAAAATGGCAAAATAATCGTAAGACTGAAATATATTTTCTAATAAACTATGCCCAATTATTTCTAAGAACAAAATTAAATGTGATATAATATTTGGTTTTAAATCGCTTTATTCTCTTTAAAATCTTGCGGAAGATTGTTTTTCAATTTCTCTATTTCGTTTCAAAAACCTCTTTTATAAGAACATTGCAATTATTCATTTTTTTGTGAAAAGCAGAAACCAATTTCTCAGTATTTCCAAAATGACGCATAGCACCCGGCGATTACAACGCAGAATAGAAAATAACTGAGTTAGGGAGAACACTCCATGGACAAAGAATTAACACGCCAAATGTTAAATATAATTATTAATATTAAACATAACTTAGCACAAGAAACTATAACACTTGAATAATAAAACAACCAAATGACGCTCACGTGTGTACAGGATATTTATAGATTTTTAGACACACTGGCTATTAAACAACTACGCATTTCAACTCTCTAGAACTTTAACAAAATCTGCCAAATATGAAACAAAGTGTTTTCGACAAAAATGTATTTCAAATATGAAATTAATTTCATTTTCGAGAACAAATAAGTTTTTGAAATATAAAAGTTAACCCTTTCTCCAATAACTATAAATGTGATGTTCCGTGAAATTCGTGGAAATTAAATTTTAAATCCACGCTTGAGCAAAATTTTCGAAACCAAGAATAAAGACTTGTACAATATTTTGCTAATTCCAAAAGGTACATTTAAAAATCCTCTCGGATAAATCACAATTTATTTTTTCGTTCCAGATATGAACCCTGACACACACTTGCGTCAATATGAGCAGAAACTAAAGCCTCTTAGCGACTTTACGGAAGGTTAAAATTCTGCGTCAATCACGCAATTCTTAGTATTAACACTATACTCATTAATTAAATCACATCTTGACTAAATGGAATTTAGACTGAAAAATATGTCACACATATGTCGCTTGCTTTGAAATATTATCTGAAGTTATAACATTTACAGAGTTTATTATAATGATAACTATTTTATTTTACCTCTACGGAGGTCCAAAAACGTCCTCTATTGACATCGCTATTAGAAGCGTCCTCTCATATTGCACTGAATCCACTACACTACAAACCTCTTCTGTATTCAATATCAAGCTTGCGCTCCCAGGATGTCGACTTCAGATTGAAAAGTTCGACACATTGTGAGATGAAATGTGCCACTGCTTGAATGGTTGTTGTTTACGCAAGGCGGCACCTGTAGGCCCAAACAGTAACGACGACGAAGTCGAAAACAGCTGACGAACAGACTACACTGGAGAAATTAAACCTCCGTTTTGGAGACCCATTTTCGCACCAGGGAGTAGAGACATAATTTTTACTTTTTAATTATGCGCAACTTCGAGCACTGATATGTGAAATTTAGAAGCCTCCCCTCTGCCCCATGTAGTTTTTCAATTTGGATGTTTACAACATTTCAATTACGCGGCTTCAAAAACAGGTGCGATGCTTTTTTGTTTTGTTTTTAATTACACGATGGAACTAAACACAAATGTGATCCCTATTATCGATCGTACTGATCAAAGCTGAACTCACTGACACTCGATTTCGACAAACGAGTATATCTTTGCTACTCAAACATAAGAATTATACATTTTTCAATACTTAGTTATCAGAAATATAAATAGAATAAATACTATAAATTTAATTCTTACTAAAATGGAAAAACAAGTAAATCACTAACTCGGAAACTGAACGTACTAGAGAACTTAACACAGAAAAACAATGCATAGATCAAACTATTACATTCAAATGTTTTCTTAACGACCATTTTTATAATCCTTTCTTGTTGTACGAAGTTAAATAAAAAGCGAATCAATAAAATATTGGAAACACCCATTACAGTTGCAATCTATGGGAATTTTTTAAACTTGAGTAAAATATATTTTATAAATTCTTAAATATGCTTTGTTTGAACTTTTAAAAATCGCTTCTTTCTTTTTGAGTAGCTTCGGCAGAAGTCATAATTGACAAATAAATACAGTGATGAAATATGCAATCTTCCTGGATAAACAGAAATATTTTCACAGTTATAAAATTCTTTCGACGAAGAAAGTATTTGGTCTTGGAGATTCTAGTCATGATGTCCGCAAATGACTTACATATGTACCGATTCATTCTAATACAACTCTAAACGTACTGCGCGAGTACCAAAGACGTATGCAATTTCGATGTGGAATTTAACAAAATGTGAGCAATAGAGTAAAAGAGATCTACTTCACTGCTCCCACTAAAACAACGACACAATCTTCGTTAGCCAATCACTTTTGAACTTTCTTGAGTCATTTGGAAGTCACTTTTACACGATTGGTGTATGCACACAAAGTATATTTCAACGGCTACAATGTTCTTTGTGAATATTTCACAGGCCTTGTTAAAACTACCAACTACACTCTCAATAAAATGTCATATAGTTTTTATTGAACTTCCTTCATATTCGGATAATTTTCACAGCATTGGATAGGTGTGACGAGTGTTTCAGGTACGTATATTTTATATTACTGTGCTTCTAAGAGAGATTGCAGAAGAGAATCGATGAAACCAGATACGAGTAGATGCTCACAGTTACCAAAATGTAATGAAGAGTATTTCAGGAACACTCTTAGTCTCTTTATACACATCTTATTCAAAATTCACACAATAATTTACAAGAAAATGTACGCACAATGAAAAACAAGATTAAGAATATTAAACCTAATGAGCATGTATTCAATTCACTTAAAGTGACTGATATAGGCAAATAATCTTTTCCAATGTTCAATCAATATAGTTCGAAGTCTTTGATTGTAAATAAATGAATATGATATAATAGTTCTTTAATTATGAATATGTATTTTTATGCATTTTTCTCATCTTATTTCCTCTTGTAAATTACGGTAGATGTGCAAAAATTAACCTCTGACACTTTTTTGCATTTAAAGTTTATCCTCAAAAACAAATTACGAATATTATACAATTGAGGCGGTCTTAAGAGAAAGGACGTATAGGCGAAAATGTTGTGCTCAGAAGCAAGCATTCAAACTTGTTGAAAACTTTCAATGACAGAATAGACTAACCATGAATTCATAACAGTTGTCTGCAACGTTTAGTAACACATTTGGCACTATTTATATCACTCTTACTTATGAATACATAATGAACATATCAAAATATATTTGCCATGGGGAGTATTCATATGACCTTCATAAGCAAACCAACTCAACTGTGTCGAGTCTGGATTAATACCTTACCTCGGCCTGAGTACGAACAAACTATGGGGCTCCCAATAATATAGAAAAATAGAAGGAAATGAATGTAAGAACAAAATTTTGAACTTCGCAATTTAAATTATTATTATTATTATTATTATTATTATTATTATTATTATTATTATTATTAAAAGAACTTCAATTTAAATATAATATAAATTTATTTTTTGTCTGCACTTATGTGCGGAAGTTTTTTGAAGATTCTTTTCCTACGCTTTAAAACATTAATAAAATTTATTATTTATTGATATTAAATAAAATATTTGATTGATCCGGATATACGGTATCCCTCGCTGTCACGGCCTCCTTAATACGTTCGTATCGCACCGATAGGCGATTTTCATGGCTCATAAAGTTTTGAGACCCCACGCTTTGTCCCCACCGCATTATAATGCCAAATTACATTCAAAGGTAAGTTTTCTCTCTTCGCTCGCCCGGATGCAAGTCACAACGAGGCTCGGGCCTTCGGCCCTCGCGTTCACTATAAACAACCTTGAGTGTATCCCTCGCATAATTGACAATTCACTTTTATAAGAAATCATTTCAGTAAGCACATTATAAGAAAGCATGTAGTATTCAAACTGCGCAGTGAACAATACTTAAGGAGGCCGAGACAGCGAGGGGTACCGTACAGTCGGGATCAGCCAAATATTTAAACATTGTCACGTATTTCTGAACTAATAAAACTTGGGTAAAATATATTGGAGCCCCATATAATGGAAACCTAAGCAAATGCTTGGTCTATTTACGTATTAATCTAGTCCAGTCCGAGCATCTAGCTCCGCAATTCTTTTCTGCAACCCTTCTCAGCCCACACCACCCACCACCGCCCGCGTACCTGAAGCTCGCCTCGCCGTCCACAAGTGCACCGACCTACTCCACGTCGGACACGGCGAATCCGAGGGTCGCCGGGAATTGCCGCATGCCGGAGCACCCGTGCTCCAGCGATCAGTAAGGCCTCCAGACGGCGCTGCTGTCGGCCGCGCTGTGAGTACGCTGCTGCTGCTGTTGGTTAGGTTGCTGTTGCACGCCGCCGGCCGCCCCGGCGCCGCCCAGCCGCGCGGCCGCCGAGTCGTCGTCGCCGCCGGCGCGGGTCTGCCCCAGGGCCGGCCCGGCCGCGGCGGACGCCGCCACCGCCGCCGCCGACGCCGCCGACGTCACCGCCACGCACGACCCCAGCAGCCCGCCCAGCGCGCCGTTGCCGGCGTCGGCCGCCGACGCCGCCACCGCCGACGCCTGCCCGGCCAGGTCCTGGTGGTGGTGCAAGTGGTGGAACTGGTGGTGGTTCTGGTGGCCGCTCGCCGCCGAGTACAGCTGCGAGTACAGCAGCGACGCCGGCAACACGGGCGTGCTGAGGTACAACCCGGCGGCCGGGTTGCTGGACGAGCCTCCGTAACTCCCGCTTTGGTGATGGTGGTGGTGATGGTGGCCGGTCATCAGCGAGGAGAAGGCCGCGTTGGAGCCCGGGTGGCCCACCAGACTGCTGGAGGTGGCCGAGCCGGACAGCAGGTCTTCGCTGCCGACCGGGGATTCCCCGGCGGACGAGTCGGACAGCGAACGCGGCCCGCTCAGGCCGAAGTCCGCGGCGGAGGGGTACCGGGGCACCAGGAGGCCCCCCGCGCCGCCCCCGCCGCCCGCGCCCGCCCCCGACGGCGCGTTGGACGAGCTGCCCGTGCTGCCCCCGCCCCGCTGCTCCGGCACCGGCCCCGCCCCTAGGTGGCCGCCCGGCGCCCCGCCCAGGTGGCCCGCGCCCTGCTGCTGTTGCTGCTGCTGCTGTTGTTGCTGTTGCTGTTGCTGCTGCTGGGACACCAGGCCGCTCAGGTGCTGGTCCAGCTCGCTCGCCACCGACGCGTCGGGGAGAGCTGCAAGCAGAGACACACACACACACATACATCAAGAGAAACTCAACCAAGGGCAGAACTTACCCGCACCAAACTAACACCACGATTTGTAACGACCGTTAACAATGACGTAATATAATTTCAAGGATAAAAAGGTATCAACCACAATAGTAAATGTAGTCTTCTATTGTACTGGCTACTATTGTAGTCTACAATAGTAGTCTACTATTGTGATTGATACCTCTTTATTCTTGAAAGTTTATCATGGAGAACCACAAGATCTCTGCTGCCACCATAGAATGTCGTAATAGTTATTTATGCACAACGGGAGTTATAAGAGTTCTAATGATCGAGCTGTGACAAAAGATCAAGGGACATTTGTCACCCGAGATCATTAGAATCAGTAAACGTCCTTGGTACATACGTCATTTTATTGTTTACTGAATATTGACTACGATTGACTTATTTACTAATTAACTAGTTGTTAACTTGATTTGGTTTTTCTTTTCATATTTACTTCCCATAATTCCGTTTCATAATTTCCTTCATAATTTCCTCCGTAATAGAACATGTAGCACCAATCAACTGCTTTCATATTTTCCTCGTAACCACGATCCTGTCGATCCAGGTGACTATGCAGAGTATATCTAACTCACTATGGAAGGCAATAACAAGCAATAATACATCAGAAAAAATAAACACCATTTCTTCAGGTTTTCCTCCCAAGCGAGACCTCTACGTTAAATACTCGTAGCTACTAACTGAATTAGTAAAATTTCAATAGAAACACGTAGTATATACATTTCTAGATGATAGTACTCGTAGAACAACAAATCTTGAGCCGCCTCATTCTGGGGATCTCAATTACCTGGCAGCTCACGTTAGAGCAACCTCCCCGGCCATTGCAGCCAACCGCGCCACGGAGGTGTACGGAGGCACGCCGCAGTCGAAGCCCTATAACAGGGACGGACCGCGAAAGGGTCGCACGCCACGGAATGCAGGCGTGCGTCCCTGGGGCGTCTTCCCGCCTGATGGTTGGTCTTCCGTTACGCGGTTATAGTCTCGCGCGACACCAGCGGATGGAAACGGACCACTTCGCTTCGCGTTCTTGAACGCAGCTCACGAGGGAGAGCGTGAAGGTGCTGGCGGAGGGCGGGTCGGTCTCAAGGAAGATTCGTTCTCGAACGAAAAAAACTTGCTTTTCTCAGGCCTCGTACACAATGCTAAACTTAAACGTAAACGTAACGTCGCCGTAAAACCTAGAAATGAGTTACTACCATTTACAATGCCTTGACGTAACCGTAGACGTAAGACCGTAAACTTAAGAGTTCGCAAGCTCCAAGCTTTTACATTAAGTTTACGTCGGAATTCTGCCGAAGACCAATCAGAGAGCAGCATGGAAATTCAATTTCAGATTGTGTTCAGGTAGTTTGTGGTTATGTCATTGTTATGGTATTGTAGAGAATAGTTTACGAATGCTTTTCATGCGTGTAGTGAATTCCATGTAAGAATTTTTATTGTGACTTTAACCTGAGAAGGCGAATAAACTAATTATGTCCGACGAATTACTCATGAATTTGGTTCATGAGAATCCTTGTTTATAAGATGAAGGAAATGTGAGCACTTCTACAACATCTACTCGCATGTATATAAAGATAAATTGATAGTAATCTCGAAGAAAAAGCTAGAAACCATGGTGGAAAGATCTTTTCACCAAGTTAGAGACGAATCAATCAAGTTTCAATACATTGAATTCTGATTGATTGAGGCAAAACTTACGTTCGTCATTGTGAATGCTTGTTTTTACATGTAAATTTTGCGGCTAAGTTTACAGCATTACTTTACGTTTAAGTTGCATTGTGAATGAGGCCTCACACGCAACACTCGCCGTGCCGGATACTCGGATTGACATAAAATTTTATCAGCTTGTTCAGGTCCTTTCAAACCCCTTACGTACAATATTTTACGTGCTATGAAGCACTGCAAGTAGTGTTTTTGCGACAATTAGTATTGAGACCTTTCATGACCTTACCGCCTGTGAAAGAGAGGAAATCGCTGCTCCCCGCTGGTTCTGCGGCCGTCACACACCGCGCCGCCGCTATCGGCGGCGAGCAGCGATTTCCGCCCTTCCACAGGCGGTAAGGTCACGAAAGATCTCAATACTAATTGTCGCAAAGTGCTTCATAGCACGTAAACATTTATATATAGACATTTTGAAAGGTGCTGAATAAGCTGGTAAAATTTCAAGTAAATCTGAGTATCCAATACCGGGAGTGTTGCGTGTCAGTGACAATCTACTAGTCAGTAACATTATACATGTTACATAAATTGTTTTTGGAGGCATATAGTCAATGCCAATTCACACAAAAATATGCAATACGATGTATATACTACATTATTTCAATATTTGAATGGAACACACCTCGCAAACCATTGATTTAGTCTTGCATTTATATTAACACGTAGGAGCAAAATTATTTTCATTTTCAGTATTTCCTCACATTCAATATACAGTTGCCCAATTACTGATATAGTTTTGCAACCCCACAATTTGATTTTTAAGAGAAGTAAACCATTATTAACATAATGTACTTATTATCTTAATAATGTGAGAATAAGTGTAAATGATAAATACGTTATGAAGAATAAAATAGCTTAACTATCCTCCATCTCAAATATGATTTTTTATCGCAATACTTTTGCTAATGTAAGAGAACACTCTTTACTCACTATGTTTTGTAAAAAATGTGAACCAAACGTTCTTTTGAAATTATTGATAACCTGTAGATAATAGAAGACATACGTAACTAAAGACGAAGAAAAACAGAAAGATTAAAAAAAGGGAGAATGAATGTGGAGGGAAAATAATACGAAATGAAGTGGTGAGAGGAAAATATGCGAAAGGGAAAATTTGGTAAATCAAAATTTGACCATTTTGAGATAATCATGTCTCCAGAGTGATAAGATTATCTAACATCGAATTATAACGACACGTTCACAGAAATTAACTGAAAATTTGTTAAAATGGCAAAAATTGGTCACACTTTTATTGTAATGGACGCTTTGCAAAGTTTTTCTCTCTCCTTGAAAGCAGCAATTTTGTAGACAGACGAGGTTAAACTTCAACCACAGATATTGGAATGAGAAAATTTGAGAAGAAGAGCATATGGGACGAAGAGAGTAAGGGAAGAAAATAATATGGAAAGACGATAAAATGAAAAGAAGGGAAGATGACAAAATGTGAAGAAGTGAGTATGGAAAGAAGAGAATAAGGAAAGAAGAGAGTATGAGAAGATAATATGTAAAATAGGAAGGGAGTATGAAAAATGGGAAGAAGAGAATTTGGAACTAGATAATATGGGAAGAAAATAATAAGAAAATCAGAGCATAAGGAAAGAAGACAACATGAAAAGATGAGAAAACAGGCAGACGATAAAATGGGAAGAAGAGAACATGGGAAGATGACTAATGGAATGAAGAGAAATATGAGGCAAGTTAATATGGGAAGGAGAGAATTTGGAAAGATGATAAAAAGGGATGAAGAGAATATGAGGCAAGTTAATATGGGAAGAAGGGAATAAGGGAAGGAGCGAATGAGGGGAGGATGAAGTAATAGGAAGATGATAATATGGGATGAAGAGAATATGGGTCAAGATAATGTGCGAAGAAGTGGATAAGGAAATAACAGAGTAAGGGAAGAACAGAGTTAGGGAAGATAATGAAATAGGAAATTGAAAAAACAGGAAGAGAATATGGAAAACTGATAAAATAGGAAGAAGATAATAAGAAAGGAAGACAACATGGAAAGACGATCAAATAGGAAGAGGGATAAAATGTTAAGAAGAGTAATTGTCACCTTGTTACTAAGTAACAATGCGTTTTTTATAATTAAATTTGTTCAAAGAATTGGTCGGGGCCGACCAATTCTTATTATATTCATTATTATATATATTATATATAAATATATAATATTATATATCATTATTATTATATTGTATTCATTATTATATTTGTTCAAGAATTGGTCGGGTCGACCAATTCCTTGAACAAATTTAATGGTAAGCAGAGGATACTCACGCGCAGCGCTGGCGAAGGCGTCGTGCGCGGCGGCGGCGGCCGCGGTGGCGCCGGCGCTCGCCGAGGTGGCCCCGGCGCCGGCGGCGGCCGCGGCGCCCAGGTCGGCGGCGGAGGCGGCGGCGGCGGCGCTGGAGAAGCCCAGGGCGGAGGGGGCGTTGAAGGAGGCGGCCGCCGCCGACGCCCCCGCCGCCGCCGCCGCGCAGCTGCTCAGCGCCCCCGCGGGGCCCAGGTACGAGGAGTAGGGGCTGGCCGCGCCGTACCCCCAGTGGGCGTTGCTCGCCGCCAGCCCGAACTGGCCCATGTCTACGGCAGCCACAGCGCGGCGCGAACGCTTCATTGTAGGACACACATACAGCTCTAATGATGAGATAGACGCCTGGTTAAGCATCTGTTGGTAGCTAGGAAAATACCACATATTTGTCGAGAAGGTCCACCTCGGCATTTATGGTGAGAAGGTCCAAACTAACAATTATATAGAGAAGGTTCAAATCGACATTTATTTGAAAAGATCCACCTCGGTACACTCGTATCATTCATTCCATAATCGAGGAAGAAAGCAACGATTTGATTAGAGGGTCATAGATAATAGCATTTAAGGTAGCAGAAAAATGAGATAACAGTTGTACACAAAGTGAGCGTTGCTCGCCACCGGCCCGACCTGGCCCATGTCTACGGCAGCCACAGCGCGGCGCGCACGCATTGTAGGATACACATAAAGCTCTAATGGATGCTCTGAGGTGATGAGATAGGCGCCTGGTTAAGCATCTGTTAGCAGTTAGGAAAACATTACTGGAAAATTTATTGGTCGAGAAGGCCAATATCGACATTAATGCTGTTGACATTAATCGACATTTACCGTCAATATATAGAGAAGATTCAATCGTCACACTCGAATCATTTTTCTCTACCTGTTATCGTAAACTTTGGCTATCTATAAAGAACCCAGCATCAAATTGACAAAAGCAACTATTTGATTAGAGTATAGCAGGAAGAAAGCAGTTTAAGGTAGCAGATAAACAAGATAAATGTAAATAAAATGCTCGCCGCCAGCCCGAACTGGCCCATGTCTACGGCAGCCACAGCGCGGCGCAAACGCTTCATTTTGGGACACACATATAGCTCTAATGGATGCTCTGAGGTGATGACATAGGCGCCTGATTAAGCATCTGTTGGTAGTAGGAAAACACGTATTGGTCGAGAAGGTCCACCGCGACATTATATTGAGAAGGTCCAAATCAACACTTATAGAGAGAAGGTTCAAATCGTCATACTCGGATCATTCTTCCCATAAACGAGGATCCTAAACTTGGACTATTTATAAAAAAACAGCAACAAAAAAGAATGATTTGATTAGAGGGTAACAGATAATTGCATTTTAAAGGTAGTAGAACAAATTAAATAACCGTTGTACACAAAGTGAGCGTTGCTCGCCACTAGGGCCTACTGGGTCATGTCTACGGCAGCCAGGGCGCGACGCAAACGCTTCATTGTAGGACACACATATAGTTCTAACGGATGTACTGAGGCAATGAGTTGATCATCTACTTAAACCATTATTTCTAATGATCTGGAAGACGGAATATATATTGATCAGATCCACCTTGACATTTGTATCGAGAAGGTCCCCCTAGACATTTATATTGAGAAGGTCCACCTCGACATTTATATTGAGAAGATCCACCTCAACATACTCTGATCATTCTTACGATGCCCGAGTATTCTCAACTTTGACTTCTTTAAATATCCCAGGGTCAAGTTTACAAAGCAACAATTTTATTACAATGTAGGAGACAATAGTATTTTAAGATAAACGAGATAAATGTACACAAAGTGAGCTTTGCTAGCCGCTAGGCCTAACTGTCCCGTGTTTACGGCAGCAACAGCACAGAGCGACAGCTTCATTCAAGACCAAAATTCTCTAATGGATGATCTAAAGTGATGATTTTAAATCGACTTATATCAACATTTCACTTACACTGACATCTTTTGCTAGCTTGTCCACTTCAACATATTTTCCACTTCGATGTATCGTCTTCGAAGGTCCACTTCGACGTATTCGTATCATGATTTTCATCCCTGAGTCTCCTTAAGTCTGTCTACTGAAAGAACGTGACATCAAAAGTAGAAAGCAACAGTTCACATTTCGAGGATAAAGGAATCGAAAAACTTCCAATTTTGCCAACAAATAACGACCATCTTAATGCTGTGAAGCTAATTTTTATAGTCAGTAATACAACGTAGACTGCAGACGTAAATCTTCTTTAAAAATACAAACAGGAAGGTAAACAAGATCAAACAAATCTTCACACACGGTGTTGCCAACAAATCGAAATTACTGGAAACAAATCACACATACCGGCCGAAACCAACATGAAATGAATTTCAGTGAAAGTCGAACAATAGAAGTATTTCAGGACTACTGCATTCAACAGCAATCACGGGTTGCAACGGGGCTGAAAACGAATTTTGCGTTCCACAGGGAAAATGATCCATGTAGTGGCACGCAATCCTAGGATTGCACACGGAGATGAATTGTGATCCGCGAAGTGAATGTCTATCGGGGGTCAATTCATTCCACACTGCAAACATTTGAATGTTCAATTGTACTCTTGGACTGATTGCAGGAACGAATTATCATCATCGTAGGAAGTGATGTGGTCAACACAGACAGATATTTCAAAATCATAGATATTTAAAACAAATGCCATCAAACTAGACCACATTTTCACACACAGTCTTTTTAATAAATAAATAAATATTCCTCAATATTCAGAAATGGATATGGCTATATATTATTAATTGAATAAGTCATTAGTTCAAATTCAAATACTTTAACAATTTTTAAAACATTTTAAACAAGCTCTTCCTTAATGCGATATCTTGGATATTGCATTGGCTTACAAACTTCAATGACGACCTCTATTTTCTGTACAATGACCTTTAATGACGCTAATAATTACGAACATTACATCCCTCCATACGTCACATGCAGTTTACACTTTATTTTGATAAACGGTAAATAAAAAAACATAGTTATTTACGTAACTAGTATAGAAAGAGAGTCTGTGGCGTACGAATGGACTGTTGACGGAGGAGGTGAGGATAAGATTCGAGACATTTGAAATGAGTGCGCCAAAATCTTTCGTACGAGTTGCTTACACTGTTTTTAGCACACATTTATAAAAACTCTCAAGGAATATACCCTAGTGTATTATATGGCCATGGCTTCTTTGCGGTACGCCAAAGTATACTTTGGCGTACGCGTGCCGCACAGTAACACTTTCCAATTAACAACACAGATGGTAAGCACGAGTTTAAATGCACGAGTGCTGAAATGGGTCTATTAACGTTAAGTAGAGCAGATTGCAAGTTGTCAAGTGTTTTCGTTCGTCTGTTTGGCTGCGTTATGTTGGTACATCAGTACAGTATTACTAAAAAGAAATATCACAAAAGTGCAATGACTGAGTACACGTGACTGAGCTGTGCCTGGTGGGGAGGATAGGTTCATGAGAGCCAGTCAAGATGCGAGGGTTGGGGAGAAGTCATGTCAACATTTTTTGCAGAAAAACATATTATCGAAACACATAAGTTTTATTTGTTGCCTGCAAGAAATGAAGTACAACTGTGTGTTCTCAACAACACTATCTCAACGTAACGCTTCCTCAGACCCTCTCCCTCCCCCTTTAGCGTTACGCAATTTATGGATGATCCCTTACCAAGGCGCCACAATATGTCATTCATTGGAAAATCCCTCGATTTCCACCGCAGCATTACAACACTTTCTCTGTACTCCGTTAGTGCGTAGTGCGACGAGAAAGCAAAATGACCCAACGAGCGCAGTGGCAAGTGCGGAGTGTGGCCCTCTGAGGCAGAGAGGGGGGGGAGGGGGGAGCGTGAATGCGAGAGGGCAGTGCTCGGGCAATTAGCCGCTCCGCTTCCAAGGGCGGATTTCCTCACTCTTACGGCCTCCGCCGCCGCCGCCGCCGCCGCCGCTGCCTCTACCTGTCCCCGGCAATTAACATTCGTTAGCCGCCCACCGCCCACGCACTCGCCCACGCCCACGCCCACGGGCGCGCCGGCGCCCGCGCGGCCCCGCGGGCAGTGGGGCGGGCGCGGCGAGAGACGGGACGAAATTTTGTGCAGCAGCAAACGGCGGTGGTGTAGCGGAGGTGGTGGTGTAACGGTTAGCGTATCGGACTATTACAACCAAGTTCGCGGGTTCAAACCCGATTTTTTTAAGGGCGAAAAAAATCCTTCGTACGCCATCCTTCGGAGGGGAAGTAAAGCCGGCTGTCCATGTTAGTAGATTTATTACATGTAAAAGATCCTCAAGCCTAAATGACGCCTCTGAGCTAAATTCAAAATCACCTGTTTCGTCGCCCATGAAATACCTTCTTTCTCCGCTAGGTGAAAGGAGCGTAGCGAAATTTGCGTGGTCAGACGGAAGAGCCGGCCTCATGGCCTGAGTCTCGCCACTTAAAATATGGCATTAATTCAATTCAATTCCATTCAGCAAACATTCTGCTGAACAAAATCACTCGTAAAGGCCGATATACATGGTAAAAGTTTCGTGCAGATTCTTCATGCATGACTTTACTTGCTTCCTAGATGAAAAAATTATGTACATGTTCATAATTTCTCGTGTAGAAGGCATACAGTTTGACTTCAGCGCCTCTAGTGGCAGAATCGTTCACTAACGGTAATCGGATATGTCAATTTTCTGATTAGGTGTGTCAAGGTGCGATTGTATGAAGTGATATGTTGATGATAAACTTCCTTTTCCCCAATTCTTGCCTTACTATTTTTTCTCTATGCTCCAAATAGTTAATTAATACTTAATAAAGATCACACAGCCTAACGCACGCACAGAAATACCGCCCCTGAAAGTACTCGGACGCGCAATTCAGTTGTTACCCGGTAGATCCCCTAGCGGCGTCTTGTGGCAATTCACGCAAAAAACGTGCAGACCGTTTATGCGCAACTTTGGCTTTTATACTTCTAGTTGGAATCTTGAAGTTTCTGTGCAGAAACTGTATGAGAATCTGCACGAAAACTGTACCGTGTGTATCAGGCTTAATGATTTTCAAAAAGGTAGCATGCACACTTCTCGAGAAGAAATGCTTTTTGTAAACCAGCATTATAATCGATCTTTTCTGCTGTAAGAAATCATTCATAAAATGGCATTTTACGGCACAAATGACGTATTACCAATTTTCGGCATGAATGATTGCGTCATCACACGTTCAGCCAATCGCAAGCGAGAGCATAGTGAGATAAGGTAAAGGTAAAGGTAAACGGAAACAGCCGACCACCGTTTTCTCGCACATTGTCAAATAGAAATTATTTCACAATATTAAGTACTCTTGAAAATGAAGTACTCTTATAAATTTATAATGCGTATACAAGAAATAGCGTATGCAACTCGTTTATAATACTGCTTTATTGCATTCGTTCAAATTTAAAAACTCGCTCTTAAGGTCGCTCTTTTTCAAAACATGTACTCATTCAATAAAGCTTATATCAAAAGTACTTCATTTCCACAATTAAGCACGTTAATGGCAAATATTAATAGCGGAATTTCTCTTCCTTGGAGCCTTTATGTCGCATGACATCAGCTGTTGCGTAAGTAAGCTGAGTAAGAGAATTAAGTAGGAACGAGCAGTCTGATGGATGGAAAATCACAATCGGTTTTTTCATTTTTGAGTAAAAAACTAAACTTTGTTTTAATAATTGTTCTTACTTTCTCTCCATTACTTTCTAAGAAGAGAATGTATTGTAATTGTGGGCCGGAAAACGGCGTATTTTCAATAGAAAATACTCTTTTAGCCTGGACTTTGTAATGAGAAAGTGGATAAATCCTGTCCCTAAATACTATAATAATTTATTTCATCTAACAGTTTGTATATCCAGAATACATTTTTCTTGGGTCCTTGATACTGAAATATCGATTGATCGCAAAACCATATTTTTTCCTAAGTAAAAAAGACGACTGTTTGTCTGTCTGTCTGTGGGCAACGTTAGAGCTTAAACCGTTCAGTCGATTTTCTCCAATAGTGATATTCCCTCATTGATTTAAATATACTCGAGGTCCTGTGAATTTGACGCGAGAACACGCGAGCAGTGGGGCGCACAAGGCGATCCTATCTCGATCAGGGTTTTCGTCCAGTTTCCCTGATCCTTTGAGCAAATGCTGAGATGGTCCCTTGTTTTGCTTCTGGACGTAAATGTAACTTCATTCTTTGTGCTGTCTTCTGAATTTCAGTGGGAAATATAGTTATTCAAATGATCGTTTTCCGTATTATCGCGGCAAAAAGCATTGTTCTTTCATGAAGAAGATGATGAGGGTTAAGGGCAGAAATTTATAGCTAATCCCCTTGAAAATATATTTTATTATATAGGAGCGAATATTTTGTCAACAAAACTTGAAAAAACCGATCTTTTCTGTATTCAAAATTCGACTAGAATGTGGTTTAGGATAGAGATCACAGAATTATGAAAACGTGCACAAATTTCACTTCTCCTCATAGCTCGTCACACACAGTTTTTAACTGTTTTTGACGTAAATAAATAAATAAAAAGGCAGGTCAAAGCCGACGCTCTTCGTCCGAGGAGGCTAGAGCGTGTACCGACTCAGCCTTTCAGTCCGAAGGGTCACGGGATCAAGTCCCGCCTTGCACTTGGTTGTTTGTCCCTTGCATCTTATGTATTTGTAGTAGCGGAGGGCCTCACGTCCTGTTGAGCCCAGATCAGAGGAGCCAGCAAGTGTCTTGGTGTGTAGTGTATGTTAAATTTGCTTCGTATCAAGACGTAAAGGGTAACTGGCCATCGGACGAATAAAAGCCCTACGAAAGAAAACTCAAGAATGAATTCGGCCAAAATTCTTCTTCGTGAGCATTTTTGTCCTGTTTTTCGAATTCCACCCTACTGCACTTCCGGCAGGAGTCTTATTACGCGCGCTTTTAAATAACGCTCGGTGTGAGGAAAAAAAAAGGTTATGTTCTCGCACGAAACCAGGGATGTAGGAGGAGACACTGGTTAATCTATAACCCTGTGGTGGATGTGGCGGTGGGGGAGCCATGAGGAGCGGTGGAGGGAGATAAGGGTGAGGGTGAGGATGTGGGGGAGGAAAGAAAACTAAAGATAAAAAGACGGTAGTTATTGCGGAAGTAGAAAAATAAGACTTTTCGACCCCGTGGCCGAAATCGCTAAAGCAGTAGTGCCATTGTGATCTCAAACCTTAGGGTCGCGAGTTTGAGTCCCGCCTCGGGCATGGATGTATATATTCGTCCTTTCACTCCCTATCATCACCATATCGTTTCATCCTCATACCTTAACGTTAAATCCAATTAGTCTCGCCAATGACACAGTAGTTGATGCGACCTTAAATGACAAAAAAGAAACAAAGAAGACTTCTACGTCTTTTGCGGACATCTCGAGCATGCGGGTGATTGGGAGGTCACAGGTTCGACCCCGACGTGTCAGACATTAACATGATGTGTTTTTCACTTGTAGGAGTTTGTGGTGCCTTCCGCCAACAAATTCGTAGACCGACTGCTCTGATCAGGGGTTTCTTTGATCAACACCACCCGAATGCCGGAGTGCTGGTTCTATACAAGGGGTCATGGACCACGCGCGATCTTTCCTTCCCGTTCATTTTCCATTATTATAATAATTTCTCCGCCTGTCTCAATCCGGACTGAGGTGCCGCGGGATGTCGGCTCCCACTGTCACTGTCTAATATGCCTCGTCTATTTCTAAAAGCATGCTTAGCTGCTCTTCTATATACCTCTGGTTAAGGCGCAGAGAGAGGCCGGTGAAAAAACACGGTGTTTGGTCCACTTTTCGTATCTTCCCTGAGGGACGGGGCATAGGAAGCCAAAACGAATGGATTTACTCATTTTAATGGATAAAAATCTCACATAACGAACAGTTGCGCTTTGAAGCATTACAGCAATATAATTTAGCTACGCGGTGATAAGAAGTGCAAACGTGCTACAAGGTAACTCCAACATTGCTCCTGCACGTACAGACGCGACGATGTAATTGGGGCACGACTTTCAGCAAAACTAATTTGGGCATTAATGGCTTAATACGACCTTTTTCTGCCAGTTACACTGTATGTACAATATCAGTTTGTTACATATATCTAGCTGAATGACAACCTGTCGTCTAAGCGACTGAAAGCCTTCTTACATAAATACTTTTGGCGGAGGGTGAATTTATCGGTAACATTGGACTGGAGAAGGTCGGGTCAAGAAAGGAGGGGCATGAGGCGACACGTGGCGTCAAGGAAATGCAGAACGGATTGATCGAGATACGTCGGCAGGAGGGCACCGAAAACCCAGAAGCACACGGCCTGGGTGGGTGCTCCCCCCAGGGGCTGCCAACAGAAATGGCCACCTTCCCTTAGGCGTCGAGGCCCCGACTGCAACGACAAGCGACATAATTTGCCCAGTCTCTTTCTAAAACCAACTTAGCTGCTCTGTTATATGCCTGTGATTTGGCGCGGGGAGAGGCCGGTGAAAAAAAAAAAGAAACGGTTTGGTCCACCTTTCGTATCTACCCCGATGGGGCATACGCAGCCAAGGTGAATGGATTTTCTAATATTTATAGATAAAAATGGCATATAGATAAAACAGTTGGCGCTTTGAAGCGATCTTGTAATATAATTTAATCGTCGATAAAAGGCGCAAACATGCTATAGGTAACTCCAACAATGCTTCTCCAGATAATTCCAACAACGCACAGACTTCCAGCGACGCGAAGATAATGAGCGCACGACTAATGTTTTCGCCAATTAAACTAAATGTCGATTCAATACCATCTTCTTTCTTCTACAACACGGCAAGAACCAATCGTCTATTCCATCAACAACCGTCTTTACACGAGCACTTTTAGTGGCGAGTGGACTGTGGACATTGCAGCGAAGAAAGTCGGATCGAGAATAAAGAGAGTCGTATGAGGCAAGGCAAGGCAAGGAAAACGCAGAACGGAATGATCGAGATACGTCGGCCGGAGGGCAGCGAAAACCCAGAAGCACACGGCCTGGGTGGGTGCTCCCCCCTTGACCAGGGCTGCCAACAGAACCGGCCGCCTCCCCTTGGGCGCCGTGGCTCCGACTGCAGCGCGTGCGGGGCGGCCTAATTTGTCCAGTGGATTACAGAGCAGGGCCCTCGTAGGCACTGCGTACTAATTGCGTGCGCTCTAATGTATTTAACTGTCATTCCCAGACCGGCCCACGCGGCGGCGGCGGCGGCGGTCGAGACGGTCCAAGGCAACCTGGCCCCACCTCCGCCCCGAGGCACGTGGGATCGACCCCGGCCACGGGCGGCGGCAGCCGGACTCCGCGCCTTTGGTTGAAGCCGTGCGGTCTGCGCGCCCCGGGTGGTCGCAGCGCTCGGGTAGACGCTGTGCTGTGGCTTTGTGGCGAGGTCTCCGAACGCAAATCGGATGAATGGGAACGGCCACCAAGATGATGGGAGATGAGAGATTGTTCGGCGTCTGATTGCCAAGAGGAGGACGCACAGTACAGTAGGATCTAGTGGTTAGCACCTCTGGGTTAGAGAAAGAGTAGAGTTAGAGAAAGAGTAGAGTTAGAGTTAGAGAAACATGTTGAGAACAATAGTTTGGTAGCTGAAATTAATTAAATACAGCGTGTATTAAAGTTTGTTCTTCTGTTGCAAAATATGATAGCACTCTTCTAAGTTTAAAATTTGACAACACTGCTCATTTAATTACAATCCGAATGTTGCTTAAAAACAATCGCAGGCTCTTTGGTTAAGCACTGTTGTGAGGTCTCCGAACGCAAATCGGATGAATGGGGATGGTTACCAAGATGATGGGAGATGAGAGATTGTTCGGTGTCTGATTGCCAAGAAGAGGACGAACAGTACAGTAGGATCTAGTGGTTAGCACCTCTGGGTTAGAGAAAATGTTGAGAACAATAGTTTGGGTAGCTCAAATTAATTAAAGGCAGCATTAATTAAAGTTTGTTCTTCTGTTGCAAAAGATGATAGTACTGCTCTATGTTTAAAATTTGACAACACTGCCCATTTAATTACGATCCGAGTGTTGGTTAAAACAATCGCAAGCTCTGTGGTTAAGCACTGTGGTGAGGTTTCCGAACGCAAATCGGATGAATGGGAACGGCCACCAAGATGATGGGAGATGAGAGATTGTTCGGTGTCTGATTGCCAAGAGGAGGACGAACAGTACAGTAGGATCTAGTGGTTAGCACCTCTGGGTTAGAGAAAATGTTGAGAACAATAGTTTGGGTAGCTCAAATTAATTAAAGGCAGCATTAATTAAAGTTTGTTCTTCTGTTGCAAAAGATGATAGCACTATTCTATGTTTAAAAAGTGACAACACTGCGCATTTAATTACAAAGTGTTGATTAAAAACAATCGCAGGCTCTGTGGTTAAGCACTGTGGTGTGGTCTCCGAACGCAAATCGGATGAATGGAGATGGTCCCCGAAATGATGGGAGATGAGAGATTGTTCGGTGTCTGATTGCCAAGAGGAGGACGAACGGTACAGTAGGATCTAGTGGTTAGCACCTCTGGGTTAGAGAAAATGTTGTGAACAATAGTTTGGGTAGCTCAAATTAATTAAAGGCAGCATTAATTAAAGTTTGTTCTTCTGTTTGCAAAATATGATAGCACTATTCAAGGTTTAAAAGTGACAACACTGCGCATTTAATTACAAAGTGTTGATTAAAAAACAATCGCAGGCTCTGTGGTTAAGCACTGTGGTGTGGTCTCCGAACGCAAATCGGATGAATGGAGATGGTCCCCGAAATGATGGGAGATGAGAGATTGTTTCGGTGTCTGATTGCCAAGAGGAGGACGAACGGTACAGTAGGATCTAGTGGTTAGCACCTATGGGTTAAGAGAAAATGTTGAGAACAATAGTTTGGGTAGCTCAAGATTAATTAAAGGCAGCATTAATTAAAGTTTGTTCTTCTGTTGCAAAATATGATAGCACTATTCTATGTTTAAAAATTGACAACACTGCGCATTTAATTACCAAAGTGTTGATTAAAAACCAATCGCAGGCTCTGTGGTTAAGCACTGTGGCGAGGTCTCCGAACGCAAATCGGATGAATGGGAACGGCACCAAGACGGTGGGAGATGAGAGATTGTTCGGCATCTGATTGCCAAGAGGAGGACGAACAGTACAGTAGGATCTAGTGGTTAGCACCTCTAGGTTTACGAGAATCTGTCAATAATAAGAGTTTGGTAGCTAAAATAATTAAAGTTTGGTGTTCTATTGCAAATACTGATCGCACTAATCGAATTTTTAAAATTTGAGAAAACTGCTTATCATAAAGTGCGTATTTAATTACAATCTTAGTGTTGATCAGAACAAGAGTAGGCACTGAGGGTAAATGAAGTTGGTGGGAACGCTAAACCCAAATCGGATGAATGGGAATGGCGATCAAGGTGATAGGAGATGAGACATGGGTTGGTGTCTGATTGCCCTGGGATTCGAGAGACTTTTGCCACACACAGCGAGACTGATGAAGACGTCCAAGCGGTCGAAAGCCGCCTCTCTAAATAAATATAATAAGTTGATGAAAATTACTTCCATTATTGCTTCTTGGATTATGACCCCCGACAATATTTTTTCCAAGCTGCCTGGTGTTGAATTTTGTGGCACTTAACGCGACTATTTTTTAAGGAATGAATTAATTTTCTACGCTCCCTATAGCCGAGGTTCAGAGTTCACTATTATCGAATCTTCTTATGCTCATTTGTAATGTAAATAAAAAGGGACTAATGACTAAGGTTCACTATAATCGAGAGTTCACTACATTTCGAGATGACTATAACCAAGTTCACTATAACCGAGTTCACTATAACCGAGTTCACTATAACCGAGTTCACTATAACCGAGTTCACTATAACCGAGTTCACTATAAACCGAGTTCACTATAACCGAGTTCACTATAACCGAGTTCACTATAACCGAGTTCACTATAACCGAGTTCACTATAACCGAGTTCACTATAACCGAGTTTACTATAACCGAGTTCACTATAACCGAGTTCACTATAACCGGAGTCGACTGTAGTTTGATTGAGACTGTAGTAGCATACTTTAAATGAGAGAAAGGTCTCGTTTAGTTGAGAAGTTAGAACAGAAGATTTTCGGTCCTAAAGGAGATAAAGGAACACGTAAGCTTTCGCGGCTCGAGTCCATGACTTCTTGGATGTCCGGATGACGCCGCGTCGTTGGCTGAGAGCTTGGTCACTGTCCTGAGGAAGCCCGTGTTAGCACATTTTGGTCGGCGCGGAAAAGTTCCTGTGACTTCCGCCCACCTGGGCACTCTTTGTGGTACTCCGCCAAATTATAGGGAGTTCCATGCTGCACCAGTGTGTTATGGGGGCGCCAACTACAAAGTTCGCGCGTCCCACTTTAAAAAAAATTAATTCTTTAATTAATGAATTAAGACATTAATTGATCATTGTTCCCCCGCGCCTCTAAGCATGGGGCGCTTTCTACCGCCGCACGGCTTCGCCCTCGCTGCCGACACCGATGACGTCACGTCGACATCACCACCGTCACCGCCGCTGCCACCACCACCACCATCACCACCACCACCGCCGTCGCCGCCCGTATCTCCCCCGCCTCCGTCCGCCCCTCCTCCGGCTGGCCGGCTAACCGCCCTCTGCGATCCGCCCGGTGTGATACTCGGGGCGGTGTCAGAGCTGGGTGGTTGGCGGGAGAGAAAGCTGCTGGAGTTGGGCCACGGCGGAACGGGCAGTGCCGGTGGACTTGGGCGTGAAGCATTCCCGTCGGCCAAAGGCATTTTTTCCTATCTGCATTGAGACCCTCTACTAGACAGCTGTGTAAATAGGAGGAGCTGTGGTACTATGAGAGTAGTCTGGTTTAAAAAATCCAGCCATGTGTGCCTCATAACCTTCAATACATTCTGCAATGTTTGCATTAATTTAATTTTTCTTACTGTATTAGACAGGTAGCATCACTTAGTCAGTGTGTACCTTTCATTTTGTGTTTTCATTGCATTGCAAGAGTTTTGTGAAATTGTTAAATTTTTTTTTGTATTCTTTGACAGCCCGCGACATGTCAGGCGAAACGTCGGCCCTCTCAATCAACGACGCCATGTCACCCGGACAGCCAAGAAGTCGTGAGATATAGGAAATCAAGAAAGAAGTTAATAAAATGAAAGCTGTTTTATATACCAAGGAGTTGTTACGAGCAGTCATCTTTAATCTCTTATCAATGTCAAATATTTTCTTTCATCTTACAAATTTGTCCATGTGAGTTTGCGACTTAAGATATTTTGCAAACTGCAATGTGATATTCGAACCATTTACTTAACTAATACAACGTGCAAGTGAAAGCAATGAGAAAGATCGCTTTAAAGATGTAACTTCATGAATATAATACGATCAATGGATTTCGGGGTAAAGTTGTGATCGCATTGATTTGTTCCTTTTGTATTTCACTCTTTCAAAATATTAAAAAAAAATTTTTAATTATACAATTTTACTAAATTGTGTTTCATATAATGCTATTTATTTTAATTAAAACTCAGTTACAGTATAATAATTATTAGAGACGTAATTTTAATTTAATAATCTATTATTAAATTAAACAAATTTTTTTGCTAATGTTAAATTAATTGTTAATTTTACAATTCCATTAAAGCATGTGGACTGATGCATTCAGCGCACGGATTTTTTTTTCACTTTTAAAATATATTTATTAATACTTATTAAACGTTAAATTTCATTTCATTACAGTGAAAACACAGTAGTATTTTAATAATCTTCCCTCGCCATGACAAAGTAAAAAACAAGCAAACCAACATCCGAAGGAAAAAAGTACTATTATTTACAATTTGTTGGCTGCATAATTATTGTCAAATCATGCACTAGAGCTATGATCAGAAGAATATTTGTAAGTATTTAATAAATTTAAGTAAGGTTTTGAACTACAATATTTTCAAGCCGAAAATGTTAACATGTAATTCTCAAAATTAAAAAATATATCTGAGATGTTAGTTAAGGATAAAGATATCAGTATGTAAAATGCTAATTGAGACCAAAAATACGTAAAAGTTCATCAAAGTATTATACCGTGTTAGTACTCTATTTCACGGTATATACTTAATCTCTCCGTTTGAAATGTATGTATTTAGCTAGAGTTTATAATACGAAATGCCCACGTCAAAACACTAACGTATTAACAATTTCATAACTCAGTGTATAAGTGTTGAGTCACTAATGATCCCAGTTGTGGATACGACTATACATAAATTAAAAAAAAGACATCAGTGTGGAATTCTTGTCATCTGCTATCTATTTAAATCAGAACCTGTGTGAAAAATAAATTCTATATGTGATTAGGAATTGCAATAAAAATAACTGTGTATGCGGGTTAGTAATATTTTAATTAGTAAACAGTAATTGATTTACAGTTTCAAAATATAGCTTGCAGCTGGAAAGCCAATTTTATGGCATTATCTGGGCAGCTAGTTTCCTCTATCTAAATGTGGCACTTTATTCACAAATCATTGGGTGATCAGATGAACAGTCCTAAAGGTAACGCTTGAGATTTGCGTTCACTTTCATCGGAATCAGTCCTGCAAAAGTGAGTGAACTAAGAAATACCCTGCCAACTACTAGGAGAAAGGTGGATTCTGATGCGTTGTTTGTGGTAGTAATTCAAGATTTAGATGGTCACTGACCTGAACTGAAATTTGGAGGGACTAACTCGATCAGACGCAACACAAAGGAATAGCTTTGATTTGCGGAGGAGAAAAAGACTGAGTAGGTCAAAGTAAATGGAATTTTAGGGTGAGAAACTGCTTCGGTTTTCCCATGACAATCTTGGACTTGCATTACTCGTACCAAGTAACAGCAGAAGAATAATCTGACGTACCCCTAACTGAAACATATTACTCATATTTTTGAAGATAATTGTTTAAAAGTCCCTTATTGAATTTTATAGTTTTCTGGTTGGCAACAGAGTAATACTCTTCATTACGTTTTCCATGACAGATCATTGGCTGATCAGATGAACAGTCCTAAAGGCAACGCTTGATGTACGTGTTCTCTTTCCTCGGAATTCGTGCAAAGATAAGTGAATAACGAGATACAGAGCTAATTACTAGGAGAAATGTGGATTTTGATGCGTTTTTTGCGGTAGTAATTCAAGATTTAGATGGTCACTAACTGAACTGCAGTTTGGGGGAACTGAGTTGATCAGACGCTTAGGATTAGCTTTTATTTGCGGAGGAGAAAATGACTGAGGTAGGCCTGAGTAAATGGAACTTTTGGGTGAGAAACTGCTTCGGTTTTCTCATAGCAATCCTGGGCTTACATTACTAGTCACAAGTAACTGCAGAAATACTCTGATGTACCCCTAACCGAAAGTTCTTCTCCTGAAGGAGATTTTTCTTCCAGCAGAAAATCGCTATATGCAGGTGCAAAAATTAATTACATATCTCTGATATCATTTGACGAGAAAATATTTGTGTTACTGTTAATAATAAAATATGTACTGAGAAGACCGTACGAGAGTAAGAATAACTCAGTATTTTTATTCATTTACGAGAAAACATTTATTAAAAAATGTGAGCTCAACAATCTCCACAGTACACTGAATACACGAAATACGTACAATGGGTTTAACAAAAAGGTCGAGCATAGAAAACAACATGCAGCATTTCCCAACCTGCTAAAACACGCAGCATTTCGGAGAAAAATGTCAAAATGCTGATGTGTGTCCAAATGCTTCAGATCCATATGTTTTTTTTTTAGTGTCAGCAACGGTAACGGAGCTTTAGTAATCATGATGGTATATTGACGTGAGCAAATTCGAATCGAATTACAGGCATTCTCTCATTGATAGTTTCCAAGAAATTAACAAAAATTATTTCAAAGCCCCTCTGATTCTGAAAATGCCGACCGCTTGAATCAATCAGGTTAAATTCAGGCGAAACAGCGACTGAATATGAAAGCGAAAAAACGAATAATTTATATTAATTCAGTTTTTTTTAATGCAGATGAGGTTTAAAAAATAACGCAAAACGAAACGTACAGTTGATTGGAACACCTAACATAACAAGATATAGCATCACAAGAAATTGATACATTTGTGATCGCATACTCGTGGCCACTTTGATAGAGCCCTGTTCCGGCATTCGCCTGGTATTGATTGGAGAACCACGGAAAACTACAAGGATAGAGGAGCCAGGCGTTGGAATTCTTCTCCAGAGAGCAATTGAACTCGAACTAGCTTTGTAGCTAGGGTGAAAATTCTCACATCTTACGGACTTGAACATAGGACCTCTTGGTCAATTACTACACAAACGACAACGTATGTATTTATATGTAATTTGAAATAGATACACATGAACTATTACATTTACCCAGATTGTACCTACACATACACAAATTCACACAAATACCTGCACATATTCATTCATATTCTGCCCAAACAACTAAGCTAGCTAAATTAACATTACTACTCATATTTGACCTTGAACAGGATATTTGAACTTGTCCTTATTCACGACATAAATTCAAGTGGCAGAGACCGGAACAGGCGACCACGGACACTAACTGATATCACTGTACTGCTTCTGAGCGGGAGGTCCTAGGGTCGAGTCCCTACAGTGGCAGGATTTTCGAGATTAGATAGAAACAAATATCGAGTTCTACTACAGTCTACATGAGAATCAGAGCGGCCGGTTGCTCGGCAGTACGACTGCCGGTAGTTCTCATTACGATTAAGATCACCGCCACCTCCCGAGTAAAAATGTACTACACTTACGGGACGAATTACATTATCAGTTGACGCCCGGAATCACTAATCAATCAACCAAGTGATAGAATTATTTTTGTGTGTCTTCTTACTTCTGTGTCTTACTTCTGTGTACTTAATTCTAGAGAAAATCATTCAGAAAAGACTCAACAATTACCTCAACAAAAATGGTATCATCCCCAGACATCAATTTTGGATTCACAGAAAAGCTATCAACCACTCATCAATTATTAAGAATCACTGAACATATTCATACAGCATTCCAGAGAAAATTACACACCATATCAACCTTTCTAGACATTTCCCAAGCATATGACAGAGTATGGCATGAAGGTCTCATGTACAAACTTAAAATTAATGGTACAACCCAAGTACTTAACCAACATCATCAATAGCTTCATAAGCAATAGAACCTTTGCAGTTTCAATAGATAAACATCTCTCAAACCCCAAACCAATTTTTGGCTGGACTTCCTCAGGGCTCCCCATTGTCACCTATATTATTTAATATTTACACTGCTGATATCCTACATCCAACACAATCAATATAGCACAATTTGCAGATGATACAGCATTGTATTGTTCTAGCCCATCACTTGATATATTAAAAAACACAATACAACAATATCTAACCAAATCAGTGCTTGGTCAAACAAATGGAAAATTAAATTAAATCCATCCAAATCAACAGCAAAAATCTTTTCATTAAAAATCATTTCAACACCACCACCTCTCACACTGAACAATAACATTATTCCTTGGACTCCACAAAACAAAACAGTGAGATATCTAGGACTACATTTAGACACTAGACTTAACTGGAAAGAACATATAAACATTAAAACACAACAAACAAAAGTCAAACTAATCCAATTAAAACCATTAATAAACAACCACAGTAAAATAACAATAGAAAATGCTAAGCTCATATATACAACAGTAATAAGACCCCTAATGCTCTATGCCTGTCCTGTTTGGATTAATGCAGCAAAAACCAATATCCATAAATTACAGGTCATACAGAATAAATTCCTGCGAACAATAACCAATGCACCCTGGTTCATCACAAACAAACAACTTCATAAAGAAATTCAAATAAAGCCTATCATACATCACATCACCAAGTTATCCCATAATTTTTATAACAATTTACCATCAATTACACAACTATCCCAATATAACCTAGGCAAAGCACCCAGAAAACGCAACCAGAATAAAAAATAGATTTCCCAAGCATGTTTTTTATATACAATTTGCCCAATTTGGATGATTCCTGTGAGGTGCTCAGTGGGTTTCCTCTCCCTAATAATTAGTTTGTAAAGAAGTAATAGTTTAGTTTTTTAACGTAGATATTAAGCATCAAAACATGTGAGAAAGTTTGTATTGCTAAACTGAGCCATGTATAATCTTCAAAATAATAAAAATTATTAATAAAAAAAAAAAAATTACTTCTGTGTCACAGGCTCATTAAGTTCCCCTCATCGACAGATGGTCGAAATATTCGCCAACCCCCTCCCACCACCACAGACAACCTCACAACAAATCCACAGACTGTGAAACCGAGTACGTATGTATTCATATGTAAATAGAAAAAGAAATACACATACACAAATTCACAGAAATACACGAACTTATTAGTATTTCACATGTATGCACAAACAACTAACCTTAAGAGTTGCTTATACTAACACTACTTTTGATTACTGAATACTTCACTTTTCACGCAATCAAGCCATTTGGTGAATTTATTACGTTTCTTACATATCTTCTTGCTTATGTGCCACAAGCTCGTTAAATTCACGACATCCACAAGTGATCGAAAACTCCGCCCCACCGCCGCCCGCCTGCACCAGCCACCTGCAGGCTGAGAGACCGAGAAAGGGGGTGTGTCCCCAGAGCCATCCCTGTCCGAACGGAGGGATCGTCATTAACATACACTTGAGTACGTATGCACTCATATCTTTGTCATAGGAGCCCACCCCGGGGACTTGTCCCCCAGGTAGAACAAGGACCAGCGGTGGTTGTATTCCCGCGAGAAGTAATGTACTCATATCTAGAACAGAGACACGTGTACGAGTACTAATGACATAAACCTGCATACACAAACACACAGACGACTTAGCTTAAGAGCTACAAACACTTCCACTATTACCGATTACAGGATATTTGAACTTATCCCCATTACACTCAATCAAGCTATTTGGTGTTCAATCAAGCTATTTCGTTTCTTAGGGGACTTCTTACTTATGTGCCCAAGGCTCATTAAGTCACGACCATCGACAGACGATCAAAAAAAATCTGCGAAACGCCGTCCGCCTGCACCGGTAACTGACCGAGAAACCGGTATGAGCCGGTATGAGAGCGAGAAAGCCGATAAGAGCCTGTACCGCCTGCACCGGTATGAGACCCATAGCTGGTGTAGCCCCATAGCTGACCCCCGTCCGAACGGAGGGAACGTCAATAATATGCACGTGAGTTCGTATGTACTCACAAGTTAATACAAATAGATGCTCACATACAAATTCACACAAATACCTAAACGTATTAGTAATTCATAAGAACGCACAAACCTCTGACCCGGGAGGTCCTACGTTCGAGTCCCGACGGCGGTGGCAGGATTTTCGACACTAGCATGTCAGCTAGGTCGAATTGAGTCGCTGCCTGGAGAAGAATTCTAGCGACCAGCTGCTCTGATCGGTAGTTTTCCGTGGTTTCTCCGATCAACACCAGGCGAATGCCGGAGCAGTATCCTAACAAACGGGCCACGGACCGCGCGCGACCTTTCCTTCCTCTTCCTTGTCCTATCCTCTCCTCTTACACACACACTAACATTCACTACACTAGCACACATGCCGGGAGACCGGTCGAGAGCTTAAAGCTTCTCCCGGCTGGGGCCCGCTGGTGGGAGATACCCGCTGGTGGGTAGGTCGGCGCCGGATCTCGCCATCCAGCGGGGAAAAGATCACATCCACTTCCCAAGAAAAAACACGCACTACACTTACGGGACTAACTATCTATTTCATTGACGCGCCCGAAAACACGAATCAATCAATCAACAAACCTCTAAGCTTAAGTGTTGCACTCAATAATTCTACTACTGATTACAGTACGTATGAACTTGTCCTGATTCCTCGCAATCAGGCCGTTTGTTGAATCCATTTCGTCTCTTACATGTCTTCTTACTTGCCACGGGCTCATTAAGTTCCCGACATCGACAGACGATCGAAAAATCCTCCACGCGGCAACCGGAAGGTGTCGGACGCGGAGGCGGGGTCCTGACCCCAGAGCCGACCGCCGCCGCCGCCGCCGTCCGAACGGACGGGACGGCACGTCATTAATCTTCCGGCGAGCGGACGCGGCCGTCAGTCATCGGCAGTCATTAGAGTCATCAGTCAGCGCGTGCGGGCGCGCCGCGCGGCGAGTTCATCTTCCGATCTCGCGGTCGCGCGCGCGCGCCGTGCGGAAACAATTACGACCGCCGTCACGCACGTCCGCACGCACGTGCGTCCGCTCCTCTCTTCACTCTCTCCCACCACCGCCTCGACGGAAGTGGCGAGGGCTGTCAGGAGAAAGGACGGCTTCGTTGGAAAAGTACAGTTTTCATTGTTACGTAAGTTCGTAATGTTTATATTTATGTGCAAGTTTCTGTATTATGTGCAGTTTGTTGTTCGTATATTGATTGATTGATTGATTGATTAGTGATTCGGGGAGCGTCAACTGCAAAGGTCATTAGTCGTCTGCACGCACGTGCGACCGCTCCTCTCTTCACCCTCTCCCACCACCGCCTCGACGGAAGTGGCGAGGGCTGTCAGGAGAAAGGACGGCTTCGTTGGAAAAGTACAGTTTTCATTAGTACGTAAGTTCGTAATGTTTATATTTATGTGCAGGTTTCTGTATTATGTGCAGTTTGTTGTTCGTATATTGATTGATTGATTGATTGATTAGTGATTCGGGGAGCGTCAACTGCAAAGGTCATTAGTCGTCTGCACGCACGTGCGACCGCTCCTCTCTTCACCCTCTCCCACCACCGCCTCGACGGAAGTGGCGAGGGCTGTCAGGAGAAAGGACGGCTTCGTTGGAAAAGTACAGTTTTCATTGTTACGTAAGTTCGTAATGTTTATATTTATGTGCAAGTTTCTGTATTATGTGCAGTTTGTTGTTCGTATATTGATTGATTGATTAGTGATTCCGGGCGCGACAACTGCTAAGGTCATTAGTCGTCCGCAAGCACGTGCAACAATCCTTCTCTCCGCCCGCGCCACGACGATGTAGGGAAGAGACGACGGCCGTCAGGAGCGAGGACGGCTTCCGTGGAAAAGTACATTTTTCATTGTTACGTAGGTGCATAGCATTTTTATTGTTGCGTAAAAACTATTCGTTTGTTGTTAGTTTATTGATTGTTTATTAGTGATATCAGGTGTCGACTGCTAAGCCCATTAGTCTTGTAACTAGTGTCCATTTTAGGTAAGTTCATAATGTTTATATTTATGCGCAAAATTCTGGACCAAACTGTCTATTTGTAGTTCGTTTAGTGATTGGTGATTCCAAGCGTGTCAACTGCTAAGGTCATCCGCATGCACATGCGACCACTTCCCCCCCCCACCCGCGCCTCCACGGTGGGAAGAGGCCATAACAGTCAGGAGAAACGACGACTTCATTGGAGAAGTACATTTTTCATTGTTACGTAGGTTCGTAACGTTTTCATTTATCAGTAAGAACTGGTACAAAATTGTCCGTTTCTTGTTAGTTTATTGATTGTTTATTAGTGACTTAGTGATACCAGACGTCAAGTGCTAAGGTCAATAGTCAAGATACATGTGTTAAAACAATCTCAAACAATAAGAAAAGCCATCAACAAAATATGTATTATTAGAAGGAATAACGATGGCAGGATATTCGACACTGGCTTGTCAGCTATAGGTTGAGTTCAGTCGCTGTCTGGAGGGAGAATTCTAGCGGCCGGCTGCTCTGATCTGTAGTTTTCCGTGGTTTCTCCGATCAACACCAGGGGAATGCCGGGAGCAGTTCCCTAACAAACGGGGCGCGGACCGCGCGTGATATTTTCTTCCTCTTTCTTTTCTTATCCTCACCCACACCTATACTTACACACACCAAACACGCACTGCCCTACCGCACATTTCGGAAAGCTTAGAGCTTGTCCCGGCTGGGGCGGTGCCCCGCAGGTTGGAGGTACCTGATTGGGAAAACCCCGCCAGACGGAAAGTCGGCGTTGGATCTCACCATTCAACAAGGAAAGATCCCGCCAGACGGTAAATCGGCGTTGGATATCACCATTCAACAGGGGAATGATGCCGCCAGACGGCAAGTCGGCGTTGGATCTCTCCATTCAACAGGGGAAGATCCCGCCAGCGGGTAAGTCGGCGTTGGATCTCACCATTCAACAAGGGAAGATCCTTCCAAACTGTAAATCGGCGTTGGATCTCACCATTCAACAGGAGAAGATCTTCGCCCCCTCCCGAGAAACAAAACATGTACTACACGTACGGGACAATGAACTTCGCAATTCATCCGCCTAGAATCCCTAACAATCAATTGTTCAGAAGGAATAATACAAAAACCCGCCTACATGTATCGACAAAAACCCCGACCGACATATCAGCCACTCTCAGCCCCCGGGATCAAGGCCGAACGAAACCCCTTTATTAGGCGATCGAGCACGCTTCGTCCACCTCCACAGAATAAATAATAAAAGGCCCCGGGCGCCAAGGAACGCCACCGTTGGAGCGGCGAGGGACGAAATTCACGAAGCCAATGCCCCGGGGGGCGCCGGAGCACGGACCTTTGTCGCCGCGCACGTGCGTTCCTGCGGACGCGGGCCAGAAATATGGCGATTGAAATCCAATTAATATTCCGATTGGACGCCCTCACGAGCCAGCCACGCCGCCAATTACTTCCCCGCCATTTTGAGCGCGGGGGTGGCGTGGGGGGGGGAGGGGGAGTTTGCTGCACGCCGACCGGGAACGTGGATAGTGTCGCGATTGAGGTAGAGAGTATTGGGGAAGGGGTGGGGATGGAATAAACGTGTCCGTTGGGCCCACGTGGAGAGACCGAGAAGTTAAAGAGCGTCGCAAAATGGAGATGTCAATAGGAATAGACAACGAATTAAAATCGTGTTTTTTGTGGTAAATGATTTATGTAAGTAGAAATTAAGTTAGCTAAGTCGATTCACCGAGAGGTCTGGGAGCAAACCGAGGGCTCCCTAAAACCCATGGGCAGAAGTGATGAAAAAGAATTGTAGTTTAGATCACACACATTTTGTTTTTTTTCTAATTTTATAATCATAGTTTTGGGGGGAGGAGTGAAAAAAATGTGTCTGTTGGGTCTACGTGAGGAGACCGAAATGTTAACGTGCCTCGCAAAATGGTGATGTCAATAGGAATAGACAACGAATTAAAATCGTGGGGTTTGTGGTAAATGATTTTATTTAAGTAGAAATTAGTCGATTCACCGACAGTCTGCGAGGATAACGAGGGCTCCCTAAAGTGTGTGGGCAGAAGTGATGAAAAAGAATTGTAGTTCAGATCAAACACATTTGTTTTTATCTTAGTTTAAATTAATATTATTAGGGAGAGGAGGGAACAAACGTGTCCGCTGGCCCTATGTGGGGAATTAAAAATAAGTTTCGTAACATATAACTAGAGTCAGGATTTTTATGTAATAATCAGATCTCAAAACTGTTTTTCTTGGCGAGTCATGACAATCCTAACACAAAATCAAAACTTTTCCTAACATATTCTAACCTATATCGAACTATATTACTTATTTCACATATTTTGCTTATTTATTACATACTTTGCGTAACTTTTGATTATTCTATCAATTTTATTGTAACTATTTTACAAAAAAATTAATGAATTTAAAAAAATATTTTATAAGCCATATTTTTTCTCAAACAAATTCAAAATTACGTGCTGACGCCAAGTGCGCACGTGAAGACGCGGTCAGATGCACGTGGTTTATCACCGTTAACCTCCGTTTGCACTGCGTGTATGTTGAGACAAGTACGCGAGAGCACTAAGAATATACTTTAAGTTTTTGAAAGTACAGAAGTGTTTCTCGGGCTTTACCCCAATTTCAGACAAAAATTGGCTGTCGCAGGCAGGCAGCCCTACAAGGACAAGGCTGCAGGGATTTTGGGGTATTGAGGATTGAGTTACCACGTTTATCGTTTACATTACATATTTGAGGCACTGACAGCACAGATGGACTAACCCACATTCTTTGTGAATGTGAGTTATTGACATTAACTGACAACATAATACGATATTTAATATTATACGATATTAACGTTATGAGTTAATGTAATACATGGCATAATGCTAGTCATAATACGATATTAATATCGTTTATATTATTAGTTAATGTCAATAACTCGCATTCACATAGAATGTGGGTTAGTCCACTTGCGCTCTCAGTGCCTCATTTATGAACTTATTTAACGGGGTCATACTACATATTTTTCCGGTATCTACATGTAACAACTACTTATCTTAACATATTGCCTGCCCAGCCCCGCTCCTCCCTGCCCCACACTGCCCCCTCGCCGCCCGCACCTCGCCGCCCCGCCCCTCCCCGCCTCGCCCCTCCCCGCCCCTTCCCTCCCGCCCATCCCTCCCGCCCATCCCCGCCTCGTCCATCCCCGCCCCGCCCCGCCCCCGCCCTCGCACTTCCTCGGTGCATCTCACTCCCTCCGTTCCGCCGGGCATCGCGTGGCAGCGTGGCGGCGGCGGCGGCGAGTGTGGGCGGCGGGTGTTCCCAGAAGCTAATGAGGGCGATTTGCCCCGATATTGGTCCGGGGATTGCTTCCTCGCGCAGCACAGGGTGCGGCGCGGCAGGGGGAGGCGGAAAGGGTGGCGAGTAGAGATGCGCTGACGAGCCATCGGCGGGGGCGACGGGGATAACGCGGACACGAGAGACTGACTAGGGTTGTTCAGGGGCTCAATCTTTATCATCAGCCTGACTTACTATTGTTTTTGGCCTTATCAGAGATGAATACCTCAATCTTTATGAGCCTCCTGATTCGCTGGCTTTTTGTCTCATACTTAAAATGAATAGTTTCTGATGAATACGTGATGACAAATCATTTTAATCCTGATGAAAAAGAGGAATGAAAAACGTTGAAAACGGGAGAACCCCTAGAAAAAACTTCCCAGAATCCCCTGTGGCCACAAATTCTTTATACACAATATAATAATGATCCTGATTTGCTAGAGATTTTGGCCATACCAGAGATGAATAATTCATGATGAATACGTGATGTCAAGCTTTTAATCGTAATGAAACAAGTGGAATGAAAAAACAGGAGTGAAAACAGGAGACCCCGACTAAACCTTCTGCGAACCCCCTTTGACCACAATTTTTTATAGAATGGGGTAACGAGGACCCGAGAGAATGACGGGGTGGTATGGTTGTTCAAACACAATATTTATTATGATTCTGAATCGCTAGCGGCCATACCTGAGATGAAAAGTGCTAATGAATACGTGATGACAAGCTTTTAATCACGATGAAACAATAGTGAAATAATAGCCGTGGAAACGGGAGAACCCTGCGAAAACAGTCCGCGAACCCACTTTGTCCTCCACAAGTTCTTCATGAAATCGTCGCAGATTTGAACCACGGTATAGAAGAATTCACGTAAGAACAAGCAAAAGTGACAGTTCGCTAAACAAGTGAACATCACATGTAATTCAGAGAAGTATCCCTCCGCCGCGGCAGCTGTTCAGAAACACGTGCACCAGTACGCACCTTACAGTCAAGACTCGGTTTTCAAATAAACATAATACTTATCACGCAAAAAGGAAATCCCTTATAATGTGTATAAAAAAATAAATTTTTACAGAAGAGCACATAGCACTGCACTTCCTAATTTCAATTATTTCTCGTGGCGCACTATATTTTCGTCGGACGAAGACATCACAGAAGGAAGCGTTGAAACCATTTACAAGTTAGCCAACTGCAAACGAACGAATCGAGGAAGGAGAGTTCAATGGGATCAAGGACACAACGACCACAGACCTTCGGTTATGTTGCCAGCACTAGCTGTCAAAATTGCTTGTTCTTACATGAATCTCTCTTTACCCGCAGGCGAAAGACGAGCGTTCTGGCTTCAACACCACGAGCCGCCCGAGCAGCCCAGGTACAACGCAGAGCGTCAGGGGAGGTGGTGTGAATAGTGGCTGGAACAGCGTGGCTGCGGAGGTACTAGGCTAATGACGGCAGCCGACGCAGTGATAGCGGAGCGACGGTGGTGGCTCGCCCTGCTGGAAGCGGCGACGCCAGCGCAGAGCGTCGCCCAACACAAACAGCGCTGCAGCCCCCCGCCGCCGGCCCCGCTGGGTACAGTTACACCCGTATTTGTGGCGGCGCTACACACGACCGCTCGCCCCCTCCGCCCCCGCCGCCCACGCCGCCACACCTACGCCCCGTTGCTGCCTCCGTCTCTCTCCGTTCAAAACTGCCACCGCCCCTGCTATCGTCCCCGCCCCCGCCGGCTACGCTCCATCTCCTACCGAACCGCCATCTCCGCCTACAGCACCGCCCACGCCCCCGTTGCTGCCTCCGTCTCTTTCCGCTCCAAACAGCCACCGCCCCTGCTATCGTCCCCGCCGCTATCGGCTCCGCACCCTCCCCGCTATCTTCCCTGTCTATGGCACCGCTCCCTGTTGCCACCACCGTCTCGCCCGTCTTGCCCCCGCCTCCAACCCTGCCATCGCACCCGTACCCCCCCTCCAGTTCCACCCTACCCCCGCAGAACCGCCTTACGTTGCCGCCCCCACCCACGCCTTCACAACCAGCCCACGCCTCCGAAACTAGCTCACGACTCCGCAACCAGCCCACGCCTCCGCAACCAGCCCACGCCTGCGCTACCAGCCCACGCCTCCGCAACCAGCCCACGCCTCCGCTACCAGCCCATGCCTCCGCAACCAGCCCACGCCTCCACAACCAGCTCACGCCTCGACCACCAGCTCGCACCTCCGCTACCGCGACCAGCCTCCGCCTTCGCTGCCGCCCCCACTGACCGCCCGTCTCTCCGCCCCCGTCCTAAGCTGCCTCTGCTATCACCTCTATCACCGTTCCTTTAACCCACCTTCCTGCCTCACGATATCGTCCCCGCCGCCGTCTCCACGACCTCCGTCCCCGTTTTCGCCCCCCATCCCCTCGCGTCCACTCCAAGCTGCTTTCGTCATCCCGCCCACTATTCCACCCCATCTCCGAAAGCCAGGCCGCGCCTGTTGGCTCCGCCCTTGCCATCTCACCTGCCCGGCCCCGCCACCCGCAGCTCTGTCCATCGCCAATGACTCCGCCACTATCTGTCGTCTCCATTGCCCTAGATGCCCGCTTTTCCGTCGACACCACCTTAACGGCTTCACCCCGTCACACCATCCCATACAACCCCCACCATTACACATCACCACAGCTCTCGCAACCCCTACCCTCCTTTTTTCCCCCGCCACCCTGCCATTCCCGGTATCCACACATCCCCCGTCACTCCCACCAAACATCTGAGCTGCCCTCACGGCCGCCTGTTCCACCCCTTCCGCCACCCTAACAATCCCATCGCCAATCACCCCTCCCACCCCTCAAGTACCCCCCCGCACCCTGCGCAGGTCCTACCGCTCCACAGCCTCTGTCACTTTCGCCTCCACTGCGAACATAGCGAGACTCAAGCCTCCGCCCTCTAGCGGCGGGGCGGCGTTCGGAGACCGATTTGCTCGTGGGCGCAAGGGGGCGTGCGTACGTGCGTGAGTGTGTAAGCGTGTGTTGCGTGCGTGGTCGCGTGCGTGCGGGCCAAGGTGCGTGGATGGGGCGCGTGTTTGACTGTGGGGAGGACGATGCAGTTGTCGCAGGCGGGATGAACTCAGTAGCAGCAGCAGTAGAGCACGAGAACTGCACGCAGCACACTGACAGTAGGACGACAATATACGATCCCTTTAGTTTTTATTTGAATAGACGACAGGTTTGCAATAGTCTTTATAAATAAAAGCGGAAAGGTAGCGTTCGCGGATTTACTTAAAAGGTACTTCCATTACTTAAAAAAACGTTTCCTTATTTACGTGACGAGACTCAGGACAACAGGCCAGCTGTTCCGTACGACAACGCAAGTTTCGCTTCGCTTATTTTGGCATCTATGGGAGAAAGAGGGTATTACTCGTGCGAAAAAACACGTAAATTTCGCTACGCTCCTTTCACTAGCGGACAAAAAAGGTATTACTTGGGCGACGAACCAGGCGATTTAAATTTAGTTCAGAGGCTTCACATGGGCTTGAGGATCTCTTACATGCATCTCATGAAACTCTACAACATGGGTGAGCCGGTTTTACTTCCCATTCAAAAGATATTCTCGCTCTTAAAAATCCACGGCTTCGATCGGGTTTGAACCCGCGAACATGGGTATAACACCCCGAAGGGAACACTCAGAATATAATACAACGGAAGCAGTGATTTTCCCCGATGGTGTAACGTTACACCATTGGGGGGGGGAACACTGCTCCCGTACGTATTCAATTGCCCGCGAGTCTCTCTGGCGGAGGCCGCGAAGACCACGAAGGCGGATACTGCGCGACGGCGCGCCCGCAAGGTATCGACGACCGCAGCGGTGGCGGCGGTGGCGGCGGTGGCGGCGGTGGCGGCGGTGGCGGCGGTGGCGGCGGTGGCGGCGGTGGCGGCGGTGGCGGCGGTGGCGGCGACGGTGGCGGCAGCGGCGGCGGTGGCGGTGGCGGTGGCGGTGGCGGTGGCGGTGGCGGTGGCGGTGGCGGTGGCGGTGGCGGTGGCGGCGGCGGCGGCGGCGGCGGCGTTGGCGGCACAGTTGGCAGCGTTGGCGGCGGCGGTGGCGATGGCGGCGGCGGCGGCGGTGGCGGCGGCGGCGGCGGAGACGGCGGCGGTGGTGGCGGCGGTGGTGGCGGCGGCGGTGGCGGCGGGCGGTGGCGGCGGCGGCGGCGACGGCGGCGGCGGCGACGGCAGCGGCGGCGGTGGCGGCGGCGGCGGCGGCGGCGGTGGTGGTGGTGGCGGTGGTGGCGGTGGTGGCGGTGGTGGCGGTGGTGGCGGTGGTGGCGGCGTTGGCGGCGGCGCGGTCGGGTGAGACAGCCACGAAGCGGCGGCGCACTGCAAACCGCTGCGCTGGGCGACCCAACGCGAGCGGCCCAGCCAATGGCGAGATCGTGGACGGCAAAATAGGAGGGATGGTGGGAAGGGGGGGAAGGGAGATAGAAAGCGATTGATTGATTCATTTAGTTCAATTCCTGGCGTGTCAACTGCTAAGGTCATTAGACCCGTCAGGGAAGTGAATGCATCGTGGGAGGTGGCGGTGATCTTTCCCCGCTGGATGGCGAGATCACGCGCCGACCTACGTTGGCTTGAGGGTTTTCCCTAACCAGGTATCTCCCACCAGCAAGGCACCACCCCAGCTGGGAAAAGTTCTAAGCTCCAGACTGGTCTCCCTAGATGTACCGGTACACACCAGACGCAATGAAATCGCTTGCCAGTAAAAGTGACGCGAGTAAATTTTATCTTGCTTCACAAAGAGGATCAGAACGCTTTCCTGAAAACGTTTAAAATAGGATGCAACTATGCAAGTAGCACAGTTTATTTTTACTTTCAAAAAACGAGATATATACTTACTATGCAAGCAATATCCTTTATGTTTATTTTCAAAAAACAAGATATAAAGCTGTGCACGCCTCGCTTAAGTATCAAGTTGTGAAGGGACCCTGAAGTGAGTTTGACAAGTTGAGACAAATAGAAGGCGGCTCCTTGCTAGTAACGTACGTGTGCTCTGCGTACATACGTTCTACTCTACAGGTGGTGTTTCTTTTTAGCTATTTCATCCTTCACTTCTCTGTGGTGTGGCTCAATTGACCCGTCACTTTACATGTTTCAAAGAGATAACGAGGTTCCAATTTTTTGCTCTTGCGATTATCGTAAAACAACATTGTTTGCACCGGAAAATTACGATAGGATTTTATCTTCAAAAATTAAAATATGTCATAATGTAAATAAAATAATTTATAGGACGTTTCTATGTCCCTCTGGATCGCATCCTCTTATTTATGCAGCATCAAATTCAGGTACGCCTGAAGTATCCTCCCAAAGCTGCAGTCGAGTAGGTAAGGGCACCGAAATGAGCCCAGATGCTATGGGCACAGAAACGGACTTGTGGGCTGGAAGCAAACAAAGGGGTCTGCATACAAAGAGCACTGAAATAGATTAGTACTCTAGAAGCAATTGAAGCAGGCCTCGGAGCTGAGAGCACAAAAATGACCCTGTAAGGAAGGAGCGGCCAAATGAATATGTTTGCTACGAGCACTAAAAAGGTTCGCCACAGAAATGGATATGTACTCTACTGTGATAAAATAATGAATTATTTATTTTATCTAATTTACTTTACTATGCTAGCTCAGTTCTTTGGTTCTCATGTTCTCTATACAGAGAAGCCTGGAAGTCTAAAATTATTTATATTCCGAAGGAATTACATACAACCTGGCACAACAATAATTTTGTTTATTAAAAATTGAATTTGGGATTAACAATATAAATTCTCTTGATTGATTGCATGCATTAGGTTCACGGTACCGAATTGTCTGGCGTTGTGAAACGATGGCCCCGCAGTTCGTAGCCCCTTGACTTCCGCGCAGAAAATCCGTCTTCGCGCCGGTCGTCGCCGAAGTCGTCTGCTTCTTTCTTGCTGACTCACTTCTTGCACTATCGTTCCACAATCTATTCTCCCTATTCACGTCGAAGTCCTACTTAAATAATACAGATTACATTCGCGCCGCTACCACTACGATCCAGTCAACCACCAACTCTCTAGTCCAGCGCCCCCTCTTGCACGTCAACAACCTTCGTTACCTAGTAACCGCGACCGTCCAGATTAAAGCGCGGCGTTTGTTTTGTAATATTTTGTATATTACAGCTCCGTTCGTCCAGATTAAGGCGCGGCGTTTGTTCTGTAATATTTTGTATATTACACTACGGAATACCGAAATGGGCCTGTTGATTAGGACCACGGAAATGTGTCTTTAGAATAGGGCACATATATATGGCATAAGAACATATATATGGCCCTGTAGGGCATGGACATCGAAATAGGCATGTATTTCATCGAAATAGCTCTGAACGATCGGAAAATCAAAATCGGCAGGCAGTCAATGATAATAAAAGTGGCTCTGTACGCTAGGAGCATCAAAACGCATCTGTATGCTAGAACACCAAAACGGGTCTGTACGCCATTCTCAAGAACTCTACTCGTCGGTCCCGTGATCGAGATCGCTAAGCCAGTAGAGCCGTAGTGATCTCGGACCAAGGGGCTGCGGGTTCGAGTCCTTAAGAAGTGTTCGTCAGGCGAGAATGTAAAAAAATCGCCACTAATGCAAATTATTAACGACGTGAGAGACAAGTCAAAAAAATTACATTTTTGTAATTTTTGAAAAAACAAAAGAATAGAGCATTATGGCGTTTTGTCATCTCATAAAATACATTAGGCACTACACCTACCGAAAGTTTAAAGAAACAAACTTGGAGCCGTTTTTGAGAAAATCTTGTTTTTGTAATTTTTTTAAAATTTCACATGTTGCACGCAATATTGCGCAAAAACTACTAACATTTTAAAAAAATGCACATGACCTTAATGAAAGAACTCACTTTGGACAACAAATTTTTTTGAAAAGAAATAAAACTTCTACTCGCTTACCGCCAAGGAGACTGGCGGCGGTTTAGCGCGCACGCGAGGGAAAGGGGCGAGAGCGGCGGCGACGCAGGCGCGGCGACGGCGAGCGGCGAAAGCGCGGGCGGAGGGGCGGGGCACAAGGGGGCGGCGCCGGGGGAAGTGGGAGGCGGTGCGGCCGGGATTTGCCCATTTCCGGCGCTCGGGCGCGGCGGCCGCGAGCAAATCAACCCCTCGCCACCACCCCCTCCCACCCCCGCCACGCCACGCCACGCCAGGCCACGCTGGCATAGGTGGCTCAGGGCTGATGTCACTGCAGTGCCTCTGGCCGGGAGGTCCTAGGGCTCCACTTCACGGTGGCAGCACATTCGACACCAGCTAGGTTGCTACGTCGAATTCAGACGTTGTCTGGAGGAGAATTCTAGCGGCCGGCTGTTCTGATGGGCAGTTTTCCGTGTTTCCCCCGATCAATACCAGGCGAAAGCCGGAGCAGTATCCTAACAAACGGGCCACGCTTAATTCCTACAATTCAACATGTTATTTGACAACATTGGACTTATCTGCTAGTCTAAAAGTTAAGATTTGTTTTGTAAAGGTTTATGATGATGTAAAACTTCGAGTTCGAGTCCCAGTCATGGCAGAATTTTTCACAAGATCACGACACACTCATTGGGGAACCGGAGTACGCCTCGTCGAAAGCTAATGCGAGTCAATGAGCGGAGTGAGAAAGAGTATAGTGGAATATGACGAGGAGGGTGAGAAAATTAAAGAAACAACCGGCTGAGGTGGGAGAGAGCTTCAATTGGTCAGTGCAGTGCCTCTGATCAGGACATCCAAGAGTTACACTCCCGTCGGTGGCAGAACTTTCGACACTAGCTAGGCAGCTACGTCGAATTCAGCAGTTGTCTGGAGGAGAATTCTAGTATGCGGCTGCTCTGATGGGTACTTTTCCGTGGTTCCTCCGATCAACACCAGGCGACAGCCGGAGTAGTATCCTAGCAAACGGGCCCCGCGTGGCTTAGCTATATAGCTAGTGTCACAAATCCTGCAACCGTAGGGACTCGAACCTAGGACCTCCCGGTTAGAAGCACTGCAGTGACATCAGAGCTTCACCGACACATCTGAGCCACTGAGCTATCTGAGCCACCTCTCTCGGAGGCAAGCGAAAATATTAGTGTTGTGGTGTATTGGTTAACGCCTGAATTAAAATTTGATAATTTCACATTATCAACCTTTTTTCCACAGAAATGTTTTATTACCTATTCATAGTAATCACTTATTGATGCACATAACATTCTGAATTAGATAAAACTTAATTCTATGTAATTAAAATTATTGGCTAAGGACAGTTAGTTTCAGTGTTTTGATCACAGAATTATATGAGCACCTACAATTTCATTTACATACGCACAATTCTGTGCATAGCCAGTTGCGGTTGAAAACTTTCCTTTAATAATACATCATCATCCCATTAGTTTAACGCTAGCGAACTGAATTATTTATGAGATATGCGAGATAGATGATAAAGAACAATTCTATGAAAGAATTATGTATTAAAACTTTAACAACCAATTACAGCTACAATCGAGTTGATTCATGGAAATAAACCATTCAAATAGAAATTTCCAAGACCATTCAAATAGAAATTTGTACTGCCGCATTAATCTGACGACCCCCTTCATCTGACGATCGCAAGCACTGCTTGATACGGTCGTGATCATGCGAAATCTAGCGGAACGACTGAGAAAGATGCGAACTACCGTGAAATATTCCATCGCGAAGATGGGATTTGAGTGGCCTTGAGGGGCAAAGTTAGAAAAATCCCAGTATACAGTACCGGCAGCGTATAAGCGGCTCTGACAGTTCAAGTCGCTTTTGCCACAGATTAATACGCACGTGGCACCACCATCACAGATAAATTAAATCTCAAAACATTAACACTTCCTGAAAGACTATGACACGTCTTGATATCAACTTCAGAACTTTCGCCAAAGGCGAACCTTATCGCCTGCGTGACGTCGTGTGAGTCAGATGAGCAGGTACGCTGAACCCTGGCTGTGAGAAAGTAAACAAATCATCACAACCTGTATGGTTCAGAGCAGGTCACATGATGTACCACAGCACGTGGCGAGAGAACGGTCAGGTCACTTACACGCTGCCGGTACTGTAAACGTGTAATCTCGTGTTACGTGGATCTCAATTCTCAGGTCCCCGGTACCGCATTTGGCCACACGGACACACAATCCCATCATCTTTCGACGTCACCAAACTACTGCCTCATTTTCGTCCGAAACCATTGGCCTCATACCTCACTATTATTAACTTCGAATATCACCGATTCACGATTATTCCACCAATCATCACCGACATCCGATTCTCTCAATTACTTGGTTAAAATGATCGAACAGGTTGCAATTTGTTTATCTTCAACGTACTGGCCAGACTGCTGCCACTCTTTGGCATCGTTCGTATACTTCTCTCCTCACCTTTATCAGCAGCCATTTGTTCTTCCCCGTTCCGTGTTATTTACCGCCTTTTCCCACACATATATGATAACCATCACAGGTATCGCGATCCCTTAACCCAGGACGCTGCTGTTCCTGCCTAGCACATCGCCTATAAATCGAGCAACCGATGACTCACCGATCCTTCAGTATTACTGTGTCCATGCGACAGCCCCAAAACATTTGTATACCAGAGAGACTCAGGATCCTAGAAATTCTAGTCACCAGACAAAACCACACCCTCACAATCTCCTGACGCCATAAACGCCAAAAAGCTCGTATCCTCACAACCCTTTCTACCCAAGAAATCCCCGAATCTCACAAATACGCGACTCCCAAAATCACCCTAAACCCACAAAACCCCGTAGGCAAAAAACTTACTCATTAAAACCTTAGATTTCACACTTCACCCTATAAAACCTTTGGACCTCAATCGTATTCATTTCATCTCAATTAAAATCCATGCCTGCCAAGTACCCTGATTATAAGTAGAGAATCTCACGAATTCCAAAAACCGTCTGAACTGCTCGACATTATTCATCGCCGCAATATCATGTACCCTGACTCCCAAAACCACCCTGGTTTCACAAAACTCCGCACCCCAAAAAACTCAGACCTTATAAAAACTGAAACTTCACAGCCCGCTAGACCTCGATCTCATGTCATCCCCATCCCTGACAGGCATCCTGATTAGAAGTCTAAAATCTTAGGAATTCCAAAAACCGTGTGGCCTGCTTGATCTCCTTCATATCCTTTCGCTACGTGCGTCGCCGCAATATCTACCGTCCACCACATCCACCTGCTTGTCATCTCACGGCCCCACACCTTCGCAGCCACTCCACCTCCCACCCAGCATGCTGCTGCCCCCTTCCTCCCTCCAGCCCGCGCCACCGGGCAAACAGGGCGAACCTCGGGGCCCTGATAAAACGGGTACCGCTGTTGACTCGCTTTGATGTCGCGCCACTGCCGCCCCCGCGCTTTGCCGCTGTCAGTTGCGCCGTTCCCGCCGCCCTCCGCGCCGCCCCGTGCCGCCCCGCGCCGCCCCGCGCCGCCCCGCGCCGCCCCGCGCCGCCCCGCGCCGCCCCGCGCCGCCCCGCGCCGCCCCGCGCCGCCCCGCGCCGCCCCGCGCCGCCCCGCGCCGCCCCGCGCCGCCCCGCGCCGCCCCGCGCCGCCCCGCGCCGCCCCGCGCCGCCCCGCGCCGCCCCGCGCCGCCCCGCGCCGCCCCGCGCCGCCCCGCGCCGCCCCGCGCCGCCCCGCGCCGCCCCGCGCCGCCCCGCGCCGCCCCGCGCCGCCCCGCGCCGCCCCGCGCCGCCCCGCGCCGCCCCGCGCCGCCCCGCGCCGCCCCGCGCCGCCCCGCGCCGCCCCGCGCCGCCCCGCGCCGCCCCGCGCCGCCCCGCGCCGCCCCGCGCCGCCCCGCGCCGCCCCGCGCCGCCCCGCGCCGCCCCCGCGCCGCCCCGCGCCGCCCCGCGCCGCCCCGCGCCGCCCCGCGCCGCCCCGCGCCGCCCCGCGCCGCCCCGCGCCGCCCCGCGCCGCCCCGCGCCGCCCCGCGCCCGCCCCCGCGCCTGCCCCCGCGCCCGCCCCCGCCCCCGCGCCCGCCCCCGCGCCCGCCCCCGCGCCCGCCCCCGCGCCCGCCCCGCTACTAGCCCGCTACTCCCCACTACGCCCAGCTACTAGCCGGCACGTATCTATACGCCACTCTAATCCCCTCTACGCTCATCTACGTTCCGCTAGGTCCTGCTAAGCCCCGCTACTCCCCGCCATGTCCCGCTACGCCGCCCTTGCCATTCTACCTACCTCTACGCTATTCTACGCTCCTCTATGCCTCTCTACGCCCCGATACACACTGCTACGCCCCTCTATGCCTTATTTCGTCCCGCCACTCCCTGCTATGCCGCGCTGCACTCGACCCCGCTCCACCGCAGCTATTTGTCAACGCCCATTACTTACGGAAGTTTTTCGATTTAGGGACAAGTGAGTTTTAGATTGTTTAAAATGTTTCTTATTTACTTATTGAGACTCTAGAATCGTTCATGGTCAGCATTCTAACTTCCAATGATATGGTCCCGCGTTTGGTTCCCCCGATCGAGGCAAAAAGTGACTTGTAGCTTTCCTTTAAAATTGGCTCTTGACGAAGAAAAGCTCATGCAGGCGGAGTTAGCTACTTAAAGGTAAGGGAAGTGAATACGTCATATTCGCCACATGTCTCTGTTATCACTCAAGCGTGGGAATTAAACTAGGCCCAAGAATAGAGAACAACGTTAGCCAGCTGCCATCTTAATTGACCCAAAATGTCAATTAAGTACATTTATTTATATATTTACTGATTTATTTATCGATTTATTCATTTAGTTCAGTTTGTTGTTAATCGGTTGTTGTCGCTGCTTGCTAACTCTCGTCTCACTTTAAGATTCTATCACGTACGTACGAATACTTCTTTGAGTTGGGGGAGCAGTGATGGCTGTTGAATGGTAGTATCCAAACACGAACAAGGCTGGCTACAATCTTTTGAATTATAAGCTGTGGTTGGTCCGATTGAATGCCTTTCTTGGCCGCTTTCTGGCAAGAGCTTGCCCCTTTCTTACCATCCGTCACGTATGATACGAACGTCATTGAGTTGGGACTGGTACTATCGTTTAGTATTTTCACAATACTAAACGTATTGCGATGACACTAAAATGTTACGTCACATGGACAGTTTTATAATAATGAAAGTTTATAAAACCTGTCGCAAAAGTTATTAGGTGATTAAAAAAACCTCTCGATATTATTTAGACAAACATTTCAACCTGTCAAGCAATTACACAAACAATTTGCATTTTGAATGACTTATATTCTTAAAAAATTGGCCAACAAAACGAATACCCGTTTCCAACCGAAAATTGATTACGTAATATTACAGAAAAAAGTGTAATGCAACTATGAGTAATACACTAAAGATTTTAATAAATTAAGCATAAACATTTTACGTTGTATTTCGAAAACGTTCCGCATAAATTGCTCTTTTATCAACAAACATTTACTTTCATCCGCTGAATTTTCCTTTGCCGACTTTGCATTGCGGGAACGTCACTGAATCACGAGAACCAACAGAAAACTTGTAGTTCACCCACCGAAACAGGAGGAAAACATCACATCCATTTGATAGTTTATGACCCCGAAACCAACTCACGCACACTCTCTAGCTTTGGAATAGAATTGTGCAAATGATTTTCCTCCCCTTCCTCCGCCTCCCTCCCTCTCTCTCTCCCGCCCTCCATCCCTATCTCTCTCTCTGTCAGTCTTTCTCTCTCTCTCTCCCCGCCACTCAGCGAGCCGTGATGCCTGAACGTCGCGGGTCGAGCGGTTCCTAGGCAGATGTGTGACCGCTGCACTTGATTTCCTGCACCCCGTTGCAATGTATATCAATATGTCATACGCACGGTGTCAACACGCCGTATTGATTACAGATACATTCGTTTCGCGGACCGACGAGGACAGAGGGCGGAGGGCGGAGGGTGAGGCGTGAGTGAAAAGCGATTCAAACGACTGTGCCGCCATCTGCTCGACAGCAGCGAATCTGCATGGGGTTGCGGGGGAAATCTGGTTGAGAGCAAAGCCAAGCGTTTTCGCTTCTATGTTACACATCTGATTTTCATAATTCCAATTTTTTAAACGTTTATTTGAATCAATATCTGTAAAAATTGGCAGCAAAGACGCATCTCTTAAATTTTAGAAATTACAATGCCTACAAAACTTTGAAAATTTTAATTTTTTAACACAATATTTCAATGATTTTTGGGTTAGTTTTATTCAAATTCATCATACATTTTTTAAATACATTACCTTCCAGTAGTTTTCTTTTAAACGAGATATATCAATCATTGAATGATTAGGATTCCCGTCATGCCAGGGAATTCTTCAGCAAACCTTTTTTGTCCTTCATTCTTCTTCTTATTATTATTTTTCCCTCCGGTCTCAAGTCCTGCATCCACTCCATCATTCTCTTTTTTGACCTTTCGAAACTACTTTTCCTTTCCGATTGTTATCCCAAACCGTCTTAACAATTAATTTCGCTCATATGTGGTATATGTGGTGTTCGTTCCATTTCCTTCTGCAAACTTGTGACCAATCAACTACTGGTTGTAATCTACAATGTTCCCTTACATGGTTGTTCTTCCGTTTTCCATTCTCGAAACACCCATTAGCTTTTTAAACGTTTTCATTTTGTAATCTCCAGTATTTGCTTTGACCCTGCAGTTTTTGCAGCATAGGTTGCTCTACAGTTTTGGACGCTCTACAGACTTGTACATTCTTACGAATGGTACAAGGTCGAGTTATTTTTTTCATCGAATCTTCAGATTTGAGATATGCGAGTTCCACTGTACCGTGTGGATTTCTTGCTAGGAGAGCGGGGACTTCATGGATATTACTATTGTATTAGTTACTAGAAATGTATTTTAGAGGAAAAACTACAAACTTCAGACGCATCAGCCGGATCGACTGAGGAATATTCATTTTGTTAAACATCTTCTGAACACTGAGGAATATTCATTTTGTTGAACATCCTCTGAACACCTTAGAACCAAAACTCCCATTTTCAAGGTCGCGAGCTGGAAGGCGAGGGGGACTTTCTCATCCGATCGGGAGATCAAATACCAAACATTTAAGACTTAACAAAGCAAAGTGTTTGTTTCTTGTAACATTTTGTATATTACAATACTACGTATATTACTTCGTATTCACACGTACGTATACACATGTATTCGAGAAAGTAAAAAAGTTTCCGGGGGTTCATTAGACTCGCGGAGTCGCAGCCAGAGGTGCAATATATTCCGGGGCGTCTCGCGCTGTCTTCAGCCGCCCCCGCGAGGGCGCGTCCGCTGAGCGGCGGCGAGGGAGGCGCGTGTATTTCTGCCCCGCACTCGAGCGCACTATATCACCCTGCGGCGCGCGCTGACACCTCTCCCTTTGTTCCTGCTGCGGGGGGCGCCGACTGCCGTCTCAGGGCGCGGCTCCCCGGGGCCTCGTTCGCGGAGCTCAGGAGGAGGAGCTTAGGATGTGTAGTGTCGAGGAGACGGTGCTGGAATTCCTCCTCAGGGTGCGTGGGTTCAAATCTCGCCTGCTTCTTACCTCCGCCCAGCCTCCGCATCCCGCCTCCGCTCGCTCTCGATTCGGAGGACTCGGCGCCGAGTCTGATCCGACGCGGGTGGGACTCAGATCCGCGTCGGATTCGACTAGGTTCTGCGACTCGGTTCCGACACGGTTCTGACTCGGTTCTGACACGGTTCTGACCCGGTTCAGACCCGGTTCAGACTCGGTTCAAACTCGGTTCAGACTCGATTCAGACTCGGTTCCCGTTTGGTTCCGCTTCGGTTCCGACTCCATTCCGATTCTGTTCCGACACTGACGCGGACACCTCTCCCTTTGTTCCTGGCTGTTGGGGGCGCCGACTGCCGTCTCAGGGCGCGGCTCCCCGGGGCCTCGTTCGCGGAGCTCAGGAGGAGGAGCTTAGGCTGTGTAGTGTTGAGGAGACGGTGCTGGAATTCCTCCTCAGGGTGCGCGGGTTCAGATCTCGTCTGCCTCCCACCTCCGCATCCCGCCTCCTCTCGCTCCCGATTCGGAACCGAGTCTGATCCGACGCGGGCCCGAGTCGGACCCGCGTCGCATTCGACTTGGTTCTGCGACTCGGTTTCGACTCAGTTCCGACACGGTTCCGACTCGGTTCCGACTCGGTTCCGACTCGGTTCCGACTCGGTTCCGACTCGGTTCCGACTCGGTTCCGACTCGGTTCCGACTCGGTTCAGACTCGGTTCAGACTCGGTTCAGACTCGGTTCAGACTCGGTTCAGACTCGATTCAGACTCGATTCAGACTCGGTTCAGACTCGGTTCCCGTTTGGTTCCGCTTCGATTCCGACTCCATTCCGATTCTGTTCCGACACTGACGCGGACACCTCTCCCTTTGTTCCTGGCTGCGGGGGGCGCCGACTCCCGTCTCAGGACGCGGCTCCCCGGGGCCTCGTTCACGGAGCTCGGGAGGAGCTTAGGTTGTGTAGTGTCGAGGAGACGGTGCTGAAATTCCTCCTTGGGGTGCGTGGGTTCAAAGCTCGCCTGCTTCCTACCTCCGCCCAGGCTCCGCGTCTCGCCCCCGTTCGCTCTCGATTCGGAACCGAGTCTGATCCGACTCGGCCCCGACTCGTATTTGCGTCGGATTCCACTTGGTTCTGCGACTCGATTTCGACTCGGTTCCGACTCGGTTCCGACTCGGTTCCGACTCGGTTCCGACTCGGTTCCGACTCGGTTCCGACTCGGTTCCGACTCGGTTCCGACTCGGTTCCGACTCGGTTCAGACTCGGTTCAGACTCGGTTCAGAGTCGGTTCAGACTCGGTTCAGAGTCGGTTCAGACTCGGTTCAGACTCGGTTCAGACTCGGTACAGACTCGGTTCAGACTCGGTTCAGACTCGGTTCAGACTCGGTTCCCGTTTGGTTCCGACTCCATTCCGATTCTGTTCCGACACTGACGCGGACACCTCTCCCTTTGTTCCTGGCTGCGGGGGGCGCCGCCTGCCGTCTCAGGGCGCGGCTACCCGGGGCCTCGTTCGCGGAGCTCGGGAGGAGCTTAGGCTGTGCAGTGTTGAGGAGACGGTGCTGAAATTCCTCCTTAGGGTGCGTGGGTTCAAAGCTCGCCTGCTTCCTACCTCCGCCTAGCCTCCGCGTCTCGCCTCCGCTCGCTCTCGATTCGGAACCGACTTTGGTCCGACGCGGGCCCGACTCGGATCCCCGTCGGATTCGATTAGGTTCTGCGACTCGGTTCCGATTCGGTTCCTATTCCGTTCCGATTCGGTTCCTATTCGGTTCCGACTCGCTTCCTATTCGGTTCCGACTCGCTTCCTATTCGGTTCCGACTCGCTTCCTATTCGGTTCCGACTCGCTTCCTATTCGGTTCCGACTCGCTTCCTATTCGGTTCCGACTCGCTTCCTATTCGGTTCCGACTCGCTTCCTATTCGGTTCCGACTCGCTTCCTATTCGGTTCCGACTCGCTTCCTATTCGGTTCCGACTCGCTTCCTATTCGGTTCCGACTCGCTTCCTATTCGGTTCCGACTCGCTTCCTATTCGGTTCCGACTCGCTTCCTATTCGGTTCCGACTCGCTTCCTATTCGGTTCCGACTCGCTTCCTATTCGGTTCCGACTCGCTTCCTATTCGGTTCCGACTCGCTTCCTATTCGGTTCCGACTCGCTTCCTATTCGGTTCCGACTCGGATCCTATTCGGTTCCGACTCGGTTCCTATTCGGTTCCGACTCGGTTCCTATTCGGTTCTGACTCGGTTCCTATTCGGTTCCCGTTTGGTTCCGTTTCGGTTCTAGTTCAGTTCCGATTCTGTTCCGAAACCAACGCGGACATCTCTCCCTTTGTTCACGGCTGCGGAGGGCGCCGCCGCCTCCTGTCTCAGGGCGCGGTCTGCGGGGCCTCGTTCGCGGAGCTCGGGCGGTCTGTAGTGTTGAGGAGAAGGTGCTGGAATTTCTCCTTGCGTGGGTTCAAATCTCGCCTGCTTCCTACCTCCGCCCAGACTCTACATCCCGCCTCCGCTCGCTCTCGATTCGGAACCGAGTCTGATCCGACGCGGGCCTGAGTCGGATCCGCGTCGGATTCGACTACGTTCCGCGACTCGGTTCCGGTTTGGTTCCGATTCAGTTGCGACTCGGATGCGAATGCCTTTCCCTTTGTTCCTGGCTGCGGGGGACGGACGCCCTATCTCGGTCACAGAATGCGGCCTCTGGGGCGTCGTTCCCGGAGCCTAGGCGGAGAGTAGGCTGTGTAGTGTTGAGGAGGAGCTGCTGGAATCCATCCTCTGGGTGCAGGAGTTCAAATCCCGTCGTCTTCCCATCCCTCCCCAGCATTCGCATACCGCCTCCGCTCGGTACCCGACTTGGACCAGCCTCGATTTCAACTCGGAGCCGACACGGAACCGACCCGGATCTGAGGCTGATTTGACGCAGGCCCGGCTCGGTTTCGACTCGGTTCCGACTCGGTTCCCACTCGGTTCCGACTCGGTTCCGACTCGGTTCCGACTCGGTTCCGACTCGGTTCCGACTCGGTTCCGACTCGGTTCCGACTCGGTTCCCACTCGGTTCCCACTCGGTTCCCACTCGGTTCCGACTCGGTTCCGACTCGGTTCCGACTCGGTTCCCGTTTCGTTCCGACTCGGTTCTGATTCTATTCCGATTCTGTTCTGACACCGACGCGGACACCTCTCCCTTTGTTCCTGGCTGCGGGGGGCGCCGTCGCCGACTCCCGTCGCAGGGCGCGGCCTCCGGAGCCTCGTTCGCGGAGCCCGGGTGGAGCTCAGGCGGTCTGTAGTGTTGAGGAGACGGTGGAATTTCTCTCCTGGCTTCAATCTTCCCGTCTCCAAACCTCTGCCCAGCTTCCGCGCTCCGTCTCTGCGACGACCGGGCTCCCGACTTGCACTCGCTTCGATCTCGACTGGACTCCGACTCGGTCCAGGCTGACTCGGACCCGACTCGGATTCGACTCGGATTCGACTTGGATTCGACTCGAGTTCAACTCGGATCTGACTGGGATTCGACTCGGACTGCTTCGGCCCCGCCTGGAACCCGCCTTTGCCCACCTTAGCCCCGCCTCGAAGCTGCCTCGAACCCATCTTGAACCCACTTCGCACCCACTTCGAACCCCCCTTGAACCCACCTCGAACCCATCTTGAAGCCACCTCGGACCCGCCTTGGACCTGTCTCGAAAATTATATGTCTTTATGATAAAACACATAATGGTATAAGTTGATAGGTCATGTCGCACTGGTCCCACAATCTACACATCGCCAACTGGGTTAAGAGAAAAATACGTAAAATCTATATATTGAGGTTAAATAATAATTGTGATTCAGTCAGCATACCTTCAAACATTTAATTACAAGATTATTCCGCTGATGATAGGTATATATGTAACTAGCACAGAAAGCAAGCCTTCAGTGTACAAACGAAATGTTGACATTTTGGAGTACAGCGAAGACACTTTCCTGAGAGTTGCATTTATCTTTTTTTTTTTACGAATTCATGCAATCTTACAAGAATGTACTATTGAGATCATCCTCAATTTGAGAGGTTGCAGCCATGTTCATTAGCGTCACTTTAGTGTTTTGTTGACATTACAAAGTACACTTTTCATTTAATAAACAGTTAAGGTAAGCACTAGTTTTCTTGCACGAGTGTTGAAAACTAAATAGAAGTTATATTTCCTATGCTATTTATTTAAACGCTATCACACTGGTACTATTTCACTTTTCAACACTGGGTGAGTGCAAAGTTCGTTCGGAGAGTAGCCTGTGAGATGTCTGGCGGGCGTGGCTCCGTTGCCACGTGCCAGAGAGCTGCCTAGGAGAAGGGAGGGGCGGGCAGATTTCGTGCAACGTTAAGCGGCTTTGCATGCGCAAATCTTCGACGTACCGACTGAGAAGGCAAGGTACGGATGTGAACGCGCGGAGAAGGAAGAACAGCTACCGGGTGTATTGGAGATCGTCGTTGTTACCTTGACTACACATGGTGACTAGACAGTAATCGCATGGGAAGTGTAAGATGAAAATGCATGTTGACAGAACAGATGAGGAACAAGAGAATCTGGGGAGAGGTATTCAGAACTCGTGTGTTTTAGTGAACTATTTCTCCCAACCAACGGCTCATTCGTCATTATTGATAACTATAAAAAATATCCGTATAAGTTTAAATGTAATTTTATTTATCGCTTAATTTTATTTATCGCTTGAAACAAAAGTATTTCAACATTTTTTATCCATAATACAAAACATGCCATTTTTGAATAGTGAGTTTTGAATTCAATTCACTGAACTCAACCAAACGAGCAGTAACGCAAATATGAGAATAAACGTAGAAGTGGTTGAAATAGAGAGGAAGAAAGAAAAAGAACCAAAATGGCCAATTCATTATCCAACGGTAATACATTTAAGGGGTTAAATGTCGATTGCGTCTTATAAACTCTGCAAAATCTTCAGATTTTCTTGGCGAATTCAAAATATCCTTCGAACCTCTGAACGTATGCTGCCGTCTCAATGTCATGTGTGATATCGCGATGTCCTGTCCTCGCTAAATCTTAAGTGTACACCCGCCAGCGTAAGAAATGACACTCCCCATGGTGAGAAAACTTTCGATTCATTTGACCAGAGATCACCGGCTCGGAGCTGTGAAGAAGCAATCCATGGAGGAAAGACATAGGTGCGCTGGTGAGACGCATTGATTTTTTATCGTTCTGCGCAGCACCAGTTTACGTCACGAAGCATGTGACCGCAACACGGTCACTTCGGTTGAAAAGCCAGACCAGACGCTGGCTGCCTTGTTGCATGGACAGCGAGAAGTGTTGAGAAATATTTTGAAAGGGGCATAAAGTGACAATTTTCAACAGTAACTAACCAAAAATAACATGATGAAGTCATAATTGAAATAAAAGAAGTATTTTTTTTCCAAATTGCTTTATGTATCTGTTTTAACGGTTTGTAACAAAGTGATAACTTTTGTACCTAGCTGTCGCCGAATGAATCCCTCACCGCTTCATTCCTTCCTTCCAAGAAACGCAAAGTCCTCCCTCCTACAGTTATAAAGTAAAGTTAAGTAAAAGGTCTAGATTTGAGCCCAATCCGAATTCACCACTTGTCCTCCCAAAATCGAGATGGATCCGACAACGTAGAATCCGATAGCAGCCTCATTCGTCCCAGTGATATCCTTTCCACTTTTCGAGACCGGATCGACACCGCAGCTCGTCCGACCGCATCCCGACCCAAGTCGAGTCGATCCAACTTGAGTTTCACCGAAGCACTCTCCGCTTCATTCATTGCAAGACGCGCAAAACCTTGCTGCAGCAGTAAAAAATTGCGACTATAAGTTAAAACAAACCCGAATTCGACTCTCTTACAATAGTGAAAAAGTAATAGGTCAGACTTCGAGCTAAGCTCAATTCACTTGTCCAATTCCAACTAGACCTGAGACGGATCCGACAACGTAGCTACACCGACGTGAGGCTCCCCGAATCCCTCTCCGCTTCACCCATCCCCCTACACACGAAATGCCCTCCTGTAGTAGTGAAAAAGTACTAAGTCAGAGCTAAATTATATCCACTTGTCCAACCCCAATTGGAGCTGAGACGGAACCGACACCGTAGCTAGTCCGAATCGAGTCTCCCCAAAGCCCCATCTCTTCCCTCATGCCTCACCCAACCCTCTCCACAAGCAAAGCCCTCCAATAGTGATGAAAAAGTAATAGGTCAGACCTTGAGCTAAGCTCAATCCCCTTGTCCAACCCTAACTGGACCCAAAACGGATCCGACTCAGTTGCAAGTCCGACTCCTGTCTCCCCGAATCCCATTCTTCATCTCTCACCTCACGGAAGGCTTTCCTATAATAGTGAAAAAAGTAATAGGTCAGAACTTGAGCTAAGCTCAATCCACTTGTCCAACCCCAACTGGACCCAAAACGGATCCGAGACAGTTGCTAGTCCGACGCCTGTCTCCCCGAACCTCTTTTTCATCCCTCACCACACGTAAGGCCCACCAATAGTAGTAGAAAAGTAATAGGTCAGAACTTGAGCTAAGCTCAATCCACTTGTCCAACCCCAACTCGGCCCGACATGGATAGGGAACCATAGATAGTCCGATTCCTGTCTCCCCGCATTCCTTTCTTCATCTCTCACTGCACGTAAGGCCCTCCAATAGTTGTCAAAAAGTAATAGGTCAGAACTTGAGCTAAGCTCAGTCCACGTGTCCAACCCGAAACGGATCCAAAAACGGATCCAACACCGGCGCGAGTCTGCCCGAATCCCTCTCTCCGCTTCGCCCATCCCTCCCGACACGGAAGGCCCTCCAATAGTAGTGAAAAAGTATTAGGTCAGACCTTGGGCTAAGCTCAATCTACTTGTCCAACCACTTGTCCACCAAAACGGATCCAACACCGTAGCTACACCGACGTGAGTCTCCCCGAATCCCTCTCCGCTCCACTCATCCCTCCCGACACGGAAGGCCCTCCAATAGTAGTGAAAAAGTATTAGGTCAGACCTTGGGCTAAGCTCAATCTACTTGTCCAACCACTTGTCCACCAAAACGGATCCAACACCGTAGCTACACCGACGTGAGTCTCCCCGAATCCCTCTCCGCTCCACTCATCCCTCCCGACACGGAAGGCCCTCCAATAGTAGTGAAAATGTCAGACCTTGAGCTAAGCTCAATCCACTTGTCCAACCCCAACCAGACCCGAAACGGATCCAACACCATAGCTACACCGACGTGAGTCTTCCCGACTCCCATCCCTCCCGACACGGAAGGCCCTCTAAACTAGTGAAAAACTAATAGGTCAGACCTTGAGCTAAGCTTAATTCACCCCAACTGGACCAAAAACGGATCCAACACCGACGTGAGTCTCCCCGAATCCCTCTCCGCTTCGCCCATCCCTCCCAACACGGAAGGCCCGCCTTCCCCCGGGGTCGGCCACTGCGCGCTTCTGGAGCGGCGCGGAGGCGGCGCAGGAGGCGCTGGGCGATTATTATTAATTAATTCCGCCGCCGCCGCCGGTGCCCGGGGGCGCCTCCGGCAGAGGAGCCGGCGGCGGCGCAACGATTTCTGTTCTCTGCCTTCATATTAAACCTGCGCGCTGCCGCCGCCGCCGCCGCTTTGAAGTGAGAGAGCGCCCGGCCGGGCCACCGGAGGAGGAGGAGAGCGGGTTCTGCGTTTGCACCCGCCCTGCCGAGGCCAGCCCCTGACTCACACCCGCTGCTGCTACCGGCGTAACTCGTCGCGCTGGATTTTCAGGAGGATCCCACTTCTCGAACGGTTGTGCTTGTAATATCCTCGTCAACCTCAGTGTCTATCATGTGTTATGCTATTCTCGCTTCTCTCATGTCCTCGTCATTTTTTCGCCTTTGGTTCTGGGCTCGTTGCCTACTTTTCAGTTGTGATCATTTATCCTTCCTGCAACATCTTGGTCTAATTACTTTGTCATTCCTGCAGTCTCCCAAGCTTCACCAATCTTCTCGAACGGTTGTACTTGTAATATCCTCGCCAAACTCAGTGTCTATCATGTTTTATTCTGTTCTCGCTTCCTTCATGTCCTCGTCATTGTCACTTTCTTCGCCTTTGCTTGTTGAGGCCAGCCCCTGGCTCCCAGCCGCTGCAGCTACCGGCGTAACTCGTCGCGCTGGATTTTCAGGAGGATCCCACTTCTCGAACGGTTGTGCTTGTAATATCCTCGCCAACCTCAGTGTCGTTATCATATTTTCTGCTGTTTTCGCTTCTCTCATGTCCTCGTCATTTCTTCATGTTCTCGGCTTGTTGTCTTCGTTGTAGTTGTGATCGTTTATCCTACCTGCAGCACCTTGCTCTAATCACTTTGTCATTCCTGCTGTCTTCCAAGCTCCACCAATCTTCTCCCTGTTATCTTAGCAACTTCATTCTCCCGAATTTGGAGTTACCTCTTTATCGTCGTCCAGCCCCTGCCTGTCGCCCAATGTAACTACCAACGTACTCGTCGCCCAGGATTCTCGGGTAAACACTGCTCCTCCAACCCACACTATCGCTTTCTCATCGTTCTCATTTATTCCGTTCTCATTTATTTCGCAGTTACCGCCTACTGCCGCTGCAGCAACCAGCGGACTCCTCGCGCCGGATTCTTGGGTGCATACGACATCTCGAACCATCTACCTTGACGATCCCTGCCTTGTTCAATGACTATTCCGCTGTTTTCGCCACTCTCCCGTCTTCGTCATTCTTGCTTTTTTCGTACTACTTTTCTTTCTCGGTTCTCGGGCTTGTTGTTCTCTACCAACCTCACCTTCCCACTTTGCAATTTTTCTGCAGTCACCCTAGCCGGTCTCATCCTGGTCATCTCAGCAACTTCAGCCTCTGCATCTGCTTCCGCCGCTTCATCTGAGGTCAGTTCCTGCCAGCCGCCCACAGCAACTACCAGAGGACTCCACGTGCAGAATTCTCGGGCTGATCCGATTTCTCGAACCGTTTGCTGCTTCCCAACAGTAGTTACAAAGAAATTATTAAAATCATCTAATACTGTTGGAAAATAATAATCTCATACACTTTTAGATTTCTCTGATAGTCCTACCTATATTGAGATGCCGTAGATGTAAATACTTGTAGGAAGATACTCTCGTATAACGTTACATTTCTTGTAATTTTCCCCAAATTACACATTAATATTCTCTGCAACAAATTTTCATATATTGCATTTTATACACTTATATATTATTTTTCTTCAATTCATATCGTCATAAATAACGTGTAGACATAAATATCAATAATATATGTTTAGTAGCATTAGAAACATAAATTATTAATGCAATACAACGGAAAGGATGGAGTACAAATTGATGAACTGATTGAAATTTATAATTCCAAACAATAATTAACAGTATTTGAATGGAATAGGTTTTACAAATCGCCCCAGTTACCAATTTAGTCTTTCCCGTCCATGCCACCGCATCACCATCCTGTCTTGGCGGTAGTGAATCCTCTGCGACTTCTACTCCCAGCCATCCACCGGCAAAAGTAAGTGACGACAAGCTCCAAAAAATTTCTCCATATACAGACCTGCGGACCCGCCCCGCCCCCGCTGAAAGGCAAGCAGGGTAGCAAGTGGACGACCATGCGATGGCGTTCAATAACTAGAATGAGACTATTCAAATTGATGGCTGAGAAATTCGGAAAGTAAGATGTAAAGGTTTTCTGTCTGGAGAGAACATTTTGGAGTTTCGGCAATGCTCGTTATCGGTGCATTTTGCGATCAAACACAATACTTAGAACGGTTCTGATTGTTTGTTGGTACCAACTGTTTCTTGGAGGTGTTTGTAACGATTGAAATTGTTTATTAACATTAGAAACGTAAGTTGTTAATGGGATTTAACGGAAAGGATGGAGTACAAATTGATGTACTGATTGAAATTTAAAGATCAAAATAATAATAAAAAGTATATTGAATGGAATAGTATAAATGGAAATAATAATATGGAATGGATGGAAATAATAATAAAAAGTATATTGAATGGAATAGTAAAAAGTATATTGAATTTCATGGTAATAGGATTCGCCTCAGTCACCAACTTAGTCTTTCCCGTCCATGCCAGTCGCATCACCATCCTGTCTTGGCGGTACTGAATCCTCTGCAACCCATACTCCCACCCATCCACCGGCAAAAGCGAGTGACGACAAGCTCCAAAAAATTTCCCCATATATAGACCTGCGGGCCCGCCCCGCCCCCGCTGCAAGGGGCAAGCGACGCCCTTGTGACGGCGTTTAATAACTAGAGCGAAGCCTCTGTCCTACCGGCGGCTTTCCGCCCTCGGGCTTCTCGGCAGCCGGGGCGGTCTCTCGCGGCCTTTACCAGAAAAGGGAGCGCGCGCTGTTTTTTGGAGGGGGAGGAGGAGGGGGCGTTTTTTAGGGAGGTCGGAGGGGGGGACGAGTCGTTTGCGTCCGGCTTCATTGTAACGAGAGGGTGCGCACCTGGTTTTTTTGGGGGGGGGAGGGAATGATTGTGAGCTCAAGATCAATATGCGGTGCGGGAGTCTACGTGTTTCTAAACATCGGGTTGACGGTGCAGGAGAATAGCTGGGTTTCATAAATTGCGTCTCTGAAGGTATGTGAACGAATTTTTCAGCCTACGACGAGAGAACAAAATACACGTAGTATGTAGCATACATTTTAACAACTAAAATTAAATATAATAAAAAGACTCAGTGGATGAAAATATATGTGATGGGTTAAGTTATTGATTAGCTTTATTATTTCGGTTGATATATCACAAAGCACATTTGTAGAATACCGAGAGATGCCGTTTTTGACGGAGATTTTCTTGATTCATACTTGGTCGAAGAATCGGTTACAGGAAACATTTAAAAAATGATTTTAGTACACAATTTCTTTCTAAAAATATGTAATAATAAATAAAGTTAAATTGCAATCTTTGACTATTTAAATCTCATTTAGTTATATAAATACTGAACAAATACATGAAATAAGCGATTTGTCACACACATTTTCCACAATATGAAGATTTTTTAAATAATATTTCAAATTTCCTCAGTTCAAAATCTATTCGCCATTTCTAATCTACATTCAACCACTTCTTTCGCCATATTTGGGGCCACATTCTTTCTAATTCATATTCATTGCACATCAGACTACAAATTCGTACACTGGATGGTGGTTGTTAATTGTTATCTTGCCATTAAAATAACAAAATGTTTGGAATACTATTCCTTTATTTGAAATAGAAGTTTAAGCATTCATGACATTTGAATTCGTAGACTTGGATTATCGAACGTTGCTGTGAAAATTTCGACTTAGAAATAAACATTTGAGGAGACCCGCTCGTTTATCTTAAGTCGCGGCACGTGTTAGCCGGAAGATGCAACAGTGGGACGTGATTCACTGACAGCTACCCTGAGCCACACGCAGATGCGGAGCCAGGGCAAGGGCAGGACTGGAGTCAGGGTGGATGAGGGGTGGTGTTTGGGTGGTGACGGAAGGCGGAAAAGTATACAGGGGATGGGGCGGCGGTGAGGTAAGAGGGGTGGGTGAAGAGGAATGCAGAGGCGAGGACAGAGCCAATGGCGGGGACATGGGTGGCCGAAGGACGGATGCAAGAGCACAGGCGAGGGTTGAGGCAAGGGCAAAGCGGATGGCGCAGGCTTGGGCAAACTCGATGGCACAGGCTAGGACGTTGGCGAAAGCACAGACGAGGGCGGAAGTGGGAGCGAAGGCGGAGGTGGGAGCGGAGGCGAGGACGGAGCTAAGGGTGGAGTAAAGAACGCAGGCGAGGGTTGAGGCAAGGGCCAAAGTGGATTGCGCAGTATTGGGCAAACCCAATGGCACAGGCGAGGGCGTTGGCGAAGGTAGAGGCGAGGGCGGAGGTGGGAGCGAAGGCGGAGGTGGGAGCGGAGGCGAGGGCGGAGCTAAGGGTGGAGTAAAGAGCGCAGGCGAGGGTTGAGGCAAGGGCCAAAGTGGATTGCGCAGTATTGGGCAAACCCAATGGCACAGGCGAGGGCGTTGGTGAAGGTAGAGGCGAGGGCGGAGGTGGGAGCGAAGGCGGAGGTGGGAGCGGAGGCGAGGGCGGAGCTAAGGGTGGAGTAAAGAGCTCAGGCGAGGGTTGAGGCAAGGGCCAAAGTGGATTGCGCAGTATTGGGCAAACCCAATGGCACAGGCGAGGGCGTTGGCGATGGCGATGACAGAGGTGAGGGCGGAAGTGGGAGCGAAGGCGGAGGTGGGAGTGGAGGCGAGGGCGGAGGTGAGGGTGGAGTAAAGAGCACAGGCGAAGGTTGAGGCAAGGGCAAAGCGGATGGCGCAGGTTTGGGCAAACCCGATGGCACAGGCGAGGGCGTTGGCGATGGTAGAGGCGAGGGCGGAGGTGGGAACGAAGGCGAAGGCAGAGGTGGGAGCGGAGGCGAGGGTGGAGGTGATGGTGGAGGCCAGAGAAAATGCGAGGGTTGTGGCAAGGGCAGATCTTTCGGCAGAGGCGATGGCAGAGGCGAGCGCGTTGGCGATGGCAGAGGCGAGGGCGGAGGTGAGGGTGGAGGCAAGAGCAGAAGCGAGGGTTGTGGCAAGGGCAGATCTTATGGCAGAGGCGATGGCAGAGGCGAGTGCGTTGGCGAAGGCAGAGGCGAGGGTGGAGTAAAGAGCAGAGGCGCGGGTTGAGGCAAGGGCAGATCTCATGGCAGAGGCATGGGTGTAAGCGAGGGTGAAGGAAGGAACAGAACCGAGAGCGAAGGCGAAAGCAGTTTCAAAAGCGGGGTCGGGGAATGTAGATCATGCGAGGTGAAGGTCAGACGCTGGAGCAGGAGGTAGGTGGAAACGAGATGCATCCTGAATCAGGACTGAACACGCAGGGCAGGGATGGAGGCAGAGGGCATGGAGAGGAGTGAAGGCAGAGGCTAGGGAAATGTTGGTGGCAGGAACAAGATCACTGGCAAAAGGCGAAGGTTAAGGGAATGTTGGTGGCAGGAGCAGGATCACTGGCGAAAGGAGGATAAGGCAAAGTTGGTGGCAGGAGCAGGATCAATGGCGAAAGGCCGACGGTAAATCAAAGTTGGGGGCATGAGAAGGATCACAGGCGAAAAGTGGAGTTTAAGGCAGTTGGTGGCAGGAGCAGGATCACTGGCGAAAGGCGGAGGATAAGGCAAAGTTGGTGGCAGGAGCAGGATCACTGGCGAAAGGCGGATGGTAAAGCAAAGTTGGGGGCATGAGCAGGATCTCAGACGAAAGGCGGAGTTTAAGGCAATGTTGGTGGCAGGAGCAGGATCACTGGCAAAAGGCGGACGGTAAGGCAAAGTTAGTGGCAGGAGCAGGATCACAAGCGAAATGCAGAGAGTAAGGAAAGTTGGTGGCTAGGTTTGGGTGGGAGCGCGCGAGAGGGCGCTGGTGGGGGGCTAGTAAGCGCCTGTGGGAGCGGTGGTGGGAATGGAGGTAGTAGGGGGAGGGAGTGACAGGCAGTGTGCAGGCGGGAACATCGGCGAGGCTGAGGTCGGATGCGGTGGTTGAGGCGCGCAGCAAAGCAAGCAGAGTGGCAAGGGCGGGAACAGCGGCCAAATGCAGGGTGGCACTGTGAGCACAGGTGGGCGTAGACGAGAGCCGAGATCGAGACATGAGAGATAGCTAGTGATAAAGTGGAGGGGATGGCGGGAGCACAGGCGGAGGGGGAAGTGGGGTGGGGAGGAAACAGAGGTCAAGGCAGGATGGGCTTTGCGGGAGCGGAAGCCCAGGGAGGGAAGAGGGACAGTGCGGAAGTGGAGAACAAGGTGGAGGTGAGATTGGGGGCGGCAACAGAGGTCAATGCACGTTGGGCTTGGTAGGAGCGCAAGCTAAGGCAGGGGAGAAAGCCAGTATGGGAGAAGAGAACAAGGCGGAAGCGTGGGAGAAGGTGAGAGTGGGATGAGCACAGCGACGGACGCAGACGGTAGACATGGTCGCCAAGGATGGCGAATCGCGGACGAAGATGTGGGGAAGTGGTTGGTACAGATGGGGGCTAAGTATGCGGTGATGGGAGATCGTGGGAGTGACGGGTCGAGTTGGGCATCAAAGTGGATTGATGGTTACTGATTCCGGGCGCGTCAACAACTACAGACATTAGTCCCGTAAGCATAGTGTATGCTTCTTGAGATGTTGTGGTTGTGTTCCCCCGCTGATGGCGAGATCCGGCGCCGATCTACTGTCGACTAGCGGGGTTTCCCCTCAACCAGCTATCTCCCACCGTTGGGGCAGCGCCCCAGCCGGGACAAGCTCTAAGCCCCCGACCGGTCTCCCGACATGTGTTGTGCATGTTAGTGTGTGTATGTAAGGGGTGTGGATAGGACAAGGAAGAGGAAGGAAAAACAGCGCGCAGTCCATGGCCCGTTTGTTAGAAAACTGCTCCAGCATTCGCCTGGTGTTCATCCGAAAAAAAAACAACACGAAAACTACCGATCAGAGCAGCCGGCCGTTAGAATTCTCCTCCAGACAGCGGCTGAAATCGATCTAGCTGACCAGCTAATGACAAAATTTCTGCGACCGTCGGGACTCGAACCAAGGACCTCGCGGTCAGGCATCAAGGTGGAAATATGGCAATGGCGTAGGTGTGTGGGATGGAAACGGCAGAGAAGCGCGGCCGAGGCGGAGCCGTGGCTCCCACCAGCGCGGGGGAGGGGGCGGGCGTAAATCCGGCCGAGGAGGGTGGAGCACCAGGCGGAGCAGGCAGGCAGGGCAGCCAGCCGGCCGGCCGGTCGGGCGGGTGGGCGCAGCTCAAAGAGAAGCCACAAGAAAGAGCGCGCAGCTGCGCGGGGCGGGGGCGGGGGCGGGGCTCGGCACGCGCAGCGGATTTGCGCAGCCTAAGTCCCGCGCAGCCCGCGCGCGCCCGCCCGCTCGCCCGGCCGGGGCGGCGGCGCGGCGCAATTACGGCCGCACGGAAAGTCGCCGCCGCCTCCGCTGTCACCCCCGCCGCCTCCGCCGACTCTGCTGTCCCCCCTCCGCCACCGACCCTGCAGCCGCCCCCGCCGCCGCTCCCGGCGCCGCCCCCGCCGCCGCTCCCGGCGCCGCCCCCGCCGCCGCCCCCGCCGCCGCCACCCCGCTGCCACCCCCGCCGCCTCTTCCTCCACCCCCGCAGCCTCTGCTGCCCGCCTCCGTCCTGAGGCCTCCCTCCACCCCGCCGCCTTCTTCGCCTCCGCCGCCTCCATCCCCACCGGCCTCGCCCCCTCCGCCACCCACGCCGGCCCGCCGGCCCCCCACCCCCACCGCTGCTGCAGGCTCGGCCTCATCCGCCTCGTCTTCCTCCGCCGCGGCCTCATCCTCCTCCTCTTCCGCCACCACCGCCTCCTCCTCCTCATCTTTCTCCTCTGCCTCCTCCGCCTCCACCTCCGCATCCTGCAGCGTCCGATCGCTCGGTCGTTCCTATGCGGCCCGGGCAAGGGAATTTTCGCGATCCACTGCCTTCAGAAACTCCACGGACAACCGACTAATACTGCAAAAATGTTGCTCGTCCACTTCTCTTTTCTTATAGCAAGATGATCTATACTAAAGTGGTAGAATAAATGGTTATGTATATAATGAAACAAGAATGAATGGTGCGTGAATGGAAATAAATAAAATAGAATATTTTACAAAGATATCGTCTAGAAAATTTTACTTAGGATTAAGAAAATAAAATACTAAAAATTTTCTTTTCACTTACGTATGCCAAAGTGCTACATTAGTAACTAGAAAATTAGATTTAAGCAAAAATTAAGTTAGTTTTAGTTAATTTTAGTTGGAAGAAAAAAAGCCTCCCTCTGAGCTGCTTAAGCCGCAAGGCAGCAGCACACTCTGTAACCACTTAGAAAAATTAATTCCCGCCTCCTCAGGGGTACTGTGGAGGGGAAATAGAAAAAAACTATACTAAAGTGCTAAAAGGAATGGATTACTGCATAAGTGAACTAGGCACTTGCTAACGGCTCGCACTGTATTGGAACCCCGAATAGTTTTGAAATATTTTTTATATCCTGAGGTATGATGTATTGTTGTCCTGTTGAATACCGCAAACGTTACGCAGACACTTAGACATGAAAGTATAAACTTGTGTATGCAATCTGCATAATTTGTATCTCTGGTGTAAGTCTCCAAAATAATGTGGTCTTATTTTGAATGTGAAATAATGTTAAAGTTAGTTCATTAAATATATAAAAAATGTGAAACTATTTTATTAAAGATATAGTTTCTTAACAACAAAAACTTAATTAACTCAGATATTTTAAACACATACTTTTTTCATCCACAAACAAAATTATTCAAAAAAGCCTGGTCATTAATAGATTGTGTATTAATTTTAATTTAAAAGTTTTTAATTGCAAAACGGAGAGTTGAATTTTCGTATTTTCTATTAACTTTTCAACACATCAATATTAATATGGAGCCCATTCTTTGGTTATGGCCCCTTATGATGTTTATTCTTTCGTTATGGTGTTATGACACCTTATGATGTTTATCATGTCTTGGGTGCTGGTGTCGAATTTTTCTAGGGTCCAATAACGTATTAACCAATTCCCAAACGTGAATTACTCTGATAAGCCATATGGTCACTGCCGACTAGTGCGTTTCATGTGGTCCAGCAATCATTAATGAATTGTGAAGACAAGTTGCCTGCCGATACGTATTGTGAGAGTGAGTTTGTTACAATTCACTTCTCTTCTTAAACCAGACTGGAAGGAGATTGTGTGTAATGAAAAATAAAATGAATTATTGTCTTATTGTTTGAACATTCATGCCTGTTCTGAAGTGAAAGACATTACGAGTTGCTACAATTGTTCTAAATTTCTAACATACGACCATAAAACGTTATGAGTTACGATAGTTTTAGCAAATCTATATTTGAGATTATTTTACTTTATTGATATATTTATAGTGTTATTCAAATATTTTCATTTTACAGCTGATCGCGTTTATTACAATATAAGATTTTGATATTTCTTTTAGTAGGAAATTGTATGTGCTAGGCGACAAAATTCGCTTACGATAAACTCATTAAAAATAAGTTTCTATCGTCAATCCTTATAAATGCCAGAATAATAAATTGAGACAAAACTGCCTGGAATGATTTCAATTTATTAATTGACTTAAGTTGAAATTAAAATCAAAATGTAGTAAACTTCTATTTTGAAAATTAAAAAAGTTTTACAAAACGTTCGCCTACAGATTTTCACATTCGTCATACTCACAGATAAATGGAACTGTGGCCAAATATATTCAATTAAAATACAAGAGGTCTTTTTTATATTTCAATGAAAAAAATTCATTAGAGAATTGTAGAAAAGTAGAAAAAGTTGTACGGCCGCCACTGAATCAAGAATAATCAATTGAAAATCTCAAAAGTTCAAATGGAAAATTTTACTCGTGTTGTTTTAAGTTATTTGTGTTGAATACATCACCTACATTGTAAGTTTTCTAACTTTTGTTTCCAATAAAACTACAGTTGTATTCAATATTATTGATTTAAACCGTCACACTCTCAAATTTCTAGAATATTTATTTTCGTACATTATATTTCTCAACAAAAGTTTAGGTATTGACTCAATAAATATACATCCTTTTAAATTTTTTACCCAATAATATTTTTCAGATGTATTATGTTATCTTCTTTGTCAAAAAAATCCACTCAGACATCAATTATTTTTTACGCTTGATTGAAACAGAGTACGAAAATGAATATTTAAAGTGCTTTGAAATGAAAAATTTGATTAGTATGCAATGTTAGTTCTACTATAGTTATAGCTAGTTATAGTATTATAGTTAAGGTGTTACGGAGATAATAAGTAAAGGAATATGCACATAGGCTTCAAATCTCGGTGATATAACATGTACCATGTGATGTTTTCACTGTACTTGTAAATTTTACTGTCAGCGCATCTTTCAATGCTTTTAGATGTTTCAATGTCACATTTAAAACTGGAATTATTAAGGAAGAACCACACTGTGCTCTTTTGTTGATTCAGAATAAGTTATAAATTTCCCATTTGTTAACTTCGATGATGAGAGTGAGTATTCGCAGAATCAAACCATGGAAATTTTCAAATTATAAATTGTTCCACAATCTTCGGTGTTATGTTTTTATTTTATTCCAACTCCTCTATAGTACTTATGATAAAATAAATTAATCATGCCATTTGTTTGTATAAGCAACCTTAACATTCCGAAGAGTGAAGAAACTTTTTTACGTAAGTCTCTGAGTGTCGAATTCACAGTTGGGTCTTAAATCCACTTCAGGCAATGACCTATTCTTATTCACAAAAGGTTCTTATTCCCAAATGAGTGGTCAATTAGTGACCATTTATTCGTATGAAGGTGATAGTCCGCTTATGTAATTTTTCTTTATTCGGTCACCCTTTTTCCGGTATACGTTATGCTCTCATAAATTACTCATTGATAATATAGGAAGCGGATACATTTGCAGGAGATTTTGAATTCTATTCGCAACACTTCATTCCTGCTACGCAAAGGGTATTAGAAGTGTAGGTAATTAATTGCAAGTATACATTTACAACACTTTCCAATGCACACAAGTCAAATTGGACTTGGACTGATTGCTTGTTGTACGAAAAATTTAGATCGTGTACACTCAGCCATTAAAAAGCTGGTGCAAACGATACGTTGGGATCACGGACGGCACGTTCATGAGTAAAGACTATGAAATACGTCTATAAAATAAGTGGCTTCTTATTTTTGGGGTATCACTTATTACTTGATGATACCCGTATTCTTTAAGTTTGACAATAAATTCGAGCCTAATTGGCTAGTGTAATTCCTGAAGATACGTAGCAAAAGGGCCATATGGTCATAAATTTTACAAAAATAGACATATCGCTGACTACACAACACACCACGTTTCATAAATGAAAATAATATTTTCAAAGTGGCGAATCTTCATGAAACAATTTTGTAGGAAGGGAGTGAAGGATTATGGTTCATGATAGAATTCAACTGTTTTCGGGTATCGTTTAACACAGGAGACACGCAATTTTTGAACAGAATATTTGACAGTATGAAAGGGACATGTCGCAAAAATACACAAGTTTGATACGCGAAACTAGATAACAAACGGAAGCGGAGATTCGACACTACGAAATCAGCCAAATCTTCAATTGAATCACACGATTCCTTCAAATAACATACATTCTCAAACGTGAAAAAACCCTTCTTTGTCAATCCTCTAATTGCCAGCCGCGCGCTAGACGTCAAGACAAGCAACAAAGAACCCGCAGTACTTCCTCGCCACACCTTCCCTCCCAGGGTCTCCCACCTCAAGTAATGTTCAGTGACAAAACACGAGCGGGGGAGCCGGTTAAGACAGGGACAGCGGCGCGGGCACGCAGAGAAGGTCGGCGAAAAGCGGGGGAGGCGGAGGAAGAGGGGGGGAGGGGGAGGGGGAAGGGAGAGACAGTCAGAACAAGCGTGCTTCATTACGGCTGACAAACGCTCGTCGCCCCCCCCGTCCCCCTCGCTGGCGCGTCTGGCTCGGTCCTTCGTCTCGTCACCCCCTCTCCCCCCTCTCCTCCTCTCTCCACCCCCGCCAACGCCGCTGCTGCCGCCGCCGTCGAGACCCGGGTCTGAATGTCACTTGTCAGGGGAATTTCAGCGCGATTGTTCTAGATTTTCGGGGCGGCCACACCCCCGCCACGCTCACCCTCCCCAAGCCTTCTCTTCCGACCACCCTTTCCGGTTCACGCCTTCAACTATGGTACGCGCGTGCTATCCCTTTCATACACGGGATTGTATCACGTACAATTTCGGGTGGAAGAAAATTTTAGCACGCTTATAAGAGGTGTTGTATTTTGTAAATACTTAATGATCAACAATGATATTGTAACCCTAGGTAGAATATTTTATTTACCAATGGTATTCATGTATTACGAAGAGCAATACACGTGTTATTTAACAGTTCAACAGTAACAGTACTAATTTTCATTTCTCGCAATGCCTTGCATACTCTTAATATATAACAAGAGGAAATGTATTTCATCGAAAGGCATGTGCTCATTATCCCCTGAGTCTTCGCATTGACAGAAATTTCTTCAACAATTTTAAAAGTATTGTAATTTCTAATTTACGAGACCCCGGTATGAATGTCACTTGTCAGGGGAATTTCAGCGCGATTGTTCTAGATTTTCGGGGCGACCACACCCCCGCCACGCCCACCCTCCCCAAGCCTATTTCCTATTCGAGGTTGTATTACACGCAATATTGCGCGGCAAGAAAATTTTAGCATGTTTATGAGAGGAATGCATTTCATTGGAAGACAGTGCTCATTAAGCCCCTGTCTCTTTGTACACAAAGAATAATATTTCTTTGATAATTTTAAAACTTTTGTAGTTTCCAGATTTCCCCCCCCCCCAAAAAAATGGCATCATCTTGATAACAGAATTCCCGAATTTCTGGAATCAGTGCTTGATATTTTTCTATAATATAAAGAATACATAATAATTATGAAACAAATAATTGTAAATAATGACTTGATAACATTACATAGAAAAAGAAAATGAACAAAAGTGATAAAATGTTATTAGGTATATATTTAATAATTTTTCTACTATAAACATTTTCCATTTTTGAAAATATAAAGAAGTGCTAGATGTTCTCTTCTTAACCTTTATTTAATAAAACAAATTCTTTTATTTTTTGTAATCAATAAGATCTTGATTACACAGAACATTTTTCGCTGTACATTCGGTTATCGACTCCCAATCGACCCCTTGATCATCACTGACCCCCTTTAAAATGTCATCGACTCCGGGGGGGTCGATACCGACCCCGTTCGGAAACATGTTCTAAGCATGTAGAAGGCTCGAAAATATCACATTCGCTAATGAGTATATAGTGGGAAATTGCAGTTAACGTAGTTATATCCTTTTATAAATGTGACACATGGCCCTGATTTTTAGACAATCCCGTATGTTCAGATGAGTGGTAAGTGCATGAAAGGTTCATGCCTGCGTCAGACCCTATTATCCGTACACGTTTTCTTGAGCTCTCGTTTTGTTGGATGCGAGAGAAGGGGAGTTGATTAATTTGACGACTGGACTATTATATCAACTCCGTAGCTCGCTCTTTGATATAAGATAGTTTCTAATATAGGGAGAGAACATTACTGGTAATTAGATTTTGTCCATAAACGCACAGTCGCAAACACTTACATTCAATTCAGCTAACGATAGTAAAGGCGTAGGGGTATGTATTTTGAAGCTCAAGAAGACATGCACCTGTAATACACACGAGTTCTGAGTAATTCAAGATTCTTTTGCCCCTCATCTGTCTTTTTTACCTGCATTTTTACGTTCCTCCTTACCTTATAGATGCTTACTTATCTTTGTATTTTTGCAATTACCTTCTTTTCAGGACTTCTGAATTCCATTCAGTGTATTTTCTTGCATCTTACCCTCTCCTCCGCTCTCCTACTTCAACTCTCGTAGACTTTTACTTCATTCTTTCCTTGTGTTTCCATTTTCTCCTATTCCCTCTCTTATTTTCAATTCCTCTTTTTCATTCTAATCTCTACTGATTACATTTTATAACGCTTTCTGTCATTCGTCCTCATTTTATTGGTTGTCCTTCCATTGGAATATCTGTTTCCTTGCCCGTTGACTTTCTTCAATTTACATTCTTTCATATCTCCCATCATATTTTTTCTTTCATATCCATTTCCATCTCCATCTCAACGAAATGTTTTTTTTTCTCTGCCGTCATGTTTAGTTATTTCGCTTTCATAGCATATCTACTGCAAACAATTTTAGTTTGAATCTCTACATATTCTGGATATTCTTCTGTAGAATTTATGAGAAATTGGTATTGAAACTACAAGCCTACATCAGCAAATATGCTTCTGCCTAATGTGTGAAAAATGGGGTCCTGGAGCAGCAAAAATAGTGTTTTCTGAAACGGGACAAGCGAATACTGAATCTTCCTTCTTCCTCGTCACATGGCTTTTGTTTAGTAAGCAGTGAGGCTTTGAGTATGAGAATATAGTCGTAACATCATCAAGTACAAGAAACTACTGATTAATATACTTGTAATTTTTTGGGGTCGAAATGGAAACTGTTTCATTTCTTTATTTTTACAGTTACTGGATATCTAACGAAACCATAGACACTTCTCACATGGCTAGAGGCTACTTAGTTTTTCCGTCCATTTATGCCTTTATTCGATGTTGGTGTTATAGATGCTTACTAATCTTGTTTTTCTGCAATTCCCTTCTTTTCAGGACCAGTTCACATCACGTCTCGAATGAATCTCTTTTCAAGAATGGATTTAATTTCCCAGCTCCAGAGCATTGAAAACATCGTCCTTCGCATCCGAATAACAAGCAATTAGGTACAGTAGATGTGACGAGCTACTTCCCGTGACGCACATTTGTTTCATATCCACCCCCTATTCTTCTCTGGAAGGCGGCGAAGAGAAAATCGAGTTATTTTGCAAACGTTTTCAGCAGACTCCCCACCTCATGGCGGCGATCTACCTCAGGCCATTGTTTTTCGGAACGCGCGAAAATAAAATATTTGATTTTCTGAGAGTGTTGTTTCCTGCGAGTTTATTCGGCTCGCTGAATTGATGGATTTAACGTCGAATCGAGTCACGAAATAACGGCCGAGAAAGTTAAAAATCTCTCTAAATAAAGATTCTACGTACAGATGGTACACACAGAAATGAATGCGAAAAGTACACAGAAAGTTGGATTCTCAGAGTGGATGTGGTCTGTTGGAACAGAATTGACATTGGTGTGTCTTGAAGTATTTCGTGCAGGAGAACTCTTGAAGTAGCTATAAAAATTATTGCTGTTATTAACTGTTTAAAACTTTAAATATCATTATAATTTGAAATGCATTAAACTTTGACGCTTGAGTATCAATTCATATCTTAGTTGGTGTTGTTAATTGACATATAAAAATCTCAGCAAAATTTTTCAAAATTGGGGACATTTAGAAAAATAGTACATCAGTAAAACATTATTTTTATCAGTAGAATTCAACACGTATTATTCTGAATACAGATTTGGTTACAATCTTATCCTTCGCTTGTTATATTGAATATCTTCATCTGAGAAACTCAATTCAAATAAATTAAAAAGAAATAAAGATGATGCCATTAATAAATTACATCGAAAAATAAATAAAAATTCCTGTACTTTCGATTTCTAGGCATTCATAATTCCAAACCTAACAAAATGAGATGTTAAGTGGCAGAAAATCTATTCTTTGCAACCCCTTAAATAATCCTAAATCTCGCTATTTCTGTGGGGAAGTGCGCAGGGGCGGTAAACCGTAGTAAAGCTATTTTTCGCGGAAAATAAATCAAAATTCGTACTCTTTTGATTTCTAGACTTTACCGATCCAAAATCAACACAATGACAATTGTGTGTCAATCTTAGTTTTTGTCATTAATTGACACATAAAAATCTCAAGAGTTTTTTCAAAATTGGGATCATTTTTAAAAATAGTACATCACTATATGTATATTACAATGTTATTTTGATCCATAAAATTAATCACGTATTATATTCAATACGGACTTTGTTACCATTTTCTTTAAATAATGAATACCTTTCACTGGCAAACTCAGTTTTTTAAAATGCACAATAAAAACATGAAACAAATAAGATGATACCAATCATCAACAAATTACAACGAAAAATAAACCGAAATTCGTATACTTTTGATTTCTAGACGTTTACATTTCCAAACCTAAAGGTGGCTCCACACAATCGCTATTCAGTGAACAGCGAGTGACCGCTCGCCGAATCCCGAGTAGTCTGGATGGGTCGCTTGCTTTGCCGAATGACGAACATTCGGCTCTCGCCCCACCCATCGCGTGTCGGTCTTTTGGACACATCAAAGGGAGCGAACATTGGCCGAACACATCAGCTGGTCGGGATCGGGCGAGCAGTAGCTCGTTGCTCGGCGAATGCCGAATGTGTGGAGCCACCTTAATAAAATGAGACGCTAAGTGGCAGAAAATCTATTCTTTCCAACCCCTTAAATAACCCCAAATCTTGGCATTTCCGTGGGGGAAGTGCGCTGGGGCGGGTAAGCCGGCAGTAAAGCTATTTTTTCGCGGAGGAGTCGCGAAAACGTGCCTGGGTCGGGCTGAGAGAAGGCCGCTGTTTAGAGGGTCGCGCGGCGACATGTTAGGGGCGGCTTTAAGCCGCTTGAGCCCCGCCCACCTGCGAGGGCGGCTGCAGCGAGGGCGCGAACGGGGGCGAGGGCGGGGTGCGAGCGGGGGGGCGAGGGCGGGGGGGCGAGGGCGGGACGAGGGTGAGGTCGAGGGCGGAGGCGAGGGCGGGGGCGGGGGCAAGTGCGGGGGCGACGACGGGGGCGAGGGCGGGGGGCGGGGACGAGGGCGGGGCGTGGTGAGGGGGACGAGGGCGGGGGCGAGGGCGGGGGCGAGGGCGTGGGAGGGGGCAAGTGCGGGGGCAAGGCCGGGGCGACGACGGGGTGAGGGCGGGGGCGAGGCCGAGGGCGGGGGCGGGGGTGAGGGGGACGAGGGCGGGGGCGGGGGCGGGGTCGAGGGCGGGGGCGGGGGTGAGGGTGGGGGCGAGGGCGTGGGCGAGGGCGGAGGCGGGGGCGCGGGCGCGGGCGTGGGCGCGGGCGGGAAACGCGCCGTGGCACGTGCGGGCGGGCGGGTCGTTTCCGGGGAGCGCGACCTCACGAGCCGTGAAGAGGGGCTTCCGGGAGCCCGTCTGGCGTGTCTGGCTATTTGAAACGCGTGTCGGCCCGTCTCGTGTGGGTATTTCAAATTAGAGTGTGTGCATATCGAATTAGAGTGTGAGTACCTCGACTCAGAGTATGGGTACCTCGAATCAGAGTATGGGTACCTCGAATCAGAGTATGGGTACCTCGAATCAGAGTATGGGTACCTCGAATCAGAGTTTAGGTACCACGAATCAGATTATCGAATCAGATTATGGGTACCACGAATCAGAGTATGGTATTTCGAAGCAGAGTATGGATATCTCGAGTAACAACATATTTTGAATCAGAACATGAATATTTCCAACCAGAGCTCAGATTTAAATTTGAGACTCGTTATGTCGAATCGTAGTCTTAAATTCTTTAAACTGAGACTCGAATCTGTCTCATCACGAAACTCAATATAATTATCTTATCTAGAATATGTGTCTAGTGATTTATAGATTGAAGTCGAGTAGAAAAAGTTACCAAATAATATGATTCGAGAAATTTGAAATTACCAATTAATGTAAAATAAAAAAGGAAAAAAATTGATAAAATTACCAATGTTTTCTATTTTACTAAAGAATGCGTAAGCCAATAAAACAGCGCACTAAACATAATATACCTAATAATTGCAAGACTCGCCATAATTACGAGATCTCTTCAGGACCCGTGTTTGCTCACGGAAAAGGTACTTGTGTTTTCATATACGAAATAGATTTGAATACCGGAAAAATATAAAAACATGTACGTTTCCCACTAGTCTTTCAAAAAGATGTCCATATATGCTCGATTGAATATTTTAAAATAATTTGCTACCACATGCACCCTAAAAAAATATTTACTCTATTGGCATACTACCAAAGAACATGTTTAAATAGAAATTGTAAGTTCTTTCAATTTGAATAAAAAAGTAAGTGTAATAAAAAAACATAATGTACAATTTTATAAACAAAAAACACTTACGATGTGAAGAGAAGGTGAAGAGAGTCATCACCATTTAGACTTTTGATCTTCCTCAATATCATTTATACATTATTTATAGTTCTTTTTATCTTTTCACCTTATCTTCACAGTCACGTAACAAGTAATTTTAGCAAATCGATAGCAAATCGTTTTGCGTTTGGCAACTGACATTTAGTTTTCAGAGCAGAAGAGGACTGCGTGCCCTTGGATTGTTGAATCATTTTATTAAGCATTATTCATAAAATTAGAAGACCATATAAATTATTCAAACCTAACAATAAATAAAGTAAATGAAATAAATAAAGTAAATAAAATAAATAAAATAAATAAAATAAATAAAATAAATAAAATAAATAAAATAAATAAAATAAATAAAATAAATAAAATAAATAAAATAAATAAAATAAATAAAATAAATAAAATAAATAAAATAAATAAAATAAATAAAATAAATAAAATAAATAAAATAAATAAAATAAATAAAATAAATAAAATAAATAAAACAAATAAAATAAATAAAACAAATAAAATAAATCAAATATATAAATTCATTTTAAAAAGTAATGAAAATAACTAAAATAATGTTGCACGTGCATTGATTGGTTCTGTCAGTGGCCGCAACGCGCCGCGAAGCGCCAGCGAGGCGGCGGGCCGGCGGCGGCGGCCGGCGGGGCAACGCACCTAGGAAGGCCTGCTGCTGGTGGGGCAGCCCGTACTCACTCTGGCAGTTGGTCATGGCCGGCATGCGGAAGGTGAGCGGGTCGGCGGCGGCGCGCTGCAGCGGGTCCAGGGGCCCGCCGAAGTGGCCCGAGAGGAAGGGCCGCTGGCCGAAGGCGAACGCGTGGAACTGCTGCTGCTGCCCTAGAAGCGACAGCACTGCACATCAGCACTGAAGGCTGCTCCCGCACACTCCCGCGCAGGCACTCACGCCAACATGCACATCTCGCTTGGCGCGAGTTTGGTTTGTAGGAATCAAAAGAGGATATGGTTACGCCCATTTTTGGTTTGCTGACAGAGCTTTAGAAGAATTTCCAAAACTCGAACTGTCTTAACTCGAACTTTGTTAACCTGAACTTTGTTAACCTGAACTTTGTTAACCTGAACTTTGTTAACCTGAACTTTGTTAACCTGAACTTTGTTAACCTGAACTTTGTTAACCTGAACTTTGTTAACCTGAACTTTGTTAACCTGAACTTTATTAACCTGAACTTTGTTAACCTGAACTTTGTTAACCCGAACTTTGTTAACCCGAACTTTGTTAACCTGAACTTTGTTAACCTGAACTTTGTTAACCTGAACTTTGTTAACCTGAACTTTGTTAACCTGAACTTTGTTAACCTGAACTTTGTTAACCTGAACTTTGTTAACCTGAACTTTGTTAACCTGAACTTTGTTAACCTGAACTTTGCTAAGTCAAACTTTACTAAGTCGAACTTTGCTAACTGGAACTTTGCTAACTGGAACTTTGCTAACTGGAACTTTGCTAACTGGAACTTTGCTAACTCGAACTTTGCTAACTGGAACTTTGCTAACTCGAACTGTGCTAACTCGAACTTTGGAAACTCCAAATTTGATAAATCAAACTTCGAAAACTTAAAATTGATAACGTTAAAAGTTTACTGAATTTCCAAATTTATTTCCTTCCAATTTACCTCTGCACATCATCTCAGAAAGATGTGTCCTTTCTTCCATGCAAAAATAACCTGCACTTTTGATCATCAACTTGTATTTAAGAGGCTCGTTTTTAAAGAAAAATACACCGATTACAAAATATGATTATTCTCATCGTTGATTTCTTGATAATATTTCCAAAGATCATACATTGCTATTCAGATGCTCAATATTTTCGATTACATCAGTTTGATGGCATGTATATCACTGCCTTCAAATCTTTAGTGACAACGACTATGTTATCTCTGTACTTTCTCAGATGATGAAGACAGAACCATCCTAGCACTTGTTTCCAAAGATCTCCCGGTCAACGTAGCAGAGCCAGTGGTGTTGCCACTGAGTCAGGCAGCCGATGAGTCGCAAAGTCGATCCCAACAACCATTGAAAACTACTGGTCAGAGCAGCCTCTAGATTTCTCCAAAGATACCACTAGATTTCTCCACTACACAACGGTTTGCTAAGCTTTGAAGCAATTGTTGATAATCTGTCTCCATCGGAACCCTGAATATCCCGGTCAGAGACGCTACAGAGACAACGGCGATGATAGCTCAGCCGGGCCAATCACCTAAGCACAGGTTACCTAAACGGCTCCACACATTCGGTATAAGGCGAGTTGCGGGTGATACCTGAGAAGTGAGCATTGGTTGCTCGCTATTTGTCGAGCTACTACATTCACTGCTCGCCTTAAGGCGGCTCCATACATTCGTTATTCGGTGAACGGCAAGCAACCGCTCACCGAATCCAGAGTAGTGTGGATGAGTTGCTCGCTATTTGCCGAGCGACGAACATTCGGTGTTCGTCCTACCCACCGCGTGTCGGCCTTTTGGACGCACCAAAGGAAACGAATATTCGTCGAACACATCAGCTGCTCGTGTTTGGGCAAACAGTAGGGAGCTACTCGACAAATACCGAATGTGTGGAGCCGCCTTATGACCTCCCGATCAAGGATGCTGCAGAGGGAGTGGTATTGCCGCTGGGCGTGACAGTCGATGCCTTCTTTCTGGAATCGTCAATATTTCAGTGACTGAAGCGGCGCCTCCCAGAGCAAAATCGCTCGCAAAAACCATTGAAAACTATCGATCAGGGCAGCCAACCGTTACAATTCTCCACCAACACTCCAAATCTCCACCAATTCTACACAGTGATTGAGCTTTACCCGGGAGAGGTGGCGGTTGCCGGAGTTACGTTAGAGGTGGCGCGGGTCATTTCTGACCCCTTTAAGTTATTTCTTTATAAAACTATATTTAGCTAGAAATAAGTGCGAAATTAGTTATTTTAATAATAACCAATCATTTATAAGGTCGTGTTAACTTAATGCACTATTATAAACGAACGTGCAAATGAGGAATTGAAACAAATAAACGAGCAAAATATCATGCATCTTTCATTTTATGTAGTGACTCCATTTACATTACCCTGAATATTTCAACGACAAAGGTATCAGAAAATTCAGTAAGTTCCATTGTCTAACATTGTCTCACATAAAAACAAACAATTTAATGAAAACGCTTCAAAGCCAAGCAACACAACTTAAAAAAGTACGAAAATTAAGATGTTTGTATTGGTTCCACAAATATTTATAAATGAATTATTACGTATAAAATTTTGAAAATCTTTCAGACAAAAGCTATAGAATGTGGTGAAAGATATGTGGAATGTAAGGCTTCTGACTCGCAAAATTAGGCAACTGCAGCTAAGCAAAGATACGTGGGGTCACAAGAGACCCCGCGCCACCTCTCTCGGGTTAAAGTCGTGTTGGAAGTTTGCCACTGTCGGGACTCGAACCCTAGAAACTTCCGGTCAGAGACACAGCAGTGACAACTGGAATAGTAGCTCAGTCGGTACAATCACCTAAGCCAGTGGTGTCAAGGTCTCCTACTGGTGGCAGTGGCACGCCTCGCGGCATCGTGCCATGCCACGAGCTTCTCTGCGCCTCTAGCGTCTGGAGAGGAAACTGTTAGTACCCCGCCGTTTAACAATAGTGATGGCGTTGTCTCTTGCGGCGCGGTTATGAACTGCGTGTACGGGCGATTTTGTCGTGGCACTCGTGCCACAGACTCCCGCTCGTGGCGTCGACCTTGACAACACTGACTTAGGCAGTGGATCCTTAAGATCTCCCGGTCCACGAAAAGGGAGCAGTGTTGCCGCTGAGCGTGGCAGCCGGTGTGTCCTTTGCAGCGTCGTCAATATCGCGTCGTCTGAAGCGGCTCCCAGGGCGAAGTCAATGGGGCGGCAGGGGCTGGCGGGCGGGGGAGGCGGCGAGACGCCGTCCGCTGCGCCTGCCGTCGGCAGCTGCGAGTTGCGGTCTCCGCGTCGCCCCTTCGCCCCCTCCCCCGTCCCTACCCGCCCCCTTCCCCGCCCTCTCGCCCGCCAGAGCCGGCCGGCCGGCCGGGCGCGCGCTCAGACCGGCTCCTCTGACGAAGCTCCGCACCGGCCTCGATTCCGCTAGAGACCCTGATATACGTACAAGGGAGTTTTTGCCACCTCGAACGGGAAGCACTATCGATCTCCTGCGCACGCGCAGATGCACTAAAGTGATGCGAAACTTGAACTGCGCATGAGCAGAAGATCGATAGTGCTTACCGTTCGACGTGGGAAAAACTCCCTACCGAGTGCCTAGGGAGGAAATGTCGAAACTTCTAAAAGAAGCTCTTAAGACAATTTTAAGCAAATAGTGTCTAATAAACTCCGTGAATATTACGAATGGCTTAGCTACAATAAGCATTCAAAAGTTGGTGTAGGTATATTTGCACGTAAAAATTGGTAAAAATATATTTGTTCAGAATAAAAAATTAACAGAAATAAAAAAGCAGTCCAATTGTGTAAATTGGGTGCTTTTATATTTCTGTGTTAATTTTTATTTCTGAGCTAATATATTCATTTCTTTTTTAAATAATAAATATTTTGCATTTTCTGCAGTGTTGTCAAGGTCGATGCCACGAGCGGGAGTCCGTGGCATGAGTGCCACGACGAAATCGCCCCTCCACGCAGTTCATCACCCGCCACCAGAGACAACGCCATCTCTGTTGTAAAACGGCGGGGTTACTAATAATTTCCTTTCCGCTGGTGGCGCAGAAAAGCTCATGGCATGCTACGGTGCCACGACGCGTGCCACTGCCACCAGTAGAAGACCTTGACAACCACTGTGCTAGAGTCCCTGATATACAGAGTGTCCAGGGAGGAAATGTCGAAACTCCGAAAAGTTGCTAATTGCTAAATTGCGTCTTACGATTTCCTTCGTGTTCTCTAACTAGGGATGCGGCTTTAACAGGGGAAGTTTGCTCTCTTACTGGGGATGCGATATCTACAACAACATATGGATGTTTCAAAGCATTCAATTTAACAGTAGCCGTGCTTACAAATGGTGAAATATTAAATTAGTTACACTAATTTCGTATTTTTTGAGGAAATGAGGTAATCTAAAAAATCCAAAGTTATTTTTTATCTCAAGGAATTCTCCCCCAAATCTTAAACCTTACTTTTTATAATGCAATAAAATGCTGTAGCCTTGTTTCCAAATTATTTACGAAAAGTGCGATTTTTACTTTCTCGTTTACGTACGTATATACGGAGTAATATACGTATTACAGAGAAAGTTATGTAATGCTGCGCAAAATCGATTTCGATATTTCAACGGAACGGTTTGGGATCCTCTCGTACCGAAAGATGGTTGTTGTTTTTTTCAAAACGTCCATCCGTCCAGTAAATGTGAAAAATACTAGTATCTCAACTACTCGTAGAATTTTTTGGAACTTGAATAAAGCCCTGTCCGTCTGGCCTGAGTAAAAGATCTGCGGTTTATAAAAACATCCATTATTTTTTTGGGTACTTTACATGAAACTCTTAGGACATTTCCAAAATTTTCCCCAAAAGTGGCTCCAAATTTTCCTCCCTTTCCATCCTTCTCCTCCGTCTCCTCGTTCTTTTTCCCGTCAGCAGCTCCGTTTCTTCCTCGTCGTCCGTGGTCGCGCGGAGATCGGAAGCGCCAGGCGCGAGCACACGATGTGAGGCCGTCGGTCCCTCCGTCCTCGCCGTTCTCGACGCAGAAGTCCTGGGTCGATACTCGTCGGAGCGCGCCGCAAAACGCTTTCCAGCGTTGGCTGCCTTTCGTGTCCAACACAGACGCGACACACTGTGCTTCTTGAAACATCACCGACAGCGATGGCTCTGTGGCAGCATTGCTGTTTCACCGGAAGAGGTGGCTCAGGGCATTAACGGATGTCACTGCAGTGCCTGTGACGAGGAGGTCCTAGGCTTCGACGGTGGCAGGATTTTCGATACGATCTAGATAGCTGGGTCAAATTCAGTCGCCGTCTGGAGGAGAATTCTAGCTGCTGTGATCAGTTTTCCGTGTTTTCTCCGATCAACACTAGGTGAATGCTGAAGCAGTAACGATTGGGACATGGACCGCGCGTGATCTTTCCTTCCTCTTCCTTGTCCTACCCTCACCCCTTACACACACACACACACACTTCCACTAACATGCACCACACTACCAGGACAGGAGACCAGTCGGGAGCTTAGCGCGAGTCCCGGCTGCCCTTTTAGTGGGAGATACTTAGTTGGGGAAACACCGCTAGCCGACTGGGTGGGTGGTTCTCACTATTCAGTGAGAGTGAAGATCACTACCTCCTCCCAAAAAAATAAGCTTGCACTACAATTGCAGGACTAATGACCTTGGGAGCTGACGAATCACTAATCAATCAATTCAATCCTCGTCATTTATTCCTGACCGGCCTGGGCGACGCAGCGCCTTGTGACATTTCTCTCAAGAACTTTTTATATTTGGGCGGTGAATACCTGCGTAAGCAATGGGCATTCTGTTTTTTAGCACGGAGTCTACTTCTAGCACATCGTGTATCAACCTTGAATCTCATTCTCTTCTTGATTCCTTTCCCATCCCGCCCAGTTGGGCGTACTGGGGTTACCACCAGTTACGGGCTTTTGGGTCGTGTAGTTTTAGCGCTATCTAGCTGTACACTAGCTCTCTTTCTATAACACAGGACTAAGCGCTTTTACAAAGTAGTACGTGCAATGATCGATAGTGGTTGTAGAATCCAGAATTTTCAGTTATTTTTAAATTCCATTTTAAAAAACAAGGCTATAGCATTTTATAGCATTATAAAATTTAAGATATATCATTTTGATGCATTTGTAGAGAAACATTTTTATTAAGAGAGGAAAATAGTAATTATTTTGATGTATTTTTTTAGTTTTTCCCATTAAAATACGAAAATAAGGAGAACTAATTAGTATTTTGCCATTTGTAAACATCAATTATCGATATAAGCTTAGAGGTTATATCGGCGCGAAGGATGTGGAGACAGGTAGGTAACAAGGTGGCTACGCCTGGAAGCACAAGTCATACGGGGTCTTGTAAGTCTGTACGTTTGTAAGCACCGAAAAGTATAGAGGCGTAAAACCAGTAGTACATATTTGCTTACTTGCGTGAGGTCTCAAATATTTCGACAAAATGAGAAGGACAACAACTATTAATCACTTTCCGCACGCAACAACTTCGCTATAAACCTCGACTGATTTCGGTAACCATTCTGATTCCCTCAATTTTCCCGATTAGCCCGCTGGAGGCAGAACAATTCGAGAACTTCGGCAGGGGACGACGGAGGGCAAAGACAAGCTTCACATTAACGAGATCACACAACTTATGAGGCAACCTCCCACCGCTTTAGAATCGGTCTCACCCCTCCTCGATTCCACACGCAAAAACCAGAAAACACTTAAATTATTCCACACAGGGGGGGAAGCTTTTCTCCGAATACGCCTGGCTCACAGCCACTCATCCACCAAGACCTACCCTTGACTCTCGGGTATCTCCCCCATACCCTCGAAAGCTCTCGGAGTCATCTGCCAAGTTATCACCCACTCCACTTCCAAGAGATCTCTCGTTCTCTGGCTTGCTTGCTCGCCCTGCAGCTTCGATTAAGGGCTACAGAGTAATTTTTGTCCTTCGAAGGGGAGCTGTAAGGGATTTATGTGTCTTTGTTCCCGCGGTCTGGCGAATTAAAAATATTGGTTTGGGGATACTAATTTTTTTTTTCGTAGGAGGGTGGACCGCCAAGAGTTTTTAGTTACTTACGACAGCGATTCTACTACACCCTTGTTGAAATGTGGGGTGAGCCGGGAGTTCTAAGAGGCTTCCAATCAATTTAGGCAGTTTTTTTGGGGGAGATTGTAACGTGCCGAGCACAGCGTTCTGATCAGAAGGATGTTCGTTCACCCTTCGTAGTTTTCGGAAGTGGCCCTTTGAAAGGCATCAAAGGCTTGTGAAGGGTTATGCGTGTCTTGTTTTAGAAAACATGAAAGGCGATTGTCGATATATGTCACGATACAAAGCCGGATATCGACACATTTCTTCAATGAAGTCAGTTTTTAATAAACCGCGAAATATGGTCGATGAAGGATATACAGTACAGTACCCTCTTCTTGGTGGGAAAGAACAATGTTCATTGTATTTAAAACTCATGAAAACTTTGACATGTTATTGAACTGGCAATCTACAGTGTTCCTTGAATCCAAAATAAATTGTTTTAACAAGATTTCTCCTATTAACACAAATGGCAGTTGATACCTATAAAACCACGAAACGAACTTTTATGTTAGATCTTTTTTGTCGCGCACACCTTGTGCCATCTCCATGTTATACCCATTCTTTTTATATTGATTATGTAAATGTCTGTGACAAACTTTTTTACATCGTTTTTAGCTGTCGTCAAGTGTTGATCAGAGAGATCACGGAAAACGACCCATCATAGCAGTCTGATGATAGAATTCTACTCTATACAGCGGCTGAATTCTGTCTACCCTATCGAAAATCCTGCCATCGTTGGGACTCGAACGTTACCATCTTCCGTTCAGAGGCATTGCAATGACAATAGTTGATGCCCTGAGCCACCTCAGCCAATCCCATGAAGTGTTAGTACACTTGCGTTCTAATAATATTTATTACGGAAATGGACCCAATTTCTTAAAGCTTCACTCTAAATAATCAAAGTGGATAAAAGGCTTTTATCGAACACAAGAGCCCCGCATCCTGCTCTCCTCGCACACACACACACACACACACCCACACTCCCTATTTCCTGCGAGCGGTACCTGGCGCTACGCCCGTTAGGCGGCAGCCAAACTTCGCGAAATTCCTCCGAAAAATTACGGCCGTCGTGCGGTTGGCAAACCTGCGCGGTATTCCAAGGCTCGCGCGAATGAGCGAACAAAGTTTGGGAGCGAACTTTCGGAATTGCCGAGGCTAATGAGAAAAGCTACTCGAGCCCCGGAAGGAATGCGTGTATGTCAGCGAGGAGCCCGGCCATTTTACTCTTAGAACACGGCGCTGTTTATGCCGTGGAAGTGTGGAAGTTCCCCCTTTGACGGAATTTGTTTTAATTCAACGGTTACGTTTGTCATTGTGCGGTGTCGATGTCTTCAGACTTGGAATATTATATTGTTCAGTTCTTTATCTTCGACAACATGAATGATTGAGATGTTACACATTCTTCAAGTCAGAGAATACAATCAGAAGAGTGAGCTCTCACATACCTATAAATGTGTAATATCATTTAAATTTCACGAAAAGAAGAACCTAGTCTTTCAGCCTGTAAAAAGAACTCGTTACAAAAGTATCTGCACATGTTTTCAAAACGCAATCTTCTCTTGAAACTACTAAATACCGAGAATTCGTTTTGGTTTAACATTGGTCTAAAACTTCACATTTTTTCTCGTTATTAAAGACCTTAAAACTTGAATAAAGAGAATAAAAATGTTCAATATTCAAATCTGAATAAGGTACTGTGTGTACTGTCATTACCCCCACGTATTTCTGTAAACTCCAAATAGAAATTAAAAAATCGAACAATTTTATTCATAACCACCACAGTCTTATTAACTTTGAAACTGAAATGTTCATCAATATCTCAAAATAAAATGTTGACTTCCTTTTACATACGTGCAGAAGCAGCATATAGCAGTATCTCAGTCCATACGTAAACAAGGACGCTTCCAGCAATTATTTAAAAGCAGGTCATTATCTCATATTTAATGAAGACACTCTAACGGTTTTAATAGAAGAACAGAAATGTAAATACTATAATACCAAAATCTGAAATTTTTATATTATTATTAATAATATAATATTAATAATTGAACTGGTTCAAAAAACACGGTTATAACTCTCATTTTGCACTTCCAAGAGAATTTCTACAAAAAACAAACAAACGATGCAAGAGCTGAACATACGTATTCCCAGAAGTATAGTCTGTATACAAAGCAGCAAGAAGTGCGTGCAAAAACTAACAAAAGTAAATACAAACGTACTTCCATACACAACATTTTAATGTACGTAAGATCAATTCCACACGATTCTGTAAACGTAAAGAGAGTTCTTTAATCGAACACAGGCAAGGTGTCCACATTAATAGAGTGCCAATTGCTTCGAGCAAACTAGCCTTGGTGGTGTGGTGCGGGTTGCGGAAGCAAATACTCAGTGTATACAATGTGTAAAATGACTGTTTCAAAAGACTTCATAACGAAATCAATATCCCCAAATGATTATCTTTACCCATTTCCACCTATGTTTATAGGATAATTAGATACAAAATTTAATAAAATTTCAGGGAAAGTAAGATTATTTTCATCGAAATACGAGTACAACGCTCAATAGAAAAATATTTTTTTAATGGAACAGGAGTAAGTTAACATTGTCAAGTCAACTGCCTTGAGCGAACGGGCAAAGCTGGATCGGTGGGGTGGTACAGACGGTCAGACACACGAAATTCACAACTCCAAAACGTCAAGGTTCATCAATATCCCGAAGGCAAATATAGTACCTACTTCTACCCAAGCTCGTAACAGTAATACAAAAATAATTACTTACACCCATACTTGTAATAATTTCAAGAAACATAAGACACGTTCTACCGAATTCTGTATACAACACGCACTATCGAAAGGTTTCTTCTTAATCCATTAGAGGTTAGGAGTCGTCGCCAAACGACGACCAATGAACGTCAATGAACCCCCAAATACAACAGAATTAACCGCACATAAACCTTCTGGGAGAAAAAAACACCTAGAAGTGCCAACTTTCATGGAAATCGGTCATACGGTGTCAGAGTTTACCGTGTGTGTGTGTGTGTGTGTGTGTGTGTGTGTGTGTATGTGTGTATATATAACAAAACATCTCATCCAACATCCATTTATATATGTGTTTGTATATACATACAGGGTGTCCGGGGAGGAAACGTCGAAATTTTGAAAATCAGCTCTTCATACAATTCTAAACATATTTTATCTAATAAACTACGTGGATATTCGGAATGGTTGACCCGCAATAAGCACTCAAAAGTTGCTTTGAAAAATTGATTTCAATTGAGAGAGAGAGAGAGAGATTAAGTAAAATATTTACATCCCTTCTTATTAATGTAGAGTCACGTAAGGCAAATTCAATTCATGCCTTATTACACAGCAAGATTTAGCCATACGCCCGCACTTCCGTTCACACACATCAATGTACAAATCACACGAAGGAAGGATTTTTAAACCAAACCTAGCAGAGGTGAGTTGAAGCGAGGGGAGGCGACCTCGTCAATGGACTGCCAACTACCTCGAGTGAGAAAGCAAAGTTCGATTCATCGGGATCGACCAGACGTAGAAAAACAACTTTTTCGACAATTCCAAAAGTAAAGATTCATCAATATCCCGAAGTCGTTTTTTTCCTAATTCCCACATAGTCCATTACATACGTATATAGGAATTAAATGCATGTACGATTAAATAACATATTTACATCCCTTCTTATAATTTAGAGTTAAACAAGACAGATTTAATTCATGTCCTATTACATAGCAAAACTTGGGACATACGACCGCACCTTCATTCACACACATCAATGTACAAATCACACGAAGGAAGGTTTTTTAAACTAAACCCAGCAGAGGTGAGTTGAAGCGAGGCGAGGCGAGGCGACCTCGTCAATGGACTGCCAACTGCTTTGAGCGCGGTGGCCGGGTGGCGCCGGAGTCAGCGGGGAGTCGGGGGTGGAGGGGGGTGGGGAGAGGCGACTGAGGGTGGAATTGCGGCTGCAGGGGCTACCACACTTTTCCCCGCCGCTCCTGCCGCCCTCCACCCAGCCCGCTCGTTAATCTGCAGTGATTTTCCAGTAATCGCCATTAATTTGTTAATTTGAGTTCGCACGCATCAAAGCCTTTCGGCCGATTCGCTGCACGGATTAAGGGCTGCCCGATTGGGGGAGGGCGGAGCGGGAAGGGGGGGACCTCTGCGTGGGCCCTGGAGGGAAACGTTCACAGGAATTCGGAACCGTTTTTTGGGGGGTCCTCACAGCGACAGAAACGCAGGTTACGATGAGGTCTGTGCTTTTTCGTTCCGTCGTGTACTGGATTTGTCGATGCCAAAGACGCACCGGTGGATAAATACCACTCCAATCGTGGATTTGATTGGTTGATTCTTTCGTCATTCCGGGCTCATCAAATGTCATTTGCCATTATTCACGTAAGTGAGGCGCATGCTTTATCACCGGATGTGGGGTGATATTCCCCGTAAAGTAAAACGTTACGATATGACAAGAATGAGGAAAGGAAGATTATGCATGAAGTCGTAGGCTTCCGCGGCCGGAGTCATGTGGATGATCTTGGCTGTCCGGGTGACGCCGCGTCGAAGGCTGTGTTGCCGACGTTTCGACCATCTTATCGTGGTCATACCATCCCTGAGGAAGACCACGATAAGATGGTCGAAACGTCGGCAATACAGACTTCGACGCGGCGTCACCCGGACAGCCAAGATCATCGGAAGATTATGCATGTTCTGTGACCCGTTTATTTCGGTACTGTTCCGGAATTCGCCTGTTGTCGAGAGGAGAAACTATGTAAAGGTACCGATCGGAGCAGCTGGTTTCGAGAATTCTCCTCCTGACTTCGACCTAGCTCTCTAGATAGTGTCGAAAATCCTGCCACTGACGGGATCCGAACTCTAGCACTTCCTGATCAGAGCCACCGCAGTGACTCAATTCAATCAATTCAATTGAGTCCCTGGGCCAACTACACGGGTCTTGGGACATGTATGGAAATTTTGGAAGAAAACAGTTATTTACGAAATAAGTATCTTAATACATCTTATTACAATACAAGATTTGAGAACAGAGAATCGTAAGATTTGACGCATTTTATCAAAGAGAGAGAGAGAGAGAGCGAGAGAGAGAGAAAGGCTCTAATAAAATGTCAGGATACGAATATCGTTCAGCGTTTTATCCATTTTGAACAAATTCTAATGTACTGTAGTTGTCGTTTAAATTTGATTATGCATCCGTTAAAAGGTGTCAGATGAATGTTATTGTTAACACTAATATTGCCATACCAGATTCAGTAGGTTCTGAAACCTAACCAAGGAGTTAGGACAATTATACAGAAGGTACTGACTCTGTTTACCATTCATAAATTTTTGGAAAATGATGATTCTTATTTTTGAAACAGCATGGTGTTATACACTAAAAAAATCGATTAAGATAAACGTTATAAATTGTGGCAAAACCTATCTGCTTCATGGACAAACGCGAAATGAAACTTTGAAAACCGAAATAGGTTAAATACGCATGATGATTGTCACTGAATTGAGGTCAAACGATTTCCAGATTTTCATCATGACTGGGGGTGTCTCGGATAGCCCATTAGATTCTCATGAGAATAAGGATGAGGGTAATAATGATTACCAAGAATTAAAAAATACGACCATTTAGAAGAGAGAATATAGAAGATACAGAGAAAATATAGAGAATATAGGAGAATATAGAAAACCAAAAAAGACAAAAATCCGTTTCCATTTCTGATTCCAACGCAGTTGCGCAGTTGGAGTGCATGAACTATTTTTTCCTCCCCATTCTCATTGGTCGCGCTGTTTACAGTCTACCGCCGAGGCAGGTTCAGAGGCAGGCAGTAGGAGGAAGCGAAGCAGTTGGGGCCTTCTGCTTTATCACCGGCGGCGGCAGGCGCTGCCAGACGAGATGGGCGGGGCTCGAGCGGCGGGAGCAGAGGGGCGGAGGCGGGGGCGAGGTCGACTGCGGTGAAGGAAGCGACGGCGACAGCGGGGGCAGAGGTGGGAGAGGGGGTTGGCGCGGGGTTGGGGAGGGGTTGACCGCGACGACGGAAGCGGTGGCGACGGTGGCGGCGGGGGCGGCGGACGCGGTGGGGCGGCGGGGGCGGTGGGGCGGCGGGGGCGGTGGGGCGGCGGGGGCGGTGGGGTGGTGGGGCGGCGGGATGGCGGGGCGATGGGGGCGGCGGAGGTGGAAGGGCCGCGGGGGCGGCGGGGGCGGCGGGGGCGGTCAGGCGGCGGGGGCGGCGGCGAAGGTGGCGGGGAGCGGGGGGCGGCGGCGGTGAGGCGGGACGGTGCGGGCGGCGGGGGCGTGGCGGTGAGAGAGGTCGGTGGAGGCGGGGGCGGGGGCGAGTTAAGCGACGGCCGCACCTCATCGTCGCCCCCACCGCCTATTGGGCGAGCGTATCTTTAGCCCACGAATCCCGCGGTCGACGCCATCTTGCCTCGGTGACGTCACGGTCGAAGCGTCTTCGCCGGAAACGGGTTGAAGGTGCTAGGTTGGAACGGAGGAACACGACATAGGTTGGAACACATCACACAGGAATATCATTTTTTAAATTAAAAAATAAAGAAATAAAAACAGCTTTTTCTGTAGAATGAGTTTTGGAGAAACTATTAGACGAGTATGTACAGTTTTGAGTACACAAAGTAAACCTTAATGTCTTGAAAACTAAAGGAGCTTGTGCTTCCCGCGGTTTTTAACATTCGATTTTGAAATATCGTGTAAAATGGTTTTTGACCCACAAGTTTAATCAGAGCATGAAAGGTACACTCCTTTCTCTATGATTTAAGTTGGCCATGAATCCACCTGACTTCATAACTTGAATAATACCACAAAACACTAGGTACCTCTAGTGAAATAGAATAACACGTATGTCTCACGTAACGAAATGTGTGGTATTTTCATATCTTTAAAACATAATACAGATTAGTCTGTATACCGGAAAGTAGAAGACAAGCAAGTGTGCGCCTGTCATTTCTTATTTACATTACAAACGCTATATCCAGACAACAACCCTTAAGGAATCTTTATGCCGATTAACCTTAACAGAAGGGAAATCTCCAGCCGCCAATTGTCTTTGCAATACTTCAAAAGTATTTTTTTAATATAAAATGTATTATACTGTATATGTTCTATATGTAGTAAAATGACTGATGTCATAAATAATTTAGTTTAGTTATTTAAAAATCATGACATGGTACTAAATTCTTGAAAACACATTTTATTATGTCAGTAAAATAATAATTAATTTTGCTAAATTCTTTATTTTTTAAATAGTCTTTAATACTCTTTAACACCTCTTTAATACATTTTTCAAAGTTCCTTGCAATTTAACCAAATTTTATTTACTTTAATAGACTATGTAGTATACACATTCGATATTGAATTATTTTCAAGATGACTAGTGAAAAATGTTGTCTGATTTCATGTAAGAATGTTTTTTACACGCTTTTCAAATAACTATGGAAGAAATATGCACACAGACCATGATTTATTATTAATGTATTTTTAGCTATATTGTTTTCATTAAGCCAAACATATTTAACGAATGTCATTTATTGAAAACCAAAATAAAAATTAAATAAATTTTAAAACCATCTTCAAATATGATACAATTCTATTGTATTACAGTATGCAGCCGTATTATTTTATATCTCTAGTAATCCTCATGTAATCACGCAAACAGATAGATACCTCTCATACAACATCCCTGGGATAATAACTTCAGTTGGTCCATTTCCATTAGTGAAAACCAACCTCCTATTTCACTCGCAGTCATTTCATTTGTTTTTCCTGAAAAAGCTTTCGATCCCCCCCTGCGTAACTTTGTTGTTCGCCCACCATGAATATCGTTACTGCTAAAAACGCTTACGTGGCCTAGCAAACAGGGATTCATACATAAACACGCGATGCACATAACGGATTCTGTCAATGTAGTGCTCTTGGAATAGCGACCACTTTAAACGTGTTCTTTTTTCAACACACAGCGGATGTTGGATGAAGAGATTTCCATGGAATTCCGTTTTCGTGTGGAGATTTATGTGGGGTAGTTTGGTGTATTTTGTGGCGCTTGTTTGTGGTGATGAGGGTGAGGCAGGTGGTTGAAATGGTAATAGAAGCGCTTGGTGGTACACATAGGAAAGAAAGCTTGTTTTTCTATTTCAGGTGGAGAAAACTTTCACTATGATGACATGTTACAATCACGGGAGGCTTGGTTTGAAATTACGGAATCCGATGTCGCAGTTTGCGTTTTGTTGAGATACTTTGTGAAGAATGCTCTTAAAATCTCTCTCGACAATGAAACATTAAGTAGAAAGGTTAACTACAGTGAAATTCGTATATGCCAGAGGAAACTAGTGTTCTGATATCAGCTTATTAAAAAACCATTTGTACTTTGCAATCAAGTTTTGTTTTTTGACAATGAGAAGTACCAGTTTGTTGTGTTAGTTTTTGTTATTTTTGTGATCATGATTGCTTAAACTGTACTCATCCGAGAGAACAATAATTGCACATATTAGTTTGAGTATTTCTCTTCAATTATTTTCATTTTTAACATATTTGTCAACGTAGCAGCAAGTTTTTTGTCGTCGAAGAGAGTAATGGAAATGAGGGTTAAAAATGGCATAGGGGTTCTTTTCAGTAAATTTACTGAATTTTCAAAAACTGAAAAACTTCAACCAAGTACAAAGTTCGATCTTTGAAGAAGTCATCTACAATTGTTTTCAAAAATGTAGGTTATTTTCAGGTAATGTGTCTTGAAATATAGACGACTTAAAATATAGACGATTTAAAAAAATCTAAACATTTATCAGAATTTTAGTTATTTTGATAGAGCGCACTAAGGTTATAAAAGAAGCAAGACTCATCTTCGGTGAACACTTCGTATTGTCGAAAACAATTTTCTCGACAAATACGCAATATTGATCATAAATACTTTTTATTTAATGAAATATGTTTTTCAAAATTATATTTTTAAGTTAGCTCCTGTTACTTTTTTTAAAATATGAGTTTAAGTCACGTAATTTTTGCAATTTTCGAAACCACAAATTCAAATTTCTGGCACTTATTTTGCTACAATTTTTCATTACTTATCAGATCGCTATAAGACAATGGCAACGCAGTGATATGATAGTTTGAAATTCTCAGAGTAACTTGTCAAAGCTGGGCGGTATTTCTTGGGATAATGATCTTTATTTTAGAATCTCAAATTTGTGCTGATGTAGTAGCTTTAAGTGAACGAATTTTTCGCCTAATGTGCTAAGGTTGGTAATGATTTTTACAAGCGACAGCTTAAATGTGCTAATATGGAAAGAAAAAACAGGATTTTAATTTTACGTAACAGTTACTCATGCGAGAAAGTACAATCTGTTGTAGCATCACTGGTATTAAAGATATTTTAGAAATTCTGATCTTCCAAGATACTCCAAAGGATGAAACTGGTGAACTGGGGAGTAATATTTCGAAGATGTCTGGGAAATTCAAAAGAAAAAACAATATTTTGAAATAGGCAACTTTGTGTTTGTTGAGTTTTAAAGCAAAAATCGAGTTTCAAATTCATAGGAGACATTATTGAGGGTTAGTTATTCAAAACGACCTCCTCAAATATTTTCTAAATGGTTCAACATATTCAGATGAAATTTTCATCAAATAATTCAGGTTGTTTCTGGTTCATCAAACCATTACGTTATTGAAAACAACACAAATGGGTCGCCAATTTCTAAAAGTGTTACGACAACTCTCCGCGGACAACTTTCCACGGGAGCACAAATATCTGCACTAAATTTTCTACATCATTCACTCTCTTCATGCGACAAATGGATCTTTTGCGATTTATAAACTGTCTTAATTTTACGAGTGTACCGCGGTGTCAATTGTCGTTTACAGGTCAAAATATGCGCTAGATATCTTAAACCGCAGCGTTTTGAAACAGTGGACGATAAAGACCGTGGAGCCACCGCTCTGCAAACTTCCGAACCAGCTTTAACGCCGAATTTTAAAACTCATTAGTGTTTATAACTATTCATCATATACCAAAACATGTAATACTGCTAAATGTTTCTTCGCAAGTTCTATAAAATGGTGTAAAAATGCGTAGTGTTTCTTTCCCAAAATACAAGTTAATCAAACATTTTTTAAATAAAAAATGCTATCAAAAAACTAATAATCACAGTAAGGAGCCCTTATGCCATGAATCGTTTGGCGAAAATTTCATCTCAATATCGTGAACCGTTCAGAAACCATTCAAGATGGACGTTTTGATAGACTGACCCTGTATATGTTTATTATAAAGGTTCTGAATATTTAGTGACATATTTGAAACCACTTTCCAAAACAAATTTCTTTAAGCTACGCCTTAAATATTTGGAGTCCATGAATCTGGAACTTGTAGTTACGAATCTATCAAAAGTAGTGAAATGCGGTAATGTCTAAATCTGAAGATTCCAATTCCTCAATTTATAAAATTTTGGAATCCTCCATTCGATAATTTCAGTGCGATAGCACATGTCATAAAATCCCAGTCTTCAAAGACTCTGAAATCTTCAAATTAGATGATTCAAACTCCTGGGTTTTTAGGATTGTGCATTAGACACAGCCATAACTGCTATCCCAATCAAATCCCAAGATTCAAGAATTTCTACTCCTCAAGTCTTCTATTATTAGAATACTTTCATTATTATTACATATATTATTATTATTATTATTATTAAGCTAGTTGTTTACAGTTGTAATGACAGTTTCTCGCACTCTACACGCCAATGTTTTTTATTCCGCCAGGCATCTTCCTCTATTCTTCTGCTCTTCATTGCCGAATAGATGACGGATTTCCAAGATTTCCTTGGCCTTCCTCGTTTTCTTCTTTCGAAAGGGATCAACTCAACTACAACTTTTGGTATTCTGTGAGCATGCATTATCATTAGATGGCCATACCATTGGAGTTGTTTGGATTCTACATTTTCGATCAGTTGTCTCTCTATCTGCATTATCTGTTTAATCTCTTCGTTTGGTATTCTATCATACAGGATATACTGTTAACATCGTCTCCAAAAATTCATTTCCGTAGCCTTCAACCGAGAGTTTATTGCATCCTTTTTAACCCAAATTTCTGATCCATAAGTAACACAATTCACCACCATTGTCTTCTACGAGGGTAAGTCAATAAGTATCTGCAATCAATTTTTATAATTTACTACAGGAAAAATACAATTTTTATTGATATCGCTTTTTAACATGGTCACCCTTCATTTCAATGCACTTGGTCTACCGTTGAACAAGCTTCCCGTTTCATTCTGAAAAAAAGGTTTTTGAATGTGCAGCAAGGCACGTATGCACCACTTCTTTGAACTGTTGATCGGAGCAGAATCGACGGTCCAAACAGATGGTAATCCGACGGGGCGAGATTGTGCATAAGGTTTGCCATTTCATTAACAGTCACTAGTCTGTTATTCAGGATCAAGACACGTAATTGTTCAATATTGGGATCTGTTGCAGCTGTAGCTGGACGTTTCGTTCTTTCCTCTTTCTTGACGCTCGTTCGACCACTTTTAAACTGTTCTGGTAAATGGCAAACACTTCTCTGTGGCCAAACATTGTCCCCGCATGGTGCTAAAAATCTGCTATGGATTTCCGCCCCTTGTACACCTTCAAACCATAGAAAACGTATTATGGAACGCTCTTCTTCTTTCGTATAAACAGAGAGTGCTGTCGCCATCTTTAAACCACAACAATGCAAGACGGACTGATCAGATAACGCTGAAACCTCCTACAGGCAAAGACAACGGTCCCATGTAATGGTCAGGGATCACAAAAAGTCGTAGAACCAATTTAAAGACCATTAGAGCAGAATTGCAGATACTTATTGACTTATTGACCTACGTATATTTGTCTATTGGGTTGCTGTCTAATATTCTTGTTTTTAGAATCCTTAATTTGATAATATCAGAGCCAGGCCCCCGGCGCTTGTCATGATTCCCTCGAGCGTCGGCCACGTGGGGGACACGCCCCCCGAGGTCGGCGTTCTGGCCCCCCCAGGGGGCGTGGCCAACACGTCTAATAACCGGCGACATCGCGCCAATATCGCGGACGTGTCGCGCGCCCCCGGGGCACAGGTGCGCCGGGCCCCCCTGGGGGGCCGTGCCGGCTGCCCCCCTCCGCCCCTGACTGTGTCGCAGGGCCCCTTAACGTCCCAGTGGGGACTCCTTTGCTCAGAGGGTGCTTGAGAAGCGATGAGGACATTGAACAGAAAAGCTGTCTTCTTGGATATCGAGAAGGAACTTGTTAAAGTTGTTGTTACTGAAATTGTTGTTATTGAAGATTCCCTATAGGAAATGTACTCAATGCAAGCGCTTCTTTAATATTCTTGTCATAGTTTAACACTAGGAGGACTGCGATTTTCTTTCTACCTTCTACGAACCCGTAATTTTGACAGGTACGAATTTTCATTGCGTAAAATCGTTCGGATTTTCACTCCAACTCCTGAATTGTTAAAGAATATTAATGGTTGTACTAGATTTTTCTTACATATGTAATAAAGGATGCCAGTAATAATATATAACATTAATATTGAACATAAATAAAAAGGTTTTCTTAATCATCAGTAAATTGTAATTAATCAAACCCTCTGAAGATTCAAAGCAGCGGGAACAAGTATAAAAGTTGTTTCCAGCACACGACTCACATACATATTTGTTGCAGTGCAGGCAGATCCTGGACTGGATGCATTTGTTTCGATATAAAATTGTGCCGTCTTTGAAAGTTTCTCAGAGCTCTTTTCATCAAAAGTTACAGTTTGATGCAATGTACTATCACGTTTTTATTTACTTTTCTCTGACAGGATGTCAAAGGTATTAGACAAAAACGTAATACCCGTCAAAATGACGGGTCTTTGCCCTTTTAGTAGTATTTGAAAATATCGTAGTTAAATTTCAGTGTACATTATTTTTTCTTTCAGTGTGTAGAATATGAGTAAATATTAAAAGTCACAAAGCGCTGAATTTACAAACCACATATTTTGTTGAAAATTCAAGATAAAAAGTAGCTCACCCGTCAAAATGACGAGTGCCGTTCTCCTAGAGTGAAGCACGCGTTTGCACGGTCCGTTTTTGCCCTTTTTCTGTGCAGAAAATGAATATAAAAGGAACAATTGTTTCTACGGATGATATAAGAAACAGCGTTTTACAAGATCATTTCGTTTTCAGAACGTAATCGTGTTGAAAATATTTCCTCCGGACGCCGAACAAAGCACTGAAGATTAAACAGTTGAACATCGCATCTATGATTTTGGTTAGATTAGGACTGAGCACGGAACATGACGTCTTTAGAACACAGAACATGTGCCAATTGTTTTACTTCTCACTACACAAATCACTTCACAAAGTAATTTAGCACATTAGAGTGTTCTGAAAGCTATGCATCGCGACCTCGCGAAATGAAACTCACCGCAAACGAGAAAAAGTCCCGGAAAATGACACCAGGAGAGCAGTGGTCAAACTGGATGTAAGCTTCATGTAATCGTCACGCATACTTAATTTTTCTGTATAAATTACATCCAGTCTGGTCTGATTTCTGTTCTGATAAAACAGCGAGATTGTAATGGGCTTTAGAAGCAGACAAGAAATATACTCACGTCGCCAGTGCTGTATATGTGCAGAAAAATGTAGTTTAAATTTGATAAAATTGTTACAGATTTTAAAAAATATATCAGAATAACATATCTAGCCTAGCGCTGTATCCACCAACGTCCCTTTGAAGAGTGTTTTGCTACACAGTTCCTCGAAAAAATTACTTGTAATTTTATCTTATTAATGATAAGTAAGCATGTTGAAGAAGTAGTCTTCTTTGTAGGGCAATGGTTACAAAATGCGCTCTATATTGAACGTTCATTCAACAATCTCCACTTCATTTCCGCAATACGTTTTCAAGAAAATATTTACTCAAGCGATAAAATAACGTTGTGAATACACACTAATCGTAATTTCTTGACGTTTTTAAACATCCTAAAGATGAATGATGAATAAGAAAGAAGAGGAGCTAATTTGTAATTTATATGTTGTTTTTTACGTTTATATAAAAGAAGGAGTAATCAATAGGAGCTTGATCTTGGTCAGTCTCACCAGTTGCCAGTTCTTACTCTGCTATTGACTGCCCAGTCGACCCCTTAAAATTTCATCCATCACCGACTCCCTTTAAACTTTCATCCACCCTCAGAAGGACACTCCACTTTGGAAACACCTGCTTCAGATCTTTCCCCAAAAAATCCTCGCAAACAGCATAATGTGACAAATTCTCTACGTGCCCCGGGAGAGAGAGAGAAGGCACTTGTAGAGGCGACGTTGCTAATGAAAGAGACCTGCCGCGCCCACCGCAACGGTAGGGAAGAGTTGGTCGCTGGGGGATGTTTTATTCAGTTGCACAGGCTCCATTGTGCCCGGGGTACAGACAGCGGCGGCAGAAGGTGTAGAAAGCGCTGCTCGAGCAAATGTGGTTGACTTGAATTGCAAAGTAATAGAATATTTACTGATAGAACCAAGAAAATGTAAAAAAAATATAATAAAAGATACAAAATGTTATCTTGGAAACACTAAAACAAAGTAATTGAAGAACAATGGAACAATTAAATTACTATATGAGTGGCACTCACTTCAAATTCAGTTAGGTTGTTTATTGTTAAAATTGACCTCCAATCATTCTCCAAATTTTCAAATAGGTTCTGGATTTTAAGTAATTACTTACGTTGAGTAAAGCGGGGTCTTATTACATTTTAGGCATATTAATTGTATTCTGAAGTTATAGCTAAATAGTACAGGCGCAAAATGGCCACATTTTATTATTAATAATGCTTTTATTAAATGACGACATGCTATCAAAATAGAGTCTGATTGTTACTACAAAGAAGTTAATTTGAACTAATTGAATATTCTATACTATTTGTTTTAAAAGTGAACATAGCACCATACACTTAACTTCGAACCGCCAGATCTTGAACTGTGCGTTGGAATATAGCCTTTCCTCCCCCCCCGGGCGTGAGTAAATACCCCTTACGAATTAACAAACAAAAAAAGTATGACATGTCGAAGTGTCAATTTAATTTCACACAGATAACGCGATATTCATGATATTCTGCTTGCTTCTGAGAACAAATGATACAAAGTAGAGCTACCAAGAAGAGTAATGTTTAAAAGATGGTGATAAAAAAAGTGTGAATATTATGCCAGTTGGATTTTAGCAAGCATCAATTAGATCAACATTCTAAGGCAATGGCCAAGCCAAAAGAACAAAGTTCACGGTTAACTTAAAACATTCTTGAGTCCAGCCAAATTAAATTTCGAACCAAAACACAGATTATATCAAAATTGAGATACGACTTATCTCGATTGAATTTCCTCCTGTAACTAATGCTTAATAAGCATTTCTACTTAACTAAAGACATTTCACACATCTTCAATTTGTCAATATGTTGTTAGTAAAAGTAAGTGGATAAATGGAACGAACAGTCTTAGAATGTAATGTTTAAAGGGTGGTGGTTAAAAAAAGTGTGAGTATTAAGACAGTTGAATTTTGGCAAGTGCGAATTTAAACAAAATCATTAGACAACGACCAGGTTCCAGCCGTTGAGTTTACGATTAACTTTCTAGAGTCTAACCAGTGCAAAATTTCGAACCAAAACACAGGTTACACTAACATGCGAATGCAACTTATCTCTACTGACTTCCCTTGTGTAACTAGCACTTTTAAAAGATTTCTACCTTTAAAACATTCACACGTTTCATTTATCCTCACATTCCAAACGTCTTCCTTTTATCCATGTAAACGTAAGTGGATAAATCGAAAGAACAGACGTAGAATGTAATGTTTAAAGGGCGGTGATTGAAAAAGGTGAGAGTGTTAAGGCAGTTGGATTTTAGCAAGCGCCAATTTGACCAATATTTTAAAAGTATGCAAATTTGAAACGCATTTTACCAAAATACATATACGACTTATTTTGACTGACTTCTCTCATAACAACTACTGAAGCATTTCTATTTAATTAAGCACTCACAATCCACACATCTTCCACTTATCCATATGTATTACCTGTTTCAGTAAGTTTTTATTGATTGTCTAATCTTCAATGCATAAAGAAAGGTTCTATTAATTATAGACAATCAGATCAGGTGATAATAAAATATATTTCATACAAAGTTGAAGAAAAACGAAGTTGGAGTTTTACAGGTTGGAGTTTCACAACGTTTCAGAGATCATTTGTCTCCATCATCAGGTACATTTTGGCTATTATTAAATATAAATGTTACGTTTGTGAATAGTGAGTCCAATTCACAAACTATTACTATTTACAAACGTAAAACGTTTATTTAATAAAAGCCAAAATGTACCTAATGATGGAGACAAATGATCTCTGAAACGTTGTGAAACTGCAACCTGTAAAACTCCAACTTCGTTTTCCTTCAACTTTGTATGAAATATATTTTATTATCACCTGATCTGATTGTCTATAATTAATGGAACCTTTCTTTATGTATTAGCTGTTTGTACAAAAAAAAGAATTAAAAAAATTTAAAAAATTGAGCTCGCGTCAGAGAGCAGAGAGCAAACTTTCCGCCAGTGCGGTCACCCCACATCGTCACTTGGCCGCCACCGCGGGCCGTCTCCCGGGGGACGACGCCAGCCAGGCACGGAGTTGGCGCTGAAATATGGATCACACGCCCACGCAGGTAATAGAGGGCGGAAAGGAACTTCCGCGGCCGACGGCCCTTGCCCTGCGCTCCAAAGGGCACGGCCGTGGAGGGAGGGGGAGGGGGGAGAAGGGTCTGTGCCGACAAAGTGGACGACGCGTGCGGAATGAGAAGCCGCGTATGTGACGAAAGAGCACGCAAAAATTAAGTGCGATTCCGTCAAAAGACACGCTGAGGTGAGGGTATGAGGGGGAGAGGGTACTTCGTGTGACATTCGTGGTAATGGGATTTTTTGGAGTGGTGTTCGTGAAGACGTGGAACGTGAAGTTGTATGCTATTGTGTAAATGAATTGATGACAATTAAAAGTCTACACAGTAATTTTACGACGTATTATACTAGCCACTGTACGAAATGTAAAATTCTTTAATGTTATTAAAAAAAAAGACATCCTCACCTTTCTGCTATAAATTATTAAAACTACTCCATAAAATATAAATGGCTTCATCAAAAAGTTAACTGTCAATAGTTTCTAAACAGTGTTTCCAACCAGATGTGCCCCCGTTAAGATATAATTAATTAAATCATATGTAGATGGAAATGCTGATTGATACAAAATTTATTGTACAAGATGGATGATCAAAAGATTATTGTACACGATGAACGTGTGTGACAAAAGAACTTCCAAAAATTTAGTGGGATTCTGTCAAAAGAGACCCTGAGGTGAGGGTATGAGGGGGAGAGGGAACTTCGTGTGATATTCGTGGTGATGGGATTTTTTGGAGTGGTGTTCGTGAAGTCGTGGAATGTGAAGTTGTGTGTTATTGTGTGATTGAATTGATGACAAAAGTCTACACAGTAATTTTACGACGTATTATACAATCCACTGTAAAATTCTTTAATGTATGTTAAAAAAAAGGCAGCCTCACCTTCGTGCTATAAATTATTAAAACCACTCCATAAAATTTAAATGGCTTCATCAAAAATTTAACTGTCAATAGTTTCTAAACAGTGTTTCCAACCAGATGTGCCCCCGTTAAGATGTAATTCATTAAATCATTTGTAGGTTGAAATGCTCATTGATACATAAATTAATGTACAAAATGGATGATCCAAAAATTATTGTTAACGATGAACGTCTGTGACGAAAGAGCACGCAAAAATTAAGTGCGATTCTCTCAAAAGACGCTGATGTGAGTGTCTGAGTGGCAGAGGATACTTCGACAGAGGATAGTGCGACATTCGTGTTAATGAGATTTTTGAAGTGGTGTTTGTTAAGTTGTGGAACGTGAAGTTGTGGGTTATTGTGAAATTGAATTGGTGATAATTAAATATGTACATTTATTTTGCGACCTACAAGCCAATGTACGATATGTAAAATAATTTAATGTATATTGAAAAATACAACTTCACCTAATGCTGGGAATTATTAAAGCCATTCCATAAAATATGAACGGCTTCATACAAAATTTAACTGTCAATATTTTCTAAACGGTCTTCCCTACCAGGTGTACCCTCGTTAAGATGTAATTCAATAAAGTAAGACCTTGGGGCAATAACATGCTATGCCATATTTCTAACGAAATTGAGATACTAGTGTGTTTCAACGTCCCATTGATGTATCTAGATGTTGGGTTGTTATTTTAAAGATTCGCCTTAAGATCGCTGTGTAGTTCATTAATTAATGTTTGCTATCCCAATGTGCAGAATTCAGTGTCTACTTGCCATTGTCTCAAAGCTTACGTTTAATGGCATAACATGTTAATTGCCTCGAGGTCTTTAAATCGAATGTAGGTTGAACGGTTGATTGATGCATAAGTTATTGTACAAGCTAGATGAAAAGAACAATTGTACCGAGTCTAAACATACTGAGAAATGGGGACTAATAGTAGTATTTATAGTAACAGGTGTTTATTTATCGTACTTTTTCGTTATATTCGATTTAACAGTCATTAAACCAATACTTGCAATCAAATGTCAATTAATTTTTTATCGTCGGAGCACTTGAACTATTAGTTCAAGTGAACACGTACTATTTCATTAATCGTCAGAACATTAAAACTATTATAACGAAGTAAGAAAGTGATATGGCTCTAATTAAAAAAGAAATCCAAAAAAATCTTGCAGTAAAAGCGTTGGGAACGAATCAAGTACCTTTTCATGTGCGTTCCGTCATCTCTTGAATGCCAAAAACATCATTCCTCCATCTTAAACGGTCCAAAACTATTAGGACGCTAGTAGTTACTGAATTATCGTACTGAGAAAATATATATTAGGATGACCCGTTTAGCAGAAAATGACATTGGATAACTGAAACGTTTATGTTCACGTTTCTTAACATAATGCGCTATCTGACGTCCCACAACTCCACAACCTTGTTAGAGGTTTCTGGCAAAGATCAACCGCCCGGCACCACTTTTGTCGACCGACATGACCGTGTTATCCATTTCACACACGTAAGTAACACGAAAAGGGTTCCGTACCAACGCCACAGACCTATCTCCCTAGTGTGCTCTGCTTTTGAGGACTGAGGACTGAGGACTGAAAGTGATAGCGTCCTCGCGGTCAAAGCGGACGGCGCGTTGAGGTCTTTTCTGTGGTAGCGACAGGGGCACGTGTGGAGAGCTCGCGGAAATGAAGTGCTGTTCCGTCAAAGGACAGGAAAGAGAGCCTGCACGTACACAACCGCGCACTGCAAGTCGTATGCGACCCATGCCATTACCTGCGTTGTTCTTTTACGAGGGTTGGGGCAGAAGGCAAGGCAACTATTTTTTTTTTTTGTGAGAATGTGAGTAGGGGTGGAAAATATGCACATGACAGGACAAGGTATAAACTAAGTGCTTGGACCTTTATCAACACACAAAAATTGAATTTATAATTTTTATTAAGGTATTTGATAGAGAATACTCGGTTAATGTTCCAAATCATTTTAGAGAATACGACTTCACAGATTAGATCTTCTAAAAACGTTTAGCTCCCTTGGTGTCTATTCTGGTCTTAAAGGCTAAACTTTCTTATTTGTAAAATTAATTTTATTAACTCTTTTGTAGAATAAAATCAAATTATCATCGTTGTGGCAGTAATAATAGTTATTATTAAGTACTACTATAGTACTATTAAGACTATAATATTCTGTAATATTTAAAATTATTGCATTGACAATATTCAATCATCGTCAAATTGGAAATAAATTCAATGTAACGTAATATGTAAGGAGAACCTTTTTCATCTTGTTCTGTCAGTGATTTTATGGTGAATTGTTATTAAGGTTTATATGAAGTTTTCATTAAGCATCAATTAAATTTCAATTTTGCGTCATTTGCAACCCAACTAACTCATACGTTTTAAATTAAGTTTGAAGATGTGAGAATAATTGGACTTCAGGATATCGTGTTGATCTTAAAGAAAATCTTTAAAATCTTTCAGCATGAAGTTGACCTAATTACCCTCAATCATAACCCTAGCCAGCCTGACCCAAGCCAGTCAATTTGTAGTTTTAGAGCATTGCCACCAGTGAACTGAATAAAATAGATTAGTTTAAAAAAGATGTTGGTTAAATTCTGTCTATAATTGTACAATAATGAGTTCAGTAGGTACAATTTTAAACAATTACTTACTAATATCATCCTTATTTATTAGAGAGGAATTTCTATGAGAAGGGACCGCTTTGACAAGTCGAGAAAGAAAAGAACGTCGGACAGGGCGACGACAATGCAAGGAATAGTTTTTTTTAAATTTTATTTCTTCTTGTTCGGCATTTTTGTCTTTCAAGGGCGTTTACATACGATTAATACGTTTTAGGGTGAACCATCCTCAGGTCTGTCAATACTCTTTCTGTAGAAGTTTGTTAGAAAAAATGCGTTGGTATTGTTGTGTGTGCGAGAGTGTAATAAAGAGAGAGAGAGAGAGAGAGAGAGCCACAGTATATATTTTCAGTTAGTTAGGGAGGTCTGAAAATGTCTTTAGGGTAGCGTGAATTAATTCTCTGTGGATGGCTGTAATTTTTACCTAAATGGTAAGTTGCTGTGGCTGGGAATTCTGGTAGTAATTCATAAAAGTTTTTTGAAATTTTGATAATGCAGTCTCGAAGAGATTCTATTTTTAATTCTATATGCAGTCGTTACTTATAAACTACGGAGCTTTGGTTATTTTTCTGAGACACTTATTTTGTAAAATTTGGAGTTTGTTAATGTGACTGTTGGCTGCTTTTATCCAAGCAAGGAATAGTGATGAACCCATTTGCAAATGAGCTAACTCTATACAAACGCACTGACAAAATGAGAGCGTGGACATAACCTGCAGATATGTTGCCAACAGTGTCCAAGCAGTAGCTGTCAAAGCAGTTCCTTCTTCTAGTAACTTCTCTACACAAGAAACAAGAATACACAATATGTTACGAACAAGAGACAGGGTACGTAATCAAGAGTAATAGTGTAAAACGAGATAAGGGCAAAGTCTGGATTTGTAAAGACGCCCGCGCCTTTACCTGGAGAGCGTCTGTTCTTGGCGGAGCAGCTGATAAACAGGAGCCGCAACACGTCCCTTATTAGCGCAAGTTTGGCAACAAAACGTCGAAGAGGCGGGGCCGTCGCCGGCAGGCGCTCGTATTAGGGGCTCTCGTCTTCCCCCAGGACGCTCGCGCGGGGGCGGCAGTAACCCTACACGACTACACGTGTCTCGTCCCCGTCGAACACCCTTGCGAGGGGATCAGACGGCGCTGGAGAAGGAGGAGGAGGACAGGGCAGAAGGGAAATGGGGAGGGAGATCGCGAAGGCAACGGTGGAGACGGCGAGACGGTGTTACATGATCGTTTCAACATAATATATTTCAATGCGAACTTGAGCAATTGACTATGACAATCGTCATGCCAATAAGGAAAGTCACTGATCAAAAGGGCAGGCGATAAGCAGTCGTGGCCGCGACCACGCACAGTCACGAGGGGTTCAGAGGCCAGCATGACCAATCGTCACATGGCGAGGCGAACAGCCCCTGCTGCAAGCCACACGTAGGCACCCAGGGTTCAGAAGTCAGCATGACGAAGGTCACATGATCGCGAGGGGATGAAACACTCACTTTATCTAAGTTGATATAAGCGTGTGCAAGCTTAGTGATTAGCATTGCTGTCGAGGCAGTAGTCGAGTGGATCTCGTTGCTTGTGGTCGAGTACGAACTGTTTTCTAATTTATTAATACTTGTAAGCTTACCGAATCTTATTTTATTAAAACTTTTGTTACTAAAGAGACTTGGACTTATTTCTGAGGAGCAAGCCCATCACCTCTTCTCCAAAACGTAACAAGGGTGGCGGCGAGAACGGGGAAGGAGCATGGGATTGCGATGGTTGACAGAATGGTGCATGTTTTGACCAATAAATAAAGCAAGTGGTTGAATGGAGCACGTGCTGAAACAGCTGTATATTGGGTGGAGATTCAACAAAATTGGATTTGGCAACGCCCGTTTGTTAGGGAACTGCTCCGGCATTCGGCTGGTTTAGATCGAATACACCACAGAAAAATACCGATCAGAGCACGCGGTCGCCAGAACTAAGACAACGTATAAATTCGATTCAATTGCAGTGACGACTCGAACCCAGGTATAGGCACTGCAGTGACATCAACTGATGCCGTGAGCCGCGTATACCGGAAGGGCAAGAAGGAATTGTGGGTATGGAAAAGAACTGGACGCGGCAGGGGGGGGGAGATGGTTGCAGCGGGGACAGGTGGAGCTGGCGATAATGTCGGGTTGGTAGCGGACCAAGAAGCGGTGATGGCAGCGGCGGCGGCGGGGGGGGGGGTCTGCCGGAGGAACAGGGGGCGCAGTTTCACCCGCGGAAGGCGGCGGTACAACCGGCGGAGTCGGTGGCGGCTCGGCCCCTCACAGCAAGTTCTCACTGGCGTCTAAATATTTAAACAAATTACAGACGCTGCCGCCGCCGTCGGCGCTTTTGAAACGGGAGCCCGCGCGTCCCGGCGTGCGTGGGCGGGGCGCCCTTCGGAGCCGCCGCCGCCGCCGCCGCTGCTGCAACCCTTGCAGAGAGGGCGCGCCTGTTTATACCCTCTTCGCAGACGCCCTCCGCGCCGCCGCCCGCGCCGCCGCCACGGCCGCCACGCTAGGCCAGAAGACCCCCGGGTGAACGACTGGGGCGGGGTTTGGTAGCTGTTTGGTCCAGTGTTGTCAAGGTCCGTGGCACGAGTGCCACCACGAAATCGCCCCTCCACGCAGGTCATTACCTGCCGCCGCCACGGCCGCTGCGCTGGGCCAGAAGACCCCGGGTGAACGACGGGGGCGGGGTTTGGCAGCTGTTTAGTCCAGTGTTGTCAAGGCCGATTCCACGAGCGGGAGTCCGTGGTACGAGTGCCACCACGAATTCGCCTCTCCACGCAGTTCATTACCCGCCGCCGCCGCCGCCGCCACGGCCACTACGCTGGGGCAGGGTTTGGCAGCTGTTTAGTGTTGCCAAGGTCGATGCCACGAGCGGAAGTCCATGGCACGAGTGCAACCACGAAATCGCCCCTCCACGCAAGTCATTACCCGCCGCCGCCGCCACGGCCGCTGCGCTGGGCGAGAAGACCCCCATGTGAACGACTCGGGCGAGGTTTGGCAGCTGTTCAGTCCATTGTTGCCAAGGTCGATGCCACGAGCGGAAATCCATGGCACGAGTGCCACCACGAAATCGCCCGTCCACGCAGGTCATTACCCGCCGCCGCCGCCACAGCCGCTGCACTGGGCCAGAAGACCCCCGGGTGAACGACTGGGGCGGTGTTTGGCAGCTGTTTAGTCCAGCGTTGTCAAGGTCGATGCCACGAGCGGAAGTCCGTGGCACGAGTGCCTCCACGAAATCGCCCTTCCACGCAGTTCATTACTCGCCGCCGCCCCGGCCGCTGCGCTGGGCCAGAAGACCCCCGGGTGAACGACTGGAGCGGGGTTTGGCAGCTGTTTAGTCCAGTTGTCAAGATCGATGCCACGAGCGGGAGTCAGTGACACGAGTGCTACTACTAAATCGCCCCTCAATGCTACTAATAAATCACCCCGCCACAAGAAACAACGCCATCCCTTTAGTAAAACCGCGGGGTTTCTACTAGTCGTAATAGTTCCCTTTCCCGACGCTAGTTGAGCAGAGAAGCTCGTGGCATGCTGTGCCACGACGCTTGGCACTGCCACCAGTAGAAGACCTTGACACCACTGGTTTAGTCATTGTGTTCATTGGATTTGAGGTAATTCTTAAGGAAAGTGGTACACTTCATACGCACTTAATGATATAATTATATCAGGGTTGAATTTGATTTATTACTAGTTATTGACAATTCGACCTAACGGAAAACCAAAGGCAAATGTAAGATCTCTGGTCTGTTTAGCCATCTGTTTCATTAGAGTTAAGGTAGTTTGTAAAGAAAGTGGTACACTCCATTTACGCTTAATGATGTGGATCATTATATCAAGGAACACGTTGGCCTATTAGTATATTATTCAGTATTCGCTCCACTAGTAACACTCTGAAGACGATTAATCTGAACTAAGTGGTGGTTGCTCGAAGCCTCGAGAGACGGAATAGGTAAAAGATACTACCAAATTGTATGTAGACAATACAGGTCACTTTGAAACTTTCTCATACTTTTAATCGAAGACAACTACTCACTAGCAAACATTGTGACGTGACTTAGAAAATTAGCAACTAAATCAATTTTAAATACATATACAATAACTTCTTAATCACTCTGCAAAACGTAAGTTAACATAATCGTAATTAATCTAAAAAAACTCATTCAAACTTATACACTTCATACTTGATATCACCATAGTTATGAGAGGTCGGGCCACTAAGGTCGCAAGCTTCAAGATACTCCCGTTACATCCCCGAGTGACTTGTATTGCCTCTATAGTATTTGATTCTACCACTGTGATAACGAAAGGAGAACGACGCGGTGACTACTCACTGGTTTTGGAGCGGGGCTCCCGCGGCCCGTCCACCGTCACCTTGATGGCCTTGGAGTACGTCGCCATCTGCGGCGGGGACGAGCTCACCGTAATGGTTAACGTAAAGCTCTTGCCTGCAACACAAAGAGAACACAGCATTAATACAATGGGAGACGCTGCACACACACAACACACACACACACACACACACACACACACAAATAAACTAGAAATCACCCAAAACAAATTCTCGAAACGGTTTTTTTCGCTCGCGTATAGGCCGGCTCGAACCACGCGTACATGCATACCGCCTTTACCGAGGCTCAGAAACATTATCTGGAAGGCATGACATGAACCATTATTAGGGGGATCAGCATTTTAGCTGAATCCCATTTTTAGCTCCCAGGGTTGTTAGCCCTGGGGTATGGAATATGAAATGATAATGATAGTGAGGGGTGAAGGGACGGCATACACATACAGACATAAACAAATACACCCATGCCCGAGGCGGGACCCGAACCCGCGAGTCCGAGATCGCCACGACACTGCTGGCTTTACGTTTATTTATTTATTTAGTTTTCTAATACATTTGAAAGAAATTTATATTAAAGTTATTATTATATTAAGTAGTCCCACAGATCTCACAGGCTAGCTGTACTACGTTTGCAGCTCTCTACCATATGGCGTACGGCCTGTGAGCACTACACTCACATTCTGGTGATAGAATCATGCGTATGCAATTAGGCGACTTCCACATTTGACGAGGCAGGTGAAAACGAGGAAGGATTTGAGTATTATTGATATATTTGTGAACTGCATGTTTTCTCTATAATATTTTGTTCATTAATGTAAAAAGACGACCTCTATCTAAAATTTATGAATGAGGTACACGCTTTTTCTTTGAAAATTGCTCCACGTATCAATTATCTAAAATTAGTTATGTAATTAAATTTAATTAGCAAGAAAATTTTTTAGCAAGGCATTTCATTTGGAAAATAGTTTTACTAGTTTGCAAAAAACCTGACAATCCAAAACGCTAGCCCGTAAAAAATTACTTTTGATTACAATTTTCTTTCCCTGAATGTCTCCTTCTAAAAGTAATGTCCAACGATTTAATGAATTGAATATGAAAATGTTGCAGGGAACAACGTTGGAGCAATTGTGGTTTGCGAGGCAGGGAAACCGAGAGAATGCGTAGGCACCATACCACGAAACCACTGTCTACACCGCAAATATCAGATGAAGTGATGGGGATTCAAAGAGCGGGTCACTATGCTAGCCCATTGCCCTCTCTGCGGGATTATCCTGGTGAGTGGCGGTAAAGGCGAACTAGCGATAAAGGGGGCATGAGAATGTCGAGTTGAAAACCATGACGAAAGTCAAATACGACACAAAAATTGTAATTATGAAAAGACTATGTTGTCCTGAGAAGAGCTGGCCCAATTTTTTTCATTTAATCAGATTCTTCATATCAATCTCATTGGATTTTTAATCGAGTTTTGATGTAAATAACAATAAAAACAATAATATATAATAACAATACAATTGGTACAACAATCTAAAATGTTACCCGCTTATTTCAATTTTTAAGAACATTTATATCTCGATGTTTATGAAGAATGTTATGTAATATGTTCATAGTTAAAATATTATGCATTGTTTTTAACTGGTTATTTAGTAAAACGTGTAACCAAAGAAACTGGAAAATTGTAGAGAGAGATAATTGTAATAATTCGAAACCTCTTTGTTTTAGAATTATTGAAGCTCGATTAATCGACGCTCGAGTAATCGAAGATCGATTAATAAAAGCTTGAATCATCAAAGATTGATTCATCAAAGCTCGAGTAAATTAACCTTGAGTCATTGAAGTTCGAATCATTGAAGTTTGGGACACGGAAGCTCGAGTCTTCGAAGCTCGAGTCTTCGAAGCTCGAGTCTTCGAAGCTCGAGTCTTCGAAGCTCGAGTCTTCGAAGCTCAAGTCTTCGAAGCTCGAGTCTTCGAAGCTCGAGTCATTGAAGCTCGAGTAAATGAAGCTCGAGTCATTGACGTTCGAGACACAGAAGCGCGAGTCATTGAAGCTGGAGCCATTCAACTCAATAACTCAAGCCATGGAAGCTCGAGTTATTAGAGCACGAGCCACAGGAGCTCGAGTCAACAAAGCAGGAGTCATTGAAGTTTCAATTACAGAAGAACAAGCTAACGACATTCAGCTTCCCGAGTCCTACATGACCAGCATTGTCTATCAAAAACATCATCTCCTCTCGGTGTATCTACGTGCGACCATCGAAGCGAGCGGGCTGCGGCGGCCGGTCCGCTGTCCCGCGCCCTGCCCTGGGCGCCAACCGCAGGCCTCCGGACGCTCCGCCTACACCGCCGCCCCCGCCGCCCCCGTCGCCGGCCGCTGACCGCACCGCCGCCGCCGCCGCTTCATAATGAACGGAATAACACTAAACGCGTTTGAGCTGCAATTGGATTCTCACCTACTGGCACAGATTCCTTCCGTCCGCCGTGGCCTGGAGTTGCGTCATGGATATCAACATTCCCATGGGCAATCGGTGTCAAAGAATACAAAAAACTTTAATAATAATTTCACAAAACTTTAACAATTTCACAAAACTCTTGCAGTGTTGCGAAACACAAAATTAAAGGCTCACACTGACCAAGCGATGCTACCTGACTAACACAGCAAACAAAAACCAAATGAATGTAACATTGAAAGGTTACGAGGCACACATGGCCGGGTTGTCGAACCACACCACTGTCACAGCACCACCGCTCCTACAAATCACACCGCTGTCCAGTAGAGGGTCTCAATGCAGAAATCGTGAAAAATGCCCTTCACCGCCGTGGATGCTTCATGCTCCCGGTCCACCATAGCTCCATCCGCTTGGCCCACACTCCACCAGCTGTGTCGCCCGCTGGCCGCACATGCTCTGGGCGGTGCCCCGGGTTCGACCCCGGGCAGGGCTCAGAGGGGCGGGCAGCCGGCTAGCTGGCGGCGGGGGGGGGGCGGACGTAGGCAGGGGGAGAGATACGGGCGCGACGGCGCGATGGTGTTGGTGGCGGCGGTGACGGTGGTGATATAGTGACGTCACCGGTGTCGGCGGCGAGGGTAGCTGATTGCAACCTGGCAGGGCGGCGGAAGAGCTGTCACATGCATCAAGGCGCGGGAAACAATGATTTAATTAATGTCTTCATTCCATCTCATTGATTGATTGATTGATTGATTGATTGATTGATGGATTTTTTTTTTTTTTTTTTTTTTTTTTTTTTTTTTTTTTTTTTTAAGTGGGACGCGCGAATGTTGGAATTGGCGCCCCCATGACACCCTGGTCTAGCATGGAACTCCCATAATTTAGCGGGAAGCACTCCAAAGAGTGCCCAGGTGGGCGGAAGTCGCAGGAACTTGTCCGCGCCGAGCAAAATGTGCTAACATTTATTGGGGCCGGGCGCATGGCGATGCTCGGGTTCGGCACTGTCCGTCTCCCACTCACTTCTTTCAGCAACAAGCACTGAGAAGTCCACCACAGTTCTGCATTATCTTGAGAGACTCCATTCCTACTATAAACGAGTGAGGAGGGCATACAACAAACGAAAGCATAGGCGTTTGCCTAGCGTACATATAGTAATCACCTCGAACCATTACTGAGTACCTCGTAACAATTACCTTAACCTAGAAGTAACAAAATCACATAGAATTTGTAGCAGTGCTTAATCAAAAATTATACCAATTAGTACAACAAGGAATTAATAAAACGCATAAAATGTCAAAGAACACCAAAAAAAAACCAAGTGGCAGGCCCACGCAGTATGACCTAAAAAATGATAGTGGTACGCCTGTTCACCAGGCGGCGAAGCGAAAGAAAAATCAGCTGAGCATCTCTGGTCGACAGAGGGGGAAAGGTAGAGATAAATATCATGGATTGGGGCTTACTCGTTGGAGGATCTAGCCAGTGCACATAACTTTTGTACTGGTCGCAATAACTTGCCCTGGCTAGTTCGTACTTCAACAGTACGCACGACTCCGGCTTGATCAGGGAACAATTTCTCCACTACACCTAATTTCCAGTGAGAGGGCGGAGATTCCTCAATTAAAAGTACTAGATCATTTACAGCTAGTGGTGGTGACTCCCTTTTCCACTTTACCCTTTGTTGTAAGGTGTGGAGGTAATTTCGCGACCAATATTTCCAAATTATTGCTAATTTGTTATTTAAATGGCGGAACTGTTGTGCAGGAGTAATCTGCACAAGAGGCGAGTCAGTATCTATAGGAAAAGTATTAAGCGCGTGCCCGTAGACTAAGTGATTCGGGGTTAAAATTAAATTCACATCCGTATCTGTAGACGTGACTACAAGCGGTCTTGAGTTTAAACAAGCTTCTATTTTGGCTAAGAGGGTGTACAATGTAAGCAAGGGCACAACTTGTTGCCCTAAAGCTCGACGCAAATGGAATTTAAGACTTTTAACACAAGCCTCAGCTAACGAGTTTCGGTGAGGAGCGTAGGTGGGACAAAAGTGCCAGGAGGTACCCTGCACCGATAAAAAATTGGTGATAACCTCTAAATCCCGAGCGGAAAGAACAAAGCGATTAGCCTCGGCTAGGATACGACTAGCACTTTTGAATGTACTAGCGTTATCACTGTACATGTGCACAGGATAACCTCTTCTCGAACCAAAACGTTCAAAGGCCGCAATGAATTGAGAGGAGGATAGATTTTCGACGATTTCTAAGTGCGAAGCTTTCGTGGAATGGCATATAAATACAGCAATCCAAGTCTTCTGAGACATTTTTGATCTCGTGAGAGACGGCCTTGTCAAAATTGGGCCACAATAATCTACGGATGTGTGAGCCCATGGCCGAGAAGGATTTACGCGGCTAGGGGGCAATGAACCCATAATTTGCTCCACGGGTGCGCCTCGCCAGCGTCTGCACGTCAGACAAGCATTAATTACCTTTTTTGCTACCCGTCGTAGGGAGGGAATCCAATACTGCTGGCGCACACATCCCATCATCATTGCCAAGCCCGCATGTAGAAATGCGAGGTGTATCATTTCTAAGAACAGGACGGTAAATTTGTGGTTAGGCGGAAGTATAATAGGATGCTTGTTTAACCTCTCCACCTGAGAATTCATTAAACGGCCACCCACCCGTAAAAGCCCATCAGGGCCTAGATAAGGATTCAAGCTAAGGAGCGATGACTTGGGAGGTAATCCCTTTTCTTTTGAAAGTGCCTTATATTCAAGGGGGTACATGTCTAGTTGAATGAGCCTTATAATAACCACTGTGGCTTCTCTCAATTCAAGCGGTGCCAACCAACCCCTTCTCCGCATCTGAGCCGAAGCAGGGTCAATGCGAGCAACAATTGCAGCCCGTATATTGTTAATGAATCTTAAGCATAGCGCCAACACCCTTATCAATTTGTGATATTTGAATATCTGCTAAGTAGCACTTGAACAAATGAATTTTGGTTTTCACCTACATCTGACGAGGGCACACTTGTTTGGTATGCAGTGAACATACAACAGAGAGCATCTACCTTACCATTATCCGCTACCTCAGCATCGACAAATGGCTTGGCCCACATTGACACTGGCTGCTTCAGCCACGGCGGTCCTACAAACCAGAGGGTACTGTGTTGCAGTGCCTGGGGGGAGACACCACGGGTTAGCAGATCAGCGGGATTCTGTCTCGAGCTTACATGGCGCCAACAAGATAGTGGATAGGATGCCACTATCTTTGAAACTCTATGCGCAGTGAAAGCATCCAATTTATGATTGCTTTTCACCAACCAGTGCAAAACAATAGAACTATCTGAAAAAAGATACACTTGATTAATAGAACACACAATTCTCAATGCTCTTATTACCTTCTTGGTCAATTCTACCAATAACAAGGCACTACATAACTCCAAGCGAGGAATAGTCGACCCTGACAGGGGAGCAAGTCTTGATTTAGAGCACAACAAGTGGCTATGCGCAACGGATGCAGAATCATGATTAACTAAGTATAATGCAGCTCCGTACGCCTTATGAGAGGCATCACAGAATCCTACTAGACAAGAGGGAAGGTGACCCTGGGGTAACACCTTGCGTGGGAGTATAATTGATGGCAGTAAAACAATCTCATTAACCAAGGACTGCCAACAACAAATAAGATCAGAATCAAGAGGAGTATCCCAATCCAACTGTAAAGACCACAATTTTTGCAGAAAAAGTTTCAACTTTACCAAGAAAGGATTCACAAAACCTAATGGGTCATAAATAGAGGCTATTAAGTGCAACACAACCCTTTTTGTTATACACGGGAGGTTGAAAGTGTTTGGATCGGAGTGTTTGCTATATGCAATGCAAAGTGTGTCTTTATCAGTGTTCCAAGTCAAACCCAATATTCTGTGTGTATTGTCTGAGGCCAGAGGCGTGGAAGTGTATTGTGTGTGAGTGGTGTTGAGAGTGGCCAGAAACGATGAAGAATTGCTATTAACCTTTCTCAAATTAAAATGAGCTCCCTTTAGCACTTTTACAATCCTTTGAAATAACGATGCTGCCTTCTCAGCACAGTCACTCCCAAACAGTAAGTCATCTACATAAAATCCCTGCTTGATGGCTGAAGCCACCTCAGGATCATTTTCATTTATTTCCTCAGCCAACTTGTTGAGACACCTTGTACTCAGAAATGCGGAGGGGGCCATACCATAAGTAACGGTTTGCAAAGTAAAAATTTTAATGGGGTCGTGAGGGTTCTCTCGCCACAAAATTCTCTGAAATTTAGTATCAGCATCATGCACCCGAACCATTCTATACATTTTCTCAATGTCTGCTGTGAAACAAACATTAAACAATCGAAATCTAAGCATGATGTCAATGAGCTCTGATTGCACGTTAGGGCCAGCATAGAGTAGGTCGTTTAAACTTAACCCAGAAGAAGATTTGGCACTACAATTGAAGACTACACGCAGTGGTGTAGTAGGGGATTGTGGATTCAACACACAAAAATGAGGTATAAAATAGAAAGGAGGTGCTATCTTACTGACACATTCAACTGCATGCCCCAATTCAATGTATTCTCTCATGAACTTGACATAATTGTGCCTTAATTCTTTATCTTTAGAAAATCTGTTTTCTAAAGCAAGCAAAAACTGCTTGGCCACAAAATGTGAATTCCCCAATAATTGTGGAGGACGTTTAAAAGGCAAAGATACACAAAATTGCCCATTCTCCAACCTAAAGGTGTCCTCATTAAATTTCTTTTCACAAGGATGCTCCAAGTGTGAGAAGTTTTCATCACGAGAAGAGGAAATCCTCTCAGAATTCCAAATATTCTCATAATCATTGACTAAGGAAGGAGAGTGTGCAGTTAAGAAAAAGCACTGATCTGGGGGTGCCGCACTTGGCAACAGTGTGGGCAATCGATCCCCCGCAATGACATTACCAAACTTAGTATCAAGAATAAAAAGCTTTGAACAATGGCTGCTCTTCTTAGTGTTAAGCACCTGAAAAAATAAAGAAGAGCTTAATAAAATATCTAATTTTTTAGGAATAAAGAATTGGTCATCAGCCAATTTTAGGTCAGCAGGCAGCTTCAGGGCAGCTAAATTAATGTTCCTCCGGGGGGTGGCTTTGGAAATAGCAGGGACCACTAAACATTCTATTGCCCTTTTCCACCTACAACACCGCGAGGAGATTAACACATGAACTCTAGCATTTGAACCAGAAGTAAGAGCATTAACAGAATGAATCGTAGCATTATGCCTAATTCTTTTGAGACGGAGGGCCTGTACCAGTGATTCAGTTATCAAGGAAACTTCACTACCAGAATCAAGTAATGCCCTGGCTGGCAGGGTTTGGCCCAACTCATTTGTTGCATTAACAATGGCTGTGGGAAGGAGAGAACCAATATTAAATGTCTGGCTAAGAACCAAGTGTGATAACGTGGAAACCTTTGTATCGTGTGGTTGTTTTGCAGTAATCTGGGTGGCAGATGCTAGTCCAGCAGAGGTGTTGGGAGCACTAGAACAATGAGGTGATGCCAAATTATGGACATTTTGTGTAGAAAATTTATGAAGCATTGAGTGGTGGTTCTTACCACAAGTTTTACAACTTCGTTGTGAGCAATGATGAGAAGGACCCTTCCTTCGAAGACAGTTGTAGCAGAGTTGATGAGAAGAGACAAAATCCCATCTCTGCTGGACAGCCAGGGTACGAAAACGAGGGCAGGCGAAAAGTGGGTGCTCTCCAGAACTGCAGGCAATGCAGGCTCGAGCTGATGACCCCTCTTCCAGCTGAAACACCTGTTTGGCAGGTGAAGATTGTGTAGGGCGCTTAGACTTACTAACTGAAACAGAATTCACATCAGGATTAGCAAGAGGGGCAATGTCTAGGGCTCTTGCCCGGAGTGAAAGAAAATCTAAAACATTTTGCAATGGAACAATATCATTTTTTGCTTTAGCAAGGAAAAATGCTTCCCTTGTTTTGTTATCCAATTTACTGAGCACTAAAAATTGTACTATTATTTCAGCCATAGGGACTGTAGTGGGAACTGCTGACATAGATAGCCAGTGAGAAGTTACTACATTGTGCAATTCTCTTAAGGAGGAGGCATCACCAATTTTGAGGGAAGGAAAGGAGAAGAGAGCATGAATGTGCTCTTCTAAAATTTTCGATTTATCGTCATAACGATCTCTTAATAAAGCCCAGGCCTGTTGAAAGGATCTGTCTGATACTGTGAGCACAGAAACCAACTTCAGAGGTTCGGCCTCGAGACTACTCATTAAATGCACCAACTTCTGCGAGTCCGGTATCTGTACCTGATTAATGACTAATTGAGTAAACAAATCACGAAAACGTTGCCAATTTCTATACCTTCCATCAAATTTTGGAATTTTAATGCTCGGTAGCGAGGCATGATGACACGCCGAGGCAACAGTAAGAGGCTTTTCAAAGGGCTCGTATTTTTCATTCAATAGCTGTTTTACAGCCAAGTAAGCATTTTCACATTGCGAAAAATTTTGTTCATGAATCGTGCTAAAGAACTCTGTGGAGCTGATCGCATCCATTTTAAGAACTTCGATATCTTTCCAAACCTCGCATAACCTATCACGCAAGCACGCGAGACTGGCTACTGTTGCTGGTTGCAAAGCTTTCAAATTACTTTCAATTCGTGAAATTTCCCAAATAGCGAGACTCCACCTTTGTGATAATCTTAATTCAACTGCACCTGGCTCCTTAGCCCTTACCTTTGACTGAGACATGGTTAAATAAGCTTGCTTACTAATGAAAGAACTGAAATAATTCACGATAGCATTTAAAGGGTATGAAGTTTCATACGCGAAAAACCATCTAAAAATTTAAGGACCGACATGTATTTGTTAATTGGAAGTCAACACCACTTTCATAAGCAAAATGAGCTATGTAACTATCGTCAAAATACATTTAACCCTACAAACTTGAGAACCTAAGATCAGGAACGTGAAATATGAGGTTAGGAAAGCTGCATAAGATTTCCAGGAATTGGAAAGGCGTAACCAAGAACATGCTTTTAATTTGCACCATACAAACCGCAAAGCAAAGCGCACATAACACAAGTAAATGTTACAACAGCACTGCTAATGATTCTACTGTAATTTTGTTTTTTATTCACAAAGGCACGCGTTCCGTGTGCGCATCACGATGACGCGGCATGGCGTGAACAAAACCCTCGCGTAGTCAGTGTTACCAACGAACGAACGAAGTATTCGTTCCCGGGTTTCAAGGCACCATAAAATGTCAAAGAATACAAAAAACTTTAATAATAATTTCACAAAACTTTAACAATTTCACAAAACTCTTGCAGTGTTGCGAAACACAAAATTAAAGGCTCACACTGACCAAGCGATGCTACCTGACTAACACAGCAAACAAAAACCAAATGAATGTAACATTGAAAGGTTACGAGGCACACATGGCCGGGTTGTCGAACCACACCACTGTCACAGCACCACCGCTCCTACAAATCACACCGCTGTCCAGTAGAGGGTCTCAATGCAGAAATCGTGAAAAATGCCCTTCACCGCCGTGGATGCTTCATGCTCCCGGTCCACCATAGCTCCATCCGCTTGGCCCACACTCCACCAGCTGTGTCGCCCGCTGGCCGCACATGCTCTGGGCGGTGCCCCGGGTTCGACCCCGGGCAGGGCTCAGAGGGGCGGGCAGCCGGCTAGCTGGCGGCGGGGGGGGGGCGGACGTAGGCAGGGGGAGAGATACGGGCGCGACGGCGCGATGGTGTTGGTGGCGGCGGTGACGGTGGTGATATAGTGACGTCACCGGTGTCGGCGGCGAGGGTAGCTGATTGCAACCTGGCAGGGCGGCGGAAGAGCTGTCACATGCATCAAGGCGCGGGGAAACAATGATTTAATTAATGTCTTCATTCCATCTCATTGATTGATTGATTGATTGATTGATTGATTGATGGATTTTTTTTTTTTTTTTTTTTTTTTTTTTTTTTTTTTTTTTTTTTTAAGTGGGACGCGCGAATGTTGGAATTGGCGCCCCCATGACACCCTGGTCTAGCATGGAACTCCCATAATTTAGCGGGAAGCACTCCAAAGAGTGCCCAGGTGGGCGGAAGTCGCAGGAACTTGTCCGCGCCGAGCAAAATGTGCTAACAATCGGCACGAAGGGGGAATTGCACGGATGGGCCAAGTCGAATGGGATTAAACAATCGTGAAATAGGAAAAGATGTTTAGATGAGAGTTTACTTAAAGGAAAGATAGAGACTTGGATGATATTGTCAAGCAGTTTTCATAGCATTGCTCTCCAATATTTTCATTTACCAGAATATTGCATTAAACATCAAATTTCTAAATCTTGAGATAATGGGATAAGCAAGAAAAAGTGACTTAACAGGGAAAGTGCATTAAAGTATTAAATGAAAAATTTAAGGGACACTAGGCTCATGCTAGTATCCTTATTTGGGAACTTAACGAATAAACTACATTACGAAGACAAACATTTACAAACGAAACAAACCCAAATTACACTTAGCCATTTATTCTTCTCAATTTATTCTTCTTCTCTTCAACATAACATTCAAGAATTGAAGCGAACGAAGATTCCAAGCTTTATTTGCTATACTTTCTCACATTTACTTCTTTTCTCTCAACTCCCGTAATGTTTCCTCCAATGTTAGTTCCCATTGTTTGTTTCTGTCTTTCATATTAACAACTAGGTTGGTTCGAATTAGATATCTAAGATGATATTTTTTTTAAGTTGAGAAAATAATGTTGAAACTTTCCTATTTCATTTTAATGTGGTACTCATGGTATTTGTATTTAGCCATTATATGTTTTGTAAAGGTCAACCAACCTCGGGGCCGTTATATCTCCAGGTTCCTAGTCGGTCACCCAACCAGGAAGCCGCGTTGTTTCGAATTCGCTTAACCTCCGTGACTTCACGTAGTTAACGAGCTCGACTAGCGACGCCGGTTTCGCGGTCGTGGCCTTTCAGTTGAACCATCCCAACTTGGATGGCTGAAGGAAACTAAGAAAATCCCAGTCAGGATGGCCGGCTTGGAGATTGAACCCCTGACCTCCCGAAGACGAAGTCAGCTCGCTACTGTTCAGAGCCACTTTGCTTGGTAGTTTTACTCGAGATATATATTTAACCACAGGAATATTATATTTTAAAACGCGAGCACACTGTGGGGTACGTGAGTGCGAAGGAAGTAAACAGATGTTTTTCCAATCAACAGAAATAAAAAAAACAATGTTAAAAAAATAATAAAATACATCCCACATGAATATCTCCTTTTCTACTAAAAATTTTTGACATAGTCACAGACTTTGAAGTCGACTATGAGAAGTTCCTGGTATTATTAATTTAGTAAAAGTATTTTTCATGACCACATAGAACAATATGTTAATTCACATTAATAATTTTATAATGAAATACGTCCATGGCATACAAATTGTTTTGCATATCGCAGAAATGCAAATTTGAAGTTACAGAGTGGCGCAAGCAACCAAAAACAATTAGTTCTGCATTTATATAAATCTTGTCAACAGAATATAAACGTCTTAGATGCCAACTGTGAGTGTAACTTTTTTTTCTCAGAACTACGGAACAAAGACATATTTCCCATTTCAAATCAGCGATTCAATTATACTTTTAAGAAAACTAATCTTTTTTGAGTTATTGCCCTACTTCTGGAACGAAATCCAGAGACAAGTTCATTGTATTTTGAACGGCGCCCCTGTTGGGAAGCAACCCTATCACCGTCATTCAAAAGAACATCTTCCGTCGTGAACGAATCTGGAGCCGCCGCGCGCAGTCACGTAAGAATCGACTCTCGCGATCGCGTCAGCGGCGGCTGTTACGGCGTCGGGGCTTCTGAGTGACGTGCCGAGCGCGTCGTACGAACACCCTGCGTGTAGCCCGCCAGCACCCCCCACCCCTCCACCCTACCGCCGCGCCGCCGCGTCGATATTCAATTTATCACGCTCCATATCCTGGGGCGGCACCAGCTGTGCGTTTTTAGGTGACTCAAACCGGCTGAGTAGCTGCTGGGCTGTTCGGAAGACGCCGCGTCCTGGGCACAGGTGCCAACGTTTCGGTCGTCTTTCGGAGACCTTCTTCAGGGCAAAATGCGAAAGGTTGCAGAATGGCGGCTAGTTGAGTAGCTGCTTCGGAGACCTTCTTCACGGCAAAATGCGGAAGGTCGCAGATGGCGGCCGGTTGAGTATCTGCTTGGACCGGCAAATTGGTTAAGAACTCGCTTGGCTCCGGGAGACGTCGCGTCCTGGGCACAGGTGCCAACGTTTCGGCCGTCTTTCGGAGACCTTCTTCAGGGCAAAATGCGAAAGGTCGCCAGAATGGCGGTCGGTTGAGTAGCTGCTTGGTCCGGCAAATTGGTTGAGAACTCGCTGGCTCCGGGAGACGCCGCGTCCTGGGCACGGATGCCAGCGTTTCGGCCTCTATTCTGCGCCCTTCCTCAGGGCGAAATGCGAAAAAGGTTTCAGATTGGCGGCCGAAACGCTGACCCTGTGTCTATAGTGCGATTTTTATAACTTTGCCTCTCAAGCCCCTACAACCGCAATGGAACATCACACGATATTTCGCGTCCTTCTCGGTCCTGTCGCTCGATGTCACATGATCTCAAGCACTACTTGATACGGTCGCGATCATGCTGTATCTAGAGGCACGACTGAGAAAGACGCGAAATACCGTGACGTATTCGTACTCCATCGTGAAGCCGGGCCTTGAGGGGCAAAGTTATAAAAATCGTGCTATAGGACGAGGTGTCCCCCGGACAGCCAACCAGCTACTGACTCTGACTGCGGAAGCCTACGCTCTCATTCAAACCGATTAGCTATCTCAGAGTCAGCGTTGTCGCTGTCCCAGCAGGAACTATGAAGGTGAGGTCCTGGGTTCGAGCTCGAACGGTTGCGGATTATCATATATATTATTTTCGTTAAAACCGTGAATTTGTTGTCCCTCCTACTCGGCTCATAGTGAATGGATTTTAACAAATGAGGTACCAAAAAAAGATTAAAAAATCAGGAATGGAGGTCACTAAATATTGCAAATCACGAAGCTTTTCGTTATTAATAAAATGCTAGGAAACTTTTGTTGTTTGAACTTTGCGGCTGGGATAGTTAGCGTGCCCTCCGCGCGCTGCCTGTCAAGATGGCGGTTATGCGCACACCATCCGCCACAGGAGAACTCACGTGGTTGCCGCATGTGAATCGAAGCGGCGGGAAGCGGAAATCTGTTGTGCGTTCCGTTAAGACAAACATGTGTGCGACTATTTATCAATTGTGTTGTTTCAACATTTCATATGTTCTGTTTTAACGTCCTACAGGTTTCCCTTCAGTGCGATGTAATCGCACGGGTTCAGCTAGTCTACATTAGATTCACATGAAGACCTTGGGGCAATAACATACTACGCCACATTTCTAATGAAATTGAGATATTAGTGTATTTCGACGTCCCGTAGATGTATCTAGATGTTGGGAATTATTTTAATGATTTGTAACTAGACGGCAGAGTAACTCATATATTAATGTTCTTTATAAATTAATGTGTAGAATGCAGTGTCTAAAACCTTTACTTCCTTTTTTCTCAAAACTTGCGTATAGTGGCGTAGCATGTTATTGCCCTCAGGTCTTCATATCTAGGTCGAGTTCAGGCTTTGTCTGGAGGAGAACTGTAGCTAGTTTTTCACGGTTTCTCCGATTATTACCAGGCTAATGCTTTTACCTATAAAGTGTGGAAACCTACCTCTAAAGGGTGGAAGGATAAGGCGTGTAGAGAGATTGGGGGCGTGGATGATGTTTAGAAGGCGAGGTCCGCGGGCGAAGGCGGTGAGCGCGGCGGCGATGGTGGTGGGGACGACGGGGCCGGGCGGCGGGGGCGGCGGGGGCGGCGGGGCGGCGGGGGCGGCGGGGGCGGCGGGGGCGGCGGGGGCGGCGGGGGCGGCGGGGGCGGCGGGGGCGGCGGGGCGGCGGGGGCGGCGGGGGCGGCGGGGCGGCGGGGGCGGCGGGGGCGGCGGGGGCGGCGGGGGCGGCGGGGGGCGGCGGGGGCGGCGGGGGCGGCGGGGGCGGCGGGGGCGGCGGGGGCGGCGGGGGCGGCGGGGGCGGCGGGGGCGGCGGGGCGGCGGGGGCGGCGGGGGCGGCGGGGGCGGCGGGGCGGCGGGGGCGGCGGGGCGGGGGCGGCGGGGGCGGCGGGGGCGGCGGGGTGGCGGGGGCGGCGAGGGCGACGAGAGGGCGGCGAGGGTAACGAGGGTGGCGAGGGCGGCGGGGGCGGCGACGGCGGCGAGGCGGCCAGGTCCGCGGGCGGGGGCGGTGAGCGCGGCGGCGAGGGCGGCCTGGCGCAGGCGTAAGCGCCTGACGTCGCTCGGAACTGTCCGTCAGGTGCCGCCACCGGCGCTCGGCGTCTTGGCACTCGCGTGCGCGCGCCCGCGCCGCCCAGACGCCCCCGCGGCGCTATTTTGAAAAACCCCTCCGGCACCAGCGCGCGGCGGCGGCCGCGAGGGAGGCGCCCCGAGGGGTGGCCAAACCGCTCGCGGAGTGGCTGCGGCCTTCTCCGACGATTTACTATCTTCATATTCACTAAGTTTACAGGCTGTCCAAAAGCTCCCGTTACAAAAAAATACCACAAATTCTGTGTTGCCAGACATGAAGAATGGCAGGTCCAGTTTTTTCGAAAAAAATTTAGTTTGGGCGGCCGGTTTGAATTTCGCGCCCCGGAAGTGGTTTTTAAATTCAATTATCTCAAAGACAAAATTTTTTTTCGAAAAAGCTGGACCTGCCATTCTTCATGTCTGGCAACACAGAATTTGTGGTATTTTTTGTAACAAGAGCTTCTGGACACTCTGTATATTAATCCTGGAGCGTATTGTAGTGTAGTACAGAAACATGTAAATAATCTAGAAATTTCCATAGTTAAAATATTAGAGGTTTCCTTTGAAAAGAAATTGGGGGATTATACACAACCAAATTTCGTGTTATTTCTTGAAATGTATTCCTATTATCAATATTGCAAATTTTGCAAATTGAAAAATGCAATTACTTTACAATTTAATTGTTTTTCGAAAATAGAGTTCGCCGAATGTGAGACCAGCACCGACTTCTTTTGTCGTCCTTTATTACATACGAGGGAAACAATTAAAGAAAAAAAACGTTAGCTCTTTTTAACCAAATCATTCTTTGAAAATTTCCTATATTTCACACAAAATTTTGCGAAAACTACTCACATATTTAAAGCATAGTACGTGACTATTTCAAGGAATTTTTGAAAAAAATATTTAATTAAAGAATAAATATTCTTCTTTAATATAGTAGTTGTAGGTAGATGACAAAAATTTGCTTTTTCCACTTACAGAAAATTTAGAGATTTCAACGAATATGAGGCCAGTACAATATTTAAACGTTGTTAAAGTGTCCGCTGACAGATTTTAAACATAAAAATTAGAACCATTTTTCAGAAAAGTTTGAAAATATTGTGCCTTAAAATAAAGTACGTCCAAAATTCAAAATATAATTTTCCTACTCGCAAACACTGATATTCATTTACATCAATAAGTTATTATAAAGTTTGGAGAAATCCATCTCAACGGAGCTAGCGTTATATCGACAGACAGACGTTTCGCCGTCAATCAATTTTTCGGAATTAATAACCCACAAAAGTGAATTCTGCCTACAAAACTACAAACGGTGTAAGAGGAAGTAATTTACTACACATATGAAAAAAGATATATCCACTTTTCCGTTAACAGGGACCGACAATACGAGTTCCTCTGTCAGAAAACTGCGTTACAGCATTACAGTACTTTCCTTACTACACACGTAGTGAGGCGAGAAAATAAAAAAGAGGGAATTGTTCCTTAATTTCTCCAAATGCAGCGAATCCACCCAGCTCCTACAGACCCATAAACGATCCACAACACCCCAACCGCCCAAACTCACGCGGTCTCCCATCGGACCCGACAGCTGGGGCGAGGCGCAAACGGGGAAAGTTTCAAGTGCGTGAGAGAGGGGAGACGCCAATCAATTTTTCGGTACCAAAATCCCACTAAACGTAAATTCTGACTACACACCCACATAGATGAAGTAACGAACAACGTATAGGAACAAGATTTATCCAGTTTTTCGTTAACCGAGCTCGGCAATTCTCGTTTTTCTGTCAAAACATCACCAATTTCCACCATTACAATACTTTCTTTACCACACACGTAGTGAGGCTAGAAAATAAAAAGAGGGAATTGTTCCTTAATTTCCCCAAATGCAGCGAATCCACCCAGCAGCTCCTACAGACCCATAAACGATCCACAACACCCCAACCGCCCAAACTCACGCGGTCTCCCATCGGACCCGACAGCTGGGGCGAGGCGCGAACGCGAAAGTTCCAAGTGCGTTCGCGGGGGAAGGGTGGGGGAAGGAGGGGGGACCGAAACGGCCCCGCACTCGTCGAAACTCCCCCCCTCCTGCTCCCTCGCGTGCTCTCCAACATTTTTCACGGACGCGCCCTCGCGCTCTAAGGAGGGGATAAATATGTCCGAGCGGCGCGAATAACCGTAAAGGCCACACGCACTGTGGCCGCACGCGCGCAGGCGCTCGCGGAGATATGGGAACGATGCGGTCATTTTGCGTCTGTGTTGTAGAATGGTTTTGAAATAATAATAATAATAATAAACAATAACTATTAATAATAAAAACAACAATTTCAATAATAATAAAAATACAATATAATAATACAAAATAATATCAATAATAATAAATAACAATATCAATAATAATAATAAATAACGATATCAATAATAATAAATAACAATATCAATAATAAGAAAAACAATAATCATAAAATTAATAACAATACTAATAACAACTTTTGTTCTGATATAACAAAACAAAACAAAGTATCGATACTTTCTAGTTCGTCTTGAATCTGAATTTCGATATACTAAGTAATGATCAACGTTATTAACAAAATTAAGGAAAAACGATAATAATAATAATAATAATAATAATATTTAGAATAATAACAACAATAATAATGGCCCGTGGTGCCAATATAACAATACTGCCCCGTGGCGCAGACGGTTGCGGCAGCCGTCGTTTGTGCCGAGGAAGCTACAGGTTCGAGTCTTGCATAGGCATGGTCGTATTTATGTTGGTCCCTTCACCCACTCATCATCATCTAATCACCTCACAATTCATATTTCAAGGCTGAACTATCTTGTCTTAACAAGGGGTTACCCGTAATTACGTTAATATTTCTCCAGGATAGAATACGACTGGGCCTCGGAAGAGAACGTGTAACGTGGTCAGTAATCGGAAGCAATTGTTATATCTGCCCACGATCAGGCCTTGAGAATACGACTTTATGATAAAGCGGTTCTCAAAATTTCCCAAGACGATAAATGCCGCATTCGCCTAGAACAAGTAGAAACCATTCATCCTATCGTCTCAGCTTGTCCAATTCTAGCAAAGACCCAATACTTGAAAGACACGACAGGGTGTGTAGCTATCTCCACTGGCAGATCTGTACCGCCCTCAAAGTTCCTAACACATGCCCCAAGTGGTACGAACACTCACCAAAACCGGTGACGTCTGTTAGATTGTGTACGATATTTTAATACAAACAAATCCAAACTGATCGCGTGATAGCGACAAACCAGATAATGTTATCTGGAATTTGGAAAGAAATGTGTCTCCTTGTAGATGTGGCTGTGCCGTGCGATCAAAACGTCGTTACCAAGGAGGCAGAGTAACGTCTTAAATAAAAAGGTTTGGGAATCGAGATCAGCCGAATGTGGGGCGTAAAAGCGCAGGTATTTCTCATAGTTATTGGTTAAAGTTTGGGATTTGATCGGCAAAATTTGTGTAAGAACTTGACGAAACTCTGAGATCATTCACAAAACTGGAAAGTGTAACACATTGCTTAATTGGGAACAGCCCACATTTTGCACAAAGTATTGTAGAGGCATCGACAGTCCCTAGATCTGCTCCTTAGGAAGCTCACTGAAACCCGGAGTATATTTTATATTCTACTGACTCGCAACATCTTTAGACGTGAATTAGAGGAATAATAATAACAAGTTTTACCCGTGAAAAAATTCAGCAATTTGTAAACTACCATTTTAAAAATGAAATTAATATTGAACTGGAATAGAACTTTGAAGGTCACTAGGGCGTATATTGAGCATTGCAGTATCAAAAACAGTGCAATTGGATGGAACATTTTAACACGGCAAAACATCGAGATTAAGATACAAACAAACACAAAATATTAATGTACAATTGAAAATGTACATTAATTTCAAGGTTGTGCTTCCTTCTTATCGCTAATGCTACAGAGAGGGAGGAGGGTAACTCAAAAAACTAAACACCCTAAAAGGTAATGAAAAGTTCTAATTTTGTATGGTACACCTTGCGAAACGTAAGACGGACCTTACTTTCCCTCATCTATTCTTCCGCGTGTTCTTAATACGTCGTCCCACATATTCATCCTTGTATTGCCCCGCATTTTCCCGTTGACGTTCTCAGTACGTTCTTCTTAAGTTTCTGGCTAGTTTCCTACATATTACTCCTATTTTTCTCGTCTCGTTTAATAATATTCCAATATATTTTGTAATATTTATTATATTATTAATCTGAAAAAGTCAATGCAATTTCAAATTAATAAAAATACCTGATTTTTAATTTTAAAAATTGGTGTGAAAATATGAATAAAATCTCTCCAAACGTCTTGTTAAATTTTTTTGCTTTAACCCATAAAGAGGGGTTGGGTTGGACATGAAAAATATAAAATCAGTGTGTTTGCAAGGTTCAATAGCCGCTACGAAGAAGAAAGCTATCTAAAAAGGCTTAACGCTTAACGTAACTCTCGAAGATTCACGGAAGTTACTCGTACGTTCCACATAAGTTAAACCCGCCCCAACTCGTAAAGCTGGAAGCAAGATCCACACGAGAGGGCTCCACATTTATAACGGGCCGCGCCTGGGTTTGGCCACCTCGCGAACGGCAACGGCGGCGGCGGCGGCAGCGGCAGCGGCACGCAGAGCGGAAATAGCGGTGCCCGACGGCAGAGGGCGGGCGCGCGGGCGAGGTACGGGGGCGGCGCGGGGGCGGCTGGCACCGCAAGACGCAGCGGCCCCGCCGCCGCCGCCACCGCCGCCGCAGAGCCCGCCTCCTGACGGCCTGTGGCCCGCACGCCACCCCGCCGCCGCCGCCGCCGCCCCGCCCCCGGCCACCGGCCCGCCGCCGCCGCCCGCAGACTAGAAGCCTCAGCGCGGCCGTGGTGGCACCGCCGTGCCCGCAGCCACCGCCCCCGTCAACGACCTCCGCCCGTTTTACACTTAGCGGGTCACCAGCCAAATGTTGCGACGATGGGAAGAAATAATTTACTCCGGGTTACTGCCGTATAACCACAGAATACACCAATACAAATATCATTATGTCTAACATTACTTAAAACTTACTGTCCTAATATGATTACGTCCATTATCACTTAATACGTAACCGTAGTCGATCGCTTAATTTCATTTTTTAAAGTAATAGTAGTATTGATTTTTCTATTTTCACTATTTTATTCCGTAGATTTTGTGGCCGTGGTGGCACCGCCGTGCCCGCAGTCACCGCCCCCCGTCAACGACCTCCGCCCGTTTTACACTTAGCGGGTCACCAGCCAAATGTTGCGACGATGGGAAGAAATAACTTACTCCGGGTTACTGCTGTATAACCACAGAATACACCAATACAAATATCATTATGTCTAACATTACTTAAAACTTACTGTTCTAATATCATTACGTCTATATAACTTAATACGTAACCGTAGTTGATAGCTTAATTTAATTTTTTTAAAGTAATAGTAGTATTGATTTTTAAAAACGAAAATCATTGCAATGAACCTCTTCGAAGAGTGCACATAAGTCGTTGAATTTCACTATTTTATTCCGTGGATTTTATAGCCGTGGTGGCACCGCCATGCCTGCAGTCACCGCTCCCGTCAATGACCTCCGCCTGTTTTACACTTAGCGGGTCACCAGCCAAATGTTGCGACAATGGGCATGGGTGGGAAGAAATAACTTACCCTGGGCTACTGTCGTATAACCATAGGATACATCAATACATATATCATTACGACACTTCAATATGTTGATTGATTTTTCTTTGAATAGGTGAGTTTCCATATACATTTTTTTTTATTATATCGAGTATTTTATTAGATTAACTTTTTCAGTACAATAATGTTTGTATTATATTTTTCTTTGAATCGTATTTCTTACAATTTTTGGATATATCTCCTTTTCTGTACTGTTTTGAGCCTGAAGATAGGGGAAAATATTTCTCGAAACGTCGCTAAATTCCTCGAAACTCTTATCTTTCTACCTGAAAATATGAATAAACATTTTTGTCTGTTGTAAAAATCTGTGCCCATATTCTTTTAATAAAATATGATTACGTCTAACATTACTTGAAACGTTCTGTCCTAATGTCATTACGTTTATTATCACTTAATACGTAACCGTAGTTGATCGCTTAATTTTTTAAAAAAAGTAGTAGTAGCATTGATTTTTAAAAACGAAAATCATCGCAATGTTTCTCTTCGAAGAATGCACACAAGTCGTTGAATTTCACTATTTTATTTCGTGGAGTTTGTGGCCGTCGAAAGAGCACAAGCCAGACTTCACCGTCGCAGATATAAACGCATAAGCATGCGTATTAAGAAAAATCATAGACGATGCCCGCGATTATTATGCACATTACTACCGTTTTGATCGGTGAATTAAACAAATTCCTATATTTTAAAACATAATTCTTTTATTTATTAGAGAGAATAGCAAGAATGCTAAAAAACCAAATGCCAGTAATGCATTCTATGATACAACGACCAAGGACGTGTGTTTTGTAATATTTTGTTTAACGAAAGCGAAATGGCTATTAAATCCCAAACGCAACCTCCCTCTTCCCCCCCCCCATTGTAACCAAATACCTACTTAAGTAAACATCAATGATTTGTGACATGAGATACAAACCACAAGTCAAAGAAGCCTGTTTTGATATTTTGTTGGTCTGCTATAGAACCCCTATTTCAGTGGTTGCAACAATCTGATTTATCTTTTCGAACCTTTACAACTATTTTTGCAGTTGTAATTTGTTAGGACGATTTCTATTCTTTTCCTATTTGCTTTATTTCAGTTATTGTCATTAATATAAGATTTTATCATATAATAAGTCGTAACGTGATGAGCTTCATAATTCCACAACATTGTTAGTAATATAATTATTAGAGTGAAGAAAGCCTATTCTAAATTTTTAAAGATTTTACATAAAATCCAATTACATAAAATTTAACATAAAAGAATTTACATAAAATCCAAGAACATTTACATGAAACATGTTGTTTCCTCATTGTTTCCTCGTGCAGAATAATTGGAACGAAACTTTTAAACTTTCTACTGTTCAGCTGATTTGTGCTGAATTTTAATGTAAAATTGAACATAATTCAAATTATTTATGAAATGGATTAGGCAAATTAGATCAAATAAATTTCACAATATTACATTAATGTACTTAAGTAAATTGTAAAAAAACAATTTTTTACTCTCTTTAATAATTAGTTTTTAAAAAATTTCAAATTATCCTACATAAAAATGTTAATTAGAAGTCCCTAGAGGTTTAAGTAAACATGTGGAGTGTGACGATTCATACATAGAATGTTGTTGGTGCAATGCTTATCAGTGCACCAAGTGCAGTGATATCGACATTCAATTGGGGAGCAATTGAAAATGGAAAAGATAGAGTACCGTCCGTGATGCGGATTTGTTGGTCGAGTGGTTTATTTGGACCGACAATTGAGTTAACAGCCAAAGGTACAGCCGCTAAATTCGGTACTTTCACCAATCTTCACCCCGGAAATTTCAAATTATGTCAGGAAATTGGTTAAAGGGGACAGCTATATATCGAGAAGCTCTCACAACGCTGCCGTGCCACGTAACAAACTGTGTAGGTAGGTGGTACACAAAATGGAGATCAGTTGTTTGTTAGAAACTTTAATTTACTAACAAATACACATGTTAATATTCACTCATTAATTTTTCATTGAACTCAGAAATATATTTAAATTAAAAATTCAACTTCGTAAAAATATTAAGAAACACTGATTCGAGACTAATATGGAGTTGAAAGAGCTTTCCGATGTAAACCGTTGTGAACATTGAATTGTTGAGATTTTTGGCAAATTTTCTGTTATATACTAAACGTTTTAAAATATCACAAAAAGTGTGACAATTATGTAAATAAATGTTTGATTTAGAAGTTAAAAACTATCAATAATTTTAAATTCAAGCTGAGAAGATCATAACTTTTCCCATGTAATCAGCCATTTTTACTGACGAATCTATAACTGTTGTACATTAATTTATACTAATAACTAAAAACAACATTTAAATGCCTAGGGGTATCAAGACCCATTTAAAATTTGACGAATTTTCTAAACGCTACTTTCTCTAAATTTTCAATTATTTTTTCAGATAATGGCAGGTTTCAACCAGGACTGCTGGTAATATAGCTCAGATCAATTATGAAGCAGGGAAAAATAATTCAAATTTTGATTGAGGATAGACTGCATGCTACAGCTAGACTGCTGGCAATGTATCCTAGCCGATAGCACAGGGGAGTTGTGGTCTAGATAAAAGTTCTAAGCAAAAGTTTAAAACTAACGTATTTTATTAATGTTTTTTTCTGATTCTCTCCAAACACGAAAACCTTAATCATTGTTTAAAATTAATTAAAGATTATAAGTGTTTCTGTTATTAAATTTCGATTTTTACTTAAAGAGTCTTATAACATTGCTATCAACGAGGAAGAAAACGTCCAAATTGTTTATCATGTTGTTAGTAAGGGAGTAGTGCCAACTGAAGCGAGCAAAATATTCTTACCTCGGATTCAAAGGCAATATATGACGCCAATTGAAAGGTAGGCACGATATATAGCAACCCATCCAAACAACCTCACAACCATCTAACAATATCACAAAAGGTCCATATTATTGAAACATTTATACCGTTATAATAATATAATAATAAATAATATAATTAATAAATGAAAAATACCAAGTTGCTGAGGCGGCACACGGTCTGACCACCTCGGTCATCCAGGTCGTCCTCTATTTACATTCTGATAAATTGTAGAAATTCGTCGCAGCACAGTTAATAAATATTTTTTGTTTAGACTGAGAAGTCAAAAATACACCCAATTATGGCACTTCCCTCAAGATACGATGTTTAAAATACCTCAGGAGCACGTGTTTCATCTCCCCTTCTTTCTTGCGGGTAAGAAGGGAAGCGGTTTCTGAACTTTGAAGGGACGGCGGCACCCTCAGAAAGTTCTCACCGTTGTCTAAATATTTAAATCTACTACAGAAGACACCGCCGAGGTCGGCTCTTTTGAAACAAGATCTCCCCTCGTATATGGAGTCTGAATATGTTCTTCTAAACAGGTATGTTTCCGTATTTTTGTCACTTGTTTGACGTAGGATTCAACTCTTGGCGACGGTTCGGAAAATAACTTACAGATTACTTCATAAAATGTAACGCTGTTAAAATCACAAGCCTCGTAAGACATCCTTATTAGAAAAAAATTGACAGAACGAAAATAAATAAAAATTATAAAAAGTTTCTGTTTATTTCAATTACTGTAATGTTCCTTGCGTTGGCAAGATAAGTAGATTGAAGGAGGGAAGTTCTTAAGAGCATGGAAATTAAATACAACTCCTCATTGAGCTACATATCTTCATAAAATATTTCCGCAAACTCTCTTTTGAGTCAATAAAAAAATCTAGTTCTCTTGAACAAGTAAATATTTTACAAATCTTAGAAATCTCAAACTGCTTAGTATTAGCATTATTCAATATTGCACCCCATGAACAAACAAGAATAAATAATAGTATGAGTATTAAACTACTCACTTCAATCCTTCCTCTTCATACTCAAGTACCAACTCTAGGTGCATTTTCACTCCACCGTTTATCTTCGTTCCTTATTTTGACCACGCTATCTCAGGTAATAAGTTTTCACAATAATTTTGCTAAATATTAATTATTACTTTAATTTACAATCTAATCTCTTATTTGTTTTTTCATTTCTTGTACGTCGGGGAAAACAGATGGAAGCAAATTTTTAGGACTTCATTATTTTTAATCAAATAACAGTTATTTTCTAAATAACTATTGTAAGATATTTGAATAAGAGATTTAAGAATTACAAATTTAAAGCTAGAAGACTCAGTTTCATTGATTCGAACAATCGAAAAACAATGAATTCCGAGAGCAACTATCTGAAAGTTTTCGAGAGTATTATTTTAAAGTTATTTATAATTTTTTCACAACTAAAATGCTAAAAATGAATTCGAATTTCACCCAAAAAGTATAAAAATGTTTATATTGTCGTTCTTCGAAATTCCAATAGAGTGTATAAGTATTATTATCCGCCCATATTCCTGAGCCAGGAAACTGAATCATAATTTAACTAGTGCGAGATGAATCACGAATTTCATTGAGTAAACAGTTCATTATTATTTTTATTTCTTACGATCAGTTTCAGTCGAATCTGTTTCTTACGAACAGTCTAAATTATCACAAGACTATGAAGAATACAAACTTATAAGAAATCAAGTAAATATAAGATCAGGAAAATAAAACAAAATTATTGGGAATCATTTACTGCAAGAATGGAGCACGACTTTTACGGCCTGCAAAAACAGATATGGCGTTTTATAAGAAATACACGCTCCGAAACAAATGAGTTGATAAGCACAACAAAAATCAGTAACACGGAATGGGTGGAATATTTTAGTAAGCTATTTCACAATAACGAGGCTCCAGTATTGGATATAGCCGACACATTAACACAAGACTATGAGATCTCAGAAGAACAGATTATACAAACGATACCCAAATTAAAAAATAGGAAATCACCCGCAGAGGATGGCATATATAACGAACTATTAAAATACGGGGGGCAATCATTACATAAAGAATTAGTAAAACTGATACAAAACATATATAAGCAGAGTAAAATACCAGAGGAATGGAAAACGAGTATTTTAATCCCTCTTTTTAAAAAAGGGGACAAGCTAGACCCAAATAATTATAGAGGAATTAACCTTCTGAACACAACGCTTAAACTAACAACAAAAACTATCACACAAGTAATAGAAAACTTAATAGAATGGAAAGAAGAGCAGCAAGGATTCAGAAGAGGAAGATCATGTAATGATGCGATCTTCATTATACGACAAATTGTTGAGAAATCTCTGGAATTCGACAAACCTGCATATATGTGTTTCGTAGACATACAGAAAGCATTTGACAGCGTACGCCTTGTAGATATAGTAAGATTATTAAAGAAAGAAAATATCCCCTGCAACCTTATTAAACTCATAGTAAATATATATATGAACACCAGAATGAAAGTAAAACATAACGAACAAATATCCCAAGCCATAACAACAGGTCAAGGAATAAGACAAGGAGACTCCCTCAGTCCAATACTCTTCAACCTGGTAATGAAACACATCCTAAACAATCTTTCAAACAAAAAAGGATATTACTTCGGCTCTTATAACATAAACTCAATCTGTTATGCAGACGATACAGTCTTAATTGCCGAAAATGAAGATGATTTACAACGCCTCCTGTTTCAATTCTACAAGACATGCCAGTCATTCAACATGAGGATTTCCACACAAAAAACTAAGTGCATAACAATCTCGAAAGAACCATTGAGATGCAAACTAGCTCTAAACGAATACCTAATACAGCAAGTGATGGAAATACAATATCTAGGCGTAACAATAACTAGTGATGGCAGATCTATAAAAGAGGCTAAGGAACAAAGCATAAAAGCAAATAGAATAGCAGGCTGTCTCAACCACTCGATATGGCAAAATCAATATCTGAGAAAAGACACTAAAGTTAGAATATATAAGGCAGTAATTAGACCAGTATTGTCATATGCAGCTGAAACTAGAGCAGACTCAAAAAAAATATGCCAAATGATGGAAGTGTCGGAAATGCGGGTGTTGAGAAAAATTACAAATAAAACGCTAAGGGATAAAGAACCTAATATTAATATAAGACAAACTTGCCAAATAGATATAATCTCAGACTGGGTTCGAGAAAGAAGAAAGAAATGGAATGACCATATAGACAGAATGGAAGAAGACAGACTGGTGAAAGTGACTAGAGATAGAAGACCGGAAGGAAGGAGAAGAGTAGGACGCCCAAGAACTAGGTGGAAAGACATTTTGTGAAACAAGACAGCATGAATATAGTGCCAATTTATAAATATAACTACATAAATGTAATGTATCAGGTTTTTTAAAATTTTGATTAAGTATCCTTTGTAAAGTAACAGGCTCTAGCCTAAAATAAAAGTAAGAAGAAGAAGAAGAAGATCAGTTTCATTAAAACCTTGTTTAACATTTTTAAGGCCAAGACAACTCAAAATTGGTTGCGAACAAATTTTCCAGTCTTACTGTCAGTTGTTGACTGGTCATCTAGTTCTCAAGTTGTAAATCCTTTGGATTGAAAGTTTAATCACGCCGACGGAAATGCTTTGCAAAAAGACAATTGCAACACTGAGTTCAAGGAGAGTTTCGATGGCCGAAATTCTGGATTTTTTAGAATATTTTGCGTAGCTCAGTCGATGTGTCACCAGTACAAATGAAGGTCTGCGTATTCCCCATGATAGCAGTTCATGCCTTGGTCCTAGAAAATTGTCCTCTTAAGATAGGTTTCAACCCATTAGAGATGTTATACAGAGTTATGTCACTGTAAAGATAAATAGTAGTGCAAATGCGCTTTTCTTCATATCTTAAATATACATTTCATTCCTTCCACTGACACTTCATTTCTATCAATATTTTTGATAAACACAGTGTATATTCATTTTACGCCTCTGCCCGTAGAACTTACAATAACGCAATGACTTAGAGGATATGAAGATGTAAACTGATACAAGAGTTCATGGAATATTGTGGTATGTGATGACCAACTCCACAGTATTTCTAGGAATTAAACCTAATCGCGTAAGCTATGTTGTAATCGCTAACAATAAGAAGCGTTGTAACTGCTTACGATAATTCCAGTTCATGATTAACAGGATTCTCTCTTGATTCAACTACAAAGCAAGCTTGAATATAGCCAAATTAATACAAAAATCTTAAAAAAATAAGATCATTTACCGACGCATAGACTAATTTCGATCTAATACTGAAAGAGACATTTGGACACCACGAATTTACTTGCCTTAAGCATCAAAAATTAATGGTGTTTATAAACAATTTCAAGTGTCTGCATCAAAACAGTAAAATGTGTATTTCGCTAGCTACGAGTACATATCCGATTACACGCCCTAAGTGGCCATAATTATCCGTTCGGACGTGATTCTCATCCTTGATTCCCAGCGCTCCACTACAGCCACGAGACAGCGCGGAGCACGTTTAGCTCGCAGCGTGTCCGCTGGCGGCGCCGGTGACGTTAATGACGACTGCAACCGATGACGCCGCCGCGCAGATCCCGCCCCGCGCCGTGTCGCCTCCCCGGCGCAACGGCTGACGGCGCACGCGGCTGGGAGGGAGGGGGAAGTCCCAGGGAGAGGCAGACACAGAGAGAGAGACAGAGACAGAGGGAGCATGGGAAAGAGAGAAGAGGAAGAGAGAGAAGTCCCAGGAAGAAACAGACAGAGAGAGAGGAGAGCAAGGGAAAGAGGTAGAAAGAGACCGGTGTAGAGAGAGGTAGAGAGAGAGGTAGAGAGAGAGAGGTAGAGAGAGAGGTAGAGAGAGAGAGGTAGAGAGAGAGAGGTAGAGAGAGAGAGGTAGAGAGAGAGAGGTAGAGAGAGAGGTAGAGAGAGAGGTAGAGTGAGAGAGAGGTAGAGTGAGAGAGAGGTAGAGTGAGAGAGAGGTAGAGTGAGAGAGAGGTAGAGTGAGAGAGCGGTAGAGAGAGAGACGTGGTATTTACAGCTCGCCCGGGCGATCGGAGAACGCACTTACAGCGCGGCGGAGGCAGAGGCGGTGGGGGCGGCGTGGTTGGTGTGGTGGGTGGGGGTGGGGGTGATGGGACTGGTAGGGGCATAGAGTAAAGATGTAGTCTATTCTCGTTAGTCTAGGCTCTTTAGTCTACGGTGGGCACGAATCTTCTGTAAATGGTGGGGTAGGAGAACAGCGATGGGGATGACGGGAGGGGGGCGGAGGTGATATGAAGGAGCTGGGCAGGAGATGGAAGAGGGGTGTGTGGAGCGAAGGAGTGGGAGCGTGGCGGGGTCGGTGTCGTAGTCGGGATTGGTTGCGTTGGGTGGTGGAACGGCAGGATCGGTTGCTAAGGTTGGGTTGGCGACGGTGAAATTGAGGCGGGGGGGATAGTGGCAGTGACAGGGGAGGTGGCACTACTGTAGTTGGAAGAGGGTTGATGGGATTGGAAAGGGAGGAGCTGGAGACGTGGGTGGCGATGGCGGGAAAGGTGCGGGCGGGGCGTCAGAATCGGTGGGGCCGTCAGCGCAGGCGTGGGTCCGGAGTAGCGTTGGGGAGTTGCAACCAGCGTTGGTGGTGGAACGGCAGGGGCGATTACTATGATCGGGAGAGTGCATCAACCTGATGTCACTGCAGTCCCTCTGACCGGGAGGTCTTAGGTTCGACTCCCGACGGCGGCAGGATTTTCGACACTAGCTTGCCAGCTAGGTCGAATTCAGTTGCTGTCTGGAGGAGAATTCTAGAGGCCGGCTGCTCTGATCGGTAGTTTTCCGTGGTTTCTCCTATCAATACCAGGCGAATGCCGGAGCAGTAGCCTAACAAACGGGCCACGGACCGCGCGCGATCTTTCCTTCCTCTTCCTTGTTCTATCCTCTCCTCTTAACACACACTTACACTAACGTGCACTACACTACCACACATGACGGGAGACCGGTCGGGAGCTTTCAGCTTGTCCCAGCTGGGGCGGTGCCCGCTGGTGGCAGATACCTGGTTGAGGGGATAACCCCGCCAGTCGACGGTAGGTCGGCGCCAGATCTCGCCATCCCAGCGGGGAAAAGTATCATCGCCACCTCCCGAGCTAAACACGCACCACACTTACGGGACTAATGACCTGAGTCGACGCTCCCGGAAACACGAATCAACCAAACCAAACCAAGCGATTACTATGGTTGGGTTGGCGTGGTCGAAAAGTGGCAGCGACACGGGACGGGGCGCTGGTGGTGACGGCGGCGGGGGTGGTGGGAGTGGAGAGGGTGAGACGAGAAGCAAGAGCGAGATTGGGGGATCGCGGGCAGCGTGGGCGGCGGAGCGGCAGCTGGTCGCAGCTGTGGAGCGAATCGCCCCCACGGATTCCCCACCCCTTGCCACCGACCACTCTCCGTTGCCTACCCGCCTTTCAACTATGTCTCTCAGCGCCTTCTCGATGAACCGGACAAGAAGAATCGTACTTGAGGAAGGTACGATTTCAGGGGCCAGCACGCTTTTTCAAGCGTCTCACTTACTGGTTGTAAATCTGGCATAACCGTTCGGATTAAAAATTAACAACACATATTTTCGACCTGTGAGAGCCAGACTTGACACACCACGCTTACTCGTCGATGGGCTACTTGAAATATGACTCGTTGATTTTGATTGATAATTGAATAATGCAATACTTACTATTTATGTTTGCCATCCATCACAGGGATAGGGGAAGATACCTTTATTCTAGCTCTAGTAGAGGTCAGTCAATGCCTACCCGTTTCCCCACGTATTTCTGCTGTACCAACGTCGTTAGTCCCAAAGCGAAAGGAGATGCAGGTGAGCGGGAACCAGTGATTTACCGAATTTTTCCAGGTGGCTCTCGGTTCGGTACGGATTCCCCATGATATGATATCTCACTCACAGGAAATTTGAGTTGAGACTTGTCCTGAACCCGGAGTGATTAGTATATATTTTCACTCAACCATTCTTAAAGCTTACTCCTTTTATCTGTATAGGTGCCTAACCCATATTTCTGCACTTTAAGATCTAGGAGTACCGGAGGACTGGTAGATTCGACAGAATGTGACTTTGCAGTAAATTTAACTAAGCATTCTTAGAATTTTCAAAATCCCCTGATAAACAGGCAGTACATGACGGTGCCACATATTATACGTACTGTAATACTTGAAACATTGTAGTTTTTCCAGCATCTGCTATGAAGCTTCAGATTTATGATAGACCTTCCAAACTTTCAACTGCCACCTCATGGGAACGTTTCCCAATCTTCGCCTTGATTTTCTATCATTTTGCAAATTGCCACTTTCCTGTGGCGCTGAGAGCAACTTCAAGTAGCATGAAGGTCTTAATGATCTCGTAAATCTCGAATTCTTTATTAACCGTACCAAGTCATTCTAGTGTAACATGTAAGCATACTGTGTAAGACTTTTACGATAATAATTTTATTATTCTTTTTTATGAATCTGCGACTAGTGAATTCCATCCAATACTACGCAATTTTGGTCTTTCCTACCTTCGTGTAACTGCAAGAAAACTGTCAAAGAGGAACCTTCTCTTCCTCATCTTTTCTTTCTTGTAAAACTACTTGTGTATTCCAATGTGAATGTTACCGTCTGCACCATCTGCAATCAATCTTATGTTCTCTACGTGCCCCAGTCTACCAACGTAACCACATTATTCCCACCCCATTACCCTGTAACAATTGACTAAACATCACTAATATTTATTTTGCATTCATTCCCAAGGTTTTGCCCTATTATTAATGTTATTATTGACCTTAGCCCGAGAGAGGTGGTGTGGGATCTCTTGTGACCCCACGTATCTTTGCTTAGCGGCAGTTGTAAATTTCCTGACTCGCAAAATTAGACATTTCAGACACCTTTCACCATTCTTTAGTTTTTGTATGAAAGATTTTCCAAATTTTATATATAATAATTAATTTACAAATATTTGTGAAACCAATATAAACATCTTAAATTTCGTACTTTTTCTAAGTTGTGTTGATTAGCTTTGAAGCGTTTTCAATAAATTGTTTGTTTTTATGTGAGACAATATTAGAGAATGGAACTTACTGAATTTTCTGATACCCTTGTCGTTGAAATATTCACGAAAATGTAAATGAAGTCACTACATAAAATGAAAGATAAATGATAATTTTTCCCTTTCGTTTCAATTCCTCATTTGCATGTTGGTTTATATTATTGCATAAAGTTAATACGACCTTATTTATGATTGATTATTATTAAAATAACTAATATCACACTTATTTCTTGCTAAATATAATTTTATAAAGCAATAACTTAAAGGGGTCAGAAATGACCTCGCGCCATCCCGAACGTAACTCCGGCAACCGCCACCTCTCCAGGGTTAATAATAGATTCACTATAGGTTCCTATTTACAGTTCTGATGTAGATCCTCTGTAATGTCCGCTGATTCCGATGTTAACATTACCTAACTCTTTCTCTTTTTTTCTCAATTTTGAAAGCGGTCTTAGGGGGATTTGTAACTCTTCCTTTATTGCTAACATCACGACGCACAGTGAATAATCTCATTTTATAACTTCAGATCATATTTAACTTCACTGAGTCATTCACCATCAAGAAGGTAAATGCACTCTCTTCTATTGATACAGTTGAGTCAGTGAACTCAAACACCTCCCTGCAGGCAAATTATTTGCGGAAATTTCGTTTCTCACTATCATCTCTATGTAAATTACCTAGGCTCTTCTCACTCTTTGAGTTTCTCGTCCATTGCCCTTTTCTTTTCAGGAATTCGTCTTCTCTTTTTCCTACCAAGTTTTTTCAGACTTTTCTCGACCTCATCCCTTTCCTAACCTTTCAAACATATTATTTTTGCGCATCTCTCTTTTCTTGCTGTCCTCATTTAATGTTTTCACCACCTTTTGGTCTCCTATTTTATTTCACCCCAGTGACAACTACAACATTACCATCTTTAAGTAATGTATGCCTAATTTGGATCAATACTGCAGATACGACAATAAAGAAATTACAAGTTGTGCAAAATAAATGCATTAGACGGATTCACCAAGCCCCTGGGTTTGTACCAAATTCACAAATTCATAGAGAATTACTTGTAGATTATATTAAAAATCATATTTTGAAAATACTTTTATATTACTTAATGACTGTCTATATTATATTTTTTAATAAACGTTTCCAATGCAATTTTTAGACAATCAGTTTTGTAATTTTTGTAAAAGAAAGAAAGAAAAGTAAGAAAAGAAAGGAAAGAAAGGAAAGAAAGAAAAGAAAGAAAGGAAAGGAAAGAAAGAAAAGAAAAAAAAGAAAGAAAAGAAAAGAAAGAAAGAAAGAAAGAAAGAAAGAAAGAAAGAAAGAAAAGAAAGAAAGAAAAGAAAGAAAGAAAGAAAATAAAGGAAATAAAGAAAATAAAGAAATGAACGAAATGAAAGAAAAAGAAAAAAGAAAAGAAAGAAAGGAAAGGAAAGAAAGAAAAGAAAGAAGAAAGTTGCTTGCTTTGCGTCGTCTTCATTCTTCGAGTTCACTACCACCTCTTTCCCTTCCTTTCATTTCCTCATCCTCATCCTCCTCCCCCGCTACCACCACCAACATCCCTCTCACCCCTCCGACACCACTTCCCGGCACTCACCGATTCTCTCACCCCCGCCCCCGGCCCCCGCCCCCCGCCCCCGCCCCCGCGCCTCGCGTGCCGGCGCGCGCTCGTTCTCCGGATCCACCACTTGATCGACAAACTCTTCCCCTCCGGTCCGCGCGTCGAGCCCCGGCGAGTTCCCCCCTTCACTGTTCTTCCGGTTTCGAGTTCGGCTCCGTGTCGTGTTCCCGTTCCCGCTCCCACCCCCGTCGTCGTCGATTCTACTTGTTTCGCGCGCAGTCCCCCGCTGTAGGGCCGCTGCTCCGTGTTGCATTGTGTATCGCGAGTGAGATCGGTTTTCTGGAGAACGCCGGAGAGCGCGTGCGAGATTAATGGGGCCCTTGTTGCGTGCTGCAGTAGTTACTGCGCTGCAATGGGTGTACCTCGTCGTAGGGGTCGAAAGGTAACGATCGAAGGCAACTCAGGGATTGTTAACAACGGCCGTTCTACGGGACACGCCGTTCGTTTAACGATTTGCTTGGGCTACAAAAAGGCTTTAGGCGCTTTGGCGTCTTTTATGTAATGAGAAATCAGTACACAATTGTACCACAGAAGAATTTTAAGTGTGTCCTATCTAATTACGCGGTTCAGTTGTAATTACGGTATATAAACTAATAATTTTCACTACATTTATCAACTGATTCCATCAAGTTTTTCTTGTCTTTCTATAAAATCATACACGAAGTAGATAAAATTTTAAATTCCTCCTTCCCCTTCTCTAATTTGTATCTATATGAAGTATCATTACCACTCTGCATCAAGATACGCCTACAAAAATTATTCCTTTCAACAAAATAATGTTATTTTCCGGTAATAATATTCAGATAATCTATAAGTTTAATACTAATATCTGTAATGCACCAACAAAAAGAATCCCATTACTCTTCAAATTTCCATTCGCGAATTCAAACTTCACGTTATCCGCTGGCATCGCCTTCCAATAGTATCAACAAATTATACAAAAAAATTCAGTATGATTTATCTCACAAAATAGCGACAAAAAATTTTAGATATTACACAAGTTGAAATATTGATGGAAATTTGAATGATTGTGACAGTATCAATTGAATGATTTCAATAAATGTGACAGTATCAATATAATTTTAATGTCAATGTCAAATTTGTATAAAATCGAACAGGAAATAAATAATATTAAAAAAAATTCTTCATAAAATAATAATTCAAAAGCATTATCAACGTTGGTGAAATAAATTCTCAAACCTTAAGAGATTTGTTTTCTGTTCATGTAAATGGAATCATTTGCTTATGTGTTTTTGTGGAGATTTTTGCCATACCAACACAATAAAGTATTTTTGCCTACAAAAATCATCCAATCTGCCTCAGTTTTAGCATTAATATAAGTATTTCGAAATTATTGATTCATTACTTTTTTCCATTAATTTCACACTTCACATAATACATTTACACCGTAATGCAACACGGATGACTTTTCAATTCACTTTTATAAATATCGTATACGTGAAGAAAAACAGTGAGAGATTATCATTCGTAAATTAAAACAGTTCACATGACGCAACTAAATGTAAAATAAACTAGCACTTCTGAGAGCATATACATTTTCAATAGTAGTTTCATTTGGTAGTAATATTTTTTATTAATAAATTTTTCTATTATACTTCTACTAAAATGCTTCAGGACAGCACGCATACAGTTACAGTTCTCTGCTCAGGGTTCATTTGTTTGATATTTTCATTTAAACAACGGGTAAGCTACTATAGTTATTCTCAGTACACTCTAAAGCACGTAATACTTTTAATAAAAAATTATTTATTATTTCCGCAGGTAGGTTTACGTAACCTGGTGGCGGCTTTGATACCATCATTTTGAACCTTAACTATGCTGTGCTTTTCATTGCTCAAAAGTATTCGTGCCAAATTTAGGAACCATCACTCGGAGTGAACTATTTTTTGTGACACATGCCATTGTAAACAACTTCATTTTTATATAAAAGAACAATAATTTTCACCATTCACTCATTGACAAATAATTTGTTTCTTCTGTTATAGGTTATCTAACCGCTCGCTTAATTCCTATTCGTCAAACAAACACACCAGCTATTTGCCGCGCGATAGACTTTTACGAAAAAGAAGCGAGCAATGATGTTTCTGATTGCAGCAATACACATACGTAAATGTTTGAAGACAAAGTATGTTCAGTTTACGAATTGTGTGTGTCTCCTTAATAGGGGAATTTTTATTACAAAATTGAAACCGTATTACTTATTTCTGAAAAAAAACAATGATTCTGGAAGAGAAAAAATTTAAATTAATACATTTCTCCAGCGATGAACTAAGATAAAATATGTTCCCGGAGTAATGCAGCAAGTTTGCTTGATTTTCTATTCTTAAATATGATTTTCGGTACGATTAAAAATTATGAAAAACAATGGAAGAGTAATAGTGTTCATACTTGTTTCCAAAATAACACAAATTCGTAAACGACATGAAGACATACTTCCTATGGTCTCCGAATACACAAAAGTAATTCTAATTCTTCAACTACTAATTTTCTACGCATGCACCAACTGAAAGGAAACTAGGCCGCTTCCTGCAGCATTAGACTCCCACAACACTAGTGCTCCTGCAGGCCATTAGTGTTTAATATTGTAATAAGTAATATTACCGAAATATTAATATTGAAGAAAATGATTGATTTTCAAACACAAAAAAATTACACTCAATTTTTATTAAATTATATTAACTTTCATCAATTTTAAATACGAGTTCAATTTGTTTCCGGATTGAAAGTGGACCATGTGATCATTTTCATCCGTAATAACAAACAGGGATATATTTGCTACGCAATGAAAAGTTATTAAGGACGAAGCAAACTTACAATTTGGATCTTCTTCTTATAGTAATACAAATCCCTGAAAGTCATAAAGTATCTTTTTTTTACTCTACCAAATAAACAAAGTGCCTCTTTGATGTTTACAATAAGTGCTATTTCTGCGATAGTTCGAAGCATATTTATTATCGATGAACAAATTCAGGGTTACTTGAAGAAACCAAAGAACTATATAAATTTTTATTAAATGTACATTACGTCTCTTCATCCCTAAATTAGGGTTCAATTTATTCGAGCAGTTACAGCACAGCAGGCTGCTTCATTTGCATCTCTTATAACGAACACGCAGCTATTTGCAACGCGATTAAAATTAATTAAGAACAAACGAGCATCGCCGCGCGTTCATCCACTCCATCAATTCGCCCACGCAGCTGACGACGCCGACGATATTTATCTACAGCGGCGTGACAAACGACGATCGCCGCGCGCGAGCCGGTTTGCAGCATCTGTCAGGAACGTTTGACTTATTCCCGGCACTTCCAACGTACGTCCCCATCGGCTCTCCGCGCTTTTTTTTTTGTTTTTTGTTGGCCCTCCGCTGGATCCTACTCCATCATTAAGTCGTTGCCACAATAAAGACCGACGGACTCCCACCAAAGCACACCGGTCTCAGTGGCGAGAGATTTGTTGGTCGAACGACCGGAGAGAGATCGAGGTGGAAGGGGTAGAGAGTTTATCGGGGGGGGGCGATTCCCGATCGTGTAGGGTTGAAAGGCGACGTGGGAGGGGAGGGGGGGAGAATTATAAAAAAAAATCGGGGCTCGCGAAATCAAAGCTGTTTGCGAGTTCGGGGGAAATGAGGGCGGGCGGGAGGGAGAGGGGGGTTGGAAAAAAAGGGGGATGAAAAAAAAGGTAAGCGATTGATTTTTGTATTTATCAAGCTGAATCGGTGCGGCGGTGGCGGTGGCTGCGATCGCCAGAGAGAGCCCTCGCTGAAGTGTTGAGCACACATGCCGGAGTGCAGGCGTCGAGCAACCGCGTACACGCGGAGGAACCGACGCGGAGAGGGAGGGACAGAGAGGGTGAGAGAGAGAGAGGGAGAGGGAGGGTGGGTGGAGGGGGAGGGGAGATGCAGCGGCTCATGGTCGCATCGTCCGTGCCCGCCGACGCGTGTGCACGGGGTGTGGGGGGGGGGGCGGCCAGCCGGACGGCCAGCGGGACTCATACGTGCGCGCTCACACACACACACGCACACACACGTACACACGCACGCACTCACTCGCCTACACGGACGGTCAGTCTCACGCGGCGGGCACCGACCCCTGCTCCCTTGCAGCGCAATCGGTGAGGGACAGGGAGAAGGGGCGGGGTGCGGGGGACAGTAGGACAGGAAACGGGAGAATGGGAAACTGGGAAACAACAGGATGATAAGGAAATGGATGAACGGGAAATTGGACGGGGAAGTAGTGGATCTGGGCAAAGCAGAACAAAAGGAAAATGGGACGTAATAACAAAGGACAACTATTGGGAGAAAAAGAGAGCCAAGATCAGGAGGAGGGGAAAGATGAAGAGGCGAGAAAGGCGATCGAAAAGCAGGGGAACGGTTAAACTGTGGTTCCGGAAAACAGGTGACGAGAGAACGGGGAAACAGAGGGCAGAAAACCAAAGGGACAGTCACGGGAAAAACGGGTCACGGGAAAGAGTGGCGGAAGAACAGGGACACGCGAAGCAGGGTGACGGGAAAACGAGGTGACAGGTAAATGAGGAGGCGGATAAATGGGGAAGGGGAAAACGGAGAGACTGGTAAATGGAAGGAGAGATAAAGGATAGGAGGGATAAACGTAGGGTTGGGTAAACCGACGGGCAGGTAAAGGGAGGGACGGTTAACAGGGGACGGATAAATGGAGGGATGGACAAAGAAGGAACGGAGGACGTTCACACATGGAGACGGCGATTGGTAAGAATGGGTAAGAGGGAGGATGGGTAAACGTAGTTGGAGAAGACGTGCAAACGTGCAGCCAGGGGTAGAGGGAATCGGTGGGAAAAGTGAGATGGGAGGGACAGGGAAACAGGTGACGGGAAAACGAGGTGACAGGTGAACGGGGGATGAGGTAAGTAGTAAACGTAGGACGTACAAACGTGGAGACGGGGGCAACGGTTGGGTCAGCAGGAACGGTGCAACGGTAGAACGGACAACAATGATCGGAGAAAAGAAGCGACGGGTAGAAACGAGGGAGGGGAAGCAAGCAGCAGAAGGGAAGGGGGCGGAAAAACGAGAACGGATAAATGAGGTAAGTAATAAACGTAGGACGTACAAACGTGGAGACGGGGCAACGGTTGGGTCAGCAGGAACGGCGCAACAGTAGGACGGGCCGACAATGACCGGAGAAACGAAGCGACGGCGATACGCTGTTGTGGGGGTCAGCAGAAGGGAAGGGGGGAGGGGGTCGGCCAACCCTGGTGACGAGAGTAGCCGCTCCCCAACGCAGTGCTCTTCAAACCCCAATCAGCTCTTTCGCCCGTGACGCCACTCGCTCCGTTGTACACGCGAATTCCATCAGAACTCTTGCCGGCTAATCCCAGCCGCGCCGCCCCGCGTCGGCTGCGGTGAACGCACGCGTTTAGGAACGAAGCGCGCGGGGGAGAAGAGAAAAAAAAAGAATCACGCGCGAGGGCTCCGCTGTCAACTTGCCGCGTGTGTACTCCTCACCCGACCTCCACCACCCCGCCGCCCCCCGCTGACCGCCACGCCGGGCACAGCAACCGTCCATCCATGTGTGTGTGTGTGTGTGTGTGTGTGTGTGTGTGTGTGTGAGTGTGAGTGTGCGTGAATGCGTCGACGATTCCGCTCCGCGCCCCCGACACCGCCCGGCGTATCTGTGCCCGCGCCCGCGTCCGCGCGCGCGTGTGTGTGTGTGTGTGCGTATGTGTGTGGGCCCTCACGTGCGTCTCTGGTGCGTGAAAGTGCGATTAAAAAAACCGACCGGTGGCGGCGGGCAGGGCCAGCGAACCTCAAAAACCCACGTGAGTTGAGGTTTTCGCGTTAGACCTCAAACCTAACCCCCCCACCCTTATCCCCCTTCCCCTCCCCTCCGACCCTGAGCGGAGCGGGCGGGACTAAAGCCCCATCCAACCGGTATGATATCCTCCCATTAAAAACTCTATTTTCCGATCCGCCAATAAATAATACAAAAAAAAAAAGAGGCAGCACGGCGAACGAGAGGCGGGAGTGGGTGCGACGGAGAGGGAGGTAAAAAAAAAAGGCGATCGGGGGGTGGATGGAGTTTACGTGAGGGGGTGGCCGGCCGGAAAGGAGGAGGGGGCGGGGGGGAAGGGGTTGCCGGAGGATCGGGTGCGTCTGTCCGTATGTATGTTGTTCGCCTGATCGCGTCTGGGAGGGGGAGGGAGGGAGGAGGGGTGTTGGGGAGAGAGGGGGTGGGGGGAGGGGAAGGGAGGACGTAGAGGCCGGTCTGCCGGCCGGCCGGTTCTGATAAATCGCCCGGCGACCTGGCTGTACGGTTCCAGTGCGGCTCCACGGGTGGTTAGCGGGACACGCCGCCCTTGAGCGGGGGTGGGGGATGGGGTTAGGGGAGGGGGGGGAGAGAGCGGAAAAAGAGTCGCACGGCTAACTGACTGGCCGGCCCGGCGGTGGCCGGTGGCGGTGAAGCGGGATGTGAACGGGCGTCGCCGCTCTCTTTTTTTTCAACCCTCGTCGGCTCTACTTAGAAATAAAACCGATAATTATTGAGCTCTATACGTCCATCTGGCGGGCCGGAGGCGGGTAGGGGTGGGGAAGGGGTGTGCGGCGGATGTGAGTCTGGCGGCTTCAATTACGGAGCGAACCATGACAGCGCGGCTGTGAGCAGGAACGAATGCGGAGACCGCGCCGGCGGCGGGGCGGTAGGGGTGTCGGTGGAGGATACGATTGGCGTGGGTGGCGGGGGCGGAGGTGAAGGTGGGACGAACGGTGGAGCCATTGGTGAAAGGGTGGCGGGTAGGAGCGGGGTCGGTTGACGCGGTGGCTGGAGACAGAGGCACTGTACCGGTAGTGGTGGGCTGGCGGAAGCGGGGAGGCTTGGATGAGGATGAGTTGGGGGTGTTGGGAAGGGGGGTTGTTGGGGACGGGGGATGTTGGAGACAGGGGGGTGGAGCGGCGCTGGAATGGGGCCGGGGGTGGATATAGGCGAGGCGGAAAACTGAGGCGGCGGGGGCGGCGAGGCGGCGGGCAGTGGGGTTTGTCGGTGACGGCGGCGGGGACAGACGGGGGCGGCGGGGGACGGTGGGGGCGGTTGGGGGGCGGCAGTGCGAGGGTGGCGGCGGCAGAGGAAGAGGACACGGTGGCAAGTGTGTTCGTGGGCGGCGAGGTGGTAACGGCGGGGGCGGGGCGGGTGAGGAGGGTGGTGGCGGCGGGGGTGGCGGTGGCGGCGGGGGGGGCGGGTGGCGGAGCGGCGGGGCGGGCGGGTTTCGGGGCAGCGGGGCGGGGGTGGGGGGGTGGCGGGGGCGGTGGAGTCGGGAGGGCGGCAGGGGCGGGGCGGCGGGCGGTGGCGAGGGTGGCGGGGCGGCGGTGGCGGCCGGGGCCGGCTGTGCGGCGGGTGCAACGGTGACGTCAGTGGCGGCAGCGGGCCAGCGTGGAGGCCGCGGTGGTAAGGGCAGGCGGAAGGCGGAGGGGGCGAGAGGGGGTCGGCGGGGGCCGGCGGCGGTACAGGCGACAGCGCCTGTGGCACTTTTGCAGTGACCGCGCGCGGTGGAGTGGTGGGCGGCGCAGGGAATCGACGTGAACGAGGGCTGCTGGATATGCAACGCGCGCACTTTTTTGCTCTTTGGCTTTCTTGCCGGAAATTTTCGCTCGCCCTCTCCAGTCGGTTTAACGCTCCTTATCATTATTACTTCCTCACGCGGCAAACAGTTTCTAGTTTTAATAAAATATTACTTCCCCTTTCAAAAAATTGTTTAAAAAAGGAAACTGAAACTTCGTGGATTTATCAAGTGTCTGTAGCAATGAGAGAAACCCGTCCCAATTTAAACTAAAATGTTCACTATAATATTAAATTTAATTTAATGTCATTTGTATTATTTATTAATATTGTCATGGCAGTTTTTAAACCATCATCAAAAAGAGGCTGGCAGCCATTGGGTGGAGCAATTGTTTTTGACTAGTTTTTTTCTTTAAATTAATTAATACAATTATTACCAAAATATTTATAATACAATAGTAAATAAATTTAGCCTATCTATGCTATTATTTAATACTTCGCTTATAATTTTCACCAACACGCTTTATTTTCAATGAATATGAGCTTCCCTAACAAAATGAATAAATTAATTTATCAAGTTTCTAATTGAAAACAATAATATCGACTAACTAAAAGTAGAAACCAGATACCTGATTGATATCAAACCAGCAGGACGAAACTTCAAATCCATAGTCATTGTCAAGTGATTAATAAGTAACATGGAAAAGGAACCTATCGTCACTAGTTGATAATACTGCTTACAATTGAAACCAATACTATCGATCTTACAATGATCGACATGTATCTTCAACTCGAAATGGATCGAACTTCAAATTTTCGGAAGAAATCGCATCTCTGATTACCAATCCAATAGTAGCAGATAATAATTATCAGTAGGGAGCAGATTTTTATGCCCTAAAAATGTTGAAATATGGCTTTTTACAAATGTGCATTTATGACGTAAAATTCTCAAATATACAGTTTAATGTTGCATTATGACCTAAAAATTCTTAATTATGTACTTTAATATGCAATTTAAAATTAACAATATTTCATTTTCTATTTCAAATTTTTTTATAAAATTCAGAAGCAGGCTTGGAATGAAAAATACTCTTTTTGTGCAAACTAAATATAACCTAACTTAGTTCTCGGGAGAAATCATTGAAGTAAATGTGCATTTGAGTAAAGTACCTACATTGTAGATCTTCTTTCACTTTTTTCTGCCTAGTTTTAAAAAATATATCAAGAAATATCCTACATTTGCACAAGTATTTATCATCAACAGAAAAAAAAATTGTGACAAGCTTTGCTAACAATGAACACTCACAAATAGATTCTATAAAAACACGAAACATTTTCTCTATTTTAACGGAATAGGCAAAATATGCTCCCATAATTATACGAATATGCCCCAACAAGAAAAATCGATCAAATATGCACAATATGCAATGACAAATTAATCTACAAAGCATTCACTTATAACCAAATGTCAAGAAATTACTCTTAGCTATGCCTTGAAGAAATGGGAAAAATATGCAAAATCATAGAAATCCGCTCCCTAATTATCAGGAATGTTCATAAAAATCCACGCTTTATTCATAAAGTATGAACTAAACATGAACCATCAGAAGAAATCTCTATTTTGCAGGCAATCCCTGCACTGTCCGTCACGGCTGTACGCACAGCCAGCGGAGCCCTCCGAGCAACAGCGGCCAGCCGGCAGGCAGGCGCCCGGTTTTTAAAGCGAAGCTCTAAACGTCGCGTTGTTTCCACCCTCGCGGCCGCCCCCGCCCCGCCCGCGCCCCGCCCGCCATCCCGTCCGCGGCACGGGACTACGGCCCGTCTGCGGCGCGACGCAACGGCTGCAGCCGCCGCCGCCCCCTGCCGGCCTGGCGCGGCGCCAACCGCGTCCCGACGCCACCCGCCGACGCGCGCCGCGACGGCCCCGCGCCGGCCAGCGCCAGCGGAGACAGGATACGCGGGGCAAACAGATCGCAAAGTGCCTGATTGTTGTTGTTATTTAACTCTTCTGCTAGCGACGACGGGGGGAACTGAGTTTTCCCAACGCGTATCTTATAATTTTTTTATCAACTTATAATTTTTTTTGAATTTCTGATATGTCGTGTAGTTGTTTTTTATTTATTTAATTAAAATATCTTGTTGGAAAAAACCTCTTTATTTGTCCTATGCTCATTTGGAATGGAATAGATTGCCTGCAAAAACCTTTGAACCCTTTCTTCAAAGCGTTCAACAGTTTTAGGAAATTAATTTAAATATTTCATTAATATATCAACATAAAGTTTCTTCTGCGTAACCAAAACAATATTACATTTACGGAAAAATATTAAGACTATGCTGAATTTTCTCTGGGGTAACTTCGTTACCTCCCTTGGTATTCGACGTGTGTAAAATATCTCGGTAGACAAAGGTTAAGGTCGCATCAACATCTAGGTCATTAGCGACCACTATTGTGTTTAACGGTAAGGTAACTGTGAAGATATATGACATGGTGGTGATAGGGGGTGAAAGGATGAACACAAATACAACCATGCCCGAGGCGGGACTCGAACCCGCGATACTTCGGTCCGGGATCCCTACGACACTACTGCTTTAGCGATCTCGAGCATGGGGTAACGGCAGTGCCTGGTTGATAGGGGGCGATAGCTATATATCTGCGAGGTGTAGGTATGGAATGTATTTATAGATATTAAACTTCAAACAAGAGGATAACAGTAATATCAGCTAGTAATGATACTTCGTTTTCTATGTTAATGTTTACCATGTTATGGAAGTGTGTCGCCCGAAATTTGAAGTTCCTTGGATTAAAAATATTCAGAAGGGATATCGATAATTTTAGAATCGAAATGTTATTATCCATATTTTCTCTTTTAATACTAACAGTTTTATCTAATAGTTCTTTTTTGTGTTCTTTTATGTTGTGATATACCAGAACGGGACATGGTTTATTCATAATATTAGTTGTATACGGGGCGACTAAATGGACTTGTAAAATGGCGATATCCGGCCCTAGTAACGCCAGCGCAGAGGGTTGCTATAGTGCAGGGCAGGTAAATAAACTAGCTGCAAGCCTCGTAGGTGCCGGAACGCTGGCTAGATCGATATAATAAAGAATATGTGATTGGTCGAAAAACGTATGACGGACGAAGGCGCGGCTACATGGGGTTGTAAGAAATGAGCGGGTTGGCGGGGGGCAATTAGACTTTCTGGTGTTTACCGCCGTGTTTTGGAAAAATAGAACGTGGGACGCTACCGACCCATCAAGGGTTGCAAAATACAGAAAAACATTCATTCGGACTTGGAGCTTCGTTGAGTGCAGATCGTTACAGTCTGACTCAGAGTGGTGGAGTGTAGGTCGTGAACTCGGCTCTTGAGTTTCGTGGAGTGCAAATAGTGTGCGGACCTTGTAGTTGAAAGTGAGACTTATACATTTTCGTGCGAAAAGTAACAGTCGTCATCGGACTTAGAAATTATTTGCCGGAGTACATCCGCGGACTTGGGCAGTTTTGGGTGTTCACCGGACGATAGTTCGAACATTAGTATTTTATTAAACTCGTGTGAAAGATTATAAACCTAAAGCGTCGGAAAGAACTTAGCTAGATTTTATGCAGTGTGGACTGGATACTTCAGCAACCGCGCAAGATCAGAAGACAGAAGAGCGACTCGGATTCATCGGCCAAGTGAGAAGCGTCTTCGGAACGAGCGGGTCGGCAAGACGGTAACATATACTGCAGTATATTAAAATAATATCTTTTAAAAGGGGTCATGGCCATTAAGTAATCTGTTAAAATTAACATTGAATAAATTGTTAAATTTTGTTCTTTGGAAAAAGAAAAGAGTCTGTTCATTTGTCAATCATAAGCTTCTAATTAGTTGGAAGCAGAGAATTTCCATATTTCAGATTCCACGCCAGGCTGTACAGTCGGCAGATCAGGTAATCGGCTATCTTAGCGATAGCGAATACATGTAATCCGAATCCATCGGCCCAAGCTAGCTGGATGCCCATATAATTTTGACAGAATTAAATAGGGAAAAGTTAGTATTAGTTTATGTCACCTGTTCCTGGTGCCCACATCTTTCTATAAATTCGGAACAGGTCAAACTCACGACAACGTATTACGAAGTGAAGGATGAAGGTATATTTCAATATGTTAACCGTTCCAACTGTTGCGGCCGCTGTCTTCTGCGCTGAGGAGGCTGCAGTTTTGAATCTTACGTAGGCATGGACGCATTTGTGATTGTCCCTTCACTCCTCATTATCATTCTACCACCTCATAGTTCGTAATTGAAGGCTAACAACCTTGTTTAAAACAATGGATACAGCCGGAACGGCTGTTCCTCAAAGCAAGTAAAGGCATGTTTATCTCTCCAGGATAAATATCACTGGGGTTAGGAGAATAACCTGTAGCGTGGTTCGAGTTGGCCGATATTCGCACTAAAAGTATTAAAAATAAGAAAAATCAATTTCGGATTCGGTTCCCGGTAGTGGCAAAAATAGTTATAGGTTTCCTTTAAAATCATCTCATTTTCTGAAGATGTGTGACGAAAAAAAGCTCAGGAAGGCAGAGTTTGCTAGTTACTGTGAAGGGAACGCATGCTCGTCACATGTCGCGCGTGGGAATTAAACCAGACCCAGGCATGAGGATCACCGTTAGCTAGCTGGCAAAGTTGGTCTATTGATCCAAAATACTAAAAACAAACAAATATCAATAAAAAACAGTTCACTAAAGTTGTGCATATCTGACAAACGAGGCTTCACATAAAAACAAATTACTTGCACTACTAGCAGTACGGACAATTTAAATTGTGCAGTATAACACAATCTTTAAAATTAGTACTTTAGATCCAATAAAGATAACTATTCATCAATAATATAATAATAGTAATAAAATAATAATAATCCAATACAAAGCAGCAAACTGGCATCGAAATAGTTACGAAACCTTTCATTAAAGTTTTATACAGCAGATGGTCTTGACGAATTGCAAAAAAAGGGCAAGTTGTTAGAGACGAGGAGAGATGGTGTTTCTTTTCCTTTCACGGAAGGACATTGAGAAAAAGTTTGTCTACTGTGTGTTATAGAAATTAAAACACATTATTCATAATTCTCTTTGTTAGAAAGCAATCTTTTAAGCAAATTTATGTAAAAACTTTAAAACAGATAACATTCTATTTTGAAAATTCTCAATTTTATTAAAATCACGGGTCTATAAATGTGAACTAATTAATGCCACCTACACAACTGAACTGTTCACATTTATACATCCTTGTTTTTTTTATAATATTGACATTTTTAATCTAAAATGCTCCATGTTTTAAAGTTATTACTAATTTATTTTTAACAAACCTGGACCTTAATTTTTGTTTTGAAAAAGACACCAATGAGGGTGGAAAGACAAAATGTTAATAAATTATTTTATTAAAATACTATTCTAAGGTCTGTTTTTTAAAAATATTTTGGAATATTTTTCATAATTCAATATTAAATTCTTTATTTTCTTCCTGAATCCAATCACAAGCAAGAAAATCACCTCCATATGGGTAAAGATAAAAAATACTAATTTTCTTCTACAAGTGTAATTAATCTAATCGTACATTAAAATTTCCAATCGTTTTGTAAGGAATCTAAAATTAAACACCTACCAGCATTGGCCAGGCCACAGCCTCTTGATACAAAAACTATAACTGTACAACTATATATTCAGAGGAAGGCTTTCTTCAAGCTTCCTCTGACCGAGAAAAAATTAATAGCAGGCGATGGTGTAAACAGCTTGAGAGTAGTATTAGCAAATTCGAATTTAATTGTTTTATTTATTTTATTAGACATCATTTTATTTGGACATCATTTTAATGTCATAATTTACTGCGGCCTCATTGAACGTGAGAACAATCTCTAATTTTCAGAAAAGTAAGACTGCTCTAAAAATCAGTTTCCCGCGAATTCTTATTTCTTCAAATCGCAAAACATAACATTGAAAATATATTATCATTAATGACTGCCTATTTCGTATGTTTATACGAAAAAGACGCAAACACTGACAGGAAACGTGTATAGGAGTTAGAGAAAATAAATCATTTTCAAAAGTGTTAACAAAAAAAGCACAGAACATTAAGAGGGAATCATTTCTTCTGCCTCGAAGTGTGTTGCTCAAAAACACATAAAGCAACGCGTTGCTCGAACTTTTTCAAATCGGTTACGATCAATTTGATCTATTTTTATCTCCGAAAATCCAAACAAACAAGAAATATGTTAGGGCATTGAGAGAACCAGGAATAACTTCATTCGAAGTGGCACCAGCTGTCACGGATGCCACTCTTCAGAGTTTGAATTTTCCAGATTTTTAGCGAAAATATTATATGAAGCAAGTCCTTTTTTAAGTCCCGGTGCCATTAATTGTTAACTTATTATCAACTAGTAGGTTTTTTATTTTAACTCAAAATTTATTCTTTATTTCTGTTGCCATCTTCCGTGTTCACAAGAATATCAAAATAATGTTGTTAGGCGGTCATCCTGGCCTTATGGCATGAGCCTCGCCATCAATAAAGACTTGTTAATTATTGTTTTTATTATTAATAATAATGTATTATATTATCTTTACTCGATCGTGTATATCATTTATGTATGTCTTCATTATCCTAAAATATTAACACAACATGAAAATAAAATTTGTAGCATTCAAAATAAAGGAATTCATCATCCTGAAATGTATTATTCTTTCAAGCAGTCAGAAAGTTCTCATATTATCCATGAAAACTTCTGCTCAAGTAGTGCAAATATTATTTGTCAAACAAAAACATAGCTGTTTATACGTTCAAAAGCATTTGCACTGTTATGCAAAATCACAAATGCACCATTTAACTTCATATTGTTTTTGTTAAAGTGTCAGTGATCCTATACACAATGCCAACTCGAAAAAGGAAATAGAAATGCTGCATATTCAAAGTCTGTGTATTTTCGACACATAAAATTATATACATTTCCGCTGTCATTGTGAAATAACTGCTGAGTTGCATCGTAGGTCATTACGTACAGAGGGATATAATTAAACAAAATACACAATGCACACTGCGTCCACCTCTCATTCTGTATTTATCGAATCCTGATTCCCACAGACATATTTTCCCCTGCACACACAGACACACACAAAAAAAAAAAACTTCGACCAACACCCCCGCCAGCCAGGTTGAATACCAGACCCGAATGTTCGCGGAAGAGTGAATTTTTCATATGAAAAATACATGCATGAAAAGAGCTACATGCCCATCACCCCGGTCGACACCACCACATATTAACATACAAGACTTTACACACGTAATGTCAGGAATATCTCCCCGCGACCCACTCTCACACACACGCAAACGCCCACGTCTGCAAAAAAAAAAGAGGCAACAAAAAAACGGGATCATCCCCATTACTCGATAGTAGCGTGTATCCCAGCATGCAAGGGTTGCTAACGCCTCTTGTGAAACAAAACTGGCCCGGAGCCCGTGTCGAGCGCGGGTGGGGGGGTGGGGGGAGTAGTGGCGTGCGGGGAAGGGGTGGGGGTTGATGGCGGCGGGGGTGGAGAGGGTAGGGGAAGAGCGCGCACTGCTGCTGCCGGCTGGAATGCGTCGGCGGGGGCGGTGGGGGAGGAAGGGGCGGGGGCGGCGGGGGTGGCGGGGGCGGCGGGGGACGGCGCGGGCGGCGAGAGCGGCGGGGGCGGCGCGGGCGGCGGGGGCGTGTGAAGTGTGAAGGGTGGAGTGCAGGGGTGTCGTTGCAATCAATACGCAACAAAGTGGCTATCATCGGGGATGCACTCCCCAGCCGAGAGGGTGCCTGCCTGCCGGCCTGCCTGCCAGCCGCGCTGGCCGCTACTGCCGAGACCACGGCTGGCGATAGAGTCGCGGGCGGGCGCCCGACCAGAGGGCGAGTGGGGCGCCTGGAATGTGCGGGTTCCTTTCTCTCGTGCTGGCGGGCGGCTGCTGTGAGACACAGTGACAAACTTTTCATTCTTTGATTAATCGATGATTAGGTAGTTTGATGAGTTGCAGATTGAAACAAATGCTTAAATTAATACGTGGGAGCAAAACCGTTACTTCATACATTTCATTCATTCATTCCATTCATTCACTTCATTCATTCACTTCATTCATTCACTTCATTCATTCACTTCATTCATTCACTTCATTCATTCACTTCATTCATTCACTTCATTCATTCACTTCATTCATTCCCTTCATTCATTCCCTTCATTCATTCACTTCATTCATTCACTTCATTCATTCACTTCATTCATTCACTTCATTCATTCACTTCATTCATTCACTTCATTCATTCACTTCATTCATTCACTTCATTCATTCACTTCATTTATTCACTTCATTCATTCACTTCATTCATTCACTTCATTTCATTCCATTCATTCACTTCATTTCATTCCATTCATTCACTTCATTTCTTTCCATTCCATTTCTTTCATTTTTTTATTTATTCATCATTTTTCAGTTCGCAAACCGAAATCAAGAAAAATATTATTAAAATCTACTGGATGCTACTGGCTCAACAAATTCGTTCAGTCAACTCAACTCAACAAGTTTGATAATTCGAATTTTGCAAAATAATGTCTGGTTTAATTAAACGGTGGTTTCATCGAAAAATAATTACATATTCACACTTTTCATACTGGAGTTCTTTATTTCTTTCTTAAAACACACTTTCTAGAACTTAAATAATTCACGTTTCTTTCCTTTTGTAACATTTATAGCTAATTCTAAAGGTAATCCACATTTCTAATGACCCAAGATCTGAATACCAAAAATATTACGCTCTTTGTCATAGTATTATTTCAAAATAGTACTATAATAATAAACAAAATTATTTATGCGTTCTTCTGCACAGAAAGCATTATACATCTTAATACTGAACAATAAAAGAGTAATATGGTCACTAAGTTCCCTAACTAGGTTCACTTTTAATAATGGATTACTATTAATTTCGATAAATGGCTATCAACCTTACTGAACATCAGAAATGAAATGTAAAGAGTGTAACTACTTGAAATCATCAACATTTTAGCAGGTACAGAATACCATGTCTCAAGTTGTTAACAGGACGGTATACTTTAGCAAAATAAGGGAGCTTTGTACATCTTTTGAATTAGGAAATTATTTTGTCTAGTAAATAAGACACAAGTACGAAATATGTTGATTCCTGTAATCGAGAAGACAAGCAAATTGGCAGAGTTCCAAAAATATTTTCTATACCTTGACAAAACGGATTAAATAAAATTTTCATCTCAGTTTCATTAATCATGCTTGAAAGCTGATGACAAATTTCCGGAAATGAAGTAAAAAATCTATCGAATTGTTCGTTCATTCATGGGGTTGACAACCTGTCTATCAAACAGTCGCGTTGTCTATCTGCATTTCCGTTTTTCAGGCTCCCAATATACTCGCCTATCAGTTTGTCATCGTACTCGTTCATCACTCTATGCCTGTCGATCAATATCAACCCTTTTCTTTCATTGAATTCACATGTCCACATTCACATCCTTTAATAGACAGTACGAAGTACCAACGCTAACAGGCATGGACAATTCATAATCCTGAGTTTCATTCGTTACCATTTATAAATATTTTATTAATTGTAAAGAGTAAAAACTAGAAAATTCCATAATGTGTGCGAAATACCACCTTCGTGTTTGTTAATTATTTATTGTTAAAGGCAGAGTTTGTGTTAGGAACTATGATGTTTAATAGAGTTTTTGGAGAAGATTCTGATGTCATTCAACACAGAAGAATATATTCTAAGGAAAGATAAAGAGTTAGTGGAATATTCCAGTACGAAAGTGCCTCAAAATTGTTGCCAGGGCGTAAATTTGTACGCCTAATGTAATCTGATGTAAGCATACTGAAATACTGAACATCAATAGCAAATTCTCATTTTAAAGTGTATTTTAAATACTTCAAAATAACTAAAAAATGTATCTTCTGTGCAATCTTAAATCGTTGCCGATGAAAAAAATACAGTAACAAATCAACATAATTGAAAAAATTACTAATTTTAACTGATAAACCTGTAATTTTTAAATATCAACGTATTTTTGGGGAAGTTAAAATCCTTTTTCAATTAAGAATGAGCCGGGGATTTAGAAAACGAACGGAGATATAGACGAAACCTATAATTATTCAAAGACCCAATTTTTCATCAAATTCAATCGGAAAAGTGATTGTCAATAAAACCATAGTTTGCGTTTCTGTACTATCACAAACTCTCAATTTATATTTTGTGTACGAGAATAGTCGCTTGCCCGGCCTTAGCGAGGATTATGTGTTGACACAGTCCAGAAATGATGAATTAATTGATGATAGTGTGATTAGTATTATACGAAGGGGTTTGCTATGCCTTTTATGTCCCAAACGAATTAGTAAAAACGCTGAGGTAGGTATCTTCTAATAATTAAATAAGTAAAAGGTGTTGCCCGGTAACAAATATATATTTAATCCTAAGAATTTTTCGATCGCGTAGCGATCATCATCAGAGCTGTCTTGCAGAGTCTGGGCAGAAAACAAAGTTCTGAAAAGACGTTCGTTTTCCGCCCAGACGCTTCAAGAAAACTCTGATGATGACAACTACGCATTCGAAAAGTTCTTAAGATTAAAAATATATATTTGATACCGGTGAACACCTTTTATTTATTTAGCCACAAACGAAGTTTGAAAACATTCTGTTCCCCACGGGGACTCGAACCAAAAACATTACATTCCGCTAGGAGCAGGTTTCGTCGCAGATTTCTACGGTATGTACACGAGTACGAACATTTAACACAAAATCAAAGAATTCATCAACTCTGATTTTATTCCCAGAAGCGGCTAGAACCAACATGCAATCCATCGCACGCAGCCTGTCTACACTTTCCGACCGCGCAAACACAACAGGAAAAAAAAATCAATTCCCAGCAGAGAAATGAAGAGACGAGCGTCCCCAGAGAAAAGCTAATAGCCCCTGCTTTTTACGACTTTTTGCCCCGCCACCCCGACGCCCCACCCTCTACCACCTCGCCGCCACTGTTTCCGCCCAGCACACCACCACTCCACCCCCACATCCTTTGCCACGCCACAGTCATCGCCTCGGATGCCGCCCCGCTGCCACTATCTTCACCTACTGTAGCGCACAAAAAAAAACAAACAAAAACGCAAGGCCTCGCTCACAGTTGTAATCTGCAATATAATCCTGAAAACACACCAGTTTATTGTAGTCGTAGGCTTCCGCGACCGGTTGGATGATATTGGGTGTCCGGGTGACGCCGCGTCGAAGGCTGTGTTGCCGACGTTTCGACCATCTTATCGTGGCATTCCAGCCCTGTGGAAGACCACGATAAGATGGTCGAAACGTCGGCAACACAGCCTTCGACGCGGCGTCACCCGGACAGCCAAGATCACACCAATTTATTTGCAATAATTGAGTGAGGTATGAAGGTAATGGAATCAGAAACATCATATAATCCGTGTAAAATATATGGTTACCAATTTTTGAGACCATTTTGGATTAGGAAAATACAGAATGGCCATTTTATTTGGGTGGTGCGGTTTCTTTGAGCACTACTGTACATTGCTTTCCCTCTCCAATCCCCACGTCACCTTCCCCACCACATTCGTCCGTTCCTACGCCGCTTTCAGCCTCCTCACCAATGCACAGTCATCACCTCAGGTAAATTCGCCATCACCGTCGTCCACATGGCCATCTCCTACTCGCCCCCACGCACCGGCTGAGGTGGCACCGAGCATCAAATGATATCACCACCACCACCACCACCAGTAGCACCAGCACCAGCATCACCACCACCATCACCAGCAGCTAAAGTACCAGCACCAGCACTACCACCACCCACCACCGTCCGTCACCATTCAAGACCACCGTCCACCACCACCCACCCTCCCACCCCCACCCACCCCCACCAGCACCCCCATCTCCAACTCCAGCAGCAGTTCCAGCATCACCCCCACCACCAGCACCACCACTCATCACCCTCCACCACCAGCACCTCCACCCACCACCACCAGCACCAGCACCACCACTCATCACCCCTCCACCACCAGCATCGCCCCTGCCACTAGTACCAGCACCTCCAGCCACCATCACCCAATGCACCAGCAGCACCACCATCAGCACCAGTACCACCACCGCCCAACCCACCATCAAAACCACCACCACCACCACCACCACCACCCATCACCCAACAGCACCAGCAGCAGCACCACCACCACCAGCATCACCAGCACCACCACCAGCACCTCCACCCACCGTCACCCAACATCACACCACCCCATCCACCACAACCACCCTCTCGCCAATCGAGGTGAATCGGCGGCGGCGGAGACCCGCAACGCCCCCACGCGGCTTGGGGGAGGTGAGCAGTGGTGGGGGGACGAGTCGCTAAACCCCAGCGCGGCGGCTGCCCCGTGCGTCGGTGTCCGTGCAAGCCGAGCGGGCCGGCTCGTTCGTTCGGCCCGGCCGGCCGGCGCGGCGTGTCGCGCTCCGCTCGCAGGTGGCTTCGGCGACCAGCGGATGACACGGGGCGAGCCGCCCTAATGAAGGTTCGCGGGCTGCGGTGAGGAGACCCACCCCCTCCATCCCCACCCCAGTGCGGTGTATGTGTGTGTGTGTGGGGGGGAGAAGAACAGAATAGGGATGACGGACCGTGAGGCTGTGGAACGAAGGCGAGGATAATGAGAGAAACATCCCGTGAGTTGGTAGAGATTGTTGCTGGTCAGTTCAATGACAGGAAATGATTGAGTGATAACTGCATTGTTGTTAATAATTTAACAAATGATCTATGATATAATGTATGGAAAAAGATCGAAATGTGAAAAAAGGAATCGAAAAAGAATCGAAATGTGCACCCAAAATAAATGTTTTATTTCTATTAACCTATTTGGAGTTTGAATATTTTTAAAGTCTCTTGCAAAATGTATGTTTGTGTGGGAGTGTGTGGAGAAGAACTAAATGGGGATGATGGACTGCGAGGGAACCGAGGCTAGAATAACGACGGGAAAGACATGTGAGTTGGAAGAATGGTAGAGATTGTTTAAGGTAAGTTCGATGAGGAAAAATGTGATGGTACTATTATGCGTTAAAAAATTGCAAAGCCTTATACTGAAAATATGTAGTGAAGACAAACGTTATTTATGTTCACCAATTTGGATTTTGAATATTTTTAAAGAGATTTATGAAACGTGTTTGATTGTATGTATTAACAGAAAGGGGGAGATGAAATTGAGGGGATAGTTCCGTGATTTTGGAAATTGGTAGAGACCGCTACAGACAAGGTAAATAAGGAGAAATGGTTAAATGGAAACTGCAACATTGGTCAAAATTTAAAAAAAAATAATGAAAGAAACAATGTATGAAAAAAATGGGAAGTTTAGACTTATTTACATTCATCTCTTGGCTGATTGTTAGTGATTCCGGGCGCGTCAACTACAGAGCTCATTGGTCCCGTAAGTGTAGTCCATGCTTTTTTCATCGGGAGGTAATCTTTCCCCGCTGGATGGCGAGATCCGGCACATACCTACCATTATCTAGCGGGTTTTTCCCCAACCAGATATCTCCCGGCAGTGGAGTACCGCCTCGGCTGGGTTATGCTCTAATCTCCAGACCGGTCTCCCGACATGCGTGGTAGTGTAGTGTGTGTTAGTGCAAGTGTGTGTGTGTGTGTGAGGGATGAGGATAGGACAAGGAAAAAAGGAAGGAAAGATCGCGCGCGGTCCGTGGCCCGTTTGTTAGGCTACTGCTCCGGCATTCGCCTGGTGTTTCTGGGAGAAACCTCGGAAAACTACCGATCAGAGCAGCCGGCGGTTAGAATTCTCCCCGCAGAAAGCTACTGGATTCGACCTAACTGACAAGCTAGAGTCGAAAACGTTGACACCGTCGGGTACTGAACCCTAGAACCTCCCAGTCCGAGGCACTCTAGTGACATCAGTTGCACTGAGCCATCTCTCCCGGTGCGACCATTACAAACACCGTCCCGCATCAGCCGCCCCAGCCTCCCGCACAGGCCCGCCGCCGTCGGCAGGCAGGTAAACCGCCCCCCGACTCGATCTCCACCTGCCCGCCACAGTGGCGCGGCGCGGCGACGTCCCGCCGGATTAAAAAAAATAATTGAGGCCGGCGCGGAGCCCTGCGGGGGCGGCGGCGGCGGCGGCCGGTCGGTCGGCGGTCGCATTAAGGGCGTGCTGACCTATTTGAGAGCCGCCCCCGCTCCCGCCCCGCGCTCGCCGCCGCCGCCGCGGATCGGGGGTTGTAATGAACCCACGAGCTCACAATCTCTCTCGCAGTCTCCGAGTCACCCCTTCCCCTTCATCCCATGCCCGCAATACACACACGCGTTGTCGCTGCGCTGGCCGCCGTGGTTGATGGCTCGGCGGAAGTGAGGCAGCTGGATTGTTTTGTCTTTTTTTTTTTTTCAAAAATGCTAGAAAAATAAACGTGAATCTGACATTTTATGGTACACAAATAGTTATTTACGTAACGATATGTAAAGTTTGGTGTACTATTAAAAACGTTGAGATGTGTTGAAATAATCAGCCGAAGACACTTTCGTACTTGTTACATACATTATCTTTAATACGAATTCATGAAAAAATACTAAGTATTAATTCATGGGATTATTCTCAGTGAGGTGGCAGCCGGGGTGATTTATATTGAGTAATCCCCCACGTCCGTAATATACACGTAAGTTGTCGTTGCGCCCTCTGCCGAGGTTAATGGCTCGACGGAAGTGAGGTAGCTGATTTTTGTCTTTTTTTTAAATGCTAAAAACATAAGGCGAAATGTGATGTTTTTGTAGTGCGCAAATAGTTATTGACGTAACTAAAATTGAAAGTCAATCTTTAGCGTTTGGAAAAAATGTTCAAAAGTTTTGAAATGAGTAAGCCAAAAAAAACTAAACATATCTATTACGTACATTATTTTCAGTACGATTTCATAACAAATCATTCGTTCGGCGGAATTGAGGCAGATGGATTGATTTGTATTTTGTAAATGCTAGAAAAATCAAGTTCAGTCTAACTTTTTTATAGTGTGCAAATAGTTATTTGAGTCAGTAGTACGGAATATGAGTGTTTGCCGTACGGAGAAAGGGTGGAAACATTTTGAAATGAGTAAGTCAAGCAACATTCGAACGTGTTACTTATACTAGTTTTAGTAAGAACTCATTGAAAATAACAACTATTTCGTCATGGTATCACTCTCAGTAAGTGAGGGGGCAGCCATTTTGATTCACTGTTTCAATGTTTTATTTATTTTGCAATGCCCAATTGTGTAATTGCAATCATGCTCTTCTTGCAGTTTGCTTCGAAAAGTTGAGGTCGTTTTTTAATAGAAATCTTTACTATGATGAAATCTTTATTCAACTACTTTTATTTTTCTCAATAAAACAGAATTCCTTCTGTAACTAAAGAGTCTAAACTATTTGTATTACGAACTTGATGCATTAATCACAGATTAATTTAATATTTCTTGTAATGTGGGGGCTTAGAGAACATATTAGACAGAAATTTAACATTGTGTGCCCAGTTACATGTAAATTCATGCAATTTCGTAAGAAATGGTTGATATGGAAGCGGTTTTTAAATGGGATCAATATAATTGTCGCTTTTCCATAAATTAGTTTACTGGATCCATCACAAACAACAACATTTCTTCAAGAAAATGGTGTGATATTCAAACACCATTACTTTATTTTCTGCTTTAATAATTTCAAATTAGGTTATTTCCGAAACTCAGGTCACGGGTTTCGAAGTGTCCCAACCCAAAAATTTATGATTTCGTACAAAATAGTGAATCCTTTGCAAAAGGTTTTCATATTTCAATGTTAATTTCATGAGCTTCACTTGTCAGAGATTCACCATCAGAAACTAAATGGATGACTATTACTTTTAAATTATTTTATCCATATATTTATCGTTTCAGTTACGTTAAACATGTACGTTCCCCGTACGTTGAAGGTCGATGTCAAACAAATACATTGCCGCTGTATTTGCAAATGCAGTTCGAGCAGTAAGCGGCTTATGCTGAACATTTTACATCTCATAACTACAGATAAATGATTGCAATTTGCTCTATCATTGAGCATTAGTTTACGTACGATTTGTAAAAAATTTGCGTGAATCGTGGTATAGCTAAAGAAGAGAAACTCAGCATCATGACATTCAGATTTAAATATCACCTTTTATAATCATCATTATAATTCCGTTTTATTTTCTACAATATTTGTTTCTAAAAAATTAATATTAAAGATGACTTCTTGTTATTAGCTAAAAATATTTTTTTAAAACATTTTTTCCTAAAAACGTTTCACACTAATAAATAGTAATAAAATATATTTAATAACACATACTTTGAAAGTGGTCATTACAACTACATAGGTTGACGTGACTGTTCTCTTGTGCCGTAGATTATAACCAAGTAAAAAGTCCCGAAGGGGGAGTGGTTCTTTCTACTTCTGAAACTCTTTTACGTTCCCAATAGAGCCCCAAACCTGTTGTGTTTTCTCAGCTCTTTGAAAGTATTCACGCAAATTTGGTAGCAATTTCGTTAGTATCTCAAATGGTTGTGTAGAACGCACAGATACATTTACATTCATTTTAGATTTAAAGGTTGTTTCGTATTTCCACGAAAAAGTATGTACCTAAAAATAAGACATACTAACAAATAATAAAGAAAATAATTCATTTAATAATATAAAGGTCGCAGAAAAAATGTTATAAATTTGAAGAGCATGTAGAGTGGTAAAAAATGATTATTTTTTGCCATATAAATGTATTGGGAGATGCCCTATATCGGTGATACACATGTGACATTCACCCCTGCTTTTTAGACAACGCTATACGCACAGGTGTTCAGCAGGTTCATGATGACACGTTGAACGCGTTAGAACGTGACTTGTCGAACATCTGAGCATAAGGAGTTGTCTAGCAATAAGAAGCATATACCACATATGTAATTTTGTTATATCAGATCTCCAAGCCGACCTTGATGACCGAGGTTGCGAAGAGCGTGTAACGGCTTTGAGCTTTGGCCCGAAGTGTCGCGGGTTCAAGTCTCTCCTTGGGCATGATTGTTTGTCCCTTGTCTTTCATGTATGTGTTGTCGCGGAGGGCCTCGCGTTCTGCTGACCCCTGATCAGAGGAGCCCGCAGGTGTGTTGGTGTCTGGTGTATGGTCGAATATACGTCCCATCGACACGTAAAGAGTAACCAGCTGTCGGCTGGATAAAATACATAAAAGAACTTTCAGATTTCCCATCACATGCCTATTGGCAAGAAGTAATTTTTCCCCTTCTAGGGTACTTTTCCGGCTTTCGCTGGGTGTTGCTCGGGGAAACCACGGAAAACCACTGATCAGATCAGCCGGCAACTAGGATTCTCCCTCAGACAGCGGCTGGAATCGCCGCTGCTATCTAGCTAGTGTCAGATGCACTGCAGTGTCAACAGTTCATGCCCTAGCAAAGTGTTATCAAGGTCGATTCCACGAGTGGGAGTCCGTGACACGAGTGCCACGACGAAATCTCCCGTCCACGCAGTTCATTACCCCGCCACCAGTCAACGCCATCCCTATTGTAAAACGGCGGGGTTACTAATAATCCCTTTCCCGACGCTAGTTGCGCAGAGAAGCTCGTGGCATAGCACGATGTGCTACAACGCGTGCCACGTCCATCAGTAGCAGACCTTGACTTCACTGCTCTATTGGTTTAGTGGTGAATATTCGTTTAGTGGTGAAATGTCGTTGGCATTTAAAACTAAATTATCACAGGTGTTGTCATTGCCAACAATGTTATTTCAACAAGAGCAGCTTTCGATGGCTTAGCCATCATCATCAGTTTTCTGCTGTCTGGAAGCAATAAAACGACTACCCACTGCCCTAGCCACTGCTGCATATAGAGAGTGGCTGTGGATAGTCCAGGGGCCCGCCCACATCCCTCTAGAGGCCAGGCGGCGCGGGCCGTCGGGCCGCGCTGATGAAATCGCACCCTCTCCTCATTAGAGCTGCGGGCAAAAAACTGCACGCGCCCGGGCGGCTCGGCTCGGTGGCGCTGCGCGCTGATTGCGAAGTAATAACAGCGGCGTTGCGGCGGGACCGGGACGCGGGGAGGGCGGGGCGAGGGCGGGGCGAGGGCGGGGCGAGGGCGGGGCGAGGGCGGGGCGAGGGCGGGGGAGGGCGGGGCGGGGCGGGGGAGGGCGGGGTGAGGGTGGGGTGAGGGCGGGGCGAAGGCGGGGCGAGGGCGGGGCGAGGGCGGGGCGAGCCGAGGGCGGTGCGGGGCGAGGGCGGAGCGAGGACAGGGGGTGGGCGGGGCGGGGGCGGGGCAGGGGGCGGGGCAGGGGGCGAAGCGAGGGCGGGGCGAGGCGAGGGCGGGGTGAGGGCGGGGGGTGGGTGGGGCGAGTGCGGGGGAGGGCGGGGGGGAGGGCGGGGCAAGAGTGGGAAAAAAGGCAGGAGAGGGGGAGGGTGGGTGACTAGGAGGGCGGAGCGGGGCGAGGGCGGAGGAGGGGCGGGGCAAGGGCTGAGCGAGGGAGGGGCGAGGGCGGGGCGATGCCGGGGGACCGGGGCGAGGGCGGGGTGAGGCGGGGGCGGGGCGAGGGCGGGGCGGGGCGGGGGCGGGGCGAGGGCGTGGCGAGGGCTGCAGAGGGGGAGGGTGGTTGACTACGAGGGGGAATGGGGAAGATGGTGGGAGGGGCGCAGTGGGAGACCGCAGCGACTCCCACGCGGCAATTGATCCACGTGTTTTTTTGGGGGGGGACATGGGGACGTTCGGTTGTGATCACCTCTCATTCAGATTGGGAACGAGAGTGGCGCGTAAGTTTTTCACAATGCTTACTGACGTTGCGATACAAAGTACATTTTGAATATCAATACTCTTTTTTCGGCATTATGAAATATCTGCATACATAATATCTGTATTATATATTGGTATTGTATCAATATTGATAACGTCAGTAATTCTGGTATCGGTGCAATATTGGCATGAATGTCAGTAAATATATAATATTGGTATTGATCTTTGGACACAGCATGTGACATCAATAGCGACATTCCTGACACTGATTTGGGTAGCTTGGATTTCGACTTCTGATAAGTTAAATAACTCCAGTCATATGAAAGCATTCGGAGATGTGCAAATCCCGAAGTCATAACAGCGGCGTTGCGGCTGGACGGAGGCGGGGGCGGGGGTGGGAGAGGGGGCGGGTGACTAGGAGAGGGGGATGGGAAAGATTGTGGGAGGGGGGGAGTGGGAGACTGCAGCGACCCCCACGCGATGATTGAGTCACTTTTTTTTTAGGGGGGGACAGTCTCTTGTGATCACCCCTCATTCAGGTTGGGAATGAAAGCGGCGCATAACGCGTACTGTCGTTGCGATATACGGTATATTTCAAATACCAATACTCTTGTATTATGAGTATCTGCATACATATTATATCTGTATTATATGTCGGTATTGTATCGATATTGATAACACCGTTAATTCAGGTATCGGTATTGGCATCGATGCAATTTTGGCAGGTCGGTAAATATATAATATTCGTATCGATCTTTCGACACAGCATGTGACATCGATAATAGCATTACTAGTATAAATTTGGGTAGCTTAGATTTCGACTTCTGGTTAGTTAAGTAACTCCAATCATGTAAAAGCATTTGCAGACTTTCAGATTCCGAAATAATAACAGCGGCGTTGCGGCCGTACTGGGGCGGCCGGCGGCGGGAGAGGGGGAGGGGTGGGTGACTAGGTGAGTTGGGAGAGGAGGGGGTGGGGAAGATTGTGGGAGGGGAGCAGTGGGAGACCGCAGCGGCCCCAAAAAACACGCGGTGATTGAGCCATGTGTTTTTTTTCGGGGGGGGGGGACATTCGTTTGTGATCACCTCTCATTCAGGTTGGGAATGAAAGCTGCACATAAGGGTTTCACAACGCGAAATGATGTGACGATACATGGTATATTTTGAATAACAATACTCTTGTTTCGGCATTATGAGTATCTGCATCTGTAGCATTCTTGTATTACATACTGCTATGGTAGCGATATTGATAACATTGTTAAAAATCGCTATCGCTATTGATGTAATATTGACATGTCCATGAATCCGCTCGAGGACGGGGTGGGGGTGGGACAACGAGAGGTGAAGTGGGGGATGGGGAGACGTAGTGGAAGACCGCAGTGACTTCATCGCGACGATTAAGTCACGTGTTTTTTGGGGGATGTTCGGCCCTCATCACGTCTCATTCAGGTTGCGAATATGAAGTGCGCGTACATTTTTCACAACGCATACTAACATTACGACACATACCATATTTTGAATAAATATACCCTTGTTTCGGCAATAAATATACCCTTGTTTCGGCAGTATCTGCATCTACATTATGCTTGTATTATGTATTGCATGGTATCGATATTGATAACATCACCGTCAAAACGGTATTGACATTGTTAAATCGGTATCAGTATTGATATCGAAGTAATATTGTCATGAATTTCAGTAAATATGTAATATTGGTTTCGATCTTTGGTCAGATGATGTGAAATCAATAACAGCATTATTGGTATTGATTTGAGTAGCTTAGAATTCGATTTATGATAAGTTACGCAACTCCAAGCATATGAAAGCATACGGAGACGCACAGATTCTGACGTAGAATATCAGTGGCGTTGAGTCGGCACTAGAGCGGCGATGGAAGTGGGGGAGGATGGGGACAACGGGAGATAATAGGGGGATGGGGGAGTTGTTGGAGACCGCAATGACCTCCGCACGACGATTGATCCACGTATTTTTTGGGACATTCAGTCCTGCCCCCTCTCATGTAGGTTGTAGTCGCAAGCGCTAATTGACTTGCTGACGACGACGCATACTTAAGACGATTGGAATATCGAATAGAAGGCAGCGTGTTTCAGCATTACCATTATCGGTTTGGATACTGATATTGTTATGTATCGGTATCGGTATTCATATCGATGTTAAACATTGATGTATTAATCCCGGGGTCGGGGTTCGGTGACGGTGTCGGTGACGGTGTCGGTGTCGGTGTCGGTGACGGTGACGGTGTCGGTGACGGTGTCGGTGTCGGTGTCGGTGACGGTGTCAGTGACGGTGTCGGTGACGTTGGTGTCGGTGACGTCAGTGTCGGTGACGTTGTCGGTGTTGGTGTCGGTGACGGTGTCGGCGATGGTGTGGGCGACGGTGTCGGTGACGGTCTCCGTGACGGTCTTCGTGACGGTCTCCGCGACGGTCTTGGTGAATGTGTCGGTGACGACCTCTTTAACATTGACGGTCTCGCTGACGATACCTACACCCCCGCCAACGCCGATCACGCTGACGGCGGCAGAATCCCCGTCCCCGCGTGCGTGCGTGTGGAGCGAGCCCGAAGGGCCGCGGGGCGCCGCGCCCGCCTCGACGCGGGAGACCTCTGGCGGGCGCCGCGAGCGATTGCTAAATGAAAATCCGAATTGCGCATAATTACGCCGAGTGCCGCGCGCTGATAACACGCCGGCGTTCGGTTTTAATTCGGACGACCGCTGGAACAAGAGCGAAATTAATGTGGGGGAGTCGCGGAAAATATGCGGCGCGCGCGCGCTCGCTCGCGTCGTTCCACATGGGGCTCTAAAAGGCGCGCGAGGTGAGCCGAAAAAAGGGGGGCGTGGCTATCGCCGGCACGGCCGTCCGCTTCCCAATACTGATCGATGGTTTTTGAGAAAGGTAGATAGATAGATGAGAGATAAATGGGAAATAGATGAGAGAGATGAGTGATACATATATAGATGAGAGATAGATGAGAAATAGGCGAGAGATAGATGGGAAATACATAGATAGATGAGTGACAGATAGATCAATGAGAGATAGATGGGGAATAGACGAGAGATAGATGGGAAATAGATAGATAGGTGAGAGATGAGTGATAGATAGATGAAAGTTAGATGGGAAATAGACGAGTGATACATGGATAGATGATAGATAAGTGAGTGATATATAGGTGAGAGATAGATAGGTAGGTGAGCGAAATTGATATTAAGCTAATCAAATCAATACCAATTATGTTATTATTGATATCACATCTGTTGAAAGATCGAAACCAATATTATATATTTTCTGTTATTCATGCCAATAATACATCAATATCAATACCAATACCTATATTTAACGGTGTTGTAATATCGGTACGATTCAACACATAATAGATAGTCGAAACATAGATAAATAGATACACAGATAGATTTGAATTATTTATCCTTTTAGGATGTTTCTTCTTCTTTTATATAGGTTGTTCACTTGTTTTCTTCACGCTTCATCCAGGAGATACACTAGAAGTTTGTACTGGCCACGAGCATTGGCGGTGTATCCACTTGTGCTCGTTGCTAACGCTGCAGCTACTGCCGAAGAGCCTGCTCTCGCCTTTTTCACGAATGAGCGGTGATAGACTCGTGAAGATAGACAGGGATATGATACCATTACCAGGGAAGGAGAAACCCTGGGTGGTGTGATGTGACGGAGGTGTGTTCGTGATTTAGAGTCGTGATGTGGGTGTGATTGGGAAGTGATAAGGTCATGACTGGGGCGTGCTTGAGACGTAATCCGGACGTGATGAAGACGTAATCAGGACGTGATTGAGACGTGATGCGGGCGTGACGCAACTTGACAGGAACGTGATGAAGGAGTGATGGGGACGTGATTAAGGAGTTATGAGGACGTGATTAAGAAGTGATGGGGACGTGATTAAGAAGTGATGGGCACGTGATTAAGGGGTGATGGGAGACGTGATTAAGGGGTGATGGGGAGTAATTAAGGAGTGATGGGGACGTGATTAAAGGGCTGATGGGTACGCGATTAATGGGTGATGGGGCGTAATTAGAGGGGTGATGGGGACGTGATTAAGGGGTGATGGGGACGTGATTAAGGGATAATGGGGACGTGGTGAGAATGTGGCGGTGAAATTAATGTTACGGTGATTTGTGGTCGAATGACAAGTGTGTTTAACAATACAGACGATGGCGGGTGGCGAGAGCAGGGTCTTCGACACTAGCTGCAGCGTTAGCAACGATCAGAAGTGGATACAACGCCAACGCTCCAGACCAGTGGAAAGGGGTGTGTGAGGCGGGGAGGGTGTCGGTTGCGGCAGCGTCCGTCACGTGTCGCCGCCGCGCACTTCCGCCATTTACGTAAACAAATACCGGCGATTCGCTAATCGGCGGTCAGGGCGGGCGGGGCGGGGGCGGGGCGGCCGAGGAGACTGCGACGATGCATATGGATGGCGTGACAAGCAGAGGCGCGCGGCATTTGCATAGCGGGGCCGGCCGGCCGGCCGGCCAGCCGCACGCGCCGCCAGCGCCAACTGGCGGACAGGCCGCCAAAGACTCGGAGGCCGCCTCTCGGAGGTAAATACCGTAAAACCGGACTAAGCCGGAACAGGACTGTTCTTTAAATGAAAATGTGCGTGGCCGCTAGGCGCGTTACGCAGGGTGTCCGGGGAGGAAACGTCGAAACTTCGAAAATGAGCTCTTAAGACAATTCTAAGCATATTTGGTCTAATAAACTACGTGGATATTCCGAATGGTTGAGTCGCAATAAGCACTCAAAAGTTGGTTTGAAAAATTGATTTCTAGGAAAAAATTTGCATTATAGAAGCATAGAAACACTCCACAAACATACAAGTTGTTTATTATTTCTATCATTCGAAGGCGTTATTGCAGAATTGAAACTCGTATAATACGTTTTATGACCACCAAATATTCATCAAAACAAAGTGACCATATTTGATGCACCCCAGATGCCCTATAAATTTTGAATAATTTATACCAAATCATTCTCAAGAAAGTTTTTAGAAAGAACCAAGACTGCAACAGAACTCGATCGGAAGAAGATATAAAAATATGATTATTTTTTCAGTTTGTTGTGAGAGAAAAAGGGAACGCTCTGTTTCATACAACGTTCAAAATCTGCATTTCTTGAACTGTCGGGCGTCCCTCAACATTCGAAGCAAATGAGTTGAATCTAAAGATAGCCTGTGAATAAACTTATTTCAAGAAAAAGCGTTCCTTCCCTAATTATGTATTTCTTAAAAGAAGAAGGTAACAAAAAAATATTGAATGACGCACGGCCGCTAGCACAAATAACAGCCTGGGTTGGTTATCTGCTGTATACCGGCCGAGTGACGTTTCACATATATATTTATTAAATATTATTTATTATATTAATTATTACATATTATTACTTCGATAAATTTTACTCACCTAAAGATCAAGATTTTTATCTGGACATTGTTATATCTGCAATGCACTACCGCACCGCTGTTGCTGGTCAATGAAGAGAAGAGGTAGTTGTGTATTGTGATAATGTTTTCCTAGCGTTATGTTGTCACAATAGAGTTTCTATTGTTTCACATTATTGTAAACAGTCACTTTGCCCGCAAAAAACATCACTCAAAAATTATTTTAAAAAAATAAAAGTATATCCATCAAAAATTCATTTAATTTGTCCCAGTCCGTTACATTTTTCACGGTCGGATAAAGTGAGAAATACATTTCTGATTGACTTCCAGCTTGAAGATAACACATGTATGTGAACCATTACTTAAATAAAATTGAAGAGGGCTGAATACCCTGAGTGGGACTGCCTCGCCGCTGCCGCCAGCCCTTTCTGCGCCGCCCGCATGCCGCCGCCGGCAGCGGCCCCAGCCGCCCCGCCCCCCTTCCCCGCCCCGCCCACCCGGACCGGCAGGCGGCGGCGGCGGCGGCGCCGGCATGCAAATCCGGCAGAGCCCCCGAGCCAGCGGCTCAGCGCGCTAAGCCGCGAGACCCCGCCCCTCGCCCGCTACTTCGCCTCCGCCCACGCCGCCCCCGACGACTCACGGGCCTCCAACCATCTGCCGCACCCAACCGCCCACGCTGCCTAACCGCCCACGCATCCCGACTACTACGCTCCACAACTATCGCGCCACTATCCATGCATCCCAACTACTACGCCCCTCAACCGTCACGCCTTTAACTGCCACGCCCTTCAACCGCCACCTCCCTCGCCCGCTTTTTCGTCTCCGCTCGTCCCGCCCGCCCGGCTCGGCCCGCCCGCCAGCCCGCCCCACCCCGCCCCGCCCGCCCAGCTCGACCCGCCCGCCCCACCCGCCCTGCCCACCCACGCCGCCCCCCACGGCTCACGGGCCTCCAACCATCCGCCGCACCCAACCGCCCACGCTGCCTAACCGGCCCACGTATCTCAACTAACAGGCTCCACAACGCCACTCACGCCACCTAACCATCCATGCATCCCAACTACTACGCCGCACAACCGCCACGCCCCTCAACCGCCAGGCCACCTTACCTCCACGCCATTCAACCTCCAAGTCCCTCGCCCGCTAGTCCAACCCGATCTCACGGTTCACGATTCTCCAACCATCACGCTCCACACCGGACGTCCCTCCCCAACCGTCACGTCTCTCATCCGCCACGCCTCTAATCACCACGCCACCCAACCACCACGTCCCCTATCGCCATGTCCCACGCCACCTAACCCCCCCGCCCCCAACCCGCCTCCCAACCACCACGCCCCCCCACCAACCACGCCACTTAACCGCCCCCAACCACTACACCATCTAACAGCCACATCCCTAACCACCACGCCACCTAGGCCCCGCCAACTGCCCATGCCACCCGAACCACCTAACCGCACACTCCGCTCTCTCTAACTCTCCACGCCACCCCATCCACCTCCCTCGACCACCTAAACACTCACGTCCTGAGCCACACGTTTACGCCATCAAAACCGTCCATGCCATCCCAACCGACTTTGCAAATATTTCTCGGAAATTAAGGTACCAGGTACACAGAAACGCGGTGTCAATGATACTTTTGACACGTAGATTTCACCATTAATGATGAAGAAAATGCAGAGGTTTTAGAAAATACTTTTCGTACAACATATGTAATAAAATTGAAGAAAATTGATAGAATAAGAACAAAATTCTGAAAACAGCAAAATATGTAATACAGTACTAAATATGTAAAAATATGTAACGAAAAAATTGGATATTGTATTAGGTGGCCGATGATTCGCCAAGACTACAATTTTGGGAATGGCAAGTAGAAAGATAAAAAAAATGTAATTACATAAAAATCCGGTCTCTCCCCATCACCCGCGTCGCTCGCGAGCTCCTCGTCACCACCCCACAATCACCGCTCACACGAATGCCGTCGCCGTTCCCACCTCCTGTGCCCCTTTATCGCAGCAGCTCCCGTCGCTTATCCCAGAGCCTTCACCGTTTCTCCCAACCAGAGTGTGTTGTTGTCGCCCCACCTTCCCTTCCGTTTGATTCTAGCCAGCTCAGCCGACGCGGGTCGGAGGACTTGGCAACGGTGGATTTAAAGAAGGTACTGCGGAAGCACAAAACGTGCTGTTCCGGCCACTTGAAATATTCTCTTGCGCTCTAGCTGTTGTCAGTTGAACTCCGTCCCAAACAATTAACCTCACTGACAGCTTCAAACACCCCAACCGCCTTTCAACACCAACTCAACATATAACTGTATCCTCATTCCTCAACTTCAACATCTGTACAATTAAGTTAAATTTCCCCCTTTTTTTATAAACCTATTCTAAGTGGGATATGAAATCAACGCATTTTCTTGGCGTTTAGACATGCCACTTTTGTCGAAAACCATAATATATTATTATTTCACATGTTTTAATTGTCTACGCAGAAACGATCAACTTGAAATCTGTTCCGGTAGCAAGAGTTTGAAATTTCGCGTAAGTCATTGCCTGAATTAAAATTAAAAACAATGAAAGATCGGCATATCGTACAACACAAAACAATGCAACATTGAATCAGTTCAATAATGCATAATTTATCAATTTCCTCATTTTATCAAACACTTTGAACCAGAATGAATTGTAATTATTTTTAATTTGATGCAATATTATCAATTACAACTACGTTTTATTTTTTGGTAATTAATTGTGGCTAGATACATCTTAAGGTGTGAACAACACTATTGCTCTACATGAAACTTTGCTTCGTGCGTGTGATACTCAATCACATTTTATAGCCATGAACTTTCGTCAATTTTATTCAACATGATTCATCTTTACTTCAGATATAACAAAAGATAACGGATCATTTCCAAACGAGATCGGTGACAACGGTTATTGTAGCACCTCAGATCATCTGCACTTGACGTTATATTTAAATAACACTTGTATAATTACTAACCTTCAAATTCAAACGCAACCGGATATTATTAAAACCATCACCTTATTAACTGCTTTTGGTACACGCAATAAAACCGAAGCAACTCGAATTGTTAAAGAAGACCTTCAACGGTGAAAATCCCACATTTTAAATTCACTCTTCTCTTAAATTCCCCAAAGTTTTGATATCTTGTATCTACGGGTTCGCTTCGGGGTTTTTATATCTTGTGTATCTTCGGTACACACTTGCTCACACATAGGACTGCGTGAGCATCTCGGGGCCGTCTGTCACGCTAGGCGACGGCGTGGGGCTTTGGACTGGCGTCCGGCTCATCGAGGCGTAACTAATTAATTAGTCATACAACTATTCTAAAGAATTACATCGTGCTTGCAGCATTTAGAATCTGTCTTAGAATTCGATTCCAAGGAATGCCAATGACTCACTGATGTGACACCCTCGTCAAGCAAAATTTACGGAAACCCACAGGGATCAAAACCGTGACCTTTATATAAAACATAACTTATTTAGAAATTCTGTTCGTCGTGGAATGATTTCGGTCCACGCGTGATCGCAGGACATAGGACAGCGTATGCATCTCCGGGTGGATTGTCACGCTGTGCGGTGGGCCCAGGGGGCGACGTACTGGCGTCCGACTCCTTCCACGAGACGCAATTCATTCAATAGTCATTTGTACAATTATTCTAAAGAATTAAATCGTGCTTGCAGCATTTAAATCCTGCTTCCAAGAAATGCCACGAACTCACTGATCTTTAACACATGAAGAGAACTTGTGGAACCCCGCAGGGATCAAAACCGGGACCTTTTAACAAAAAAATAACTGATTTAGAAATTCAGTTCGTCGTGGAATGATTTCGGTCATTAACTCACTGATCTTAACTAACTGATCTGAAAAAAATTTTCGGAAACCCGCAGGGATCAAAACCGTGACCTTTAAATAAACATAACTTATTAAGAAATTCAGTTCGTCGTGGAATTATTTCGGTGCTCAATGGACATTGGACAGCGTGTGCATCTCCGGTGGGACTGTCACGCCGTGCGTCGGCAGCCGTGGGGGGCTTCGGACGTGGCGGTGGCGCGAGGGGGCGACGGACTGGCGTCCGGCTCACTTTCGACGCGAGCGCCGGGCGGCCGACGTGACGTCATTTGTCAGGGCGGACGTCCGCGCGCGGACACGTGTCGAGAGCGGCGGCGGCGGCGGCGGAGAATGCGGCGGTGGAGGTGAACGCCCGGCCCAATGATGGCTCCGGGATGGATGAGGTGCATGCCCGGCTTGATGATGTCGGTGATGGTCGAGGGATGTGACCGCGCGAACACCAACACTTTCGGAGAAGAGGGAGAGCTGGATGGATTAATAACTGTGAAATCCGATATTTACGCAGATTTCTTTGATGACATTACAAAAATATCAAGTGTCTGATTAACACAATTGGAAAAAGCAGTACCTATGGACTGACACATAAGTTAGAATTTACGAACACCGAGATACGATTCATTAGTACATACTCAGAACAAACTTGAGTAATCATTAAAAAATAAAACAAATGCTGTATATTGCTGGAATTAATTTGTTAAGAGCAATTGCCAAAAACGCCAGGATGGACACAAAATAACTAGTGGAATAAAGAAAAAGTGTAAAAGAAATAACAAAATCGTTTACCGAAAGGTTAATACGAGTCAGCAGAGACGAGAAATCAACATATAGAAGAAGAAGCCAAAATAAGATGGAGAGCAGATGTCAATGTAGAGAAAAGGTTGTAAGTCTCTAAGAAATATGATAAAGATGACTTCGATGACAGCAAGCTGACGACGATAAGTTCATAATAAATGTGAATATGGAATATTTATACGTCAATCAAATAAAATGGGATTCATTTAAAAATACACTTGGGTGATACTAACCAAAGAAATCTTGTGTTTTTTATTTCACTAGACACGAACTTGCGAATATTTCCTATTCTAATATTATCCAACCTTCTCAACAGGACATGTAAATGCTTCATTTATATGAATTCTTTATTTCCGGATCCAATATGAGAAATTGAAAGTTTTGAACGAGTAAATAAATCTTGAATTGAATCGTATGTTTAATTTCCAAGAAAATCAGATTTAGCAGGCCAGGATTTGCCCGCCATATGATCAGGGTGGTATTGTCAAAGACTGGAAATAAACTGGTTTCAATTGCAGGATTACGTTCGTTTGAGGATTCGTGGTTTTCAAAATATGATAGCATAGAATGCTGCTGATAAGACCAATTACATTTCAATTGAGATGATTGTGAACCATTAACATCACTATAGTTTTAGAAGAGTAATTTCAGACAATATGATAAATTGAATGAGTACTTTTTCAATCGAGAAAGTAAATTCACATATTATTAATATTTATATTTATGTTCTTAAAATTAATTGTCACAAGTAATTATTACACAGATGTTCTTTTAAAAACTATTGTGCTTTTGGTTCACATTCTAGTCACAGTCTAGTGACAATTGTAAAGAATTTAAGCGTTCATTCGAGTCTATTCACTTGACAGCTCTCTGGATCATTTTTAGAACCTAAATAAGCATCGTTATCATTAATTTGTTTACTTAAAATCTTTTCTTTTAAAAAACGAACGGTAAAGTCTTTATAAATGAATAAATTGTTTGTCTCTCATAGATTTTCAGTTTTTCCTATCAGTGTTTAAAAAATTAAGAACTCTTTTTCTATAATTCGATAAGAAGAGCAAATAAATTCAACTTACTACTGTTTGAATACAGAATATTTCAACCTGATTGACAATTATTACTCATCAATTTGGAGTGTCGATCTTTCATCGATATGCTAAATTGGCGCAGAATTACCGCATCACTCCCAATGACGAATTTGCTGTTCTTGAAGCACGAGTTTCTAATTTAGTTTTCTATAAAAAATATAATCTTTGAATATTTGCTTTTATCATAAAATACAAATATAAACGATTTAGTAGTTTTATCACAAAGTATAAAATAAATCACACGCATAAATATCCAATTCGACAAAAAATTAAAGTGTAATATATTTATGGCCATAAGATAAAAAATCTAAACACTAGACATGTATACAACGTATGTAAAACGTTTACGTAGTAAATCAAACGAATAAAGAAAATTATTTCATTTAAGTGTGAATTTTTTCCATCGCAATGTAGATCACTGGATTAAGTGTTCACTGGATAATTAAGTGAGACGTAGATCGAGGGAGACCAATAACTAGACGATTTTCTGAAAGGGTCGAATAGAATTCCTATCACATGACTGTAATACAGATCAAGAAAATCCATGAATATTTTTATCGAAAAGAGAATGTCTTGGTAATAATAGTAATATTTTTCTGATGACTGTTTTACAGATACACTTGAATATTTTCATCAAATAGAAAATGTCTCATAACAAAGGTTACAAACTTGATGTATTCAGTACGCTGGAGTCGCATCAGAGCGAGGGAGTCGTGATGTGAGCGGCAGCGCCCGCGCAGAGGCCCTCCTCGTCGGGGCGGTGGGCGCTGCAGGCGCGTGCAACGACAGCGGCGGCGGCGGCGGGTACTAAACGACGAGCCATGACATCCGCCGGCGAGGTGCCAATAACCTGCCCGTCAGGTTCCACTCCGGCCCCGCCCCCACCCGGCAGGCCGGGGCTTTGGAGCGCCGCGACCGCCCCTGCCTACTAGCCCTGTCACTGCCTCTGGCGCCCCAGTCACTGCGGTGGCCCACGCCCCCACCACCACAACCCTCGTTCCCCGACTCCTCGTCCCCCGAACCATCGTCCACCGACCCCTCGTCCCCGACCACTCGTCCCCGACCCCTCGTCCCCGACCACTCGTCCCCGACCCCTCGTCCCCGACCCCTCGTCCCCCGACCCCTAGTCCCCCAACCTCTCGTCCCCCGACCCCTCGTCCCCGACCCCTCGTCCCCGACCACTCGTCCCCGACCACTCGTCCCCCGACCCCTCGTCCCCCGACCCCTCGTTCCCCGACCCCTCGTCCCCGACCACTCGTCCCCGACCCCTCGTCCCCCGACCCCTCGTCCCCCAACCCTCGTCCCCCGACCCCTCGTCCCCGACCCCTCGTCCCTGACCACTCGTCCCCCAACCCCTCGTCCCCCGACCCCTCGTCCCCGACCCCTCGTCCCTGACCATTCGTCCCCCAACCCCTCGTCCCCCGACCACTCGTCCCCGACCCCTCGTCCCTGACCCCTCGTCCCCCAACCCCTCGTCCCCCGACCCCTCGTCCCCGACCCCTCGTCCCTGACCACTCGTCCCCCAACCCCTCGTCCCCCGACCCCTCGTCCCCGACCCTCGTCCCTGACCACTCGTCCCCCAACCCCTCGTCCCCCGACCCCTCGTCCCCGACCCCTCGTCCCTGACCACTCGTCCCCCGACCCCTCGTCCCCCGACCGCTCGTCCCCCGACCCCCCGTTCCCCGACCCCTCGTTCCCCGACCTTTCGTCCCCCGACCCCTCGCCCCCCCACCCCCGTCCACTGTCCGTTTCCAGCCCTTTCGTTCTCGATTCCCATTTTCGCCCACATGCACTTGTTCTCACCGCTCCATCATCGTCCACGCCTCCTGATCATCTTCTCCACCCGCTCACCATCCTTGCCAACTCACCCTAAGTCTTCTCTCACTCATCTACGTCCCGCATCCCTCCTGCATTCCCCCACATCCGCCCTCTCAATCTCGTCTCAACCTCGCCTCCGCTCTCTCAACAACCTCTCCGCCCTCTCAACCTCGTCTCCGCCCTCTCAACCTCCTCTCCGCTTTCTTACTCTCGTTCTCAACCCATCATCCTCGTCTCCGCCACATGTTCGTCTCGGTCACTGCTCATTCACCTTCGATTCCCACCGTTCTTTCCACCATTTTCTCGTGCTCATCGCAGTCTGTCAGTGTTCAAATTTCCATGCCCATTGTTGCCCCAGCCCCATCTTTGACCTTCGATCCCTGTCAACACTTTTACTCCTCCCCTCCACACATGTTTCCCTTTGGACTTCTCCCTTCCCCACTCGCACCCTGCATCTCTGACACTTTCTTCCGTACTTCTACATTCCGAATTTTCCTTTCCTTGCTCTGACTTCTTTTTCCTCGACTATTTTTTCTTCCATCCCCTAGTCTTCGCTTTACCCCCTCCCCGCCCTCACTCCTGCCATTCAGCTTTCAACTTCTTCCCTTCCCTTCTCTCTCACATACCTCTCTCCTTTTATTTATCTCCTCTCCTCCCTTTTATTTATTTTATTTCCTCTTCATTTCTCCTGATCTCTTTCCTCCTTCCCTTCGCCTTCTGTATTTCCACTCTCCTCACAACCTGCTCCCTCCTTCCCTTGGTTCGTTTGTTCCTGTCCCTCACCTCCCAGTCACCACCCTCATCACTTCATTCTCTCGTAGGCAGTGTTCGCTGCGCTGTTGCTGCGCCTGCCTTCCCCGCTGCTAGCGCCGCACCGCCCCCACCACCGCCGCCGCCGCCCCCACCACCGCTGCCGGGTGACGAGCTCGGTGGATGCCGTTCGTTCCGCGGAGGTCAGCGCATCGAGTCCCGGAGCGCGCATCACCCAGGAATGACGGCTGCTCTGCGTCCTGCGGACTCTAGCGCGAATCATTGTTCACGGCGGGGCTGAGAAACGCGCCTATTGTACAAATGATCCGCGCCTCAGGCCTTTCGCAGGCAAAGCCACGTGAATCAGTGGTGAAGAGCAGTGCTGAGAAACGCGCCTATTGTATGATCCGCGCCCCAGGCCTTTCGCAGGCAAAATCTCGTGAATCAGTGGTGAAGGCAGTGCTGAGAAACGCGCCTATTGTATGATCCGCACCCCAGGACTTTCGTAGGCAACGTCACGTGAATCAGTGGTGAGAAACGCGCCTATTGTATGATCCGCACCAGGCCTTTCGTAGGTAAAGTCACGTGAATCAGTGGTGAAGGCAGTGCTGAGAAACGCACCTATTGTATGATCCGCGCCCCAGACCTTTCGCAGGCAAAGTCACGTGAATCAGTGGTGAAGGCAGCGCTGAGAAACGCGCCTATTGTATGATCCGCGCCCCTGGCCTTTCGTAGGCAACGTCACGTGAATCAGTGGTGAGAAACGCGCCTATTGTATGATCCGCACCAGGCCTTTCGTAGGTAAAGTCACGTGAATCAGTGGTGAAGGCAGTGCTGAGAAACGCACCTATTGTATGATCCGCGCCCCAGACCTTTCGCAGGCAAAGTCACGTGAATCAGTGGTGAAGGCAGCGCTGAGAAACGCGCCTATTGTATGATCCGCGCCCCTGGCCTTTCGTAGGCAACGTCACGTGAATCAGTGGTGAAAAAAGCGCCTATTGTATGATCCGCGCCCCGGGCCTTTCGTAAGCAAAGTCACGTGAATCAGTGGTGAGAAACGCACCTATTGTATGATCCACGCCCCAGGCCTTTCTTAGGCAAAGTCACGTGAATCAGTGGTGAGAAACGCGCCTATTGTATGATCCGCCCCCAGGCCTTTCGTAGGCAAAGTCACGTGAATCAGTGGTGAGAAACGCGCCTTTTGTATGATCCGCCCCCAGGCCTTACGCAGGCAAAGTCACGTGAATCAGTGGTGAAGGCAGTGCTGAGAAACGCGCCTTTTGTATGATCCGCTCAAGGCCTTTCGCAGGGAATGTACCGTGAATCGGTTGTGAAGGGGGTGCTGAGAAATACGTCTATTGCAAGATATACGAGAGAGCTTACATTTCGATTAAAACAGTGTCTCTTTAAAGGTAAGCACTGAAAAGAGAGGGGGCACTGTTATCCAATCGAGAGCTTACATACCAAAACACTAAATCGTAACGGCGTTCCTGATTGAATGACAAGTCCCCCCCTCCTGCCAGCTTGTGACCTTGAAGGAGCACCTTTTTAATCGGAGTATATGTAGGGAATGAGTTGGTTCTCAGATCATACTGCGCGTCCGGAAGTGATAAATTTTCTTGCAAAGGCGATGTTTTTTATAAGAAAACAAAATCCGTCATTAATGATGTAATTCAACAAAATACTTGAGGTAACTTTTTGTCCCAGTCATTTTGAATCATTCTGTAATGCAGAGATTAACACTATACAGTGATCTGGCATCAAGAGCAGGATTTCTGGCTGTCATAGAGAAATCTTAATACTAAGCCGGAAACAAGATGAAAGTTGAGTATCAGCAATTACGAATAATTACACTCCCAGTGATCTTCATACTTAAACAATAAGTTGCAATAAAAAAAATTAAGCATTATTTTAACAAGAATCGAATCTTATAAAGAGTATTAAGTCATTTCATGAAGCTTTCTCATTGTAATACTGCTATTTCTGTAGTGTTTGGTTTGTAGTTCATAGACATGTACGCTGTCATCTTGGTTAGCAATGACCAGAGAGAGCGTCTCCGACTTGGTAACGCCCATACAGCAGAGAGTAGCAGTGGATAGCATTGTGAATCTCTCGAGTAACCACCCGCTCTCCATAGAGAGATCTCGAATATTAAGAGACCTAAGACGACCCCATCGATCTTCAGGCTTTATTTTATAAATCAATCATAAAAACAGCAATATAAAAGTTACTTAAAACATATTAGCGGGGATTCTGAATTGACGTAATTGACGTAATTACATGAAAAAGTCATATTAAGCTGACGGAGATGACTTCCATTATTTCTTCATATAAAACAATTCCAAATTTACTGAACGTACAAAAGTATTTGAAACGTCACTTCAGTGAAGTGTTTAGTTTGCAGTTCATAGAACCGCACGCTCCCAGACCGCTGCATCCAACAGTGCCCAGAGGGGCGCCGACGACATGGTCACGCCCATCCATATAGCAGTGATTAGCAGTGGATAGCGCCGTGAATCAGTCGAGTACTTTCACACACTCCACAGAGAAATCTCGAATCCTAGGAGAGACCTAAGACGACTTCAAAGATTTTCAGGCTCGATTTTATGTCTCAATGAACCATTAAAATATCAGTATGATACGTGATATAAATAACTCCAAATTTACTGAACGTATGGAATTTCTTTGAAACGTCTCCTCAGCAGTGTTTAGTTTGCAGTTCATAGAACCGCTCACTCCCAGATCGCTGCATCCAACAGTGCCCAGAGGGGGCGCCGACGACATGGTCACGCCCATCCATATAGCAGAGATTAGCAGCAGATAGCGCCGTGGATCTGACAGCAGCGGCGGCGGCGGCGGCGACGCCTGGTCGACTGGGGGTGTGAGGTCTCCAGGGCGGGGGCGGGGACGACGCCGGACGCTCAGTACCTGGGGCGTCGGCGGCGGGGGCGGAGTCGCTCGCACTGATTGATTATCCCGCCGCTAATTATCGCGCGTGATGAATGGGCACGCGCAGACACGCGGGGGACACGCGCAGATTGCGTGTCCCCCCAGGTGCGGCGCGGGACACGTGTTCTTGTCCGCCCCGCCCCCTCTCCGCGCTGTCGCCCCCGGCCGTGGGGCCAGGGTGGGCGTTGATGGCCCCTTGGCGGCGGGCGGTGCCGCTGTTCTGGGAGGCGGCGGTCCGGGCGGCGGTCGGAGGTGGTAATGGTGGTCGGCTGTGGTGATCGGTCGCGTCGGGGGTGACATGGTATTGAGGATGACCGCTGAACTAACTGCAGGTGATTATACGCAGATGAATGAATTCGGGGTTTTATTTTTTCAATAGTAATGATAGTAATGTATTTTTTATGACTGTAATACAGGTCAAGAAAACCCTTCAATATTTTTATCGAATAGAGAATGCCTTGTAATAATAGTGATGTTTTTCTGATGACTGTTTTACAGATACACTTGAGTATTTCTATCGAAAAGAAAATGTCTCAGAATAAAGGTTACAAACTTCTAAAGCATGTACAGAGGTAGGAGATAATAACTTTTTGCTAATGAACGTAAGTTCGGCAAATCACGTATTACGGGTTTACACATTTCCATTGCAAAAATGTGATCGTTTTCGAACCCTTGTACTGCCTAGAACTTTGTAACAATTGTTCTGCGGCATACGATGTACTATACGATGTACGATGTTTCATTTTGAGACGACCATTTAGTTTTCTCCACAATAAATGACTCACTCCCTTCTTAATGGAAGTGTAAGAGACCTTTGATGTTACTTGATGGCCCCGTGCCGGTGAAGAGCGGCGTTGTTCTGGGACCGGCTGCCCGGTCGGCGGTGAGGTGGTGGTAATAGAGGTGGTCGGTCGCGTCGGGGGTGACATGGTATTGAGGATGACCGCTGAACTAACTGCAGGTGATTATACGCAGATCAATGAATTCAGTGTTTTATTTTTTCAATACTAATGATAGTAATGTATTTTTTATGACTGTAATACAGATCAAGAAAATCCTTGAATATTTTTATCAAATAGAGACCATCTTGGTAATAATAGTAATGTTTTTTCTGATGACTGTTTTACAGATACACTTGAGTTTTTTTATCGAATAGAAAATGTCTCAGAACTAACTGCAGGTAATTCAACTTACCTCAACAAATTAGCTTTGCAGGTAATTCAATGCAACTGCAGGTAATTCAACGTAGCTCAACGAATTAGCTTTTTTACTTCGATACTAACGATAGTAAATGATAGCATGATTTACGATGTTAGTAACAATTACATAAATTTCATCTAATAGAGAATGTTTAGATAATAATAGTAATGTTTTTTTTGTGACTGAAATGCAGATAAAGTGAGCACTTGAACAATTTCATCGAATAAAGTCTCGACAACAATAGGAATGTTTTCCCATGACTATTACAAACTTTAATTGAACACATGAATATTTTCATCGAACAGAGAATGTCTAGTTAAAAATAGTAATATTTTTCTGATAACTGTTTTACACATGCACTTGAATATCTTCATCGAATAGAAAATGTCTCAGAATAACTGTGACGAGCTTCTAAAGCATGTACAGTGATGGAAGATGATAGCATTTTGCTGAACGTACGGTGAGAAATCTCATAATACGAAGTTACACATTTATATTCCCAAAGTGATAATTTTCGAACCCTTACAATCCCTAAAAGTTTGTAACAATTGTTTTGCGACATTCGATGTACGCTACTTTCATTTTGATGCGATCATTTTGTTTACTTCGCAATAAAGTAAATGCGACGCACTCCCTTCTTATTCCCAGTGTAATAGACCTCGGATGTTAGCCGATGTCCCGTTAGCGGCGACTGAGGGCGCTGTTCGGGGACTAGGGCAGCTCTGAGGAGGTGGTATTGGTGGTGGTGATCGTAGTGGCCGGCCGTGTTGGGGGTTACTGGGGGTTGAGGATGACCACTGAACTAACTGCGGGTCATTAAACGCTGCTCAATAAATTCGAAGTTTTATTTTTTCAATACTAATGATAGTAATGCTTTTTCTTATGGTTGTAATACAGATCAAGTGAAGACTGGAATATTTTCATCGAATAGAAAATGTTTCTGAATAACTGTTCCAAAATTCTAAAGCATGTACACAGGTGGAGGATGATCACTTTTTGTTAATGAACATATGATGGGAAATCTCACATTACGACGTTAGACACTCTCATTGGCAAAAGTGATCATTTCGGAACCTTTACAATCCTTACGACTCTTACTATCCTTATTCTGCGACATCCGTTGTACGATGCTTTCATTTCGATACGATCATTTTGTTCACTCCACAATACAGTGAATGTGTCTCTCTCCCTTCTTATTCCGAGTGAAATAAATCTTGGATGTCAGTTGATGGTCCCTAGGTAGCGGGCGGCTGCGCTGTTCGGGGACGCAGCTGGGCAGGTGGCGCGCCATGCCGGTGAGAAGATGGTAACGGTGGTGGTCGGCCGTGTAAGGGGAGACAGAGTGTTGAGGATGATCACTGAACTAAGTGCAGGTCATTAAACGCTGCTCAATGAATTCGGGGTTTTATTATTTCAATACCAATGACAGTGATATTGTTTGTTTTTCGATAACTGTGATACAGATAACGTGAACACTAGAACATTATTGAAAACGTTTACAAACTTTTAGAGCTTTTACAGCGATCCCTGATGATCTTTTGTAGCTAATAAATATAAGTGGTAGTAAATCTCATTCTAAGAAGTCACACATTCTCTAATGAGAAAAAAAATATCAGTTTCAAAATGATTATCAGTTTCAAACCCCTGCAGTCAATAGAAGTTTGTAACAATTATTCTGCGGCATCTGATACACGATACTTTCTGCATCTCTACTTTCGGCATCTGATACACGATACCCCTGATTGTTACGATTGAATCTTCGAATTCAGTTTGCCAGACGCTGATATCTACTCTTATTATTTTCGCATTTTATCGTTCTTTAGTAACTCGCTGTCCCTCCAAAACACTTGAAATTGATGAAGAAGTCTGTTATCCTGAATACTTACAGCACAATTTGAAACTTTTTACAATCAAATAATTAATCAAATTAGTAACATATAACAGACTTCGTGAAAATGTTTGAGAAAAGTTTTTATCTGAGAATTAGATCTTTTTGTGAATCACAATTGCGATCATTAAAAACATTTTTTGTTATTTTCATTATTATAATTATTATTTTGTATTTACATATGACTAGTGTACCCGAGCCGAGAACTCTCACATGCAATACCCCACCCTCTTCTTAATTGTTCCATTTCCATTTTGAACATGTAATATGTATTTTTCTTCAAGACACTCTTATCCTCTGTCACTTGTTCTATAAGTCACATTGTAATTGATAACAATATAATACGCCCTTGTCAATACAAACTATTCTTATTTAACTTCATTATCGAGCAAAGAGTAATTCCCGTGTAATTCAAGCAATTCAATAGAATGTCGAGTAATTAGTAATTTCGCATACAGTTGCAGATTCTACAGGCTCTGATCAGGTGAGGTAGAATCGAGAAGCGTCGAATCGCCAAAAATGAGATAGAATGGTGAAGAAGTTCTCATCCTGTAGATTACGGTGTGAGGAATGTTTCTTTGAGGCTTTTGCCCTCAAAATTGTAGTATTTAAGGCCATAGAACGCTTCGTTTAGAAGTTACATAATGATATACATTTAAAAATCCTGTCGTGCATTGTGCTTTGCAATTTACGTGAATATACAGTTGCATTTTTTTAAAATATCCTTCATCTTTTTAAAGTCAAAATGCAATTGAATCGGTGATTGTTGAAAGGCACTAACTCCTAATTTTCAAATTGTTGGGAAAGTAAAAAAAACTATTTTAGGCCTATTATTTAAGAAATTTCGATTTATTTTTCTTTGTAATACTTCTCTTACGGAACCCAATTTTCTCTATTTATAAAGATAATCAATTGCATCTGTTGAAACAATTTTATGCTGCTTTTAAAATTTGGAATTAGTGCTTTTCAACATTAATCAGGGTTTACACAAAAACGTTTTCATAAAATTCTTGAAACTTTTATTAAAAAGCGAAACAAAATACAAAAGAATGTTCAAAAAATGGTACAATACATAAACAAGAAAGTATTAAGTAATAATAGGCAATTGTAACACGTTATCATAAAATTCTTTACTGTCTTCTGAGCCAGTAACATAACAATACACTTTTCTCAAATCTTCCATTTTCGTTTTTTTTATGGGAACTTTTCCTTCAGGGTATGCTGGCATTATTCCTGCAAAAATATCTGTTACTTCTCTTCGTCCGGGTTGTAATAGGTTGAAGGTGTTCTTCAGAAAGCTATTAATGAATGGACGAGTTACCACCTCGCCAGGATGGGATGCCGAGTACTCGAATTGCAGGTACGAAGCTGGGGAAAAAGATATCTTTTGTTTACTTGGAATGCTTCTTCCAGAAGATTCATCACTGTGGGCATTTTTCTTATAGAGCTCTGGCCACCATTTGTTTACATCAAGTATGTCACTTGAATTGACCATTTTTACCAGAAGGTTCTTTTTTGCATTTGCAATAATTTGACAGTATTCCATTGGTGTATAAATCCTATCATATTTCTTGATGTTCCTTTTGAAGAGCCCAAAATCTCTGTCACAAGCAAGAAAGAATGGCCCCGCATTGGGAAGCGATGGATTATCTCATAAAATCTCTTATTTTCTGCAAGTCCTAAACACATTCTTATGAACGAATGATTTCTGTTTTGAGCTGGACAACTGTCTGAATAAAGGTGCAGCCTTTTAATGTCCTCTGAAACATAATCGTGGATATAATCTAAAATAAATGAACAAACTTCGTTCGCACCTTTTTTTGCATCCCTTCATGATACATATACATTTGGCAACTGTCATTGTGAAGATTATGTATACAAAATACATTAACCCACAGTTGTCTCAAATAAAACATTTCCTGTACAGGAATATGAGGAAGCGGCAAATTCTGCATATAGTCAAACACTAAACAGACAGTGTTACCATTCTGTTTACACTGTTCACTGCATTTTGCCATTGATGAATAAAATTTTTTACCTCTTGCTTTATGTAATGTTAACTCGGATTTAGCAGCCAACTTCACATTTTCTGATAAATGAGGCGACTTAATTTTTACTTGTAGTTCTTCACACGAACTGCAGACATCAATTTGAGGCCTTCCAAAACTATAAGTAAAATTATCATTGAAAATTTTTAAATAAAATTCATATTTCACATCATCATCAGGGTGTTTCTTATTAAAAAGTTGGTGCATTATTTTTACATTCAACCGTGAATCTAAATATGATATCTCTTTTCCCCCATAATGAGTTTTTTTAACTGGAAATTGTTCTATGTGTTCCCTGATGGATCTGCATATTCTTCCAGAAATAGCATGTTTTGGGATTGAGGCCTCTCTTATCTACAGGTGTATCTCCCTTAATTAGTAAATTTGTGATTCTATGCACACGTTTTTGTGTTACAGCATGCATATTAAGAAAAGCCTTTCTACATACGTTGGTTCGAGTACTTTTATTAAGCACAAAATACTTAAAAGATGCTCTTCTGAGACTCCCTTTTGGTTGTTCTTGGGCAGGATTCTGTGAACGTCGTCGCGCCACCGGATGATGTTCAATGAGTCGTTGTAAGTGAAGGTCTTGTTCGTTTTTGCATGACAAATCATGGAACTTCTTGAAAATCGCAAGCCTTTCATCCTCCCCAACTCGATAATAACATTTCAGTTTGCAGCTGAAATAAAAAAAAAATAATAAAACCATCTTATCTTTAAACTAAATGTTTTCAATATAAATACAAAATGCATATACAATGAATACAAAATAAAATATGACATTATTTCCTTACCCACAATTTTCTCCAACAGATTTAGCCTTTACAAAGTTACCCCGGTAATTTTTGTACTCGGTTCCTTTTACAATGGCATATTTAATAATATTCCTCTTATAACTTATCTCGTTTCTTTTACGTTTTCTGCCATTTTGCTCAGCCACTTCTTCCTGATCGGAAATTGCAATTTCTTTTCCTGATTCATCAGACATGATGAATTACTAGAAGACAAACCACTTATGTGTCAATCTTAATGCTCGTCGATGTCATTCAGGGCGCGTTTCTGAGTCTTGGCGGGAAGGTTACTGAATTAGCGGGAATATACTTACTGTTTACGTAGTGTTTTCAAGCTCATTTATTATTTTCTTTTACATTTGCCGTGAATCTCTTTCTAACAGGCTGCATAATAGACAGTATCGTTTAATATTGATATTTGTCACGACATGATTTTAGAAAATTAGACATTGCGCGTCTTCATTATGCTCACGACTGAGAAAAAAGGCGCGAACCGTCCCAAAAGACCGCGTATGCTCATTCCATTGAGTGTTGAAGGGAACTAAGTGAAGGACTTGGTACCTTTCAACTCTCAATCTTGTGAGTCTTCTTGATAAAAAAAGCATAAGTAGTGTCCGGAGTAAGTTCGATTCTTCACTAAATGGTGGAGAAGAATGAAATGATACAAAAATCACCATAAAGTCCAAAATGAAAAAATATGGACTTAGTTCCTTTCAACAATCATCGATTCAATTCGTGACATCTCTGTGAAATTCTCTTTCTTTAGAGACCTTAATTATAAATATTGAGAGCCGCAAAGCGAAGTTATACTAGTTATACGAAGTTTTTTTTCTTCTTCTTTTTTCTTCTTTTTTTATTTACCTAATTTAATAACCGTATAGATTTGTTTTCTCCTTCTTTCAAGATTTGAACTCTTTACTTGATGTTTTTCGCTTGTATGCTGACGAGTTTTCCTCTCTTTCTGTTTTTTAGGGGTAATTCAAAAATACGTACTCAATTTTAGCTTCTTCAAACGCTCTCTCAAACAATTAGTAGTACTTAATAACATGTCGCTGTTTTAAACAAGTTCCTTCTAATTTTCTCCAGTACCTAACTTACGAGTCAAAAAATAATTTCTCTAAATTTAAGTAAAATCTCGAAGTGTTTCAATCTGATATATTTGTGACTAATTTTTAATACCTCTCTAACGTAAAAATAATAAACTTAAACACACAAATGTTGTGAGTTCGTTTCCTGTTCTATCAACTTCCTCCCTCGCTTTCACTCCTGCTTCCCATGTGAGAAACCCTTCATCTAAATTGCGTACGTATTTCTCATTGAATGATCTTCTTTTTATCATAAAATAAATTGTAATAACAATTTTTGAAAGTGGTCAGGCGGAAGAGCAGGCTAAATGGCACGAGTCTCGCCACCAATAAAGACATTTATTTATTTATATTTATTTATACCACTGAAATGATATGGGACACAATAGATGAATACATCATCCCGCCAAGTAGAGGAAAGGGTAATGAAATTCGACCTGTGTGTATCAGCACCACGTCCCAACATCCTATGAGGAAGCACTGCATCGTCTGCACTGGCATCCTCCCCATCCGGCGCCCCCGAGCCGCTGCTCTCTGCGGTCGGGGGCGTGGCCCGGCGCAGGGGTCACCGCCGCCGCCAGTTGTAGGGTTAATATTTCGCGCCGCTGCCGGCGGCCGCGTGTTCGCGGCCTGCCCGCGTTTTTGTACCGCGCGGTCGCGCGTCCGCTCGTGTCCCGCCTGTCCCCACACCCCGCGCGCGTCGTCCCCGACGCGGGTGTTCAAAGTTTTAGCTGACATCACCAGCTGGCTGCGTGACCGTGTTGGTGGTTCTTTAAGTCACTCAGGTTTTGGTCAGGCGCGTTTCGAAAAGCGGGAACCTGCGAGTTTGTTGCTGGCACGTGAATGCTATCGGGTTTTCTTGGAGGAATTTGTTTTATAAACACATTCAGACCATCAACTTATGTGTTGCACATGATTGCGAATATCGCACATTTTGTTCCACCCCTATCCGTGGATGTCTCGTCGCCCCCTGCTAGCCGCCATAAAGGGCGTTCTAAGTTTTAGCTGACATCATCAGTTAGTGACGTTACCGTGCTGTTGGTTCTTTAAGTCACTCAAGTTTTGGTCAGGTGCGTTTAGAAAAGCGGAAACCTGCGAATTTGTTGCTGGCACGTGAATGCTATCGGGTTTTCTGGGAGGAATTTTTTTTTATAAACACATTCAGACCATCAACTTATGAGTTGCACATGTTTGCAAATATTGCACATTTTGTCCCACCCCTACCGTCGCCATTCCGTCTTCCCTGCTAGCCATCAAAGTAGGCGTTTTAAGTTTTAGCTGACAGCACCGGTTGGGGGCGTTACCGTGTTGTTGGTTCTTGGTCACTCAGGTTTTGGTCAGGCGCGTTTCGAAAAAAACTAAGCGCAGCAGAGTGTTGGGTTGTCGAAAGCGGAAATCTGCCAGTTTGTTGCTGGCACGTGAATGCTATCGGGTTTTCTTGGAGGAATTTGTTTTACAAACACATTCAGACCTTCAACTTATGAGTTGCACATGTTTTCGAATATCGCACATTTTGTTCCACCACTGTCCATCGCCGTCCCGTCTTTCCCTGCTAGCCGTCACAGTAGGCGTTCTAAGTTTTAGCTGACATCACCAGCTACTGGCGTTTCCGTGTTGGAATATGTTTCAAAACACAATTTTGGATCTTCAATTTATAGGTTTGCCAATAATCAAAATATTGTCCACAATAGTTTATGGGTTGTGCAGGGTTGCGAATAGTCCCTTATTTGTCTCGAATCACCGCACTGGTGGTTTGTTCTACGACTGCCATAGCCCTGCCCGTTGCCGTTTCGTCTGGTTCGTTCGAAGATTTAGTTGACATCACAAGCTGATAGTATTTTCATGTTGTAGGTTCAAATCACTCAGGTTTTGGTCAGGCGCGTTTGGGAAAGAACGAAGCGGAGCTGATTGGTGGGGTTGTCGAAAGCGGAAGGCTGCGAATTTGTTGCTGGCACGTGAATGCTATCGGGTTTTGTGGAGGAATATGTCTTAAAAACACACTTTCGGACCATAGGTTTGCGAATAACCCACATTTTGAAGTGGTAGGCATCCGCGGCCGGAGTCATGTGAATGATCTTGACTGTCCGGGTGATGCGCCGTCGAAGGCTGTGTTGCCGACGTTTCGACCATCTTATCATGGCCTTCCTCAGGGCTGAAAGAGACCACGCTGCAAAAGACCATGCAGACCAGCCCACTCATGTCTTCCCATTGCTTGATTTTCCAATATGAGGCAAATCAACCCATGGAAAATCAAGCTATTACTCACACCAGGGATGAGAGTTTAAACGCGGAGGCACGGAAAAATGATCGCGCGCATTCCACTAATAAATTGATAAAAACTTTTCTGACTGTGAGGCTCCACCTCCCTGGTAGAGTTTCAAACGTGTCAGGCATCACACTCAAAACTTTCTCAGGGCAAAATCCAGTATGACGGCCGAAACGTTGGCAACTGTGCCTAGAACGCGACTTCTCCCGAGCAGCCAAGTTTCGATTGACTCCGTCCGCGGAAACTTCCGCTTACATTTCATCCACTGGTTGTTTAGAGTCTGGTTGTTCTGGTTTTACGTCGTTTGCTTCTATGATTGCTGGTGCACAACTTTAGAGATCTCCTGTAGACAGTGATCGGGCGATTTCATCTCTTCAGCTAGTGTCAAAAATCGGCAGCAGCTGGGATTCGAACCCAAAACCACCTATTCCCTAAAACGTCGGGTAGCTTGCTCGTAACTGCATCATCGGCCCCGTCCAACAGAAATATGTATTACCCTTTAATTCAACTCTTGTTTATGCAGGCGGCGCTCTTTCTAAAAAATAAAAACGCCATAATTTATGTGTCACGATGATTAAGCAGCATAAAAACACATCAAGACCATTCTTCATGCATCAAATACATTCCACAAAAACGTCAAAACGTGATAAAACACCGCGTTGTTTTCACAAAACGCCCGTGTGAATGCATCCCTCACCCCTAACATGTGCACCTGATCTGAACACGTTACCCTCCCCCCTCTCCGCCCCACCCCCCTCCCCGTTTCACCGCACCCCCATGCCCCCTGTTCCGCGAAACTGCATTGGCTGTGTGGCGGCGGCTCTACAACCGGAAAAGCTGTAGATTGGTGCGTCGGTTCTGACTGCAGGCAAACAAAAATTGGAACAACTGGATGAAAATTATAATACCGCTATTTTCTGAATAGAGAAATGCGTTTATAATGAACTCCAAACATAAACCATTTCTAGCTAGGGTGATTATTGAAGGTAAATGGTTAGCGTGAAGGGACAAAAGTAATGATGATGATAAAACTAATGAAATAAATAGAGTCACAAATAAATACACAGACTGCTTTTGCATCTCTTGGCAGAGATCTCTTTAGTTTGTCACGTAACAACTTGTGAAACAATGGTTATACTGAGAATATACTGAATTGAGATATCTATTTTACTATTAAAATGTTTCCTGGCTAAAACAAATGACACTGTATGGGTACAGTAACAGATATGAGGAAGATTGATGTAACGGGAACGAAATCAGGTACGAACATTTTGTGAGCGGCATTAACGTGTGAAAATAGTAGTTGGTTTGCACGTTCAACTGCTGCATGAGTGCAATGTCTTGCAATAGTTCAACTGATGTAGTGTATTGACACTCTTTGACGCTTTGGGATTAGTTGATGTGGAGCCATCTGGTGATAATAGATACATTTATAATATGGAGGAAACTGATGATTAAAGGGCAGCTAATGGTAAAAACTGAGGCAACGAATGATGATGAAACAAATGGTAAACGGTGATACGACAGACTGTGATGTAACAATCGGTGACCAAGCAATCGACGATCAGGAAAAGGTACCCGAAAAACTGGTGATCGAACAATCAGGGATTGGGCAACAAGTGAACGAACCAGCAGTGATCTGACAACATGCACTCGCTTACACTACACCACCCCACACGACGAGAACCGTGTCATATCAGGAGATCAGAGCTTGTACTGGCTGGTGCAGTGCCTCGCTGCAGGAGATACCTGAAGTCCATATTGTGATATACCAGAACGGGACATGGTTTATTCATAATATTAGTTGTATACGGGGCGACTAAATGGACTTGTAAAATGGCGATATCCGGCCCTAGTAACGCCAGCGCAGAGGGTTGCTATGGTGCAGGGCAGGTAAATAAACTAGCTGCAAGCCTCGTAGGTGCCGGAACGCTGGCTAGATCGATATAATAAAGAATATGTGATTGGTCGAAAAACGTATGACGGACGAAGGCGCGGCTACATGGGGTTGTAAGAAATGAGCGGGTTGGCGGGGGGCAATTAGACTTTCTGGTGTTTACCGCCGTGTTTTGGAAAAATAGAACGTGGGACGCTACCGACCCATCAAGGGTTGCAAAATACAGAAAAACATTCATTCGGACTTGGAGCTTCGTTGAGTGCAGATCGTTACAGTCTGACTCAGAGTGGTGGAGTGTAGGTCGTGAACTCGGCTCTTGAGTTTCGTGGAGTGCAAATAGTGTGCGGACCTTGTAGTTGAAAGTGAGACTTATACATTTTCGTGCGAAAAGTAACAGTCGTCATCGGACTTAGAAATTATTTGCCGGAGTACATCCGCGGACTTGGGCAGTTTTGGGTGTTCACCGGACGATAGTTCGAACATTAGTATTTTATTAAACTCGTGTGAAAGATTATAAACCTAAAGCGTCGGAAAGAACTTAGCTAGATTTTATGCAGTGTGGACTGGATACTTCAGCAACCGCGCAAGATCAGAAGACAGAAGAGCGACTCGGATTCATCGGCCAAGTGAGAAGCGTCTTCGGAACGAGCGGGTCGGCAAGACGGTAACATATACTGCAGTATATTAAAATAATATCTTTTAAAAGGGGTCATGGCCATTAAGTAATCTGTTAAAATTAACATTGAATAAATTGTTAAATTTTGTTCTTTGGAAAAAGAAAAGAGTCTGTTCATTTGTCAATCATAAGCTTCTAATTAGTTGGAAGCAGAGAATTTCCATATTTCAGATTCCACGCCAGGCTGTACAGTCGGCAGATCAGGTAATCGGCTATCTTAGCGATAGCGAATACATGTAATCCGAATCCATCGGCCCAAGCTAGCTGGATGCCCATATAATTTTGACAGAATTAAATAGGGAAAAGTTGGTATTAGTTTATGTCACCTGTTCCTGGCGCCCACATCTTTCTATAAATTCGGAACAGGTCAAACTCACGACAACGTATTACGAAGTGAAGGATGAAGGTATATTTCAATATATTGGTCGGAACTGGAACTCACGTTCCAGTTGGAGAGGAGCACCGCTACAGCAGCATATAGCATGCACTACACTTATGGAAATATTAGCCATAGCTGTTCACGCGACCCGAAACACCAATAAATGAATGAATGAATCAATCAATCAATCAACTGAAGTTTGGACAAATGGTGATGGAACGTGTGGAACAATCAATCAAATGAAGTTTGGACAAATGGTGATGAATTGATAGGATAACTGGTGATGAATCAACCGGATATGAGACGTCTAACGGGTGTTGATGAAATGGTAGGATAGCTGATAACTCAACCGGATACGGGACGTCTGGTGATCAGACAACAGGTAATGGGGAGCACCCGCTGATGAAATTACAAACGTGAACGCCAAAGCACTGGAACCGAAAACAACTTCCATCGCCGCGCATCAAAATGGAGAATGCATGGCGTCGCAGCGGCGGTGGGGGCGGCGTAGGGGGCGGCGGCGGTGGCAGCGATGGCGGCGGTGGTGGCGGCGGTGGTGGCGGCGGGGGCGGCGGAGGCGGCGTGGGCGGCGGTGGCGGTGGGGGCTGCGGCGGCGGGGGCGGGGGCGGCGGCGTTGGGGGCGGCGGGGGTGGCGGTGGGGGCAGCGTGGGCGTCGGGGGCGGTGGGGGCAGCGTGGGCGGCGGGGGCGGCGTGGGCGGCGGTGGCGGCGGCGGCGGGGGCGGCGGCGGGGGCGGCGGCAGGGGCGGCGGCGGGGGCGGCGACGGTGGGAGGCGGCGGGGGCGGCGACCGGGGCGGCGACCGGGGCGGCGGCGGGGGCGGCGGCGAGGGCGTCGGCGAGGGCGATGGCGGGGGCGGCGGCGAGGGCAGCGGCGAGGGTGGCGGCGGTGGGGGCGGCGGCGTGGGCGGCGGCGTGGGCGGCGGCGTGGGCGGCGGCGTGGGCGGCGGCGTGGGCGGCGGCGTGGGCGGCGGCGTGGGCGGCGGCGTGGGCGGCGGCGTGGGCGGCGGCGTGGGCGGCGGCGTGGGCGGCGGCGTGGGCGGCGGCGTGGGCGGCGGCGTGGGCGGCGGCGTGGGCGGCGGCGGGGGTAGCGGCGGGAGTGGCTGCGGGAGCGGGGCGTGGGGGGGCGGGGGGCGGGTGACGCGGTCTGCTTGCTCTGAGGGAGGCCCCACCGCACCGCCGCACCGCGCCGGGGAGCGGTTTGGTTTTTGTAGTGGAAACCGCACGGCAGCGCGCCGGCCCTCAGATTACCTTGCTGATTTTTTAAATTATGAAGTCCCCGCTCGCGGCAGCGGTCGCGGACCTTTCCGGGGGATGCGTTTGCGTTCACTACCTGAAACGCCGCGCTGATTGGATAGAAAAAAATGTGTTCTCTGCTGTTGTTTTTACTTTTCCGCTACGGAGTAGAGAGCAAGTTATGTAATGCTGCGCGAAAAAACGGTGAATTTTCGGCAGAAAAATACAGGGCCCTGGTAACGAAAAAGTGGATAAATCCTGTTGATAAATTGAGAAAAAATCCTAATAATGAAATACAGCCGGAATCCAGGATTTATGGGTCCTTGATACCGAAAAATCGACGGACGGCAAAGCGTCTGTCCATCTGTCTGCCTGTCTGTGAATAACGCTAGCGACTAAACCGTTCAGCCGATTTTCTCTAAACTTGATATTCCATAATCGATCTGACTAGTGTCGCCGCTCCTCGAGTTTGAAACCGAAATTTTAATTTTTGGAGTTAGTTTACAGGAAGCCTCTGGAACATTTTCAAAATTTTCAAAAAAATGGCTTGATCTTTTTTTATTAAATTTTGTTGCTGTATAGTGTGAAGAACGTTTAAGAGAATGGTGTAGGTGTCATTTTCATTGAAAACTGATTTTTCGAAAATTGCAAAAATTCAAAAAAATGTTCGGCGTCTTCCTACAACTACAATCATGACAATAGAATTTTTTCCCTTAATGAAATTTATTCCGTGAAGATAGATTTTGAAATCAGATCATACAAAAATTTTCGAAAATTTGAGAACTTTTCGCATAATGTTGCATGAAAATACGAGCAGAAAAGTACGTGCTGTTTTAGATCCACTAGTTTGTAGTGGAAGCCGCATGACAGCGCGTCCGCTCTCGGATTACTTCGCTGATTTTCTAAATTATGAAGTCCCGCACGGGGTAGTGGTCGTCTATCTTTCCGTGGGATGCGTTAGTGTTTACTGCCTGAAACACCGGGCTGATTGGATAGAAAAACTGTGTTCGTTGCTGTTGTTTTTTCGTTGCTGTCGAAATTTTTAGTTACTTCCGTATGAAAAAGGTTCTTCTTTGTTTCCGTTATAGGTAATGTTTTATGTGGAGCGACACTGTCGTTTTGGTATTTCAAGGCTATTAAAAGTTATCAATGTTATTTTTTGGTTAACTATTTTCAACAATGTTTAATATCCAAAATGCTGCGCTGATTGCGTTGATAAAATTGTGCTCGTAGTTACTTGTCCTGATTTTGATAGAATTGATTTTGTTTACTTCACCTTACAATCTAAAAAAGTATATTTCTCCTTTTCGTTCTAGCTCTTTTAATATCGAGCATTCTCACTCTGTACGAACTCACAATATAGTTTTTTAATTTACTTCTTCCAATGATTATTCCAACACCTTTCTCTATTACAGTTGATTACTTCCAAAACCTTTGGGCTGAATAATAACACAAAACATTTTCGAAACTCATTTCTGTGCAGACTTTTCATTACTTTTGCATTATTAAGTGTTCTTCTCTCAATCGATTTTTACCTTGTACTCCAACATAGGTTTGCTTGCTCCTGTTTTATTTGAAATCTTTTAAAATGTAACTTTAAATAAAATATAATAACCAATTTATCCTTAGAGTTTGCTCGTTCCATTCTTCTCCCGCTGGATGGCGCCGCCAGCCTATGTCGGATTTTCGCCTCCAGGTATTTCCCTCGAGCGTAGCATCGCTCCAGCAGGGACAACCTCTAGGCCGCCGATATGCGTGATGGTGTAGTGCATGCCAGTGTAAGTGTGCGTAAGGAAGGGGTGAGGATTGGACAAGGAAGAGGAAGGAAGGTTCTCTCGCTGTCCGTGGTCCGTTTGTTAGGGTATTGCTCCGGCCTGGTGTTGTTCGGAGAACCGACGGAAAACTACCGATCAGAGCAGTAAGCCGCTAGAATAGTCCTCACGACAGCGGCTGAATTCGACTCGGCTAACTAGCTAGTGTTAAAAATCCTGCCACCGTCGGGACTCGAAACCTTAGGACCTTCTGGTTAGAGGCACTGCAGTGACATGAATTTGACGCCCTTGCCCACTTAAGCTGGTGGCACTCCCGGGATGACCACAAACTCCTTCACTTACCCCACATTCTGACAGTGGCGTAGCGGGACTCGCATGTTTGGGGATTCTCAACAATAACACACAAAATGTCACTATCAACTACTTCATCTAACAGGAGAAAGCAACTTACTATTACTACTACTTCCACGATCTCAATTGCTAACGACGGTGAAGGCGCTTCCCACAAAATCCTCACAGCAGTCAGGACTGCCGATGTCTTGAAAGCAAATTATACAATGGCTCAGCTTTAATTCTTATACACGAATGGCAATGAGACCACTTGTTAATTTATACAATGCAAACTAAAAAAAATATGTATTTATTGTATGTATCGTGTATTATATGTGTAATATCTATTTAAAGAACAATTCAATTTCTTGGCTATTAATTAAGAAATAGTAGACAGGCACTATTTCTACAGTTTGTACCCATGACCAAGCGGGGACTCTCGAGTGAGAGATTATTTACTGATTGTCTGAAGTGGATGCTCAGCATCTCTTGTGCACATACGAGCATTTGCTCATTAGACTCTTTAGAACTTCTTAGAACTCTTTAGAACTTACGAGCATTTGCTCATTAGACTCTTTCCGCAGTGGATGCTAGCGTAAAGTAGTTGGATTTCTCTGAGCCTGGGATGAAGAGGGGAGAACGGAACTTCGCTATCTGCGTATGCGTCATTGCTCATCGCAATCTCGCGGCAGACGCTAGAAGCATTTTAGCTTCCAAGCAATCACAGGCCAACTTGAACAAGCCGCCGAATTCAAACATAGGAAATCAATTTAAAACTAACACAAAACGTGTTTCGCTCAACGGACGACTTGTAATATTATCAATACAGTATTTAGGGTTCATTATTATATACGCGGATGATCAGCATATCAGCGTCACTGCATTCTGAGAAGTAGCGCTGCTGTCCCATTTGTGCAGCCCTGAACCGTACGCTGCCCACGAGCGTGGATGGCCGAGTGGCGGATTGTACAGCGCGATTTGATTCCGCGGGGCGAGAATCGAGGTCGAGTTATGCGGCGGCGGCGGCGGGGTGGGCCGCGCCACCGTCCCGGAGGTCGTTTGTCCACCCGGAAATTGCCACCTCCCACTCGCTGCCGCCCGACGGTTTTTTTTATTTTTATTTTTGCGGAGTTGGCTGGCGTGGCTGCGAGAGTGGGCGCGCTGTTTTGCGTGAGTCGTGGTTTACCCGCTTTTCGTGCGCTCGGGATGCGAAAGTTGATTGGGATCGACGAGGTCTGTCCGTGGACAGAGTCCGGCTCTTTGCGGGAGTTGAGGCAGACCGCCGTGGGGCCATACAGGGTGGTAAAAAAATTCGGCGCCTCGTTCGCAAGTTTTGGATTCGAGTTACGGACTCATGCTAAAGAAAACAGAGTAGAACTAAATCAGGGAATGGTCAAGAAGAACGGGTTATCTCTTCGGGGGATACATTGCGGTTGACAAAAACTCCAAACAAGTAACTTAACAGAAGCTAAAATTCACACCCCAGGCAGGATTTGAATCCGTGACTGGGTATAAAGCAGCTGAGGGAGACTATTTAGTCTCTCAGGTGATAAAAAATTTTTGAACCTCTCGCTTCAAGAGAAAAGAGAATTGTGAAAATTCATGAGATGATGAGGTCATTGTAAATTTCCGGGGGAGCCTCAAGGGTCAGGAAGCGGACCCTACATCCACAGAAACAGATCGAGACACTTTGTCCTTTTACATTTCCACTTCACTTCGGTTAGCTGAATTGTGTACGTTGCTGAGTTTGTGAGTATGAGAAGAATGTAGAGAAATACTCCGTTATTTTGTGTGTCGTGGTTTACTATATGTGGGCGGAAAAAATGATGGGAGCGCGCAATTGTTCTCTTCAGGTGTTAAAAAATGTATTCAGGTCTCGGATTTCCCAAATGACAATAAAGGAAAAATTGAATGAGGATATTAAAAGAACTTTGAACTGGGAAACAAAATGAAATTATCTAAGTAAGATAGATATTCTGTACGTTTTTGGCCACTCGCGCTAGTGCGGGAGCGAGAGTGCTCACAAGAGGTAATCCTCCAAAAGGGCCTTATTTTGTATGACGGCCTAAGAAATATAACTTTAAGAAACTGAGATCAATTTCCTATCAAGAGTTTATTTATTTATTTACGTCAAAAATAGTTATAAACTGTGTGTGACGAGCTATGGGGAGAAGTGAAATTTGTGCACGTTTTCATTATTCTGTGATCTCTATCCTAAAACATATTCTAGTCGAATTTTGAATACAGAAAAAGAGCGATTTTTTTTCAAGTTTTGTTGACAAAATATTCGCTCCTATATAATAAAATATATTTTCAAAGGTAAATTAGCAATAAATTTCTGCCCTTAACCCTCATCATGTTCTTTATGAAAGAATAATACTTTTTGCCGCGATAATATGGAAACGATAATTTAAATAACCATATATCCCACTGAAATTCAGAAGACGTGAACAACGAATGAAGTTACATTTATGTCCAGAAGAGGTCTTAGAACAAAATGTTCTATCAGTCTAATATTAACAATAATGATCAATTTCGTAATAAGTATTATTGAAACGGAAATATTATAAAAATGCATGGATTTCTATTCATTACTATCCACATCTGTCTGTCATTTTTCAATGGAAGAGACGTTAAATTTAAACAAAATTTATTGTTGATTACAATTGTTTCAAAGAGTATAAGTACTTGTAGTTGTATGATACGGCGGATCACGCCAGCCAACGGGAGATCATCCCACCCCGCAATAAAAAACAATCACTACACTTACGGGACTAATAACCTAAGCAGTTGACGCATCCGGAATCACTAATCAGTCACCGATTCAAGTAACGTAAGACATTACAATACGAAATTGAAAAATTCAAGTAAGACCGTTTGACTACGGTAATCGAATATTGAAATAAGATTTTACGAAAATAATATCATACAACTACTTATACTCATTGAAAAAATTGTAATCAACTATAAATTTTGTCAAGTCACTTACGTCAACTTGCGAAGATTTTCCCCTTCCAGATATTTCCCATCAGTGAGGTACCGCCCCGCTCTTAATTCGTCTCTCAATATGTGTGGCAGTGTAGAGTATGTGAGAGTATGTGTGTCAAAGTAAGGGGTGACAAGGAAGAGGAAGGCAAGATTGCGCGCGGTCCTTGACCCGTTTGTTAGGGAACAGCTCCGGCATCCATCTAGTTTTCACCGATGAAACCACGAAAACTACCGATCAGAGCAGCTCGCTACTAGAATCACTTATAGCAAATAACTAATATTAATCACACGTACCCTTTTGCAAGCAATACCCAAAACCATCTCGTTCGTTAGGATAATCGCCGCAACACGTTTTAGCGAGACTCCGCTAAAGATTGTAACTACTAGAAATATCAGAAGCACGCCGCAATAGCACGCGACAGATGTTGCCGCCATATGCGTTTGGCCCGTTTCTTAGGGTACTGCTCCGACATTCGCCTAGTTTGGATCGGAGAAACCACGAAAACTACCGATCAGAGCAGCTCGCTACTAGAATCACTTATAGCAAATAACTAATATTAATCACACGTACCCTTTTGCAAGCAATACACAAAACCATCTCGTTCGTTAGGATAATCGCCGCAACACGTTTTAGCGAGACTCCGCTAAAGATTGTAACTACTAGAAATATCAAAGCACGCCGCAATAGCACGCGACAGATGTTGCCGCCATATGCGTTTGGCCCGTTTCTTAGGGTACTGCTCCGACATTCGCCTAGTTTGGATCGGAGAAACCACGAAACTACCGATCAGAGCAGCTCACTACTAGAATCACTTATAGCAAATAACTAATATTAATCACACGTACCCTTTTGCAAGCAATACCCAAAACCATCTCGTTCGTTAGGATAATCGCCGCAACACGTTTTAGCGAGACTCCGCTAAAGATTGTAACTACTAGAAATATCAGAAGCACGCCGCAATAGCACGCGACAGATGTTGCCGCCATATGCGTTTGGCCCGTTTCTTAGGGTACTGCTCCGACATTCGCCTAGTTTGGATCGGAGAAACCACGAAAACTACCGATCAGAGCAGCTCACTACTAGAATCACTTATAGCAAATAACTAATATTAATCACACGTACCCTTTTGCAAGCAATACCCAAAACCATCTCGTTCGTTAGGATTATCGCCGCAACACGTTTTAGCGAGACTCCGCTAAGATTGTAACTACTAGAAATATCAGAAGCACGCCGCAATAGCACGCGACAGATGTTGCCGCCATATGCGTTTGGCCCGTTTCTTAGGGTACTGCTCCGACATTCGCCTAGTTTGGATCGGAGAAACCACGAAAACTACGATCAGAGCAGCTCGCTACTAGAATCACTTATAGCAAATAACTAATATTAATCACACGTACCCTTTTGCAAGCAATACCCAAAACCATCTCGTTCGTTAGGATAATCGCCGCAACACGTTTTAGCGAGACTCCGCTAAAGATTGTAACTACTAGAAATATCAGAAGCACGCCGCAATAGCACGCGACAGATGTTGCCGCCATATGAGTTTGGCCCGTTTCTTAGGGTACTGCTCCGACATTCGCCTAGTTTGGATCGGAGAAACCACGAAAACTACCGATCAGAGCAGCTCGCTACTAGAATCACTTATAGCAAATAACTAATATTAATCACACGTACCCTTTTGCAAGCAATACACAAAACCATCTCTTCGTTAGGATAATCGCCGCAACACGTTTTAGCGAGACTCCGCTAAAGATTGTAACTACTAGAAATATCAGAAGCACGCCGCAATAGCACGCGACAGATGTTGCCGCCATATGCGTTTGGCCCGTTTCTTAGGGTACTGCTCCGACATTCGCCTAGTTTGGATCGGAGAAACCACGAAAACTACCGATCAGAGCAGTTCGCTACTAGAATCACTTATAGCAAATAACTAATATTAATCACACGTACCTTTTTGCAAGCTATACCCAAAACCATCTCGTTCGTTAGGATAATCGCCGCAACACGTTTTAGCGAGACTCCGCTAAAGATTGTAACTACTAGAAATATCAGAAGCACGCCGCAATAGCACGCGACAGATGTTGCCGCCATATGCGTTTGGCCCGTTTCTTAGGGTACTGCTCCGACATTCGCCTAGTTTGGATCGGAGAAACCACGAAAACTACCGATCAGAGCAGCTCACTACTAGAATCACTTATAGCAAATAACTAATATTAATCACACGTACCCTTTTGCAAGCAATACCCAAAACCATCTCGTTCGTTAGGATAATCGCCGCAACACGTTTTAGCGAGACTCCGCTAAAGATTGTAACTACTAGAAATATCAGAAGCACGCCGCAATAGCACGCGACAGATGTTGCCGCCATATGCGTTTGGCCCGTTTCTTAGGGTACTGCTCCGACATTCGCCTAGTTTGGATCGGAGAAACCACGAAAACTACCGATCAGAGCAGCTCACTACTAGAATCACTTATAGCAAATAACTAATATTAATCACACGTACCCTTTTGCAAGCTATACCCAAAACCATCTCGTTCGTTAGGATAATCGCCGCAACATGTTTTAGCGAGACTCCGCTAAAGATTGTAACTACTAGAAATATCAGAAGCACGCCGCAATAGCACGCGACAGATGTTGCCGCCATATGCGTTTGGCCCGTTTCTTAGGGTACTGCTCCGACATTCGCCTAGTTTGGATCGGAGAAACCACGAAAACTACCGATCAGAGCAGCTCGCTACTAGAATCACTTATAGCAAATAACTAATATTAATCACACGTACCCTTTTGCAAGCAATACACAAAACCATCTCGTTCGTTAGGATAATCGCCGCAACACGTTTTAGCGAGACTCCGCTAAAGATTGTAACTACTAGAAATATCAGAAGCACGCCGCAATAGCACGCGACAGATGTTGCCGCCATATGCGTTTGGCCCGTTTCTTAGGGTACTGCTCCGACATTCGCCTAGTTTGGATCGGAGAAACCACGAAAACTACCGATCAGAGCAGCTCGCTACTAGAATCACTTATAGCAAATAACTAATATTAATCACACGTACCCTTTTGCAAGCAATACACAAAACCATCTCGTTCGTTAGGATAATCTCCGCAACACGTTTTAGCGAGACTCCGCTAAAGATTGTAACTACTAGAAATATCAGAAGCACGCCGCAATAGCACGCGACAGATGTTGCCGCCATATGCGTTTGGCCCGTTTCTTAGGGTACTGCTCCGACATTCGCCTAGTTTGGATCGGAGAAACCACGAAAACTACCGATCAGAGCAGCTCGCTACTAGAATCACTTATAGCAAATAACTAATATTAATCACACGTACCCTTTTGCAAGCAATACACAAAACCATCTCGTTCGTTAGGATAATCGCCGCAACACGTTTTAGCGAGACTCCGCTAAAGATTGTAACTACTAGAAATATCAGAAGCACGCCGCAATAGCACGCGACAGATGTTGCCGCCATATGCGTTTGGCCCGTTTCTTAGGGTACTGCTCCGACATTCGCCTAGTTTGGATCGGAGAAACCACGAAAACTACCGATCAGAGCAGCTCGCTACTAGAATCACTTATAGCAAATAACTAATATTAATCACACGTACCCTTTTGCAAGCAATACACAAAACCATCTCGTTCGTTAGGATAATCGCCGCAACACGTTTTAGCGAGACTCCGCTAAAGATTGTAACTACTAGAAATATCAGAAGCACGCCGCAATAGCACGCGACAGATGTTGCCGCCATACGCGGCCCGCGGCGCTACCCCGTTCGTTCCATCCGGCGCCAGCCCCCTCCCCTCCCCCTCCATCCCACCGGCCCTTCCCCTCCCCGGACGCATCGTTCCGCGCGTCGCGCAGTGCTCGCGTATAGATATTTAAATTCTTGCGGGCTCGCGACCGAAGGCACGATTGCGTGCAATAAACCACGCGGAAAGCTCGCTAGCCCGCCCGCTCCGCACGCGGCCAGCCGCGCGGCTGGGCAGTGCACGGCCGTGCCTCACACACGCGCGTGCGAGCGAGCCGACGACAGGGTGAAAGGAGGGACGGATAGCAAAGGGCGGCTGGAGAGAGAAGGGGAGAGTATGGAACGGAGAGAACGGGGAAGAGTAAAAGAGAGGTGATTTGGAGGGGAAAGATGGAATTGGAGAGTGGCACTGGAAGTGTAATAGGAAATGAGGAACGCCAACGACTAGGTGAAGGAAGGGGCGGCTAGAGAATGGTGGCTGGAGAGAGAAGGGGAGAGTATGGAACGGAGAGAACGGGGAAGAGTAAAAGAGAGGGGATTTGGAGGGGAAAGATGGAATTGGAGAGTGGCACTGGAAGTGTAATAGGAAATGAGGAACGCCAACGACTAGGTGAAGGAAGGGGCGGCTAGCGAAAGGTGGCTGGAGAGAGAAGGGGAGAGTATGGAACGGAGAGAACGGGGAAGAGTAAAAGAGAGGGGATTTGGAGGGGAAAGATGGAATTGGAGAGTGGCACTGGAAGTGTAATGAGAAAATGAGGAACGTCAACGACTAGGTGAAGGAAGGGGCGGCTAGCGAATGGTGGTTGGAGAGAGAAGGGTAAAGTACGGAACGGAGAGAACGGGGAAAAGTAAAAGAGAGATGATTTGGAGGGGAAAGCTGAAATTGGAGAGTGGCACTGCAAGTGCGATAAAGAAATGAGGAGCGGACAAAGGTAGATGCAAATAGGTGATACAGGTTTGTTTTGAGAATACGAGGCGCTGTGGGATGGTTAGGCCGCAAACGGGCAGGTGGAGACGAGAGAGATTATGATGCGAAGTGACGGTACGGTTAGGTATGGGGATGCAATAATGTAACGAGTTAGAAAGCGTGGAACTGGAAGGGAAGAGATGAGTCTAGGATCAAAAAAGGTGAGGCAGAAATGGATCTGATTGACAGAGTGGAACAGGGCAAAGAGTATTATTCGGACTGGATAAGATGAGATTGAGTGAACTGGAAGGCATGGGATGGACGGTATACCTCACAGGACTGATATACCGTCCATATACCAATATACTAATTAAGATTGGGCCGGGGTGCACAGAATGGCTCGAGGTAGAGACAATGGGATAAACAATATGAGGCGGGATAGACATGTTGGAAGGAGATAGAGTAGACAGGGGATGGGGCTTCATGGACTGATTGGAGCAGGATGAACAGGATAAGAGAGATTGGTCAAAATGGAACGGAATGGAGAGAACAGGACGGGATGAACAAGTCAGAATGAATGTAATGGCACGCAATTGAGCTTTTTCTGTCTCGAGAGACAGTTGAAGGTGTAAATAATAGGGTACAGAGGGCGCAGTACGAGGAAGTGCATTGTAGAAGGGCGAATTCCAACAAAGCACTGAAAACCGTGGAAGAAAGGAGAGTTTTGGAGCTTTCTGGACCCAGGACAGGCAAATGAGTAAAGGAGCAACACGGATCAGCACATTTTGGTCTAAAAATAGCTAGGTGGAATAAAGTAGAGTGAAATGCAACAGCAGAGCAGGAAGCAAATACGAGGTGCGACTAATGAGTGATGAACAAGAGAAATACGACTAAGGAAAGAATGGAGCTAGAAATGATAGTATGAGGATTATGTCACTGGTGAATCCGCTTGGCGCAGATGACATGTGTGCCATTCTTCTAGATGAACAAAGAGAAGGTAAGAATGAGAACGAGGGCGTCCCAGAGACGTCAGAGCAGTGACGTATAAGGAGAGCGGGGGAGGACAGAGAGGGTGGTCATAGCGGGCTGGACACAGCGGGATGGTTTGTGCAGCGAATTTGAAGCAGTGAGTTCCAAGCGGGGAGGCCAAATTGAAGTGGGAGAATAAGGTGGTTCAAGTGAGCAGGTTTGGACCGAGCGGTCGGTGCAGGGTTGTTATAGTTGAGCGATCGGAGCGTGTCGGTGGGAACGTGTCGGTAGGAGCGTGTCGGTGGGACGTGTCGGCGGGAGCGTGTTGGCTGGAGCGTGTCGGTGGGAGCGTGTCGGTGGAAGCGTGTCGGTGAGAGCGTTTCGATGGAAGCGGGTCGGTGGAAGCGTGTCGGCGGGAGCGTGTCGGCGGGAGCGTGTCGATGGGAGCGTGTCGGTGGGAACGTGTCGGTGGGAGCGTGTCGGTGGGAACGTGTCGGTAGGAGCGTGTCGATGGGAGCGTGTCGGCAGGAGCATGTCGGCTGGAGCGTGCCGGCGGGAGAGTGTCGGCGGGAGCGTGTCGGAGGGAGCGTGTCGGTGGAAGCGTGTCGGCGGGAGCGTGTCGATGGGAGCGTGTCGGTGGGAACGTGTCGGTAGGAGCGTGTCGATGGGAGCGTGTCGGCAGGAGCGTGTCGGCTGGAGCGTGCCGGCGGGGAGAGTGTCGGCGGGAGCGTGTCGGAGGGAGCGTGTCGGTGGAAGCGTGTCGGTGGAAGCGTGTCGGTGGAAGCGTGTCGGTGGAAGCGTGTCGGTGGGGGCGTGTCGACAGGGGCGTGTCGACGGGAGTGTGTCGGCGGGAGTGTGTCGGCGGGAGAATGTCGATGGGAGCGTGTCGACGGAAACGCGCAGGCGTGACCGTGTCGCCAGGACCGTGTCACCGTGAGCGCATCAGTGAAACCGTATCAGTGAGTGTGCGTCGGTGGCAAAGTGTCGCCGGGCACGTGTCGCCGGGAGCGTGTCTGTTGAAACGGTTCGGTCAGTCCATCCCTCGTGTACCGAGCACTGCGCTCCTCCACGGGACCGTGCGAGTGCATCGGGACGCGGGCGGACGAGGCGAGCGTATATCGCACGCGCGCACGAACCTCCCTCTCCCTCTCACAAATTGCGCGCTCGCCTGCCTGCGTGACCGCCCGGCGCGGCGCGGCGCGGCGCGGCCGGGCGCGTGTAGCGGCGCGATGGCGGAACGACAAGGCTCGTTCGCAGCCGCCCCCGCATATCGCGTCCGTCACGCGCCGCCTTTAAAGATGTCAAACCGCCCCTCGCGCGCCGCCGCTCGCGGGGAGTGGGGATGGGGGAGGGGGTGGGAGGGGAAGAGAGGAACAGGGGTGTGCGCGAGCGGACAGCCAAGAGCGCAGCACGGGTGTGGAGGGTGATGTGAGGTTTGTGTTGGAGGACTCTTCAGCGGCCGGCTGCTTTGATAGGTAGCTTTCCGTGGTTTCTCCGATCAACACCGGGCGAATGCCGGAGCACTACCCTAACAAACGGGTCACGGACCGCGCGCGATCTTTCCTTCGTCTTCCTTGCCCTATCCTCACCCCGTAGACATACTTACACCACCATATATGATTGGTAATTATCCCGGCTGGGCGGCGCCCCGCTGGTGGGAGATACCTGGTTGGGGAAAATCCGATAGTCTACGGTAGGTCGGCGCCGGATCTCGCCATCCAGCGGGGAAAGATCACCTCCACCTCAAAGAAAAAACATTCACTACACTTACGAGACTAACGACCCTACTAGTTGAATCACTAACAATCAATAAATAAGGTTTGTGGCAGAGATCGTTTTTTGATACCCACGGGAAAGGTTAATATAATTACTTTATTTTAGGATTAGATGGACTCGTGATAAAATTTTGAACAAATTAAATCACCTTTTAACATTAACCGGTGGTGCTAGAACAGCATATGCTTTCTTCAGCCAGTAATACTAATTTCCGATGTCCTCAGTAGTTGAATGGAAACAACGCAAACTTCCGCGTTTTGAGAGGTTTCTTTAGACACCCGAACTCGGAAAAAATACAAATGGAATGCAACAGTTTCGATATTGACTGAAAAATTGAAATATTTGTGTTATTTGATCGATTCTAATACTTCTCGTAATAATTCAGTTCTTATATTCATGGCGTCACTATCTATGACAAAGCTGACGTCATGTGACTGCAAGGCTTCAAAGAAGAGAGAGCCCGCCAAGAATTCACGTGTTGTGTCATGTAACAACTTTTTGTTCTGTACAGAATCGTTGTACAGTATATGTACTATGTAATAGCAATATTCGTGAAGACTGGTTTCGTAAAATGCTATTTCGTTGCAATGTTACACAATAGCATATTTTGTTTTTATTTTTATTGAGCAGTGTTCGTTACACCTTTTGGAAAAGCATTTTGTATCGTTCTCTTCAGCAGCTTTTGTGCAGCACTAGATTATTGTTTTCTATAAATCTTCCAGAATTTTGTAAAAGGATCTAGCTAAAATGATGCATATCTATTCGTAGAATGAGATATTGAACACATCTGCATAAGCTTTAGAAGCACTCAAAACGCAGTTTCTATGCTAACTGCCCCACCCAACTTTTTTCTGAAGAATTTAAGTATTATCTTAGAATGCTCCAGAAAGAACAGGTAAAAATAGTCAGATCCTTACCAGCAGGCCTGAGAAGCGTCCAAAGAAACATAGCCGAAACTATGAACGAAGAAAGGCAATGCCAAATATCGAATGGACGGATGCAGGTTAGTTAATTACATGAATATTCTCTGTTCTCTGTTTCCGAATGAAATTGTAGTGGAAACTATGTAGAGCTGCGGTAAGAGAGTAGCGTTTAAAGTAGGTTTGATGGGGTAGCGTTGACGGGATAGCGTTGACGGGGTAGCGGTAACAGTGTAGCACCAACAGGTTAGAGCTGACGGATAGCGCTGCCGGGACAGAACTGACGAGATGGCGCCGACGAGGTAGTGCTAACGGGGTAGCACTAACGGGTTAGCACTGACTGGGTAACAGTGTAGGACTAACAGGTTAGAACTGACGGATAGCACTGAAGAGGCAAACCTGACAAAATGGTGCAGACGAGGTAGTGCTGACTAGGTAGCGCTGACTGAGTAACGGAATCACCGGAAACTGAGGCAAATGGACGAAGTAAGGGCTTTGGACGCGGCGGAACTTCACGTACTTCGTGCGTGACAGCGACGAGGGGCGAAGCTGGGTAAACTGGGCACGGCGCGCGTGTCGCCGCATTCGCGGTGTCAAAACGCACGCGTGCGCGCGTTGAGAGCACGCTGAATTATGCACGCTTCCGGGGGGGTCGACGCGGGGCGAAAACGGCACGCAGCGGTCGCAAACACTCTTGCGCGCTTCTTGCTTATGTTACCCAGCGTTGCTTTAGAATAATATACTTATCACTAGGGAGAGAACTTTTATGCTCTAAAAAAAATTTTCCAATCTAGAGTGGCCGAGCAAACTGATCTAAGTTCCAAAAACTAGAATTGTGGGAAACAGAAGAAACTGTCTGAGATTCATACTCTGTACGCGCGCGTTTTGTAGCAGATTGTAAAGAAATCGTTTTGAGTTTCAGAGCCAATACCTCTGCATTGGCTTGGAAATTGCATTACTTTCAGACGGAAAGAAGCAAATCTGAACTTCAGGCACTCAGATCAATATGCTCTACCGCTCTACAAATATGCTTTTAAAAATATGCATTTATGACCAAAAGATTCTGAAATATGCAATTTAATATGCAACTAAAATGAACAATAATTCGTTTAATTTATAAATCGATCTTGAAAAAAATTCAGGAGAAGCATGTTTAAAACGAAAATATATATTTTTGTGTAAACTTAATATAATCTACCCAACTTGCGAGAGAAATAATTGAATTAAATATTCTTATTATTAAACTAGTGGTGCTACAGAATGGCACAGACTTTCCCGTATTAGTTTTCTATTTTCCTGGGTCTTCGCTAGCTATTCGGAATTGCCACATACTCTTTCTTGCCAGCTACCATCTATCATCGCCAAAAGTACATTTTTTTGTCATTTTCTTAATTTTTCGGTTTCCAATTGGTAGAACAGAAACATTAATTTTAGAATATTAAAGAACACAAAAACCTAGCCGTAAATGGCAATTTTCTTTTAAAAATTATGTGCCGTTTAAGAGAAAATGGCGTTTTAGCACTACTAAAAATGCGAAATTTGAATCTCATTTTCACAGAAAAGTTTTGAGTTTTCAAAATACTTTATTTGAAGTTATTTGAAGCACTTACACTCACAAATATAATCATCTTTACAAATTGCGGATAATTTGCATATTAAAGATGTGAGAGATCTTTCAAAAAATTTACATTTATATAATTTTTGAAAAAAAGCAAAAAAAAACTGAAAATAAACTTTACGCTATACTAATGAGTGTAATTAGCACTATCCGTTACAAAAGTTTCAAGAAAAAAATTGCAGCCATATACGAGAAAATGACGTTTGAGCATTTCTGAAAATGCCGAAATTTGAGCTACTTTTCACAAAAAACGGTAGAGTTTTCGAGAAACTTTACTTGACATTATTTAAAGCATATATACTCATAAATATAATAATGTAAAAAAATCGCCGATAATGTAAATATTAACGACGTGAGAGACAAGTAAAAAAATTTACATTTTTGTATTTTTTTGAAAAAACCAACCGATAGACCAAAATGGCTTTTATGTCATTGATAGAGTACATTTACCACTATCCCTACCAATAGATTAAAGAAAACATTTGGAGCGGTTTATGAGAAAATTTTGTTTTTGTAATTTTTTAAAATTGCACATATTGCACGCAATATTGCACGAAAACTACCAAAATTGTGAAAAACATTTACATGACCTTTATTAAAGAACTCAATATGCAGAACAAATTTTATTTGAAGAAAAAATCTCTATCTTCAATTTTGTAGTTGGAGAAAGACGCCGAAAAAAATTCAAACTCTCACAATTTTCGAAAATTCAGAGCTGTACGTGAAAATCGGACCTATGCCATGTTAAAACGTGTATTTTCCTCTATTCATACAAGAAATTTAAAGAAAAAATTTGGAGCCGTTTTTGAGAAATTGTTGAAAATCCCCGGGGGGCTTCATATAAAGTACCCCCAAATTTTAAAAGAATCTTTTTCAAAATCACAAAGCTTTGACTAGAATCGGATCGACTGGGGAATATCAGTTTTGAAGAAAATCGACCGAACGGTTTAGGCGCTAGCGTTGACCACAGACGGACAGACGGACAGACGGACAGACGGAGGGGACGGACAGACGGACGGAATGCCGTCAATCGATTTTTAAGTATAAAGAAGCAACAAATCATGGATTTTGACCACACCACGAGATAGAGGATTTTTTTTCTTAATTTAGCAACTGGTTTTATCCACTTATTCGTTTTCACGGCCCGGCAATTAATTTTTTTTCCGCCGAAAATTGGCCATTTTTTCGCGCAGCATTACATAACTTTCCCTATACTACGTATATCACTCCGTGTATACGTACGTATACGGGAAAGTAAAAATGTATTGCATATCTTGTATTTCTTCTGACTGATTTAAAAAATATGTTATCAAGAAATATCCATTTGCACGAGAATTTTATCATCGGTAGAAAACAAAACGGGCAAACTGTGCCTATCTTTTCGAATCAATGAACGCTCACAAATACATAGGTTCTATGAAACGAGAAAACGTCTATTTTATCTATATATGGAAAATATGTGCCCACAATTACACTAATATGCACCAACAGGAAAAACAGGCCAAATACGCACAAGTATGCAATAAGATATTTATGTATATAGTATCATAATCTAACCAAAAGTCAAGAAATTTCACTTAGCTATGAATTGAACCAACGGACAAGAATATGCAAAATCATAGAAATTTGCTTCCTATATCAAAATCGCCTATGGGACAGAAAAATAAATTAAAGCTACTATCTTCCCGTAATACAATTATATTTATTCTGAATAACAGAGGTAATATAATTTTCATCTCTTCATTCACGTGACGTGCCGCTCCGCGTATTCGTGGCAGATCTCATGAGTGTGGAAGTCTGAGCCCCGTTTCCCTTACAAAACAATTTTAAAAAAATATATGAAAGGAAAACCTTTTTAACACAATTCAAGATAATACCCCCCCCTACCCTCACCATAGCCTGGGAAACCACAAGAGTGGAATATTAAAAAAAAGTAATGAATTATCTTCAGATTTTTATCAAGTTTCTCTGATCATTTGAGGAATTGCTGAAATGGCTACTTGTTTTGCTCCTGGACATAAACGTAGCTTCACTATGTACTCATTTTGTTGAGCTCAACATTTGCTAGTAGTGGTAGCAGAGCCAGGGTGTACAAATATGCAGTTCATTTGCCGATGCAGAGAAGTTTTCTACGACTCGGGAGCGAAAATGTCTAGTTTCAAATGTTGATAACTTCTCTTTTAATGAAACTTTTATTCCTCTTTCAACTATATATTACTCGTTCACTTTACATTTGCACACGGCAGAATTAGGAACTAATGTTTTGAAACTGAAGGCCCGAACACAGAACCGAAAATACACGAGTGGTCCGGATGTCAATCATAATCTGACCAATCAGCTGTCTCCGAAGGCAACTCAAGCGCTACGGACACAGCTGACGAATTATGCCTTTCTGACAGTGAGCTGGAGTCGCGCTCTAAAAAGTGATTAAGACATTATACAATAAAATAGATCACACCACACGCTATTCGCAACATTCACGCACAATATTTGTATTTCTTCTTTGCACTTATCTACTGCTTAATGGTTATGTTCTTGCCCCGCCGGGGTTCTGTGTGCTGCTCACCGCCATCTATATCATATTAAACAGTCAGTATCTACTGCAGACGCGCGTTTCTCATTCAGTCGGCGGTGACCTCATGTTAAAAGATCGCAGCGCTCCGTCTGCAAAGGTAAAGTGAACGAGTAATAAAGTTAAAATGTTGGGAAGAGCTTCTGGAGCTGAAGAAAACGTGCGCAGATAAATCATAGCAAATGAAATGTGCCGCGAGTTGCAAATATGTCTATTTTGGACGCTCTTTTAAATAAATACGTGGAATTTTGACATAAAAATATCGCGATGAATGATTCTTAGTTAATATTTTCAGAATGCAACATTTCGTGAAAACAGTTTGATCGGTTGACATGTTTTTTCTCGGACAGACATACATTAATTTATAGTTTCATGCACGAGTATGTTTACGTAACCGTAAAACCCGCGCCCGGGTCATATTCTACAGAATATGGAATGCGCTGCCGGCGACATCAAACAACCGTCCAGACGCTCTCTCCCGGCCGCCGAGCGGCCGCGGCGGTGGCGGGGGTGGATCGCCACAGCGGCGGGGCCGCGGGGTGAGCTACGGGGGGAAGGGGTGGAAGGGGGGGTAGCGGGTGACCGCGGAAAGGACCCGCTTTGGGAGAGGCGGGGGCGGCGGCGGCGACAAGTGTTTTTTGGAACAGTAGTATCGTTTCCGGTTGGCACTTCTGGTCGGGCGCGGATGAAAATGTAGCGTTAGAGAGAGAGGATGCGGCGAAAAAGTGGGGGGGAGGGGAGGGGAGGGGGGAGGGGAAGAGCTGTGGGCGCGTTCGCGGAAAACACGAGCACGCGGCGAGAGCGTTATTTTAGAGGCAGGTGGATGAAGTGAATATCAGGATTCACACTTGCACATTGTATAATGCACGCTTATATAATGCGTGTAAATAATACTCAATATTTTAAATTCGTTCGTAGGGAAAATTAATTTATCGAATAGCTAATAGGTAAACAGTTTCATCGAACACTTATCCAGAACTTTGATACCTGGAAGTCAGATAACTAAAACCCGATATTTCGAACCCACATATCTAGAACCATTGTAGCTCTAAGAATAAGAATTCGAATCACGATAGTTCGAATAAAATAAGGGAAGTACAAGCACGTGTAGAGAACCTTATTTTAGAGGTAGGTGGATGAAGTGAATATCAGGATTCACACTTGCACATTGTATAATGCACGCTTATATAATGCGTGCAAATAATACTCAATATTTTAAATTCGTTCGTAGGGAAAATTAATTTATCGAATAGCTAATAGGTAAATAGTTTTATCCAACACATATCCAGAACCTTGATACCTAGAAAGCACATAACCAAAGCTCGATATTTCAAACCCACATATCTAGAACCATTGTAGCTCTAAGAATAAAAATTCGAATCACGATAGTTCGATTAAAATAAGGGAAGTACAAGCACGTGTAGATATCCTTATTTTAGAGGTAGGTGGAGAAGTGTATATCAGGGTTCACACTAGCACATTGTGTAATGCGTGCTTATATAACGAGTGTAAATAATACTCAATATTTTAAATTCGTTCGTAGGAAAAGTTAATTTATCAAATAGCTAGTAAATAGTTTTATCGAACACTTATCCAGAACTTTGATACCTAGAAGGTACATAACTAAAACCCGATATTTCGAATCCACCTATCTAGAAGCACTGTAGCTCTAAGAATGAGAACTCGAATCACGATAGTTCGAATTAACTATGGAAAATACAAGCGCGTGTAAAGATCCTTATTTTAGAGGCAGATGAATGAATGAATATCAGGATTCATACTAGCTCATTGTATCATGTGTACATATACGGTATATGCTTGTAATGTATGCTTATAATAGTCAATATTTTGAATCTGGTTGGAGGAAAAATTAATTTAGCAAATGTAATGAAATACCGGTTACTCAAACACACAATTCGATAACTCGAACATCGATAACCCGAACCGCGGTATCTTCAACCCTGATAATTTGAACGACGTTAACTTGAACCATGAGAACTCTTGTAAACAGATTTATCGAAGGCATATTTTAAACCTTGATCTCTAGAAGAGAGAGAACTAAAACCCGATATTTCGAATGCAGATAACTCTAAAAATAACTCTTCGAACCAGGGTAACTCTAAACATGATAACTCGAATCATGGCAGTTTGAATAAAAACGCCCGTATTTTGATTCCAGGTAACTCAGAAACTCAAATTCCGGTATTCCTTACCCAGAGAGCAAAAACGTGACTCACTCAAACATTGATAACTTGAATTTTGGTGACTCTTACATCAAGAACTCAAAACCAAAAATTGAACTTAGAGAATTCAAATTCTTTGACAGATCTAATTTAATTCATTTCTCTTAAACGTTTTGCGTTTTACGGAGAATGAAAAGTAAAATATAAATATGTGGAACTATAACTTAATTTTCGTCTACTACTTTACACTATATCCCAAGATACCATAGAATTTTGGCAAGGCTGCACAGACCTGGCGAAGTGTTAATTTAGGGGCAGTTCGATGAAGTGAACATCAGAACTCACATCCATATTTAGCATCATACAACACTTTATTTTGTATTTCTTGGGATACTTTCTATGCGATAATAATGTATTATATACGCAATACCAAATAAATAAAGGTAACAAATATGATAATTTTCATTATAGTAATGTACAATAAAATATATATCTTGATTATATAGCAAAATATTGGTATGTTTAACTCCCTGAAACCCCCAGAACTCGAAAACCGCTATTTCAAATTTTATTAATTTTCGTTTATTTCACAGCAAACATTTTAATCTTTGGCAAGAGCCATTAAAGAAAACAGAAAACAAAAACAAAACGTAAATTAAATTTAACAAGATATATTGCACAGGAAAAATGAAATATTCATAACAATTGTTCGAATCATCTTCCTCCAAATTAAAGGTCTGCTTCCCCCTCTCTCGTGAAGAATATGCGCTCTGAATATTCACGAACTTACTCACAGGGTTGCGTTGTTAGAAGACTCCCTGCAAAACTTCTCATTTCTGCGTCTTATTCTTCTTGAGAACAACTTAATCATTCTTCTAGCTAGATTCTTTGTACTTCATTAATGTTTTTGTGTTACCGTATGTCGCTGCGAGATCGCATCTCCAACTTCATAAGTGAAGAGAACATATAACTATAATCCGGTTAACTAGGTTCACAACCTCGTGGCAATAGCGAGATGAATTAGAGTAACCATTGTTGCCATTGCAGGGTTTCTGGCCGAAAGGTCCCAGAGTTCGAGTAGTGATGGTTGCGGATATTTGACACTACCCAGATAGCGGGGTCGAATGCAATCGCTGTCTCCCGGAGAAGTCTATCTACTCTGATAGACACTTTTCCTTGATCGCGCACAATCTTCGCTTTGCTTCTTCTACACTTTACAAACACACTTGTTTGCACTGCAATGACACACATTTTTCGGGAGACTAATCGAAAAGCTTAGAGATTGTCCTGGTTGGGAGACATACCTGGAATGACTGGTTAGTGATTCTGGGCGCGTCAAAAGCTAAGATCATTAGTCTCGTAAATGTAATGCTTGTTTTTATCATCCCCAGCCCGATAGAGAAATTCGGCGTCAACCTACACGACGGCTTGCCAACCAGGTATCTTCCACCAGCAGGACACCGCCCCAGTCGGGAGAAGGTCTAAGTTCCCGACCGGTCTCCCGGCATGTGTGGTAGTGTAGTGCACGTGAGTATATGTGTGTGTAAGTAATAATTGAGAATAGGACAAGGAAGAGGTAGGAAAGATCGCGCATGGTCCTTGGCCCATGTTTTGTTAGGGTACTGCTCCGACATTCGCGTAATCTGTATCTACCGATCTAATCTGTATCTATGCGCGCAACTGGTCTCCCGATAAGTGTGGTTGTGTGGTGGATGTGAGTGTATTTAAGCCTGGAGAGGTGGCGGTTGCCGGAGTTACGTTAGAGGTGGCGAGGGGTCATTTCTGACCCCTTTAAGTTATTTCTTTATAAAATTATATTTAGCAAGAAATGAGTGCGAAATTAGTTATTTTAATAATAATCAATCATTTTTAAGGGCATATTAACATAATGCACTATTATAAACAAACATGCAAATGAGGAATTGAAACAAATAAAAGGGCGAAATTATCATTTATCTTTCATTTTATGTAGTAACTCCATTTTCATTTTTTATTATTTTGACGACAAAGGTATCAGAAAATTCAGCAAATTTCATTCTTTAACATTGTCTCACATAAAAACAAACAATTTCTTGAAAATGCTTCAAAGCCAATCAACACAACTTAGAAAAAGTAGGAAATTTACGATGTTTATACTGGTTTCACGTAAATTTATAGATGAATTATTACATATAAAATTTTGAAAATCTTTCAGAGAAAAGCTAAACAATGTGGTGAAAGGTATGTGAAACATAAAGCTTCTGACTCGCAATATTATGAAACTGCAGCGAAGCAAAGATACGTGGGGTCGCAAGAGACCCCGCGCCACCTCTCCTGGGTTAAGTAAAAGGTCAGGATAGGGCAAGCAAGAGAAAGGGAAGATCGCGCGCGGTCCGTGCTCCGGCATTGGCCTGGAATTGATGGGAGAAACCCAGGCAAATTACAGATCAGAGCAGGCGGCGATTAAAATTCTCCTCCAGACAGCAGCTGATTTCGACCTCGCCATGTTGCCAGTGGCGAAAATCCTATCTCCGTCGGAATTTTGACCATTATAACGTCCCGGTCAGAGGTACTCTAGTGACATCAACTGATGCTCTGAGCTACCTAAGATGGTAGAGATACCTGGTGGGGAGACACACACGCCGACGTGAAGTTCGTTGGCGAATCTCACATTACAGCTGGGGTAGTATAGTTAGTAGAAATTTGAGTATAGTAAGAAATTGATAGCGGTGATGAGAATATTTTATTTTAATTTCCTGATTATTCTAAAAGTTGATTCATCTGGGTTGTCTTGTTTACATGCGTCTGATTCTGAAATATTTTACTTGTTTATTAAAAGAAGCAAAAAATGTAGAAGTAATAGAAATTGTAGAGAAATAAAAGAAATAAAAAACGATACAATATAATCAGTGATGTTTCTAATGATTGTGTAACAATTTTCCATTTTTTTATACAGGTTCTATTAATATTTCAGACTCAATGTCACTGACACACGCCTATTATCTTTACTTTATTAATAGGTTTGTATATGCGGAGTGTTAAGAGCAGAACATATTTATATGATGCGACAAAAGTGGTCGTTTTTCGCTAGAAAAATTCGTTTTATTTTGCAAAACAAAAGGCAAACAATTCCCGATAGTGGTTTTGTTATACTTCGTACTTTTGTTTCTGTATTTGACGACCTACATATTTCAATTTTTTTGTACAAAGGACTATAAACCAGAACATTTCTTACAGCTGTAACATTTATATGAATAAACATAACAGAAGAACCATGAGCAGATCCTGACCTTTGCTTGACATTATCTGACCTTTTTCACAAGTTGCGACTTTTCGTATTTGTGTATGTACAAACATATCGGCAAAAAGTGGAAATGAAAACAGCTTCTACTTCAAAATGAGGAAACGCTTTTAGTGATGAGATACAAGCAAGAGTTAATTGGTAGTCAAATGATACTGCGAATTGTTTATTAATACTTCAAAGCTCTACAGTCGATAGGTACTGCAGAATGTATTCTCTAGTTATGTTTAAAAATTAAATAATAACAAAATCCCAAGTATTAAATTATTAACGCGACAAAATAAAAGACGAGATAAAGGATAAAGTCTGCATTAATTTCTGATTTGACCAGTTGGGTGTGGTATTTGGCATAAATAGAATATCCGTAATATAAATTGTTTAATGAACAAATTACCATTCATTTAATTGATGTGAACGGGTAACATAATCCAGAGATAATTTTATCATCCCAGCTGGGAAACGCCACAAAGCTCAGAACTCATTGTAATAGATTTTTGGATAGAGGATACAATTTGATATTTCAATCATTATATCGCATCTGACTAATTTGTAAAAGTAAAAAAGATGTGAGATTTTTATTTCACGAAAACACACGAACAAGATGAGAAAGATATATATAGAAATTCAGACGACAGATACAGAAATCATGATGCAACATTGCTAGAATTTGTATGTTTTGTAAAGGTAAAACAACCGCGAGTTTTCTCTTTTGGCGCAATTCAAAGTATTATATCACTAATGCAATTTACTAAAGCGTAAAATCAGCATTTTTTTCATTATTGTGACATCTCCATTACGGGCAAGACCCTCTAACTGATTTTCAGGGGTATTTTTGCGTATTTAATTTTTTTTTCATCCAATGAGTATAAGTAGAGTTACTAAACAACATATGAAGTCATAAAAAAGATTTGTACAGTAGTTGTGTAACAAAAAATAATAATTTAAGTTGATTTTCTTTCAATTACATAACATAGAATAAACTCGAATGGTTTCCTTGTGTTATTTAATAATTAATATATAAAAATAACGAGTTGATACTATTTCAAACAATAAAAGAATGAATAAATTAAAAAATTAAAAATGTTAATGCTTAAAAAGTATTCGTACATCCTGTTTTGGCATTTGTTTGATTAATTGTTTTGGTATTAACTACTTAATTAGACATCATAACTTGGTGATCTCCAATTTTCAAGACAGATTAATTAATATGGAGGCGACTTTCGGCCAATTTTCTTCTTTTTTGTAAAACAACACTCTTTATACACTTATTTGAAGAGATCTGACTTTTAGAGAGGTTAATTTGGCTCGAATCTGCTTGTCATATTTTTTCTATAATGTTGTACCCATTTATTGAAAGCACAAGTATTTAAATATATTCATTTATAATAAGACTGGTGCCACAACAATAATTCTACTAACTCTTCTGCTAATTGTGCTGATTAAAGAACTGTCGGTTCATGAATTATTACCGGAGATCTATTAGGAGAACCATTATTCGCGATAATGTAACCTTTGAAAATGTTTTAATATGAACGCTCTGCGCGTAGTATTAATAAAATAACAACATATGCGTTGTAAGCGTATTCCAATCTTCTCTGAAACTATATATTTTTCTTCTTGGCGGGAGGTAGGGTTAGCAGTTTTGAGTATATACGTAGAAATTACAAGAAATGCTTCGTAAAAAGTTTTGCACGTCACTTAAACACAGGAACTGAACTAAATGTTTCCTGCAGGAATTTGTAGGAAATTCGAGATAAATGTATCATTCCACTCGTATTTTCTTTTTTTATATTTTCAGTTTAATTTTCTACACATCGTGTGTTGCATCGTAGTATATCGCATATTTTTTATGCTTCGCAAAAAGGACATTTTGAGCACTCTAATGTAATATTTTGAAACACTTATTAAGAACATTTAAAGAGTTCATTACCTTGGAACTTTTATAAATTGTTTTCATAGAAGTATTATTAAATAAATTGCTACAAACTTTGAATTGCGATTACCTCAAACCCGTCATTTTGACAAAAGACCTTTCAGTCAGAAGAACACCTCAATTGTTTTAAAGAAAGTGGAACGTTAAATAAAAACAGAAAGTATAAAACACTCAGCGAATACGCCCCTTTCTTGAGAAATCCTTCCCAAGGGGAGCCACCTTGCTCCATCATTGAGCGTAACCAACCCCTTAGCGCGTCCCCCAAGAGCAAGCCGGCAACCCTCTTCATAAAAGACGCAACGGCGTCCTCTCGGGCGATTTAGCTGCAGTAAAAGACCTCGGCGGCACGCGCCGCGCGGCTCAACTGTTCAAACAACGGCCTATTTCTCGCGTGAACTCCTGCCCTCGCCGGCGACCCCAGCGCCAACCCCGTCGCCGACGCCGTCTCTTTCGTGGAAGTTTATGCCATCGCCACCGCCGCCTCGCCGCAAGCCACCGCCGACGTCGCTTCATTCATCGTCTTCTCGTCACACCCAGTTTCACAGCCGTCGTCACTGCCTCTCCTATCACTGCCGGAACCGCTTCTGCCGCTGCTGACGTCATTCCCCAGCTGTTAGCATTCTCGCCAGACCCACTGTCACAGTCGTCGTCATTGCCACTCCCGTCACCGCCACGGACGCCTCGACCGCTTCTGACGTCATTCCTCACCTGATGTCTTCGTCATTGCCGCCGCCACCTTGATCTTACAAGCCACCGCCGTTTCACCGCCGCCACCACAGCAACAGCTTTCACTATCGCCAACTCCTCTTCCCCCCCCCGTCCTAATGCCGCCATTCCCCAGCAATTGCCCAGCGCCAACTCCGTCGCCGGCGCCATCCCTTTCGTGGCAGTTTTCGCCATCACCACCGCCGCCGTGCCGCAAGCCACTACCGACGTTGCTTTAGCCACCGCTTCCTCGTCACGTCCACTGTCACAGCCGTCGCCACTGCCTCTCCCGTCAGCGCCGAAACCGCCTCTGCCGCCGCTGACGTCATTCCCCAGCTATTGTCTTCGTCATCACCGCCGCCTGGGTCTTACCAGCCACCGCAGCCCTTGCCGTTTCATCGCCTTCACCACAGCAACCGCCATCACCGCACCCCCTCTTCTCCTGCCTCAACTGTCCTACTGCCCTCGCTGACGCCAACGCCAAGTTGTTGTCTTTGAATTCGCCACCAACTTGGCCTTACAAGCCTCCGCCACCACCACAACAACCGCCGTCTCCACCGCCCCCTCAGTCTTCGCCGACCACTGCAGCGACCAAAGCCAATTCTCCCACAATCTCTCCCGGTGCCATCTCGGCCTTCGCAGTCCAAGCCACTGCCACCACAGATCTGCCGCCATCAGCGACTCCACCACCGCCAGCGCCTTCATCGTCACCTATACTGCGATTTTCGTACCTTTGTCCCTGACAGGAATCAGCTGTTCTCGGTTTCATCCAATAGGGAGCTTGAACGTCACCATAGTGACGTCTTTTTAGCGAAATAGAAGCTCCCGATTGTATGGCAGCGAAACAGCTGATTCCTGTCAGGGACAAAGTTACGAAAATCGCAGTATACGCTTTCGGGTCGACCGCCAAGCAAGCCTCAGCCACCAACAAGTTACCGTCGCAACGACCGCCACGTCTGCCACGTCACAGCCACCGCCACCGCGGCCATTACCGCCACCACTGCCCACGCCGCCGCTTCAACCGTCCTCAGAAAGAGTCCTCCCGGCTGACCTTGTCCGCCCCATCTGCGCAGTGTCCGCCACCCTCCACTTTACTATCACTGCCGTTGATAGATTGGTAAGTGATTCCGGGCGCGTCAACTGCCACGGCTATTAGTCCCAAAAGTGTCGTGCATGTTTTTATCGTGGTACGTGGAAGTGATCTTGTCTCGCTGGAAGTCGAGATCCGGCGCCGTCGTACGTGGAATTGCGAGGTTTTCTCCAACTCAGTATCTCCCATCAGTGGGGCACCGTCCCAGCCGGAACGAGCTGTAAACTCCCGACCGCTCTCCCGGTATGTGTGACATTTTGTGCACGTCAGTGTGTAAGTAAGGGGGTAATGATAAGACATCGAAGAGGAACACGTGTTCCGTGGCCCGTTTGTTAGGTGCTCCGGCATTTTCCCTGTTGGTGATCTGAAAACCAAGAAAAACTGTAGATCAGAGCAGCCGGCCGCTAGAATTCTCCTCCAGACAGCGGCTGAATTCGATCTAGCTGACAAGCTAGTGTCGAAATTTCTGCCACCGTCGGGAGTGGAACACTAGGGCCTCCCGTTTAGAGGCATATCATTGACATCAATTGATACTTTGAGCCAGTGGCGGCTCCTAAACTTCAGGCCAGGTAGGGCACGAAAAAAAGCTAGATAATTTTATTTTGAAGTTTAAGGGCTGTAAACTCAAAAACACTTGAAATTCCTCCCTGATTTCTCACATAATAACTCGGCTGAATGAGAAGAGAAAACAATTCAATTGAAACAACAAACGCACACGCTCAAGAAAAAATAACTCGCACAGAATTCATAGCTGCTCATATTATCAAGATTACGCGGATCCTGAGATAATCAGCATTTCATTTCTCAGACACTACCAGCGTTGTTTGTACATCTGTAAAGTGGCGCTTGCAGTGGCAGTCACAAAAAACCTGTGACCGTGAAGGGCCTTAAGGGAGCATTACCCCCCTCCCTTTTTTCCTCGCACTATGAGGAAAAGCTTTGCTGAACGAGAGGCAGCTGGTCACACGAAGCTTGCGGACTTCGCCCTGTTGCCACTACTACTTCGTTATCAGCGCTGTGAAATAGTATCGATATCGCCCGTGAAAACCCTAACGTAAATTCTCTAGAATTACTACTCGATAATATGACACGCATTTCAGTCCACTATTAATATTTCCCTTTACAAGTGGAAGGGCACGTGACCATGTGACCTTATGGTAGAGCGACCACTCCTTTGAGCCATTTCTACCAGTTCTATCATCTCCGTCACAACCTCCGTCATCCCCCCCCGTCTCCGCCTCGCAACTGTCCCACTGCCACCGCCGCCCTCAGCACCCCTTCTCGCCGCCGCTGTGCCACCCTCGGCGTCTGCTTCGCCGCTCCAGGCGATCTTTCTTTAAGACGCCACCCCCGCCGCGGCGTGGGGGTGCCTCGGCGACAAGAAGGCAAAGAAGGGGGAGAGAAAAGAGGTCGCTTCCGCCGCCCCCGCCGCCACCACCGCCGCCAGCGGGGGCGGGGGCGGGGTTGGTGGGATGCTCGTGGAATGAAGGCAAGAGGGGGGTTCCCCCGGCGACGCCGCGGGTAAGAAGACGGCGGCCTCCGCCACCACCGCGTAAAGTAAATAATTGAATTAAGAAGTGCGTAGAGACGCCCTGCGGGCAGCCACCGTCGCCGCACGCGCCAACCACGCCCCCCTCCCCGCCCCCGTCGCCTCCCCCGCCGCCGGAGCAGCTCATAATGTGTCGTCGTCGGCGTGCCGGGAGTTTGGGCTCGCTTCGTTGCCCCAGCAGCGGCGTCTCAGACGGCGCCAGCGAGGCAGACGGGTGGCTCGGCTCAACGAGATCTGTTCACGAGACGTCGTGTTGAATGGGAAATGAAAGGACGACAGAACTGTTGTGATAAACTTTCTTCATTTTTCTTTTTGTTATTTAAGGTCGAATCGACTACTAGGTCATTAGCAACCACTATTGGATTTAACGTTGAGGTTTGAGGATGAAACGATACGGTGAAGATAGGGGGCATTATGACGACATTAGTATCGTTCATGATTTCCAAGACTGGCACAACTCGAAAATTACGAAGTTTGGGTTATGATCCTTATTTTATAATGTTTAAAATAAATATTTTTGTAAATATTGTAAGAGTAAGTCTCTATACAGTTTTCTTAATAGAATTAAATAATTCATTAAATATTATTAACATTATTTCTATAAATGAATACTTCTTCATTCATCAATTAGTAGGTGTACAGCTTTTGAATTTTACAACCAGCAGAAACTTCAAACACGATTTTCTCAAAAGTCTATTTTAGAATTGTGCCAGTATTGTAATTCAGTACAAAATATTTTTTTGTTGTTTAAGGTCGCATCGACTACTAGATCGTTAGCGACCACTATTGGATGTAACGCTATGGTATGGGGATGAAACGATATGGTGAAGATAGGGGGGTGAAAGGACTAACACGTACAACCATGCCCGAGGCGGGACTCGAACCCGCGACCTCTCGGTCCGAGATCACTAAGGCGCTGCTGCCTTACGATCTCGACCGCGTGGCCGACGGTGATAAACTTGCAGGATTTATTATCTACAAATCTTTGGCGCACCCGATAAGGGTATGTCCATGAGAATGTCCATTATTACGCGTAATATCAAAAGATAAATTTAATGTATTCCATAACTTGGAATGATAGGAAGAAAAATATTACCTAATATCATTAAAAGTGAAATAGTCGATTCCGGTTATAGTGAACACGGGTATAGTGAACACGGGTATAGTGAACCCTCGGTTACAGAGTACTTAAGTCACTGGTCCCGTTTCACTTACATTACAAATAAGCATAAGAAGATTCGGTTATAGTGAACGTAAGAAGTAGAATATTATTCCCTCCTGGGGGAAAAAAGTACATCGCCTCGGCGCCGCAAATTACAACACTAGGAAGCGTGAAACAAATATCTTCAGCCAAACGTCATAATTGAGGAAGTCTTCCCAGAGGTTAACGTAACCGACCTGGAATGGACAGAGCACGAACTCTGGAGAAGGATCCAGAGAAAATACTAATGACAAACGTACAAAGCAAACAATTGACTTTTTAAGGACAAATAAGATATTGAAATTTACATTTAGGTCTGTTAATGTATTTTGTTGCATCACTATATAAATAAAATCAAGCATTGTGCTCGATTCATTGTCCTAGCAACATATGAGACGGCATAAGCAAAGTAGATGGGAATGCCCAACACAAAAGCCGCGGCTCTATGCGTGAGAAACGGTGTTACCCCCGAAAGAGGTGGCGGTTGCCGGAGTTACGTTAGAGGTGGCGCGGAGTCCTTTCTGACACCATTAGGTTATGTCTTTACAAAATTATATTTAGTAATAAATAAGTAATAAATATTTTAATAATAATCAATCATTTTTAAGGTCGTACAAACATAATGCACTATTATAAACAAACATTCAAGTGAGGAATTAAAACAAATAAAAGGGCAAAATTATCATTTATCGTTCATTTTATGTAGTGACTCCATTTTCATTATCCTGAATATTTCAACGACAAAGGTATCAGAAAGTTCAGTTAGTTTCATTTTTTAACATTGTCTCTCATAAAAACAAACAATGTATTGAAAATGCTTCAAAAGCCAATCAACATAACTCAGAAAAGGTACGAAATTTACCGTGTTTGTATTGGTTTCACAAATAATAATAAATGAATTATTACATACACAATTTTGAAAATCTTTCAGACAAAAGCTAAAGAATGTAGTGAAAGGTATGTGAAATGTAAAGCTTGTGACTCGCAAAATTAGGCACCTGCAGCTAAGCAAAGATACGTGGCGTCACAAGAGACCCCGCGCCACCTCTCTCGGGTTAAATGAGGGAATGAAATTATGGACTTCCAAAAAATCCTTAATCATTTCGATGCTTTCGGCGGAAATTTTGTGGAATTCTAGAATTTTGAAGGTATGAAGTAACAAATATCTTACACTACGTAGTAAGTATTAAAAAATATTGAATTCGATTCAAATATTAATTACGCATATTTCAGGGATTATTTTCTCACCATCTGTTATTTTACAGCATATATAACAAGTAAAACAGAAGAAATTACATATTAAAAACATTTATAAGATTGCGTTTGATCCTAATCTCGTGATTATCAAACGATAAAAACATGTAAATTTGGATTGTTTTAAGAATGTCATTGTTTATCAAATTTGGCCTCCGAATTTGCTTTCGGTCCCATACGCCGCCCGAGGTAGCCTCGGCGAAGCAGGGTACAACGAAGTCACCAGGGACAACAGGCCAGCGATATCGCGGGGATGCAGCACATGAGAGTATGCGGCTGTGAAATAGATATAGTGAAATTCACTATTTGGTAAAAAAAATACAATATAAGTTACCATATATACAAATACCAATTCGTGGTGGGCAGGAAAAGAGGTGTCTACTTCATGGGAAGTGTATGTGACGTTTGATATATTTTGCAACAACACAGAGAACTGCATGAATATTATAAATAAACGTTCAAAGAATTGGCTTTCCGTCTTTTATACTTAATTCAATACATTTATGACCAATATATGCATAATATACGCACATGAACGCAAAAAATTGCACAAAGCACAGAGAATTTTCTTTCAGAAACGTTTCTTGTTTTTCTTGACCCAACTTCCTTTTCCCACCTTCCAGAAAATGTGTAACTGTATTTTAAATTCAGAAATTAAAAGTTATTGAATTAATTTAAAAGAATTTTTCAATTTGAAACATGCAGAGTTATAAAATTACCCGAAAACATACCGTTAAACTCCGGAATTCATCTTTGTTTTTCTTGTCTGTCTAATGGTTTCAATATTTTTAAGTAACTACGTTGAAAACTGTTTGTATACCGATATTTTTCTAAACTGTTGAAGATCTTTGTGTTTGAGGTAATTTTTCTGTATTTGTATATTCAACATTGTTTACTGAATATCTCGAGCAAGTCATTTCTAGCATTCATCTCGTTTAATTGTGGTTCACTAGTTCAAGTGAATATTTTAATTTAGTTTACGTGTTAGATGCAATGAATTTTAAACATTCAAGTAAGGTTTTCAAGTTTTGTTCGGTGAAACAGTCACTGCTAGGATTGATAGTGAACGATATAGAAGCCCAGCAAAGTTCTGGGATAAGGTGTGAAGCGATGGATTGTGAACAATGAATTCAACGCGCCTGAGAACTATTTCTAGTGATTTGTCAATAACTGAAGTTAATTTGAAAACTGACATTTTGTAGTATATATTGTTACTTAAAATGTTTAAACTTATTATAAAAACGCCTTTTAAAGAAATAAGTATTTGAGGGAACTGGAACAAATGGCCAAACTAAATTATTTTTATTTGCTTCATTCATAGTTGTAAGTATCGCCTTATACAAGTTATCTTAAGCCAAAACACTAAAGTAACTATGTGTAATTTTATAAATTGGGAAAATCAACATTCAGTGGACTGAAGCAAAAATGGGACAATCTCACTTTCCTTTAGGGGATTAAGGCACAAAAGTTTGCTTGCATGTCGATATCAACTTGTCACTTCTCCCGCACTAATATACCAGAGCAGTAACACTGGCTTTTAATAATCAAAAAAATGATTAAATAAATTATGGTACTGTCTATAATTGTTTATATTATACATTTGTTTAAACGTGATATTCTTTAGATAAAAAATGTTCTTATGTTAATACATCAATATTAATTTGAAGTAAACCAGCATACACATGTTTGTATTCAAGTTGGTGTGAATTTTTCATGCAAAGTTACTAAATCGATTGGTTTATTACAAAAATATCCCAACAAATAAATAATAAGTTAGAATATGAAAGGAAAATACAGCGCAAAAACTGGGGAATAGATTTTTACGATTTATTCACGAAATGTTGTGGAACATTGTCAATAAATATAAATAATTTAGGATCTGAAAAATCTTCACGTGTTGGCAAATTCACACAAAATATCACAAAAATAAATATAATGCACCGTTATATTTATGTCAATTATGTACAACACAATTCATCCACCAAAAAACATATTTATAAATATATGGTGTGAATTTTCTTCAGGAAATTAACTTTAAAGGTAAGGAAACGTTTTTCTACGTATTACATTTTGCATCTGGATATTTCACTTTATGTGGATTTTTTCTGAGTAGTATAGGAATTTATTGATTGAACATTTAGGAATTTCTCCAATGTTCATCTTCCGTGCTTGATCTCAGAAACCGCACATCGAATTTCGATAAAATTTAAAATTACTAATACGCCCATGGCCTATCAAGTAGATACGAATTTCTTAAAAATTAGTGATACAATATGAATAAGTAGGGATTTCTTTTTTCAACAATTGAAGTAAGGCCTAAAACTTTTATTCGCTTACATTTCGTTGAAAATTTTTTAAGAAATACAATTTAATATTTTTTTCAATATTTTACGAAGACATACATACTCTAAAGTAACACAAATTACTATTAACATGAATTATAATCCTGCGGGTGATAAAATATTTACAGTAAATCACATCATATCGTTTATTCTCATGCTCTCTTATCGAAAACAATTACCGAATAAAACATTACCGCTGACAACACGGTCTGCTAATTACAAATTATAACTTATATGCAGTATTTCCACAAAGTTGCAAAATAATTCCACAAAGTTGATAAAGAAGTTTATGATTCATAAATAAATTATCTGTGCATTCAAAACATTAAGTGTTTTCTTTTAGTAAAGAATTTCATCTTTCCACTCAACCAAATTTCGTGATGTATTTCTTTAAATGAAAGGTAGATGGCAATAGATGTATTACCACTTGCTCTTACTAACTGGCTTTAGCCTACTGTTAAAATACTAACTTTGAATTAAAATAAAATTTAATAGAATGAACGATTTACTCATTACGTAATTTTCAAGACCAAACGCAATACAATAAAAGGATGTCCTAGCATCATGAGCTTATAATTGACAAAACGAAGATAGTCAGTGTTTTAAGATCGAAGATTCACTGTTATTATATGCAAAGGTTAGTAATAATAAGTGTTAATAAACGCAAAGTCAATTGATCGTCTGATACAAGAATCGCTTTACAAAAGCTTTTCAGTGATGATAATTTTAGTGAATAATTTATATTTTGAAATTAAGGTGGACAGTAGAGCATTCATTCTACAATCGTTCACTCCAGTATACATGTAAATATACATTTCAATTGCATTTCCAGAAACGTTTAACTGTCTGTTCACAAAGAATAGCGATTCTTGATCACAAAGAATTGTATTGTTTTCAAAATTGTAAACTTCACTTATTTCATAAATTTTGGAGAATAAGAACAACATAAGGCAATAGTTTTTGGGTTTTTGATTTTCCATTTAATGCTTATATAGTATTTTTTCCAAAATTTCTACATTTCTTACTTTGTTGCGATGAAATCACAGATGTTCAGCTAGATTACCTTTAAAGAAGCTGGCGTTGCACCTCCAGCGGCTACTTTCGTATTAAAATATTTCATTTACAAGTTTATAATAAAAAATAATTTTAAACATAATACAGTTGCCTAGGATGTCCATCCTTAGGCATAGGCAGTTACGTGAAAAAAATGCATGGAAATAGGTTTGTTTTTAAAAATGGTTCATTACAAAATTAAGTTTACTAAGCGTCAGGTTGACAAATCTAGCCGAAATGTTTCATATTATTCCGGAAAGGTTGTAGTTCACTGTAATGCACCACAGTAGGAAAAAGTAGATTAACTGAATTGTTATCGAATGTAATCGTTGTTGTTCTCCATTTCAATATTCAAGTAATTTGTGGGGTAATAATCCACGAGTTACACAAATCAGTTAAAGAGCTTTTTGTCAAATTAGATTTCACCAGCACTAAAAAGTTCTCCAATTTTTAAGAATAAAATTTTAAATGTCTCTTTAATGATTTTTCCTGTATATGACATTTATTGTGGTAAGATAGTTTTAAAATGAATAAAAACCAATTAACCATACAATATTTTACGCATAAAATTTGAAAGTAACGTTTAAGCGATACACAATTTATAACAAATAATCGTCGGTAGTACCTTCAATAATATTGAAACATATTATTGAACAATAATATTGAATAATAATATTAAATCATCACTACTACCAAAAATATTCGATAGACTATCCACGATTAATCATCGTATCGTAGTCTTACGGGACCGTATCTTTAATACTGACATAGGAATGACATGACCGTGCTGAAGATTTTTTGGAATGTGACATAGATCATTACAGCAGAGAAAAATAAACGTTTCAGATATTATTTATTTATTTATTTGTCAAAAAACAGTAAAAACTGTATATGACGTGTGGGGAAAGAGATTTACCTGCGCACATTTTCTTGAGGGCCAGAATAAAAAAAATCGATTTCTGCAAAATGGATTATCCCTTCTATATGTTTCTCCGTTAAGGTATAAGTCAGTAACAAATAGCATTTTAAAAATGTTTTCACTGGTTGATTTGGCCGTTAAAAAAATAAGTCCATTAAGAAATATAGTTTTTGGATACCAATGTCTTGTACGTATAACCAATATTTTAAAGATATTTTCAATATTTCCCTATATTTATTTCTTCTGTAAGAATGAGTAAATGTGTTCATAGAAAGAGTCTGTTGGATTTTTAATATGTTATAATAAATCTCGCACATTTATTAAACATGGTAGAGAAGTTTAAATAAATATTTCACATAAAAACACGGTTATACAAATTTCATTGAAACACTATACAAATGCAATGTTTCGACAAATCTTTCGAAGAAGAAAATTTTTAAAAATGTTGAAATGTCGTTATTGTATCTTCCTCCTTCTTTTACCTTGAGGTGTGGTCTATTTTTTAGCTATTTGATGTTTCCGTATGTCACACACCACTCCTCGTAACATATTTGTACCACGTTTGATATGCATCCTTTCAAGTTTTTGGGACGTGGCAATTAGAAAATCGCAAATAAATGAAAAAAACTAATACATTTAGGAACACACGGTTTTAAGCGTAGAAAAGTACACGACTCAATGCACAGGAAACAATGGAAAACAAAAATTCCTTTTTTCAACGAAAAAAAAAAAACATTTTGAGGTAGACGTGCGGGGAACGCGACGCCGCGCCCCTCCTGCCACGCCTCCCAATGGGCCTGAGCACCACGGACACTTCGAGTCAAGTCAGTGCCGAGGCGAACAGAAGTTCAGTGCAGTACCGTGCAGTGGGGGTGAATGAGTAGAATGAATGATTGAGTGTATAATGAAACAAGAATGAATGATGCGTGAATGGAAATAAAGACATTAAAAAAAACATTTTACCAAGACATTGTCTAGAAAAAAAATTACTTAAGGTTAAGAGAAATAAAATAATAAAAATGTTTAAGTTAGGTATGCCAAAGTGCTACGTTAGTAACTAGTAAATTAGATTTAAGCTCAAATTGTTAGTTTTAGTTAATTGTTAAGAAAATCTCTCCCTTTCACCTGCTTATGCCGTAAGGCAGCAGTCTACTTGTACACCAATTAAGAAAATAAATTCCCGCCTCTTCAGGGGTACTGTGGAGGTACAATAGTAAAAAAATTGGGGATATCAACGAAAATGATACGTACATCATTCTCTTACACGTCCTTCGCACTATTCAACAACATAATTTAATCAAAAAATCTGGAGCCATTTTTTTGAAAACTTTGAAAATGTCCGAGGGGCTTCATGTAAAGTATCCTTCAACATTAAAATATCGGTTTCAATTTTGGAAATTGAAGAGCTTCGTCATCAGTCAAAATGATCGGGCAATGTAAATTTTGGAGAAAATCGGCGGAACGGTTTAGGCGCTAGCGTTGACAGACAAACGTTTTGCCGCTAATCGATTTTTCGGTACCAAAAACATGGATTTTGGCTACACCACCAGTTAGAGGATTTTTCTTCTCTAAATTTAGCAAATTTTTCGTTACCAGATCCCGGCTATAAGAGTTTTTCTAGCGAAAATTCGCCGTTTTCCGGCGCGCGATAGCTTTACTTCCTCTTCTTCCGAAGTTGAGTTCCTGAGTTTCTGATAACCGCTACTTAGTGGACCTGCCCTCGTGCACAACGGTCATCAGTAGCTAGCGGATTTGTATTATTTTGCATATTTTTCTCCATTGGTTAAGGACATAGCTAAGAGAAATTTCTTGACGTTTGGTTGTAATTGGATGCTTTGTAGATTAATTTGTTAGAGCATATTTCTGCAAATTTTATAGATTTTTCCTGTTGGGGCATATTCGTGTAATTATGAGAGCATGTTTTGTATATTTCGTTAAATTAGAGAAAATGTTTCGTGTTTTCATTGAATCTATTTGTGAGCGTTCATTTCATTAGAAAAGCTTGTCACAATTTTCCATTTTTTTCTTTTCTATACATGATAAAACACTTGTGCAAATGTAGGATATTTCTTGATATATTTTTTAAACCAGGCAGAAAAGGTGAAAAACCTACAATTTAGGTTCTTCACTAACGTGCATATTTACTTCAATTATTTCTATCGAGAAATAAGTTAGGTTATATAATATTTGCACATTTTGTTTCCAAGCATGCTTCTCCTGTCTTTTATCAAGAAAGGTTTATACAGAAAATAAAATATTGTTAATTTTAATTGAATATTAAAGTGTCATAAATTCATATTTTAAAAAGCATATTTCAAGATTTCTTAGGGCACAAAAATCCGCTCCCTAGTTATCAGAAACTTACAATGAGTCACCCTGCGCCACGTCACGGACCTGTGTCTCATTTTGCGGACCTGAGCTCGTGGGTAACGGTTATCAGAAACTGACCACGAATTGCCCTGCGTCACGTCACGGACCTATATCTCATTTTGCGGAGCTGCGCTCGTGGGCAACAGTTATCATAAATTCACCATGAGTCGCCCTGCGTCACGTCACGGACCTATATCTCATTTTGAGGAACTGCGCTCGTGGGCAACAGTAATCAGAAACTCACCACGAGTCACCCTCCGTCACGTCCGGACCTATGTGTCATTTTGCGGACATACACTCATGGGCAACGGTTATCAGAAACTCACCATGAGTCGCTCTGCATCACGTCACGGACCTGCGTCTCATTTTGCGAGTAGCCTCACCCGCGCCGACCGACGCGTAGGGCATCGCGGCGGCCCGTGAGTTGCGCGCGGCTCGCCGCGGCCTGGCGTCGGCGTCGCCGGCGCGCCGGCTGGCCCGCCCGCGGCGGTGCTCTTGCCGCGCCGCGCCGCACCGCGCCGAGCGCATTGTTCCGTCGCCCACGCCTCCGCTCGCGTGCCCCGTCGGGGTGCGCGTCAGCTAGGGGCGCGCTGAGAGAGGGGGCGCTCAGTCTCAGGGAGGCAAGTCTCGGGGAGGGAGCCGGCTGACATGGCTCGGCGATGACATGCGTTGCCGCTGCAGCGTCGCTGAACGAATGGTCGGTCACGGTGCAGACGAGTTTCGTCGAAATGTCGGTCGGACGACGTCGGACGTTTGCGTCCTATTTGCCCGACTCGCTCAAACACGTGCTAGTAAAAGGAAATGGGTTTATTGAGCCCAAACTACTACTGATGGCGTCCGAAAACATCGGCCGTCAGACGAATGTCTGTTTCCTTTGATTTTGTCGGTTCCATTCGCCCGAATTCAGCTGGAGAGATAAGGTCATCTACCTGCAATACTTGTAGGTGGTCTTGAGCGTGCTTGTCGCAAATGCTCCAAACAATGAACTGCGGAATTGTAGAGATATACGGGCGATTTCCGGTGCAACATTCGGATGATTTTCGGATGAAATAATTCAGACGATTTCGCTTGCAGTCGTCCGGTAGAGAGCGACCGATATTTCGACTGCACAGTGACCACACCCTTACAGATCGACTCCGATGGCACAGAGTTTTCACTCTAAATAAAGAGCTTGAGAGAGTTCAGTGAATGTCTGGAGGAGAATTGTAGCGGTCGGCTGCTCTGATCGGTAGTTCCTCTGATGAACACCAGAGGAAAACCGGAGCAGTGCCCTAACAAACGAACCATGGAACACCTGCCGTACTTCCTTCATCGGCCTTGTCCCTTACTGTCTTCTCATACACACACTTCCGTGCACTACACAACCACACATGCTGGAAGATCATTCGGGAGCTTGGCCCGTCTGGGGTGGTGCCTCGAACTCTGCAAACCTGCGTACAGGTCGGTGACAGATCTCACGTTGCAGCAGGTGAGAAGCACAGCAAACTCTCGACCATAAAAAGCGCTACGCTCAGATAAGTAATGATCAAAGTAGTTTCGCGCCAGAAAAATTAAATTTTCACTCACTCAGCCACGGTCACTCAAGCAGTCTTTCACTCGGTATGTCACTCACTCACTTATTCACTTAGTCTTTCAGACGGGGAAGCAGGGATTACGCTGTGCGAAAGTTGTTTCCGTTCCATGAAGAGTATTTTGAGATCATTACACTCAGTTGCTAATCCATAATTTATTTTTTTTCCTTCCCTTCAATCCAGACTTCATATAACACGTCAAAAAAGATGATGGTTTTATACCGTTTACAACACTCTTGACACAAACCTTCCTACGTGTTCTACTGTGGAGATAATTACTTTCCAGTCCTGTATCAAACAGTAAGACAATATAAATGAAGTTCGCTGATTACGGTGTGGGACAGAAACAAGCGCATAATCTTTCCGCAGCAGTCGTTATGCTTGAATACATGTTGCATTCGTCAAACTCGGAAACGTTGGAGCCTAGGCCCGTAAAATCACTTCTTTAAATTTCTTCACACAAATTATGTTTCTTGTGGTCTAATCAACAAAATGATATATTTTTTGACGTTCTCTTGAAGGTTTGTAGGAAACATTCCACTTCTTAACTTGGACTGGCAGAAACGTTCGAAGGAAGATTCCGGAATTCGGGTTGATTGATTGGGAAATTTTGTCCCCCTAAATGGGAATTTGTTTTTCGAAATGGGGGAAAATGGAGAACACAAATGTACGGGGTAATGTTTGGGGATTTTTGAGGAAATTATTTTCATCTAAAGTCGAGATATAAATATTATTCTCGTAATTATGAATAAAAAAGAAACAACTGACGTCATTCTCACTCATTTTTATGTATCAAAAACAGAAAAATAACGACAGGCTTAGAAAACATGAGAAAAACGACGATAAAGTAGAGTTTCCAGCAGACTGGTTGATCTGAATTGTTTTAATTTAAAGGGATAGCAAATGGAATCGTCAGGGACAGCTCATGACGTTGTCTATAATTTGGAGAATATTTTTCGTTTGAAAGTTGGGAAATTTTGATTCATTGGAATGGTTATTTGGGGAAATATCGTAGTAGTAGTAGTAGTAGTAGTAGTAGTAGTAGTAGTAGTAGTAGTAGTAGTAGTAGTAGTAGTAGTAGTAGTAGTAGTAGTAGTAGCAGTAGTAGTAGTGGAGAAAGAACTTGCACAATATCTGCCCACCCTGAGGGATATGAAGTTATTTTTACTTGTAAAACTATGGCTTATTAAATTTTGACGGGTTTGCTAGAAGGTTGTGAATGGCGCGGAATGCTGTAATAAAGAAGTTCTACTTCAATCTGGCTCTAACAAGGTCTTCCTGCAATTTGAAATTACAATAAAAGAAAAGGAAAAAGGTTTTTGCAAAACATAAATTGGAAAACCTGCTTTAAACTGCTAACTAAACATTTTGACGTCTCCATAAAAACTGCAGGGCCCACAAACTTGAGAAACTTTTCCATTTGCATGTTTAAACAAAATGATATATTCATGGAGAACTAAAGAAATTTGTGATTAAATGAACTATAGGATTCGAAATAGAATAAACTTCGCGCAAATTATCCATACGTGAAATTCTAATTTGATAATAACTAATAATAATATAAATAAAATAGTATTAATATTAATAAAAAATTCGAGTGACTGGAGAATGAGAAAAATCAGAGACCAAACACCAAACGTCTGACCAAATGTCGATTGCATAAAACTGTTGATCATCAGATAGAACAACATATGCCTATCATCAGAGACAGAATATCACTTGGTGCGCAAAACTGGTCAATACACAGTTATTGTACCGTCCCAACATGACAGCAAATAATATATACCAAGTCCTGACAGCCAAACATGGTAGAAGAGGAAATTCCAGATAATAATGAATACAAAGCCAATCCCATCATAGAAAATAATCAGTTCGAAATGTATTATGACTTTCCAATACACACCGATAAAACCATCGCAGAAAATAAACCAGTCATTCCACTACATCGCTTACGGGAAAGGAAAATATTGTCTCTGATGTTACATAACCTACAGCACAGACATCACAAAGTAGAAACATAAACGAATAATTTTCCCTATCAGTAGAATGTAAGCAATCAACGCAATGTTACCGCTCTGGCGCTTTAAAAAGTTGTTAATGGTTTTTGTTTTTAATTTAAATTAATAATTTAAAAAGAATAACTATTGTTTGACAAGAACCGCAATCCTTCTTTTCCGTATAAAAACTCTTTACATTTACTATTACAGACATCTCTACGAAGAGAACAGTTTCGTAAACATAGAAGGAGAAAGAAAATTTTCTGTTTCGATGATAAGAACATAATATTTCGCATAAACATTAAGGTTATATGACAAAAGTATTTATTTTAGGATTAGTGCTTTAGTTTGATACATATTAACTCAAAAACGATGATTTTACGAATTTATTACAGAAATATATTTGAACTTGTGCACTGAATTAAGGCCTAAACAGAGTATTTTGTCACGGTAGGACAGAAATACATACGGCATAAGTCTAACACTAAAATATAAAATTCGGTTGTATTTATTCACAACTGGATAGCTCCTAATCGACTTTTTATCTAAATATCTATAACGTGTGCCAGGCTGGTTACTGGCTCAAATACTATGTATTAAAGCGAGATATTCACCAACAGCGCGCTAGCGCAAAAACATATTCAGTTAGCCAAATCAGGACTAACACTCCAGCCATAGACATTCAGGTGATGGCCAGCAGAAGAGAAAAGTAACACGAGAGATCTTAAGAAAATGCCACGGCTCACATAGACAATTGCGGGTCTAACTGCTAGAAATATGCTCGTCGGCATTCTGAACTGGGAATGACATGGCTCTCAAACGCTGTAGTATTCTCGCCAGATATTTCTTTATTACTTTATATAAACACAGTGATATGAAAATCGTTGATAAAATACGTTTCATTTACTAACAGTATTACATGCTTACTTTTAAGCTTTAGGCCGGAAAACTTCTCGGTCTAGGTTCGAAATGAGAAGTTTTTCATGCAATATGTGGATCGTGAAATCCAAATTCTGAAGTGAGTGTATGAAAAACTTACCAATTTCGTGGAACATTTTAGTTGCTAGATAACTCTTGTAATTTAACAACCTTGAGGTACAACATATATAGGCTTTCACGGTCATAATTCCAAACAACTAATGCATTTCGGCTACTTTCACAATTTCTATTTTTCTTAATCCCTTCCATTTATACTCTGCCTTCCGACATTAGATTACCCATCATATGATTTAGTCTTTTTTATTATATCTGATCGAATAAAAGGTATCTCACTACAAATGCAATAAAGTGGCATCGTCTTCACTCAATGTTCATTTTCCTTCGTATGCAAAAAATTTAAATTTTCGTTTAATTATATTAAGCTGAGCTCGAATTTTCCTTCAGAAGTTAATGAAGTAAAGACTCATCAATAAATCAAACTAAAAGTTAGCAGGAATTCTGACCGCTATCACATTTCGCTAATTTGATTCTCCTCGTTTGTAGAATTAAATTCAATTCATTTGAAATCGTGTTTATTTTACCATTTCATATGGAAGGGATATATTCTTAATTCCTTTATAATTCCACAAAGTCTGATTCAACGTAGATTTCGATTATTACTAAAGAATTGATGTAGACTAATGAATTTTAAGTTAATTTGTTCGACTGTGTTCTGTATCTTCGCTTCTGGAAAGGTAACATGGCATATTTTTCAGATTTATGGCCACAAGTTTCCTCGACGAGCTTTCGTAAACCGGATAAAGCGCGATGCTCTAAGATTGAACTGAATTGCTAATTAACATTTCATTTTACCTTCTTTTTTGTTATTCATTACGTTTTAATTTTTTGATGCTGACTTTAAGTAATTTGTATAATATTGAATTATTCTTTAAAAACTCATTTATTCTAGGCCCGGAAGTTTCTTTAATTCATCAGTTCGTTGCGACATTTCAAAAAAAATCTCGAAAAAATACCTACTTTCAAAATTTGTGATAATCAACTAATTATTGTTGATTCCATAGTAATCGTCTCTCAAATTTACACATTTTTTGGACGAAATAGCTCTCTCCTAATTATTGATACTTTGGAAGTTGTTTCTTTGTGATTCTGTTCCCTAGCGCTAGGCTTCTCCAAGCTTATGTACATGATGGAAAGTTTAGAGAGAACATCAAGAAAAAAATAGTTTTTGAATTTTTTCGGAAATGTGGTTTATTATTTCGATCATGGGAGCTTGGTAAAGGCTATCATGGATAATAGGTCTTAATTTAGGGTGACCAGATTTTTTATGACATGAAACAGGACATTTCTGAAATATGGAAGAAAACAAATGGAAAAACAGGACATGAGCTTACAAAGAAAATGTGCTTCATATGTGACTGCACTGCTTCACTGTAACAATTACAAATTACTTTTATATGTAAAAAGACATATTTTAATAACCAACTTATGAACGACCTGCTGAACATGAACTTGTAGCTTCCCATTCAGGAACATCACTATGAACTTTGTACTTATCAGATTTGACAACTTGATATCTTGCAAGAGTTTTGAATTATTTAATAACAGGATGTAGAATTCCTTATAGCTCAGGTCTTAAAAATTAGTTTTTAAAATTGCAATTCCTTAAATAGTGTCGGTAGTGAAAGGCTTTTTTTCATCAATCCAAAGGGAGTTCACAATTGAAAATTCTCTTTCCACCACAGCAAGTTTACCTGGTACAGCCTAAGCAAAACTCGCCTTACGTTTTTACATAGATTGATTTTAGTATTAAATGTGCAGAAGACATCATACCATTTTTTATATAAATCTCTACATTATCTTTTTCCCATTCTTCAAATTTTCTGGGCAAAAGTTTGTTGAAATGTACGAGCTAGCAAAAACCAGAGCGCGAGTGAGGTAATAGCCAAGAACGAAAAAACGGGACATTTTTCGTCCCGTTGAAATTTTGACTGGACAACGGGACACATAATGAAAAAAAGCACAATTACGTAAAAAACCAGACGTCTGGTCACCCTCTCTTAATTTTTCTCAATTTTTTTTGGTGAAATTCATTCAACAATAGCAAATCAATGCGGGAGGGGAACAACGATATACCCACAGTTTTCCCCCTCTACCTTTTGTAGACAAAGAGCTACTGTTTCATCGTTTATGACTTTTATTATTAAAACCTTTGTTAACCCTAAGTGATAGTTTCGTCATTCAACACCTATCGGATGTATTGCAAAAAAAATTGAAACAGTCTCCATCAATAATTTCTTCGTGAAAACGTCGGCAATACCTTGTGGACCATAACACAATGGGAACTTATTTTAATATGTGTGGAAGATAATAGTTATCCAATAGGGAAAACACTGTAATTGTTGAATTAGTTCTCAAAAAAAAGACATAGCAATCAGTGTCCCCACGGAAAGGACCGAAATTCTAGGAAAGTTTTATAATGTATTTGCCAGTGCTATACTTCAAAAAATGAAAATATTTTAAGATAAACCTACAGAAAATTATGGTAATCTATTTATAAAACATATAGCGATGTTAGAAATATATTTGAGACGTTGGTTTTTCATCGTATATGTTTATTTGAAAATAAAACTTTTTCGATTGCATTGCGGCGATCTTCAGTGCAATTCTGAGGCGACTGTGGGCCTCCATCCAGACAAGACAGCAGACAAGACAGACAGACAAGTCGCAATGCAACCGAAAAAGCTTTATGCTCAAATAAACACATATGATGAAAAAACAACGTCTCAAATGTATTTCTACGATGCAAAAATCGTAATTTCCGCACGATTTCCTACCATATACCCCAAAATATTTGTGACTCATTTTTAATAGCTCCCTAACGTGAAATTAATAAACTTAATCACTCAAATGTTGTGATTGCGTTCCCTGTTCTATCAACTTCTTCCTCCCTCGCTTTCACTCCTGCCTCCCATGTGAAAAACCCTTCATCTAAATTGCGTATGTATTTCTCATTGAATGATCTCCTTTTTATCATAAGATAAATTGTAATAAAAATTTTTGAAAGTGGTCAGGAGGAAGAACAGACTAAATGGCTTGAGCCTCGCCACCAATAAAGACATTTATCTATTTTATATCAATAGTTGTATACAATTTTCCTTCAATCGTTTTGTAATTTATTCTAGGGTCTGGCGTTGATCCATCTCAGTGGTTTCTCCGGATATTGATGAATGGCATTGGTAAGCGGCGGTTAAACTGTACATCGATGTTAAGTGCACTGCATTCATGTTACAAAAGTAAAATGTAATGCTCAAGTCGTTTTGAACTCATGAAAAGAGACAATTTAGGGATACTATCATGGACGCGAGTTGGTTGAGAGGGAAACTGGGATATTTTGCGACAGAATGGGCGCTTGAACGTAAGCCGGATATATTAATGTGACATTCTGGTTTTAAAATACAAATCGCAGCAACTTCAGGAGATATGGAAAGTTTTGCGAAATATTGGGGACGATAGTTCAGCAAATTAATTTGTGGTTCTATATTAAGGAACAAGGTATCCACCGAAGCTGATAAGGAAATATTTCCTCATTGATTCTAGTAACTAAATTCACGAATAAAATATTTACTTGCGTTTGAACTTAAAGTGCTCTTATTTAAATTACCTCAAGAGAGAGTCCAACGGACAGCGACGTTTGGTAAGTGGCAATTCAGCTGAAGTTGAATTTACAAGCGTTAAAAACGATCGCAGATATGTAGGTGTGCATACCCTGTTGCGGGAACTTACTTCAATTAATTCGTGACAATTCAAAGCAACATTAGGTCAACAAGTCAACAGAAAAGCAGAAGAATAATGACAATAAAAGAGACATGAAATATTGGTTGTCCGTTGCAACAAAATAAAACGAAGTGCGGCTAATCAACTTGTTTGTGTGCAGTTCTTGCTGAATAGTAATTGTGCATAATGTAACTAAGTAATTATACGTAGGTGCTCACACAACAGTTTACTTTCTTGTAAAGCCAGAATTATGCTTTAATAAAGAGTAGAAAACTGGATCTTAAATAGGTGGTAACCATTGTAAATCACTTATACAAAAATGTTGATTGATGTCACTACAACAGATACTAAAATTAGAAACTAGGCAGATATATTTTAACTTCGAAAACTAAGTAATGCTTTGCTTTAGAATTTTGAAATTTTGATAACTATTTTGATAGTTTCAATATTGCTTTAGTAATTTGACGTTAAAATGTCAAATATGTGGTACCATATATTTATAAATAAAATATCCATTTGCTCAACAGAATGTAGTTATTAAAACTTCAGCATACAAACAATCGAAGAGGATTGGTATTCGAATTTTGGTTACATATAATACAACAAAAAGATAAAGATGAGTAAATATATTACTGGTTTTACGCGTTCATTTGAATTTTTGGCGATGTAAAACGCTTTCCTTGCTATTATCGATATCATATTATTCATAATAATATAACTCTATTCAGTACATTAACGTTCTAAATTGTATTTAATTTAATCAATTCGTATGTATGGAGCAATAGTTACGCTCTAGAAACTCAAAAGGTAGTGTTCAGGTTTTTAAAGATATTGGATAGAATTTACTATTTGTTTGCTGATTTCACAACATACTCCAAGACGTTTTTGGAGAAGTAATTTTATTTTACGCAGATTTGCATATTTAAGATAGGCTTATTTTTATTTTATACTGGTTTTAGATTTTCTTTCTACCATGAAATATCAAGATGTTATGCCTGTACTGTGTTTAATACAAAATGTGATTTTTTGGAACACATTACTTCATAGCTATATTTAAACAACCAAAGAACACATTTTCGTTAAGATATTGTCTAATGATCTTGATACAATTTTTATTACCAATGCAAGTGCACGTTCGTAAATCTGATAAATTGAAATCTGCATATAAAGTACTATCACAGCAGCCTGAAGGACAAAAAGTTGTTAGTCAATTACAAATACTAGTTACAAATACTAGTTAAATAATAATTTCCTTTGTTTCCCTTGACGCTAGAGTCTTCTTAATGCTTAGGCCCAACAACTTCGTTACCATAGTAGATACTCTACTGCCGTATTCTTTTGCTTTACTCACATCAGTTCAACATGAGACATGATTTTTTTACTTGTTTGGACTGAGAAGATTCAAGCATTTTAATTAAATTGTTGAATTTTTTAAATTTGGAAATTCTTTGACCAATTTAGATTAATTTACTCTGGATTTTTTAAACTAGTGTTATTTTAAATACTATTGAAGTTTAATTTTGCTATATTACGATTAATAAACTGGATGGCTATGAACAATCCTAAGAACAAAAGTTTGGGCCTACACGAACGCGTTAATTTAGGGAGGCTAGGGTAAATTTTAGGAAAATTTTTATGTGATGCAAGTTGCAAAATTTCCTATTCATGCTAAGTAAAATTTTTCAGCGGAAGGTGATATGGGAAGCGAAAAAATGTTTGCTATTTTTATATGATTTGAAACGGTAGTTGTGGTATTGTTTATGTATTTGATATACATTAATGACATGATAGATATGGAGCAAAAAATTGCTTCTCTTATGTATTTGTTTTGGAGATGAGTCACAGACAATACTTTCTTATATCAATAAATATAAGAGTTAAGTTATTTTGAGAATTATACGCACGTTTGCTCCTTTAAATATGTCATTTGAGTTATATTGTATCGAGACGTAACAGTGAACTAAGCAGAGAAATTATGACAAGTAATGGCACCATTTTCTGCTTTCATATCAATTTTAAACCATTGAGATTTATATTTGTCTTGCTAGAATAATTACATGGGCAATTACACATTGCGGTGTCTGGTTCAACTTGTATATTACACTCGTACTGAATCACAAAGGATTTTTTAAAAAAACCTAACCGTTAAGTAGCGACTGTAAAGCAAACTACAGATTGAAGAGAGTGGTATTGGGTTTTTCATCATCAAAGTAAAACACCTAAAATGTCTTATTTTTTCCAAGATTGGAAGATAATAACATAATGAATGCGCCATCTCTAAGACTTACAGCTCTCTCACAATATCATCAAATTGACGATTTTTTTTTCATACATACTTTTAAACGCGTTGTAATGAACGAGATTTAAAATTCTATCTAGAGTTTATAATGGACTATACTTTTCTTTGCATAATTCATTTGTCAAAGATTTTACAAGTATTTCGAGTTATCTTATGCGGTAACGTAATGCTTTAAGCTATTCCGACAATAAATAAAAATACTGAAACAAACCTTTATTTTCAGCAAACAACACAAATTTGTCATCTCCTTCAGACTAAAAACAATAACAAAAAATGTTTTCTACTTGTTTTAAAATTTGAATAATTATTAATGAACATATACCTGAGAATTTACTCAAGTGTGGAGATTAAACAACTGAAACGATAAGTGAATTGTGTAATTTTTAAAATCCATATCCTTTACAAACTGTACTTCATATCTTAAATTCCGTAGCTTGACTAAATTAATTCGGAAGGCATTTTCAATAACAATTCATTAATGTTTGTTGACAACGCGAGTGGAAAACATTTATTTTAGAGGCTGGAAATAATTTGACACCCATTTCATATGCGCACGATTTCCCTAAAGTGATGAACTAGTAAAACCGAGTTCGAAGTTCATTTATCCACAGATTATGAATTAAGTGTAAGAGATTTATTGCAATGGAGGGCCGGGGCCTATCAATAAGTCACGACCTTAATTAACTCAGTGATTAAAATTCCATTTTACGATTTATTTGGTGGGAGTTAAAAGCCAAGAACAGGCAATGAATATTATCGATTTCACAACTCATAAAATAATACTCGGAACATCTGCAGCGACGCAATTTTAATTTTTAAGTTTAAATTAAGTATTAAAAGAAAAAAATGCTTGAGAATGCCAATATAACTAAACTTACAAGATATCCAACGAAATAAACAGAAAGATACTTACAGATAAGTGGGATGTGTTCTATTTATGACTAGGTTATATTAAAATATGATTCATAACTCAACAAAGTAAATATTTGATATTACTCTACCAACCATAAGTACCGTTTCATTACTCGCTATTTTTTGTTTCGTGTCATTCATGATACCGTACCGTTTAGGCACTTCTCGACGAACAAAATATCGACACACACATTATAAACTTTTCTTTGTTTCTTACATTCCTGAAAAGTCCGTATTCTTTATCGTATCTATTTTTTTTAAATGATTAGGTTGCAAACCTCCACAACATTAACGACTTCAATTCTACTACCCAAGAAACCTTTGTTCATCTTCATTGCGGCTCCCGCTATGGATGATAAAGTGCAGTTCAATTCTTAACTACCGTCAACGTCGTATTTACCCGTCAAACTCGCCATTTATCAAGCGTCAACGTGTCCAAATGTTCAAACCTAGATCAGATGAGTAACTAGTGGTGCTAAAACAGCACGTACTTTCCCGTCCTTATATTCACGCAAAATTAGGCGAAATGTAATCACATTTTCGAAAAATTGCAGATGACCTTATTTCAAAATCTATCTTTAAGGCACGGGTTTAGGGGAAAAATTAAGCATTAAGGGAAACATTAATGTTTAACCCTAGAAGAATAACCATGAGTAAATTTTACTCACCCGCCGCAATTTTGTTCCGTACTCCCGAATCCCAATTCCTTGCTTGTCACTGCTCCGTCTAGGAATGCTTCTGTTACTCAGTTTCACTTCCCCCTTAGTGCAAAGTGTTCGCTTGCAGCGCTTGTTGAAGATTCTGGAGTGGTTTTCGTTTAAGTCTGGGAGTAAATTTTACTCATCGTTAGCTTTACCGTAAGTATTTTTGTATGTATTACTCATGCTTAGCATTCATGTAATGCGTTTCGATAAAATATTATTACACTTCGGTTATCGGTGGTAGTAAATTATACAGTTTAGTATATTTCCATTTCCATGGAAACTACAATATTGCAGTGCGATTCACAAGTTTAGTGCTCCGTATTTCTTTGTTAGGAGACATAAGCGATGGAAGATGAAGAGAGAATTCGGCTTATATTAGATGAGCTGGACGAGGAAAGCTTCGATGAAGATGTTAGTTGTTAGCAGATCCGTGGAGAATGCAAAGAATTTCCTCACCGAAGCTCAGCAAGAACCTACAAACGGTTATTCACAAAGCGCTGGGAACAACACAAGAATCGGAACCTTAAGCTCAGAAGGTTCAAGAAAGTATTGCGCCTTATGCCACTACATGAAGAGGAGGTACACAACAACGTACTGTGCTGTTTGTGAAAAACCAATTTGCGGTGAAGACCAAAAGAATGCAATTCTTGCCTATAAACTAGAAAATATCTTCTTGAATTGCTATTCCATTTTATGTGTGTTTTCATTTTATTCTGTGTTTTTTTTTTATTATTTCAAGTGTAAGTATCCAAAATATAATGTTTGGTATAATTTTGCATTAAAGAATATGTATGCATTAGGAATTTAATATTACTTATACCATTCGCCTTCACTAGTCCAAAATGTATTAAGTGAGTAAATTTTACTCATGGTTATCATTAAAAGTATACAAATTATGGTTAGCTTTCTAGGGTTAATAAAAAAATAATGTTTAATAAACAAAATTAAATATTAAGCGAAAAATCTCCATCTTTAATATGTTGGTTGAAGGTAGACTCCGAAAAAAAATTTTGAGCTTTTGCAATTTTTGAAAAATCAAGGTTTTCAAAGAACATGAGACCTACACTATTCTCTATACGCCCTTCACACTAGGTAAAAACAAAATTTAATTAAAAGTGGAAATTTAATCAACGATGGAGCTATTTTTTTGAAAATTTTGAAATTATCCCAGCATCTTCATGTAAAGTACCCCCCATAATTAAAATATCGGTTTTAAAATCCAGAGGTCGCGACATTGGGATCGATTGAGGAATATCAATTTTGGAGAAAATCGGCTGAACGGTTTAACCGCTAGCATTGTTCATAGGCGGACAAATAATTCATACCAAACTGAAAATGTAATCTGTTCTTTCTTCAAGTGTCTTTGCCTTTTCATTTGGCAGGATTGCTTTCCTTCGCTTTCTGTAATAGAAAATACGTTACAAGATCATATAGTATTGCAGTATTTTTCACAATGTTGAACTCCGTTGAGTCTATGAAGGACATAATTCTGACAATTAGTTTTGTTATATTTATAGCAATTTTTACCATCTGGCTTCGTGACTATATTAGGTTCATCGCATGTATGACTGATTTCTTCTAAATTTCATTCCAGGTACGTGATAAAACAAACTGAACAATTTTTGTTTCCTTGAATATGTTTTTCCATTTGGTTTCTAGGATTTTTCTATTGAAAAATTATATATTTTTTGACATTACATAATCAGCAATTATACGAGGCTTGAAAAACATTGTTTCCTTTTCTTCAGTATGTATGTATTCCATTTATTTGAACTTCATGGTGCATCTTTCGAAGATAAGTTGCCCGCAGCAGGAAAAATGATGCTAAACACAACCAAACAAAATGATTTTGCAGCATGCACACTGCTGAAAATTAATTATACTCGTTGTCCAATGAATCTTCCAATGAATGTTCATACAGAGGGACGATTTGTATCCACACAAACTGTAGACACATTCATAAATTCCGGATAAGGCTTCATTCGATCTATAAAGCAAAAAGAAACCATTCCATGAGACTTCAGCACTGGCATCGTATCTCGTAACTTCAGCACTCGTATCATAATGTTTGCTCTCTTTCAAGGAGTGATTCATGGTACAATCGTCAGATTTCTCACCTTTTACATCTGGATGCCGGGTTCAAATCTTGGTCCACCGTGTGGAATTTGTGTTGGAGAAGGAGAGGGTGCAGCAAGTTTTCTACGGGTTGTCCCGTTGCCTCTGAACCTTATTCATACGACCTGGGAATTCATTTGGTTCATCAGAAGTTCCACATTATATGTCCATACTTTTGATCCCTGTCATGAAGTAGGAATCGCAGGCTTTGTGACACACGATATGCCTAGAAGTCCAGCGAGCCCAAATTAAAAAAACAAACAAACAAGACAAACCTTATAAGCGTCTTTATAAGTTAATTTGCTGCACATTCACTCATACTCTCTACGTAAGTGCATGTAGGAGCATTGTTGGAATTTTCTGGTTGCACCTATTCGCAATTTATATTGTTGAATAGTTATGTTGTTTAATTACGGAATTGGGCGCTTCTTAGAGCCAAACCTTGCTTATTTAAGCGTTTTTCTTTAAAAAGTAGTAAAATTGTTGATCATAGATGCATAAGCCTCGTCACTTTCAGTTAATATCAAAAATCATCTCCTATAAATGAGCATTTCAAAGCGTTCGCAGATTTACAAGGGAAGGGACAGAGGAGCCTCGACTCTTGGTACACCGGTTGAAATCCTTTTTGATCAATATGAAATTTGTTGTACTCCAAGCCTTTTTACAGCAGTATGTCTCGGAGTTATCCCACTTCCCCTCTCTCTGATTCCAGATTTGCCTCATCATTCATTTCATTATGTAATAATCGCAAATACATCAAACTATTCAATTCCCGATAAGGCTTCATTCAATCCATTAGGCTAAATTAATCCATTCGATGAGGCTTCAGCCTTGGTATCGTATCTCGTAACTTCAGCACTGGTGTCATTACGTTTGCTCTCTTTCAAGGAGTGATTTGAGGTACATTAGTCATGTCTCTTCCCTTTCACCTCTGGATGGCGCGCTCAAATCTCGGTCCGTCAGTGTAGAATTTGTGTTGGAGAAAGGGGTGGCGAGGTAGATTTTCAACGGGTTCTCCCGTTTATTCTGTCTCTCAATTCACCATTGCTCTATCATCTTTCATTTCATTATAATTATTCTCAATCTACCAAAACATTCATTCCGGATACGAATACATGACTTCAGCATTGGCATCCTAACAAAGATTGCTTCCTCTCTTTCGAGGAGCGACTCCAGTTGAAGAGGTCAGATCTCTCGCCTTTCATTTCCGGGTACCGACTTCAAATCTCAGTCCATCCGTGTAGAATTTGGGGTGGACAAAACTGGTTTGAAGCTGTTTTCCCCGGGTTATCCCGTTGCCTCTGTCTTTCATTCCATCATTGTGTCATCGTCAATCACTTCATTATATTAACAGACAAAAATCAAATCATTCATCCATTACGGATATCACTACAAGGCGTTGGCGTTGGCATCGTAATGAATATTATGTTTGCTCTCTTTCGAGGAGATACTCGAGATGCAGTGGTCAGATCTGTCACCTTGCACCTCTGGGTACCGGGTTCAAATCCCGGTACCGGGTTCAAATCCATCCGGTTGGATCTGTGGTGGACAAAGTGAGTTCCCGGCTGCTTTTCTCTGGGTTATCCCGTTTCCTCTGCCACTCGTTCCACATTTGGTTCATCGTCATTAATTTTCTTACTTAATAATTGCAAGTACATCAACACCAATCGCCCAACCCAGGGATGATTAGAAGGCTTAGCAACTGGCTTCACACTAGAGATATATCAATAAGTTTTTATTGATTGTCTATTCTTCATTGCATAAAGAAAGGTTCCATTCATTATAGACAATCAGATCAAGTGATAATAAAATATATTTCATACAAGGTTGAAGTAAAACAAAGTTGGAGTTTTAGAGGTAGGAGTTTTACAACGTTTCAGAGATCATTTGTCTCCATCATCAGGTACATTTTGGCTTATGATGAATATAAGTTTTAAGTTTGTGAATCGTAAGTAAAACAAAAGAATAGAAATTATAATTAAGAAATTATTATCACCTGATCTGATTGTCTATAATGAATGGAACCTTTCTTTATGCAATAAAGATGATATATCAACTATCAAGAAATGATATATCAACACTGTTGCCAGACGATCCACGATGTACCGGTCAGACCGCTTGCCTTGCGCTTATGGGAACTGGGATGTGAATTCCGCAGGCCTCTTTTGGAACTTTTTATTTGTTTTAACGTAAAAAAGTTAAAAATTATGTGTGACGGACAACTGGGAAAAGTGTTTCATGGGCACTTTTTCTTAAATTCTGGGATTTCTGTTCTAACCCATATACAAGTAGAAATATGAATGCGCGTGGAAATAAGACTTTTTGACAAGAATTCATCAGAACATTTTCGCTCTCTTGTAATAAAAAAAGGATGTGCAAAGGAAAATCAGTTACAGATTCTGGCTATTATCCTTCATCGCGGCCTTCATGAAGGAATCGACACACCGCAGCGAGAACTTGGCGTTCATTTGAAAGAATCCATGAATAACTGTGCGTTCATTAAATAAATATATTCTCTACTGAACTTCAGCAAACGTGCACAGATGGTGAAGAGACATTCATTCCCAGATGCAAAACAAAGGTCAATCTAAGGACTTGCATAAGGGATCTGGGAAACTGGACAATAAACCTAATCGAAATGGGATTGTAGACGATTTGTAGCAAAGTGTGTAAGCGATAGCTCCTCCCGTTTTACATATCTCTCATGCCATAATTCTGTGGTCACGGGGTAAAAGTTCTTAAGTCAATTTTTGGCAAAATTGAGTTAAGTACTGAAACTACAAGTTAAGTATCTATATTTTATTTTAGTAAAACGACCGAATTCAAATGTTGCCCCCTTCACGAGAAAAAAACATTAAAAAATAGCGTTTAGCGTAGGAACAAGCGGTGACACGAAAATCTAACCCTTTTTTTCCCTCCAAACTAAGATTTTTGACTTAAGAACTTTTACCCGTTGACCACAGAATTCATATAATATTAATACAATTATCGCCTACCCATTAAACCACTCAACCATGACATGTTAGATCCTAAAGGCTCGCGTAATGTAATTGTAATAATAAATAGCTTTCAGTATTCGAGATCGCAAAGCTTTTCCAAGATGCTGTGTCGTTTTATTACAATGATGTTCAACACACGCATAAATAGTTCCGAGAATAATACATAACTAAGAGCTAATGACACTTTGCATGTGAGTTTTGGTTTTTCCAGAATTGGCGAAATACTTTATGAGTGGATTATGATTTTTATGAACGGTCGAGCAATGGTCAAATGAGAGGCAGCGGAAACAGCACAACCCAGGGAACAGCTCTTCTCCACAAATTGCACGTCAATTGAGGAGGGTGAATAGCAAGACTCAGATGATTAAAAGCTTGAATCTTAATTCTACGCTTCAGAAAGTGGCATCTGAATGACAAGAATTTGACAAATATTAGGAGAAATATTGGTTGAGGGGTAGTTTTCGTGGGAATTTAAAATGAAATAATTATAGGCGTTGTCATTACCAAGAATATTGTAATATTGTAAATTTTCTATTAGGAGAAAACTAAAAGTTAACGAAATCCGATGAACTTATACAAACCTAATTATTTTGTAGTCGTCCCCGTGGCCGAGATCGCTAAAGCAGTGGTGCCGTAGTGATCTCGGGCCGAGGGGTCGCGACTTCGAATCCCGCCTCGGGCATGGTTGTATGTGTTCGTCCTTTCACCCCCTATCATCACCATATCTTTTCATCTTCATACCATCACGTTATATCTAATAGTGGTCGCTAATAACCTGGTGGTTGATGCGATCTTAAACAACAAAAAAAATATTTTGTACTGAATTACAATACTGGCACAACTCTAAAATGGACTTTTGAGAAAATCGTTTTTAAAGTTCCTGCTGGTTGTGAAATACAAAAGCTGTATACCTACTAATTGATGAATCAAGAAGTATTCATTCATAGAAATAATGTTAATAAAATTTATTTAATTATTTAATTCTATTAAGAAAACTATTCAGACTTACTCTTACAATATTTACAAAAATATTTATTTTAAACATTATAAAATAAGGATCATAACTCAAACTTCGTAATTTTCGAGTTGTGCCAGTCTTGGAAATCATGAACGATACTAATGTCGTTATAAGGCGATCATTATTCTGACAAACTAATTGGGCCTGATGCAAAACTGCCACATTCAGTAGTATTGAACGCCTACTTCGGGATGGGATCTTATTGCCAGTAATCATGCTCCTCCATGAGCTTTTTTGCATTTTCTCTTACTAAGGGGTCATTCAAAAATCACTTGCTGCTGGTGCTCGTGGGAGGATTTCGTATTTTTATCTCAAAATTGTGGGATGGGAAGTACAGTGGGAAGTAATTGAATGTGCTGGTACAAAATGTCTAATTTAAAATATTTATATAAAAGAGACGAAAAGTGACTCAAAATATCACGAAGGTAGGAGGTCATAATATGACGAATTTTGTACAATAACTTGTTGAATTGCCCCAAATCTCCCTCTAAAACAAATGTCAAAATAATTGTGAGGATAGTAAAATTCGCTAAGTACTATTTCAGAAAGTCAATTGTAACGAGCACGCATAGATTGAATGATTTAATGAAACAGCCACAGATAAATTCACGGACATTAGCGAAGGGAAAACAACAGACCATTTATTAAAAATTGTTATTTTGATAATGTGGCACAATATTTTACACAAAGTAAAACTTTCCGCATATATTTAGGCAGAATTCAAAGTTAGTAAAGATGTACAATAATAAACGAGAGAAACAGTTTTAATAATATTTAGTATTTTTTCGATACATAATTTAATAAATAATAGTGAAATACGACTTGCCAAATTTTGTAAATTGCTGACTAACAACATCATTTACATTATATAATCTGATTCTCGGCAAATTTCTCAGGTTATCGAATCTAATTTATTACCTACCTTACCCCGTCATTTTATTCCGTTGTTTTTGGCAGTAAATAATAGTTTTATTTTCTAATGGTAAATTAAAATTTAATAAAGTTAAAATTAAATTTTAAAAATTCGAAATGGATCAGATTATTATGTCTTCTTGGCAGTATCATTACAATAGTGGGAAACGTGTTCCTCACTAGAACAAATGTGCTTGGGGATTCAATTGTCTTCACTCGTTAATATAATGTTACATAGTTCCTTAAAATAACAACAAATTAGGACTATAACTTACTGTTCAAGAATCACAACTTTTTCAGAAATAAAAGTTCCAAAAATGATTGTAAAAATTCATATTATTATTCTAAAATTCAAAATTTATTCTAGTGAAATTGTAATGTATAAACTTGAATTTGAAAAGAGGTTAAAGAACCAATTTGTTGTCGATTTGAAATCTAACAAAAAATAATAAATTTGATCCTGAACTTATAAAATTTGGGTATCATCACGTAAATAAACTTTGCCATATTCATAGTAATTAAATACGAATTCACAGTTTTATGAAAACGAATTCAGTCACGATTCATTCCAAAATTTCCACCTTGCCCCCCCCCTCTGCATTCACGCTCGATATCTGGGCATCCCTTCACTGCAGCAATTCACAGAGGGGAGCAATGGAATACCTCTCTCTGAGAGCTATGAAGGGAGACAGCTATTTATTCACGGTAGGTGCGTGCAGAGACGACGCCGACGGTAGCGGCGGCGGCAGCGGCATCCCAGCTCTCGGCCCCCTACACGCGATCCGCCGCCGCCGCCGCCGCCGCCCCCTGTCGTCCTCGTTGACGGAATGACAGACGTTATAATCTGGAATGCTCGGACAGGGGTACAGCATTTAACTCAGTAACCTAGCAACCGGACAGCGGACTGTCGTTTGCACGTGAAGGTTCGTCTCTCTATTAAAAGATAATACAACACGGCTTCCCGCAGAATATTAATACCCCCGGCCTCCCCGCTGGGTAACAGAATTCGCGTCGTCTCTTTTTGCAGACAACTCGGACGTCATTTCGTTTCTGATGGGCGTATAAAACGTGGTGGACAGAGGTTTGGCTGGTCCACGCGGTGATTGTCCTTTTTCAGTGATTTGAATGAACTCCTCTTTACGGTTATTATAAAAAAAATTCGGAAATTGAAAAATAAAGATGACATTCTTATACGGGCTGACTAAAACTAAACTTGTCGAGACTGATTTATTTATCAAGTATACAAACTCATTTTATTAATTAATTTCTAACCTTATAGAGATAAAAATGTTTATAAAATTTAATAATAATAACAATAATAATAATAATAATAAATGTTCAAATTAATTTGGCAGAATAGAAATGACATAGATATTATCAACCATCATATTAGAATGTAGCCCTACTAAAAATAAATTATTACGCCGTATGAAGGGGAACGAATTATACTAAAACTAATAAATTACATTAGATACTAAATTAGTAACATTATATAATATTGTGTTTTTCGTTAGATATTGAAAATTCATTGTTTTAATGTTTATTTCATTTAGTTTCCACACTCAAACCAATCTACAAGAAATTATTAAAGAAACAAGGGTTTAACTATTATATATGTATCATTTATCAATAGAAAATGAAGATATCATAGCAAAAGATGAATTCTTCGTAAATTTTGAAAAAAAAATTGTATTAATTGAAATTAATACCTCCGCTAAGTAATAATTGAACTAAAAACTATATTTCGTTGTTGATATACTACGTCACTCAAAGTTCAACATGAAATTAAAATTAATTCAATAATTATAATCCAGTTAATTAATATTATTGAAATGTGTTGTAACGGGTTTAGTATCGTGTAATTAAAATTTCAGAATGCATTTATGCAAGTAGAATAACTTAATTCAATCCGCTATTTCTAAATTGATTCTAACAGAGCCATAGTTTTAACGCCGAACCAATTAACGGTTGAATTCAATAATGATTATATTAGATAATAAAGAGATTTGTTTACTACAATTTTACATCTTTTGCAATAATAATTTACAGCGGAAACTAAAAACTAGTATTCAATAAAAACATTGAACAGAAAATAAAAAATGTGTAGTGCAGAAATTTGTCACGTCACAAAAGAATGAGCTAGAACCAATCAGCTTTCAGATTTTGAAATAGCGCGCTTCTTGGAACTGATGATAAAACCATGAAAAAGAAACGTCAGAATCGCACAAAACCACACACAGATTGATGTATATTAAGAGAAAAATATCGTATCATTCACACACAGTAATTAATGTCTTTAGAAGCATATTTTATGAAGAAAATATTCGATGACACTGTTCTTCGCAGACGTTTGAGGCCTGACAACAACTCTACTCATAGATCTATTAAAAGAGAGACGTGTAAATAACATTATCACGTACAGGAGCAACTCACCACAGCCCGAGAGGAAACGTGTCGTAAGCCGCAACCACTTACCCCTGCCGCTGCGCCCGACGAACCGCAGGTCGTTGAACTTGGCCACCTGGTTCTTCATGACGGCGGTGCTGTTCCTCAACTCGGCGCAAAAGTTCTCGTCGTTGCCCGCGCGCACCGTCACCAAGGTGCCGTCGAGCACGTCGCCCAGGGCCACCACCTTGAACGCCACGGGCAGCGTCTTGTTGGACCTCCAGTGCGGCGGCAGGACGGTGCAGACGAAGTGCGGGCTGCCGGTGCGCACCAGCTCGCCCGGGTGCTCGGACAGGAAGTCGCCGAGGGTGCGCTCGGCCAGGATGTCGGACGTCATCTTGGTGTAGGTGTCGGCCAGCACGGAGCCCGCGGCGCTGTCGGGCGACGCGGCGGTGGCGGCCGCGGCGCCCGTCGCCGCCGCCGGGGCCGCCGCCGTCCCGGGCGCCGTGCTGCCTGTCAGGTGCATGTCCCCGCCCGCGCCGGTCCCACCGCCGCCGCCTCCGCCGGTCCCACCGCCGCCGCCGCCCGTCCCGCCGCCGCCACCGCCGCCGCCGCCCGTGCTCGCGCCTCCGCCGGCCCGCGCGTGCCCGCGCTGGTGGTGATGATGATGATGATGGTGGTGGTGAGCGGCGTACCCGTTGCAGTCCCCGGCCGCCGTGGCGGGCCCCACGCTGGCCGCGCTGGCCGCCGCCGCTGACGTCGCTCCCGCGGCCCCCGCCGCCGCCGCCGCCGCGGCCTTGCTGCTGCCCCAGAGAGCGACGTCCGTCGCTATGGCGGCAGCCGGCGGCAGGGGGGCGCTCCCGAACACGCACTGGCTCAGCAGGTTGACAGCGGGCCCGCGCGCTCCGGCTCACATGGCCGGCCACCGCTGTACACCGCGCGCACGCCCACGTGCCACCGCCGACCGCCGGCACCGCTACTGCCCCGGCGTCACGTCCCCGTCCCCGACCCCGCCGCCGGCATGTCGCGGGGCGCCGACCGCGCACCTGTTGAGAGCCGGCTCCGCCGCCGCGAGTCTTTTTTCTGTCTCCGTCGGCCCCTCACGTCACTGCCCCAACGAAGTTAAGAGCACACACACCGCACCGCACCGCGTCGCGCCGCGCCGCGCGCCGCCCCCGCTGAGTGAGAGAGACAGGGGGTGGGGCGGGGGGGGCGTGGCGGAGAGAGAGAAGAAAAAAAAAAGAGAGAGAGGAGGGTGCGTGCGTGTGTATGTCGCGCGGCGTGGCACACGCGCGCGCGCGCGCGCAAGCGAACGAGTGATCCGGGAGCGGTCGCTCGCACAGTGTGTGCCAGCCCACACAGCGCACACGCGTGGTCGCACGGGCGTCCAGGGTACAACAACACGGGGTCCGGCGCGCCGCGGCGGCGGCGGCGGCGGCGGTGGCGCCGGCGGCGGCAGGGGAGGGGAGCGCGGCTCGGCGCGCCACGCGGCGAGGGAGGGGGTCCGCCGACGGGGGCGGCGGCGGCGGCGGCGGTAGGACCTCCCCGCAGGCACCGCCGCCGCGCGCAGCCTCCGCCGCCGAGGGTCGCCGAGCGTGGCCGGGATGCACCACCGACAAAAACACAAAACAAACCGCCCCGCCCCCTCCCCCGTCACGCGAAGGGGGGGGGCAGCGGGACGATTTTTTTTCGCCGGCTCGCGCGCCCACCTCCCACCACCACGCCCACCACGCCAGCGAGAGAACCACCCTTTGGGCTCACGCACAATCGAATGCACGCCGCTGCCACCGCGGAAGCGAGACCGCGCCACGCCTCCCGTCGCGGGTGCGACAGAGACGGCGGCGCACCGCGTAGGGGGATGACCGGACGCGCGGGGGCGGCGCCGGCGGTTTCCCCCCTCCCCCTTCCCCCACCCCCTCCGCCACTCCGTCTCTCTCCGGCTCGTTACCCTCTCCGTCGCCGCCGGTCCGGTCGGGGCTACCGTATACGGCGTGCAGCAGTCGCCGCCACCACCGCCGCCGCCGCTGCCGCCGGTGGTGGTGGTGGGGGCGGATCCGCGGCGCGGTGCCGTGCGCGCTCTCACAGAGTGCCGGCGTGGACACGCGCGGCTGTAGGGGTGGAGCGCGGCGGTGGCCGCCCGCCCTCGCCCGAACGCTGACGGACGCGCCCGAACTTTCCCGAACGCCGCGCGCGCGCGGATCGCCAGCCCTCGCCGACGCGGCGTGCGCCGCCTGCCGGGACCCTGCGGAACGCCCGCCGCGCGGAGACAGACTCTCGACGGCCCGCGTGCCGTTCATGCGACCTCCACGGCGACTCTCGCTCGCTCCTCTCGTACTGTCTCGCTGCGCGATGTTTGGCTTTCTTCTCTCTAATTGATTAGTAGTCGGCTGTAGCTCGCTCGCTCTCCCCGCGCGCGGTGATTCGGGGGCGTTAAATGGTTTTGTTGCAGTCGTTCCGTGTTGCAGGCGTTTAAGTGGTCGCGTTTCGTGAGAGGGAAGGTGCTGTAAATCGTATTGTGACGCAGGTTTATTCTAGGCGTGACGGGCCGGCCGTAAGATGAAGATCCCGTGCGATGGTTTGTTTTTTGGATTGTGTTCTGTTTGAAGTTGGACGGATGGATTTGTTGGCTCGTTTAGCGCAAGATTTGTGGTGGTGTGTTTGATGCTTGGCGCGTTCGTCTGGTAGTTTTATGTGTGTCTTTGCTGCTGTTCAATTGTAATTGTATTTTCTCTTGTCTGGATGTTCACATTTCATCTTTTTATAATTTGAATTCGTCAATAATACAGAAGAAATGAAGTGCGTCACACAAACTTTCTGTTTGATTACACTTCTTTGTATTCTGAATTATTAGTAGTATTAGGATTATTTCATTTCTATGTCCATGTCTTATCTCCATGGGGACTCTGTGACACGATTAGGGGAATGTTTTCAAGTAATTTGTTTTCGAAAATTTTGTAGTTTTAGATATTATTTTACTCAATTAACTTTAATACAAGTTTCATCTCTCGATGATGACACATTAATCTATCGATGTTGAAAATTGGGGAAGAATTCTTCCATTTATAGTTTACGTGTATTTCAAATTTGTTATTCATATCGAAACAATGAACTAAATGCTAGTAAAAAAAGATCATGTAATTTAATTTCCAAAATAATGACTTAATATTCGCCCGTGAGTTACTTTTTCAGTTAATGATGAATAATCTTTCCGCCGAATAACGTGTTTTCAATCCTTACTTTTTATGTGATAATTAAATATATTTATTAAAATTTAAAAATGTTTTATTCATATTTTACGACACTTCTATTATAAGGAACTAATAAACATATTTTTACTAGATATGTTAATGTGATTTAAATTACTGAGGTCATAGATTTTTTCTTTAGAGAAATGCAGAACAATTTAATCAAGATTCTTGACAGCGGCCGAGAGATACCGCTAATTAAATAAGTAATTGTAAAATGATTTTCCCTCATTTGTAGCCGTTTAAAGTATAACTTCTTGTGCCATCTGAAGAAGGAAATTGCGTCAAGGTATGCGAGGAAGTAAAATTAATTTGACAATTGCCTAATCCATTAACCACATGCACCCTTCAAAACTATCTCCGGCAGTAAAATTAAAGGAATATATTTCATGCTTAGTTAATTTAATATAATCCTGATACAATAAGGATACCAGGCCTTATTTCTTTATTGAAAGCTAACTATGAAATTCGTTTTCATAGCTGGCGATTTTTTACACAACAATCTTCAAGATGTTTTATTTCAACAGTGTCTTTACGTTCATTTTATTTGTCTGCTGTTTGAAACAGATTCGTTTCTTCAACAACCAGAAACTAAGTCATAAGCGTCGGCGTAAGTATAATTTCAGTTAATGTAAAGTCGAATTTTCACAATAAAATTAGAACGTTTTGCGATTACAAATCCCAAGAGAAAATGTTGCATTTTCATCTCATTAAAAACTTAAGGTTTAAGTAAATATTAGAAATTGAAAAAAGTAGTATCATTATATGTTTATTTTTCTCTTTTTTAACCACGAATTTTTTGTCTCTTTTATAACTAAGCTCTCTATCTTTGCAATTGCATTTTTATATGGCTTATCAAATACGTTAATATTTTCACCGAATAAAATAAGTGCTTTTATTATGTGGGTGTATGTGGGTGAAAATCTCTTGGCTTAGTTTGTTTTCTTTTCCATTTGACTAAATTGTTTGGTGAAAATAGTGAAAAAAAAATCCTTAACATACTAATGTATTACTGATTTCAATCTTAAGTGAAATGCAGTTTTAAATCTATAATTCATTCTATCAGTGTGCATATACCAGTGACAACGTTTTCTCGAATGTAAAAGTCTCTCTTAAAGAATATTTTAATGACTCCCCATCATACTGTAAAAGTTCTCACTTGAAAATTATTCTCCAAGTTCGAATAGATCAAGAATCACATAACTTTCTCTGGAAATTACGCCGCGTTGTCAGCTGATCAAAGAGCAAAATGCGTGTATGCGATGTCTTCCCTTTAAATCAACCTTGGGGTAGATAACTAAAACAGGGATAGTAATCACACAGTAAGAGCGCAAAATTACAGTACTCCGACGCTGTTGGTTTAGCGGTTGGGTCAACCGAATTCGACACTATAATGTGCACATTGTGGTCAATACCGACTGTCCCCACTGGTTGATTATGTGTCCATTCGCTCTATTATTTGTGATTGTGAATAGAAAACAAGGAAAGCAACCTTTCTCTGGAGCTTCATACACAATAATGATAAATCCAATGTTTCGAACGCAATTCACTTATCTGATTTGCAAAATTATGTTGTTGTTTTTCAGATTTTGTTTATCATCGTACGTATTTACAATTTAATAAATATTTTATATATGAAATAATGATTCAAACTGTATATTTCATAGAGTACAAATGAAACAAGTTACGAAGAATTCTTTTCAATAATGCATAGAATTTCTATCATTAATGTCCTATAAAATCATTCTCAATCATAAATCTTTCTTATATTTTTTTTATTGATTTCTAAACCACCTTTATCGCAGTTATAAATACTGAGAATCTTTCTAAAACTTTTTCTCGGTACGTTTTTTTTAAAATAAAAATGTTGAAAAATAAATAGAATATTAGCAAATTGTATATATTTGCCTTACGTAATTAAATATTTAGAACGAAATTCATACAGTACAGAACATAAAAAATCCCATCAGATAACTTTCTAATAACTTTCTAAAAAATTACAATGATAAAAATTGAAACGAAGTTCAAAAATTAACAATAGGAGCAATGAAAGCAGTATTTCGACTATCGGATGAGAGGGATGAAAACAGCGCAATAAAGCTACGGCGCAATCTAGACTTCTAAAAAAAGGAAGCTAGCAAAAAATACTAGGTCGCTTTTAGAAATCTTCCCACTGGACGCGAAAAAGTCGACATCCGAAAGTTATGTTGAAGGTAATGAGAATAATTTTAACTTACATTACCTACATCAACACCCATGTTTGTTTAGGGGAAATCCTTCTCTTCCTAATTTTTGTAGTTCAAACTAAAATGGCACATTACTTTTGTAGCGTTTTTGAAGTGATTACAAAATAATCATTCAACTGGCGGTAACAATTTATTAAAAAATAATTGTCTTTAAGTTGCTGAAAGCAGTTTCTTTAAAATATCAAATTGTTTTTTTTAACAATGTAACCGCGTTGAAGACGCAGAGTTTTCTTTTTGAATCATACTATTGAGTTGATTCGAATTACAAATAGTATAATGTAGAAGTCAATAGTAAGTTATTACTAAATCAACTTTTCATGAACAGGATGAAGACAATTGAACCGATGACGATTACAAGGACAATAAATATTTCGCTGAAGACATTGATAATACACACATACTTCATTAATGTAATTCCTAAGACAATGACGGAGTTACTTATAACATTACTTAACGTTAAATAATGTAACGAAATCGGACAAAACTCCACAAACAATTAAGCTATCTCGGAACCTGTGATGATGATCTCTTGAAACCATTGTATTGATGTAACTGCTGTTGATCCACTTAACAGACAAAAGTTTGAAAATAAAAGGTGAAGGCAACTCGACACACAAGGAATAAAAAAGAATATTACAAAATATTTTTTTTACCTTTACCTTTGGAAACTTATTGATTTAGTTCACGAATAAAACACCTCAATTTTATTCTTAATTGACGTTTCTGCCGGAGTTTTAGAAAAACAGAAACGCTAGACTACGATGATTATGACTTAAATGACGACGATGGTAACAGTGAAGATTGCAATAATGGCGATGACGAGAATCGTGGTGACGATGCTGGTGATAATGCTCAATATTATGAATATTGAGAAAGTTAGTGACCATAATTACAAAAATGGAGAACAAAACCAAACACGTAACCTCATCGCATCCGAAACAGCACCTAACGTATAAGAAACGATATAAGTAATTTTTTACTTTTTCCAGTCATTTTTAAAGAATTTTCACTGATTTCATCGATTGTAATATAATGTTAATGGCAGTTGCCTCAAATGATAATTACGAGATGCAACACGTGTTCTCCACAGAATTCCTGAGTAACCTATTTGATTTCTTATCTCAGCAATTGTAATGCCAACGGTTGTGAGAGTATGTAATCTAAGGTTGACAGTTTGGTGGATTCCGCGATAACTAAAGAGAGAGATTTCCTTCTCCAATCCAAACCAATGGTTTCCAAGCTAAGTTCAGGAATAAGCCTCGACTACATGAGTAATATACCCAACAGCTTGAGTTGCTCATCTGAACTGGTTTTGATCTAATTTTTTTCTTTGTTTTTATGACATTTTTCTGTGCTTTTAAGGAACTTAAAAAAATTAAGAGTATTTTATTTACCATTTTTGGTGATGTTTTAGATCATCAAAATCCGCATCCTAGTCACAACAGTGGCGAAAGAACCGACACCAGAGCTTCATCACAACAGAACCGCTCCACGTCTAACGTTGACACAAAATCCCCTAGCGTCATGGCAAGGCAACGGCGGGAGCGGCAGGTTTGTAAAGAATGGTTGATTGTTAGTGGTTGATTTATTAGAGATTCCGGGCGCGCCGACTACCAGGGTCGTTAATCCCGTAAGTGTAGTTTATGTTTTGCTCGGAAGATGGCGGTGGTTAGCTCCCGACCGGTCTCCGGGCATGTTTGGTAGTATAATGCATGTTAGTGTATGTGTGAGTAAGTAATAGGTGAAAATAGGACAAGGAAGACAAGGATAAGTTAGGAAAGATCGCGCATGGTCCGTGGCCCGCGTTTTGTTAGGGGACTGCTCTGACATTCACCTGGTATTGATCGGAGAAACCATGGAAAACTACCGATAAGAGCAGTCGTCCGTTAGAATTCTCCTCCCAGCCAGCGACTGAGTTCGACCTAGCTGACAAGCTCGAAAATTCTGTCATTCGTCGGAACTCGAACTTAGGACCTCCCAGTCACAAGGATTGAAAAAAAATTATCACTCAAATTTATTTTATTAACTGAGTGTATGTAATCGACAGGAAATAGAATGCCTCGTCAATAAATAGTAATTTACGTAATCTGTACCTACCGAAAGTGCGTTTTTGGCGTACGAACGAAACGTTGACGACGACAAGAGATGAGTTCGGCATTTTGAAATTAGTACTTGCGCACAACGAGTTGCACACATTTTTTTTAGAAGGAATTCACGAAAACTAACAATCTGGGAACATGGGATCTTTCTCAATATGCGAGGCAGTACCCACATTAATTCCTGTCGCTGCACTGTTTTTGTTGTTTTTAATTATTTTTTATTGTTTTTTTACTTTGCTGTAAGCAGTTGCTTTTGTGGCTATACTTTCTTGCAGTACGCGTACGGCAAAGTCTGTTTTGCCATACGCGAACCGCGAAGTAAAGTTTCCCAATCAATGAACAGGAAAGTAAACACCAGTTTCCAAGTATGAGAGCTGAAAAGATAATTGAAAAGAAGTAGAATAGTACATCAATAAGCATTAATACTTGGGCAGTTTTCGAAAAAAAGGTAATGGTAAATGACGTCTGAAATTGTCACTACAATAGGAATGTTCATAACGACGAAGATGAGAAAAAAAGAGAACAGATGTAGGTAAATTCTCATTTGTAAACATAACAATACAAAATTGGAACGAGTTACGTGCAACACTGCTGGAGACTTTCCCTCAGAATGTCAAAACTTTTAAAAGTAGATTAAATAAATTATATTTTTTAGAATATATTAACATTAATTTTTTGTATTGCTTGTTATTTTATACTATTATTGTTATTTTATATTAAATCAGTTTTACCATGATAGGGTAAAAGGGTAATATTAATTTTGTTATGTAATATGTAAATATGATTTTTGTTTGACTGTTTCTTTTGTGTAACTTATTCGTAACTACTGAGAAAACGTTACCAGCGGAAATATTCTAAGTATTCCTACGTAGCAAAAGAAATATTCTATTCTATTCTGTGATGACGTCAACGATGACTTTGCTGATTACGACTATTACATACGATGAAGAAGATGAGGTTCTAGTACAATGATGACAACTCACCGGTCTCATTGCAAGAGAAGGCACAACAGCACGACGCAGCGATAACCACGGTACAGAAGTCGCGAACGGCATGACGAGACCAACACGTGAGTGAATGATTTAAAGGAAAGCATGGACAATGAAAATCATCATGTGATTTGAGAATAGGTAATTTGAAGGGAGTAGAATGTACAGATTAGTAAAAAAGTATTCCTGGATGGTATTCAAAAAAAGGAAATACTAGTCGTAAATGACAATGACAATGAAAACGGTGGTGACGACGACAACGACGACAATATTGAAAGAAAGCACGACGCAACCACATTGCCGTAACAGCACAGCGCCTGCTTCTCGGAGCTACAAAACCACAGGGAGGCGCGGCGTGACTCGGCAAACCCGTGGGCGAAATATTTGAAAAGAAAACAACACTCAAATTAGATCGATAATAGGCGAGTGAAACGGAATATAAAACAATAACAAAAAATCAACACTGAGTTTTAGAAAAAGGAAATTTCTAAACGGCCACCATAACGGAGAGATGACAGTGACGACGACGTTGGTAAAGATATTGACAGTGATGATAGTGCTAACGACAATGATGATCACAATTCCAATAATGACGATAACGACGAAGACAATGACGATAATGACAGTGACAGTGACAATGAGATTAAGCCAAAGACAATAATGGCGGCAACAACGACGATATCTACGAAGACAATGACGCTATTGAAGAGGACAATGACGACGGCAATGACGATGACAACGGTGGTGATTATTTGGAAGAAGATGAGCGCGACTATGGTCACATCAACAGCAAAAGAGCCCACGACGCAGCCTCATCGTAACCGAACCAGCCTCATGCAGCGCATGATCTCCACCCTCGCAAAAACTCCCCGCGCGAGGGAGTGGCGCGGCGACCGCGTGGGCGACAACAACTCTAATATTTCCTAACTCAATTAAGAATAGGTAAATCAAACGGAATATCAAACAACATTAACAAATTAATTCCGAGATTTAGAAAAAGGGGAAATGGTAAATGATCACTATGGTGAAGATGACGACACTGAGAACGATGACAATGACGATAATGACGATGATAATGACGACGACAATGACAATGATGATAACAATGACGATGACAATGACGACAATGACGATGTCAATGACGATGACAATGACGATAACGACGATGACAATGTCAGTTATGACGATAAAAACCGCGATGATTATATGGAAGATGAGCACGACTACAATGATGACAATGACGACGACAATGACGACGACGATGACGATAATCACGATGACAATGTCAGTTATGACGATAAAAACCGCGATGATTATATGGAAGATGAGCACGACTACATTGAAGACAACAGAAGCAGTTGCGACGCAGTCTCGTCGCAACCGAACCAGCCCCACGCAGCGCGTAATCACCACGACACAAAAAAACCTCGGCGCTGCGCGGCGACCGCGTGGGCGAAAGGTTTGAAAAGAAAACATTAACTCTCAATTATCTATATCAATTAAGAATAGGTAAATCGAAGAAAATATTAAACAACAGTAACAAATTAATTCCGAGTTTTAGAAAAAGAGGACGACGACAATGACGATAATGACCATGACCATGACGGTGAGGACGATGACAATGATGATAATGACGATGACAATGACGACGGTGACGATGACAATGCCAGTTATGACGATAAAAACCGCGATGATTATATGGAAGATGAGCACGGCTACAATGAAGACAACAGAAGCAGTTGCGACACAACCGAACCAGCCCCACGCAGCGCGTGACCTCCTCAACACAAAAAAACTCGGCGCGTCGCGTCGACCGCGTGGGCGAAAGGTTTGAAAAGAGCGCGCTCGACGGGAGCCCCGCCCCGCGGCCTCGGCCCCTCCCACACGCCCACGCCGCGGCGGCGGCGGCGGCGGGGGCGGCGGGGCGGCGCGGGCGGCGGGCGGCGGCGGCCGGCGGGGCCATGTTCCCGGCTGCGGTCTCGCCCGCCCTCCCCTCCCCCCACCCAGCCCACGCTACGTGCGCCGCTGCCCCGGCGGGGACGCTACTACGCAGCTTCACGCGGTGCACCGGAGCTTTTCTCAACGGTTCGGCACCGGCCGGAGTTCATTGCCGCTCACGAGGAGCACTTCCGCATGGAAGTGTCGTCATTGTAGTCATGCTCATCGTCTTCCACATCGTTGTTGTTATCATTGCCAAAGTCATAATCGTCATTGTCATCGGCTTTATTATTTGTAAAACTCCACAAATATTTAAAACTCTTCTTCATTTTATTCTTAATATTTTCCTTTGCAATATATTACCAGTAACTTTTCAAGGATCCCAATTTCAAATCTGCAACGATTGGGAGACAAAATCAGTTTGAATACAAAGAAGGATTTCTGAACATCTACTGATGTGTCTGATATATATTTTAAAAGTCCAAAATTAGCAACACTGAAACCTTGTGGGAAATTTTCATTTATTTCCACTCAAAAGGTGCCCTCGGTGTATTGTCAAACAACCATTTTCTCAGAACATGGCTAGTATTTATGAAATAGGGAAATGGAGAAAAATACGTTGGTATACTTTCAGGAATTCTCTCTTATTTCAAAATACAAATACGTGAATTGTAGGATTCAAAATGAATGGTCAGGTTCGACCATGGCCAATTTTCTGTTATCTTGGCATTGTATATAAACATAATACATAAAAGGCAAAAACGTACAATAATTCTAAAGAAAAGGCATTTATGCAAAAAAAGGCATTCATGCTAAAATAAGCATTATAAAAGTTCGTCATAAGTAATTATTTGTAATGATTCGTGCACATATATTATCAGCCTTTAAATTAAATTTCAGGCCTCTTGTATTATTGGATCTTGTGTCATGCAGATCTTTTGTCGCATTAGTCCTCATCTTACCTACTGATCTTATCTAGACCTACTGATTGTTAGACCTATGTTCTGTCTTTGGACTTACAACCTGAAACCTGTAGTGCACGGCGACGAGAGGTTAAGAAAATATTACGAGATTCTAGCAGTAAATCAGAACAACACACGTCATGGGACTACAAAATCAAAAAATTCGCCGTTTTCCGATGCACGATTTACATAACTTTCTCTTCTTACGAAGTATTCGTAAGGCAAGAAAGTAAAAACTGGGACGGAAAACATCTGGCTTATCTCATTAATAATTCCGCGTTAAAAATAAAATCAAGGGAAAGAACTATTCCAAGGACTGTTATTTCTGCATTACTAAGCCAGACTACGAAGACCGTTCAGTATCGCAACTTACCTTCAGCTATCAAGCTATTCCTTAAAGCAACGACCCTTCCAATTAAACCGCCACCAGACAATTGGAGTTTATATTCCAAAAACATTTAAACGTAAGTTCCAAAACCTCATAGAATCAATCAGTGGCAACTCAATGATAAAGTTCATAATCTAAACTTTTCAAAGCATTAGGCAGATTTGATGGCGCACCGTTCAAAGGGTTGGAAGCACCTTCACAAGGGAAATGCAGTGACTGTGTATCGTCGTCGGGAACAAGACCTCCGATGCCTGTTCTTCGAAGAAGGCATTATAGTTTATTGTATTGATGTTGATGCACTACTGAGTTGAGAGACCATCATGATCTCAGGAATGGATGTTGTTTATAAATTATTCTATTAAACTATTCAGTTAAAAAGCCGTGCTTATTTATATTCGAAACTGGAAACCAAAGATTTCTCTTGCATATGCAGCCCATATAAAAGAGACGTAAGGCTTTATGAAACCTTCGTTATCGAAAATACAATATCAATAGCATTCGTAAAAAAATATGCAGCGATTTAAATGTGATTGCACATTTGTTAGGTTTCCAATCAGGCAATACAGTTTTTTTCTTTTCCGAAAATCTCGGCACTACAAACACGAACACGGTGGGCGATTCTACGAAGGCATTGCGACAACGGAAACACAGTATCAGGGGAAATGGAATCGAAATATGCTTACTGAAATTATGCTTGCGAAAATTGCTGAACACTAAAAAGGGATGTTTCTCAAGAGAAATGCAGTAAATAATCGTTAAAAATTACATTTTGATTGAAATTTTAATAATTAACTTTAATAATAAATAATTTAATAAATAACCAATTACTTAGCAGCAGTATGGATTTTTAATTGCCTATTACAATAAACCCTTGCCCGTTACAATTAAATGGCCTCCAAATTTGAAATCGGAGCACCATATTCCATAAGAAACAACTATTCTATTCTATTTAACAGACAAAAAGTTAAATTTTGTCGACAGGAGGAGGATAAGTACAGGGAGTCGACAGGAGGAGGATAAGTATAAGGAGTAATACAAAATACATAGATTTTGATTAGTTCGTAAAAATCTAGTTTGTAAGCCTAGTCGTAAATGTTTAGTGTAAATGGCATTTAAGAATAAATATGAATGATTCCCTACAGGTTTTCTCAAGTGTTCCATTGCATATTCTCCCGGGTGTTCACTCGTTCCCCCATATGACCTCCACATGTCCTTCATAGCATTCTCTTACATAATACCTACAGGTTCCCGAACATGTTAATCTGTTATTGAAACTTAAAATAAAAAAAGTATTCTTTGCTACGAAATACTTTTATAAACGTTATAGCAGTGGACAGTACAGTGGCTCTCCTCAGTCAAATGAAACAAAGTTCTAAATAGCTAAAATACCCAAAAGTGTGGAAACCCCAAAAATGCAATAGAAGTTTCTCAAATATATTTCCCCCAAAAAATGCAATCTCAACACAATAACACTTTTCAGATCAATATTTTAAAAGAGAAAACAGTTTCACAAAGAAACCAAACTTTCAGCGTTCCTAATAACCGAGTTATTGAAAGGGGGGGCCTTCCCAAAACGTAAAAGAACATCCACATGGGCTTCCATTTGTAGATTACGGCATAAAAATGTAACTCGTGCTCCTTGCAGAGACACGATAACTTTATGTTAACCCGAGAGAGGTGGCGCAGGGTCTCTTGTGACCCCACGTATCTTTGCTTAGCTGCAGTTGCCCAATTTTGCGAGTCAGAAGCTTTACATTCCACATACCTTTCACCACGTTCTTTAGCTTTTGCCTGAAAGATTTTCAAAATTGTATATGTTATAATATCGCATTTCTACTTGTCATTAAAAAATAAGAAAGCAGTAGCGTTGTCGTACTTCATGGTACCCACCTTTTAACATCTTCTATCCAGGAAGAATGTGTTCGAGTTGTGGGTGTATGATTCTTTAATTGTTAAGTTAAAGTGTTCCACTTCTTATGGACTTGTTACGCTACGACTATTCGGGAATAGGACATTGATCTTGAAAACATAACCACAAAATAGTGAAGTAAAAAGGAATGTATGTGTGTGTGTGTGTCTTGAAGCCTGTCCCTAAATCCAAAGATCATCTACCACCCAACATTTTGGCTATAAACAGGCTATCCCTTTATTACGTTCGCAGAAGTTCGTAGAATGTAATAAACACATAAAATGCAGTCAAAACATTTGTACCGTTATGTATTTACATTCCACGCACTTTCCGCGAGAAGCGAAGGACTTACTCGCGGATACATCCAAAGAACTCACGTAACAACCGCCATTAACAATGTAAAAATTGCAACAGAAACGTGTATGAAGGCAGCAACGTAACGAAAGAAGTAACCACACCAAAGCTCTAATACGACCATGACTACAGCTAAATGCCATTCAACCGAGCTCATTAAAAGAAGAAAACCAAGCATATTTACTTCCGGGTAAAACCAAAGAACCCAAGTGACAGCGGATAATGAAGTTAGCAACGAAACAGAAGAAAAAACAAGACCGAAGCTCTAATGCCGCAATGACTACCCCGAACCACCATTTATCCGAACACATCGAAAGAAGCAACCATTTACTCGTGAGTAAAGCAAAAGAACACAACTATCAACCGCAGTAAACAACGTGATGGGATCTGCGATAGAAGCGAATAACGAATGCAACATATAAACAAAGGAAGCCACCACACCAAAGCCCTAACGTGACCATAACTGCCCCGAATCTCCATTTAATCGAGCTCGTCGAAAGAAGCAAGCATATTTACTCGCGGGTAAACCCAAATAACACATCTGACAACTGGGATAAACCACGTCACGTAAAAACTGTAATAGAGGCGAATAATGAAGGCAGCAACCAAACAAAAGAAGCCACTACACCAAAGCCCTAACGTGACCATAACTGCCCCGAATCTCCATTTAATCGAGCTCGTCGAAAGAAGCAAGCATATTTACTCGCGGGTAAACCCAAATAACACATCTGACAACTGGGATAAACCACGTCACGTAAAAACTGTAATAGAGGCGAATAATGAAGGCAGCAACCAAACAAAAGAAGCCACTACACCAAAGCCCTAACGTGACCATAACTGCCCCGAATCTCCATTTAATCGAGCTCGTCGAAAGAAGCAAGCATATTTACTCGCGGGTAAACCCAAATAACACATCTGACAACTGGGATAAACCACGTCACGTAAAAACTGTAATAGAGGCGAATAATGAAGGCAGCAACCAAACAAAAGAAGCCACTACACCAAAGCCCTAACGTGACCATAACTGCCCCGAATCTCCATTTAATCGAGCTCGTCGAAAGAAGCAAGCATATTTACTCGCGGGTAAACCCAAATAACACATCTGACAACTGGGATAAACCACGTCACGTAAAAACTGTAATAGAGGCGAATAATGAAGGCAGCAACCAAACAAAAGAAGCCACTACACCAAAGCCCTAACGTGACCATGACTACACCGAACCGCCATTTAACCGAGCTTGTCGAAAGAAGAGAAGCTTGCATATTTACTTGCTGGTAAACTCAAAAATCACTATTGACAACCGCGATAAACCACTTCATAAAAACTACAATAGAAGCGACTAACGAATGCAACCACGAAACAAAAAAAGCAACCAAACGAAAGCCGTAATGTAACCGTGAGTACACAGAACTGCTATTTAAAAGAGCACGTCGAAAGAAGCAAACATATTTACTCGCGGGTAAACCCACATAATACAAGTAACAACCGCTATAAACAACGTCATAAAAACTGCGATACAAGCGAATAATAAACACAACAACGAAACAAAAGAAGCAACCACACCAAAGCCCTAACGTGACCAAGACTATACCAAACCGCCATTTAATCGAGCTTGTCGAAAGAAGAGAAGCTTGCATATTTACTTGCTGGTAAACTCAAAAATTACTATTGACAACCGCGATAAACCACTTCATAAAAACTACAATAGAAGCGACTAACGAATGCAACCACGAAACAAAAAAAGCAACCACACGAAAGCCGTAATGTAACTGTGAGTACACAGAACTGCTATTTAAAAGAGCACGTCGAAAGAAGCAAGCATATTTACTCGCGGGTAAACCCACATAATACAAGTAACAACCGCTATAAACAACGTCATAAAAACTGCGATACAAGCGAATAATAAACGCAACAACGAAACAAAAGAAGCAACCAAACCAAAGCCCTAACGTGACCATGAGTACACCGAACCGCCATTTAACCGAGCTCGTCGAAAGAAGCAAGCATATTTACTCGCGGGTAAACCCAAAGTTCCCCACTCACACGATACACTACGCCGGCCCCCACCCCCGCCCCACCCCCCAGGCCGAGAAGCCATTATCGGAACACAGCCGGGGTCTACGAAGGGTTGAAAGCACTAGCGCTCGGCGTGGCGCCCTCAGGGCGTGGTGGAAGGGGGAGGGGAGGGGGGAAGGGGGGCGGGGCGGGGCAGGGTTCGCGTGGGAATCGAATTGTAGGCCCCGTGATCCGATTCTTGCAGGGCGGGCGTCGAACACGAGGCTAATGGATTGCGCCCGGGCACCCGTGTGAAGTACGCCGGTGTGAGGGCGGGCGTGCGTGCGGGCGGGCGGGCGTACGAACGCGCGCGGTCGCGCCCACCCGCCCACCCGCCCGCGCATGTGTGTGGTCGGGGGTTATCGCGAATGCTCTTTGAGCGCCGCGCCATTCCGCTTTGCCCCTTCCGCGCACGTGCTGCTACGCCGTGCCGTGCCGTGGTGCACCGGCGTGTGCAGTTGGAGGCACGAGTTGTCTGTTGCACTGGATGATGATGGCCGGGGGGGGGGAGTGTTGGATGGAGATTGCCGTGTCCTCCGGAGGGATTAGGGTTTTCACGAGATGCGGCGGTGAAAGGGAAATTTCAACTCGGGAAAGGTTGACTGGATTTTTTTTTGTATCAATTGTTGTGGAAGACGATATGCAGAGACCTCGATATCATCCCGCTAGAAGAAATTATCACCACGAAGAGCGAAGCTTACCAGAAGAGATTGTACGAGCATCCAAATTACCTTTCAACAAATCTGCTAGACAACAGTGAACATGTATATAGACTGAAACGAGAGAATATTTTAGATTTGCCATACCGATTTCTTAAATGAAAATTTCAATGTCACCAAATCCACGTCAGAAATGTATTTATTAGACACCATTTACTTATTTTTCTAGCAAGAACAGATTGTAAATTATGCAGAAATTTTTTTTTAAAAATTGTTGTGGAGAGAAGAGTCATAAATGTGCATGGAAACTTAATAAGTTCGCAATGAAGGTTAATCATCTGATATTTTTAATTACGGGATAATTCCAAATATAAAATAGTTGGAGGTAATATAAGTAATATTTGGGAGAATAAAGCCATGAAAATAAATTAAAAGTATAAATAATTTGCTTTCGGTTCTGATACAAACATTTCAAGAATGATACAGAGGCAATTATCAAATGTTGAATTCAATGTGAAAAATTCTATCTCCTAAGCATTTATTCATGTGTTTCTGCGTTTCTGACAGATTTTTAAATGAGAATTTAATGCAGCACGTTTTTCAAATCTTCGACCACAAACATCTTTTTAGTTCCAGGTCATCTTCAAAGTTATCCATCCATGCCTGATTTTCTTGATCAAGTCTTTGCAATTCTTTTAGAGTCTCACTTTTGGGATTACTTTTTGGAACAGGTACTTCATTACAAATTTCTTTTTGAGACTGTAAACAGCCCATATCCAAAATAATTTTCTCTTTATCGAAATTCTTTGTTCTCATATTCAATTTCTTTATCTTTTTCTTCTAAACAATTAATTTCTTCCTAAGTAATTATTGTTTCAGAAAAAAAAAAAAACGAGAAAAGTCCAAACTCTCGTCGTTAGAATCGCGTGGGCCATAACGTCTGCTTGCGAAGTAGTATATGAATTAATTTCTCATGTGAAGCTAACGCAGCATACCGTCCGGCTCCTTATGTCGTAATTGCTTTAAACCTTCCTACAGTATTTCAATAATTTTTATATCTTCAAACTCATAAGCATTAAAAATTCGGGAAAAATACAATAGCTGGAAATAAATATTCCTCCTTAAAAATGCAAAGTTGAGAACAATTAAGCTTGAGATATACAGATACCTTGGCATAAATCATGAGAGTAACTAAAACATTAGGTCTGGAAAATAGACTGTAAAACATTTAAATTCCTTTTCTATAGGCTTCACTTTCAAACAAATATCCTGGGATAAATTTCGAAAGAAATACAAACACAGGGTGTAAAGAAACTTTCGTGAACACTAAAGCTTACAAGCTTTACTTTGTTATAAATATTTCTTAACAAATATCGAGAGGAATTCCAAGCACACTTGCGAAAGAAAGTTCCGTGAGTAATCCAAACTCATAAGCATTTAGGCTTGACTTTCAGACAAAAATCTCAAGATTAATCCCAAGACAAATCGAAACACTACGTCTCAAGAAACCTCCATGAGAAATCCTAACTGGAAAACACACTTAGGCTCCGCGTCAATAAAAACTTCTCAGGATAAACCCCGAGGAAAATTCAAGCACTTTGTCCGAAGAAACGGTCATGAGGAATCCTATCTGGTAAGTATTTAGCCTCCGCTTTCATACAAACATCTCAGGATATATCCGGAAACAAACCCAAACATTATGTGTGAAGAAACCTCCATTAGAAATCCTAACTGGTAAAGCACTTAAGCTCATCCTTTATACAAATTTCTCAGGCCCCGAGACAAATCCAAACACTTGGTCTGAAGAAATCTCCATTATAAATCCTAAATGGTAAAGCACTTAGGCTCCGCCTTTATACAAATTTCTCAGACCCCGAGACAAACCCAAACACTTGGTCTGAAGAAACCTCCATGAAAAATCCTAATGGTAAAGCACTTAGGCTCCGTCTTTATACAAATTTCTCAGGCCCCGAAACAGATCCGAACACTTGGTCTGAAGAAACCTCCATGAGAAATCCTAACTGGTAAAGCACTTAGGCTCCGCCTTGATACAAATTTCTCAGGATATACCCCGAGGCAAATTCAAGCACTTGGTCTGAAGAAACCTCCATGATAAATCCTAACTGGTAAAGCACATAGGCTCCGTCTTTATACGAATTTCTCAGGCCCCGAGACAAATCCAAACACTTGGTTTGAAAAAACCTCCATGAGAAATCCTAACTGGTAAAGCACTTAGGCTCCGCCTTTATACAAATTTCTCAGGCCCCGAGACAAATCCAAACACTTGGTCTGAAGAAACCTCCATGAGAAATCTCAACTTGGAAAGCACTTAGGCTCTGCCTTTATACAAATTTCTCAGGCCCCTAGACAAGTTGAAACACTAGGTCTGAAGGACAAATTCTAACTGGTAAAGCACTTAGACTCCGTCTTTATACAAATTTCTCAGGCCCCGACACAAATCCAAATACTTGGTCTGAAGAAACCTCCATGAGAAATCCTAACTGGTAAAACACTTAGGCTCCGCCTTTATACAAATTTCTCAGGCCCCTAGACTAGTTTAAACACTAGGTCTGAAGGACAAATCCTGACTGGTAAAGCACTCCGCCTCCGCCACCCTCCGCCTTTACACAAATTTCTCAGGCCCCGAGACAAATCCAAACACTTGGTCTGAAGAAACCTCCATGATAAAGCACTAGACTGTTAAGCATTTAGACCCGGCATTCATTCAAATACTCCGAGATAACTCCCCAGGGAAATCCAACCGTGCGGGTCCGAAGAAACCTCCCTTAGAAGCACTCTCCACCTCCGGTCGTTCCGTCCGCACGGGAGGGAGGGGAGGGGAGGGGGGCTGATTTTACGCCGACGCAACCCGGCGCCACGGCCGCACCTAGAGCGAGCGGAGGCGGCTAGCTGCCGACCGTCCGCGCCGCGCCGCCGTCCCTCCATTAAAATTAACCCTTCCCTCAACGGCCTCCGACGCCGGGGGCGGCAGGGGTGCGCCGGGCGCGCCGTTATTTATTCACGGAGGGGGAGGCGTGAGGGCGGGGGAGAGAGGGGGGGACGACGGCGGAGGGGAGGGGGAGGCGCAGGATATGAGGCTGCGCCCCAAGACGAAGTCCGAGGGTCCGGCGACGAAGGCGGAGGCGGGGGTGGCGGACGCCGCGGGTGAAATCAATGCACATGCGCGCCTGCCCGCCCAGCACGGCCCCCTGCATGGGGCTGTACTACGACGCGTGCGGTGTTGCCACAGCTCTCTTGACGACGACACCCGAAGCGTGGTTAGTTCTCGACGACGACGGGGCGTTGCTGGAGTTTTAATAGTAGTTTAGGCAATTAGTTTATAATGTTAAGCTTTATTGGATGAGTACATGTTTTGAAAACGAGCGTCGTTAGGAGCGAGTTTTCAAATTGGTACGAGTGCAATAAAGCAACATTATAAACGAATTGCATACGCTATTTTTTTGTGTGACAGCATAAGAAATTTTTAAGAGAATCAAACTTAATTTTGCCAAACAACGTTCCTGTGGTGTCTCGTGTACTTGACATCCGTGCGAGAAAACTGTGGTTGGCTGTTCCGTTGACCTCTACTTCTCCCCGATTCTCTCACTGCGATTGCCTGAATGTCGTTCGTGCCAAAATATCCAATACGTCATCATTTGTGCCGTAAAACGCCCGATTATGAACGATTTCTTGAAGCAGAAAAGGTCGTTTATGACGCTGGAATACAAAAAATTATCTTTGTTATGACCGTAAGTTCCAAAACCTTTTGGTTGATAGATTAGTGATTCTGGGCGCGTCAACCACCAAGGTCATTAGTCAAGTAAAGTTTAGTGCATGTTCTTTTTCATCGTGGGAGGAGGTGTTGATTTTTCCCCATAGGGTGGCAAGAGCGTGCTACTGCCCCAGCTCCCGACATATATGTGTATACGTGCATGTCGTTATTGGCACCCTCTGCACTTGTACTGTATTATGGGGCAAGCGCCGGGGTGAGTACCTAGGCGTTAACCTCTAACCTACATCTCCCTCAGGGGTACAAGTACCCTCTTGGACCAATATCCGGATCCCGCCGGAACGCAGTTGGCCTTCTCGGCAACCTCCCCATACAATGCCTGGGTCTAAGACCGCTCTACAAGGTCAAAGCTACTAGCTAACCGGCCTGGTACCGGAGTCAATATCGCCTGTATGACGACACACCACTCACATGCGCCGGGACACCAAGTCTTCTCTATGCCCAGAGTATCGGGTCACTGCAACGACGAAGCCAAGAGCCCAACTGGGGGCCACCCGAACTAAGGTCCGGACGGCTCGGGCTAAGGTCCGAGCGGCTCGGGGCCCCCATCCCGCCTACCCACTGCCTGCACCTTCAGGCTCTCGATCTGTCCCAGCTCCCGACAAGTGTAATGGTGTAGTGCAATTAAGCGGAGTGTGAGTAAGTAACGGGTGAGGATAGGACAACGAAGAGCAAGGAAAGATCGCGCGTGGTCCGCGGCCAGATCGTTACGGCTTCGGCACTCGCCTAGTGTTGATCTGAGAAACTACAAAAAACCACCCATCAGAGCAGCCGGCCGCTATAATTCTCCTCCAGACAGGTTCTGAATTCGACCTAGCTGACAAGCCAGTGTCGAAAGTCCTGTCACTACCAGAACTCAAATTCTAAGACCTCCCGATTATACAGAGTGTCCGGAGAGGAAACGTCGAAACTTGGAAAATAAGCTCTTAAGACAATTCTAAACATATTTTGTCTAATAAACTACGTGGATATTCCGAATGGTTGAGCAGCAAAAAGCACTTAAAAGATAAATTAAGCGAGAAATAAAAAGCACCCAATTTATACAATTTGACTGCTTTTTTATTTCTCGCTTAATTTTTCTGTCTGAGCAAATATATTCATTTCTTTTGTAAATAATAACAATTTACATGTTTTTGGAGTGTTTTTATGATTCCATAATGCATATTTTTACCTAAAAATAATTTTTTCGAACCCAGTTTTGAGTGCAAATACCGGCTCCACCATTCGGAATATCCACGTAATTTATTAGAGATAATACGCTTAGAATTGTCTTAAGAGCTTATTTTCCAAGTTTTGACGTTTCCTCTCCGGACAGTCTGAATGCACTGCAGTGACATCACTTGATTATCAAGCATTTCGGGACAGAACTGACATGCATGGTGTGATGAAGATGGTGGTTTGAATGAAAATGTGAAATTAGAGGCACGAAACACGGACAACCCGGATGAAATTTACCATGGAAGGGCTTCCGCACCACAATTCTACTTGAATCAAACAGGATTTGAACCCTACAATTTTTCAGCGAACCCTGACATGAATATTTTAATACATGTTTAGTGATGATATGATTTGAATTGTGGAACGACATGAAATTCGGAAAGTTAGGGGAAATGGAATAACCTTCAGAAAATCCGCCATAGAAATCTTGTCCACTCCAAATTCCATATGGATCCTCCAAGGTTTGAGCTCCGGTACTCGGAAATGGAAAACGAGTGGTCTAGTGATCTTTCTGATGATGCCATGTAATACGCTTTAAACTCTTACCTGGAGAGGGTAAGGTACTGACGGATAGGTGAATGATATCATTTGAATGATGCTGATGTAACAGTTGAATGAGAAGCAGTGGACTCCGGAGAATTGCGAAGAAACCTGCTGAGAACTCCTTTTGTCCACCGCAAATTCCACATGCATGGACCAAGATTTGAATTCCCATGCACAAATGTGGAAGGATTTTATCTGCACATAATGACCACGAGAGACTTCATAGAGTTGAAACGTTTGCAAAAAGTGGATTATATATTTACAACATAATTCCTTGCAAAAGTACGATTCAGGAACACCACGACCCATATCATAAACATCAAGTCTCGCGCTCTATTCTACTTCACAAACTATATCTCTTTGAAATCTTTCGCTATCGCCACTGACTTTAATCGCTCTTTCCATGGGCGGTGCCCTATGCTGCAACTCTTACACGCTTAGTGCACTTATCGAATATGTTCCTATCAAAACAACATCTCTGGTTTAACATCTCTTTTTATCATACCCGGTCAAATTAATGAACGGAAAGACAACAAAATGGGCGGGCACTCAACGTGTCTGACTCTTCACATCCCGTTTCGTGCCCCGAAGACCACGTCTCATTTCCTACACATCAACGTTTTCATCGCCTAAACCATATCTTTCCAAAATCTCTAACCGCGCAACGCCATCGCCGCTGACTTGAACCGCCCTTTCTAAGAGCATCGCCATCTTCTGCAACCATTTGGACACTTAGTGCACTTATCGTTTATTTCGTACCAAGACTATCGTTCAACATATTTTTATCGTACCTAAAACTTAGTCAAATTAGGGATCGGAAAAACAACAGAATGGGCGGGTACTCACAGTGTCGGGCCCTTATCATCCCGTCGGACCCTTATCATCGTGCCCCGGACTCTACGGAAAATTACCGATCGTTGCGGCCGGCCGCTAGAATTCTCCTAGAGACCGCGACAGAACTCTATGTCGCGATACGACAATCGGGCTCGCGACACGGTGCCGCCGGTAAGTAACTCACATGTCACTTGCCGACGCCAGCGTTCCGATATTACAAAAAGGCGAGGGCTCCTCACCTCGCCCTCCTTCAACCTCTTACTTCCGACCTGTGAAGCCGGAGGTACGTGGCACGCCACCGCCCTCCGCTAGAAACCTACGCTACCAGGGGTGAGTAAAAATAATCTTATTCTTTTTCATCGCCCGAGTCGCAGAGTCCTCCCTCTCCGCTACAACTAGCGCTTTACATCATGTCTTGTGCCGCACACAACACGTCTCATAGCCTACACATCAACGTTTTCACCGCCTAAATCATATCCTTTCCAAAATCTCTCACCACACAACGCCATCGTTATTGAGAATTCAACCGCCCTTTCTAAGAGCATCGCCATCTTGTGCAACCATTTGCACGCTTAGTGCACTTATCATTTACTTCCTACCAAGACAATGGTTCAACATCTTTTTTTATCATTCCTAAAACTTAGTCAAATTAGGGATCGGAAAAACAACCGAATGGGCGGGTACTCATCGTATCGGGCCCGCCTCATCCCGTCTAGTGCCCCACACATCACGTCTCAAAGCCTACGCATCAACGTTTTCACCACCTAAACCATATCCTTTCCAAAATCTCTCACCCACGCAACGGCATCGTCGCCGACTTGAACCGCCCTTTCCAAGGGCAGGGCACCCTCCGCTGCAACCCTTTGCGCCCACGGGGACGCGCGGGGAAGGCGGGCGAAGGGCGGGAGGGGGGGGGCGTGTGCGTCCGAGGGTGAAGGGCAGTGCGGGGCGACCCTAGGGCGACCCCGTGTGGAGGGGGGGGGGGAGAAGGAGAAGGGAGAATGGGAAGAGGTGAAGGAAGAAGGGGGCGGGCGAAGGGCAGGCGACGAGAAGTTTCCGCCAGAACTATCTCGCCCACTTTCTCCGCTTGGTGGAACTTCCCTTGTCCTCGTTGGCAGATGCGTTACGAGGGAGAGAGTAGGGTGCCGCAATGGAGAAATGCGTTGCCAACTTGGCGGGAATGGGGGGGAAGATCGAGAAAGTCAACCTGAGAGGCGAAATTATCTGGTTCCCACTTAAGAAAACATCGCTCTTTAAATTTTCTCGAGGTGTGTCTTAGGGTCGTATCAGATGTTAACACCAATTCTATCATATTTATTACAATAATATCATCAATTATAGTTATTAACATCATTAGGCTAGTGTAGATCTAATAATGGGCTCTTGAAGTGTGTAATCCGAGAAAATAGCCAAGTTCGTTATTTGTGGTATGGGTCGTTCAATACGTTTGATTATATCACATTATTTTATGAAAAAAGTCGGAAAATAGTGAAATATATAATTTGTGTCGATTGTCAAACGGATTACGGACTGTTAAAAATGGTAACGGACGAAAGTAACTACTAGGAAATAATAATTTATGTAACAAGTGGACGAGTTGCATATTCTATTTTTTACACGCCGCGACTTGCAGTGGGAGAAAGATGATCAAACGGGGCAGGGTAGTGAGACGAGACTTAGCGGGACGAATGGACACGGCGGGGCGGGACGTGCAGAGTGAGGTGGACAGTCGTGGAAGGTGGCGTGGAAGGCGGTGTGGAAGGCGGCGTGGAAGGCGGCGTGGAGGGCGGCGTGGAGGGCGGCGTGGAGGGCGGCGTGGAGGGCGGCGTGGAGGGCGGCGTGGAGGGCGGCGTGGAGGGCGGCGTGGAGGGCGGCGTGGAGGGCGGCGTGGAGGGCGGCGTGGAGGGCGGCGTGGAGAGCGGCGTGGAGGGCGGCGTGGAGGGCGGCGTGGAAGGCGGCGTGGAGGGCGGCTGGGCGGGCAGGGTGGGGCGTGGTGGAATGGGGTGATAAGCGAAGAGCGGAGCTGGGACGGCAGAGCGAGTTGAGCGCGACAGGGCGGAACGGAGCGGGGCGGAGCAAGCGGAGCGGAGCGGGGATAGGTGGTATGGCTGGACGGCATGTGCCGGGCGGGGGCGGGCGGGATGGAGTGGGGTGGAGTGGACATGATCAGACGGAGTGAGATGGTGTGAGATGGAGTGGACAGAATCAGACGGAGTGGGATGGAGTGGAGAGGGCCGGACGAGGAGAGCACGACGGAGAGTGGTGGGCCTGGTAGGGTGGGAGGGTGAGGATGGGCGAGGCGGGGAGGCTTCGACGAATCGGGAGGAGAGACGCGTGGTAAGCGAACTGGCGGGGCGGAGCGCGGGCGATGTGCGCGGGTTATGGTGGTCGGGTTAGAACAGGCCAGGCGGAGAGGCTCGTTCGGAAAGGACTACCTAGGCGTGGTGAGCGAGTGTGGCTGGGCGACGCAAGGCGGGGCAAGGAGGGACGGAATGGTGTGGGCCGGGCGGGGTGTGGCATGGGGCGATGTGGGCGGGTTAGGATAGGCCAGGCGGAGAGTCTGGGGCGGATCGGGTCGAGCGAGGCTAAACCGGGACGGGGCGGAGCGTGGCGCGCCGGGGCGGGACGAGGCCGTGTGGGGCGGGCCGGGGTGGGCCGGGTCATGCCGGGATGGGACGGGCCGGGGCAGGGAGGGGTGGAGCGGAACGGGGAGGGGCGGAGCGGGGCGGGAGCGGGGCGGGAGCGAGGCGGAGCGGGACATGGAGGGCGGGGCGGGCCGGGGTGTAGAGGGCGGGGCGGGCCTGGGCGGGACGAGGCGGGACGGGCCGGAGCGGGCCGGGGCGGGGAGGGGCGGAGCGGACCGGGGCGGAGCGGGCCTGGGCGGGACAGTGGCGGGGCGGGGCGGGGCGGAGAGGGCAGGGGCGGAGCGGGCCAGCGCGGGGCGGAACGGGTCGGGTCGGGGCGGAGCGGGGCGGGGCGGAGCGGAGCGGGCCGAGCCGGGGCGGGGGCGGGGCGGAGCGGGGCGGGGCGGGGGCGGGCGGGCCGGGGACGGGCCGGGGCGGGCCGGGCCGGACCGGGGCGGGGGCGGGGCGGGGGCGGGAGCGGGGCGGGTGTGCAGGCTGGCAGGGCGAGTGCAGGGCCGGGAGCAATCAGTGCCGTGCGCTGCGCCCGCGGCGCGGGGGGGGGTGGGAGGGGGCGTGGCGCCATGGAATGCGCATCCGCCGGGGCATTGCGCACGTGCTTCCGCCCGAGGAGGAGGTGGCGCGGCTCGCGCGCGCCGCGTCATATCTGCCGCCCCCGTCGCCCTCCCCCCCCCAGGCTGCCACGGGCCACGGGAGGAATATGCGCGCCCCCGGGCTGCACGGCCGAGGGGCGCGAGGGGACGCCGCTTTCAACGCGCAGGGTTCGACGCCGGACCGTGTACACACTCGTGTTAAAGAATGCTCGTATTACATGCGGTCCAAATAGCACTATTACTGCTTCCGTATGATGAAATAATGCGCTTCGTTCAATGATTAGGGATGCCGGGCGCGTCAACTGCTAAGGTCATTAGTTCCAGTAAGTGTAGTGCATGTTGTCATCTGATCATTCCTCTCTGTGATTTTTCCCCTCTTCCCATCACCCTTTCTTTTCCTCTCTGTAATCTTTCCCTGCTGAATGGTTACGGCGCCGACTTAACGCTGACTAGCAGGGTTTTCCACAAGCAGGTATCTCCCATCAGAGTGGCACCGTCGCAGTCAACACAAGCACTAAATTCTAGACTGGTCTTCCGGCAACTGTGATAGTGTAGTGCATGTGTCTGTGTAAGTAAAGGGAGAGAATAGGACGAGGCAGACCAAGGAAAGATCGCTTGTGAGGGTACTGCTCCGGCATTCGCCTGGTGTTGATCGGGGAAACCACAGAAAAATCCCGATTATTGCAGCGAGCCGTTAGAATTTTCCTTCAGACAGCCACTGAATTCGATCTAGCTGACAAGCTAGTGTCAAAAATCCTGCCGCCGTCGGGACTCGAACCGTAGTACCTTCCGGTCAGAGGCACTGCTGTGACCTCAGTTGATGCCCTGAGCCACCTTTGACGGTTTAGAGAATGTTGCTGTAATATGTTGTGCAAATAGTATTATTGCCAGTATTAGATAGTTATATTCCTCACCTCTTGAATTATATATGATGATGCAGTTTCTTGAGGTTAGAATGTATAGATGATTTATGATGGTGTAAGTTATCAGGATTAAATGGAAGCCCTTATGAAGGCCGAATTAAGGGACCGAAACGTTGGCAACCAACAATAAAAAAGGAGAAAAAAAAGAATGTGAATTCCTTCTTTTTTTTATTCCAATGACCTAACCTCAAGAAACTGCATCATGATACATGAAGTATTATTGCCGTTTCCGTATGAAAACGTAATCTGTTTAAAAGCAGTTGTAACTTGTGTTGATTGTTCAATAATTGGATAATACTCTAATACATAATACGTCTTTTGGAAAATAATCTACGATTATATTATTTTTAGACATACCCAAATAAATTGTTTTTATTGGGAAGAAAATTGATCTTTTTCTGCGTGAAATAAATGAAATAGTTGAGCAAATAACACATGTTAATTATTTGTTTACGAGTATTTATTTATTAAAGATTAATTTCATCATACTAATTGATCTGATTTGTCAGTTTTTTCTCTCTTGGAAAACACAGAACAGTATAGAACGTGCATTCATTCATTGAAAGTAAATTCATAAAGAACAAACCTAATAAGGATTATTTGACGGTTATTGATTGTGACAATTCCTTGAATTCTCCTTCTCGACGTCTTCTTAGTAACTTTTCCCAACGTACAGACAAGCGGGGCGATGCAAAATTGTATAAAAATGCTGAAAAATTGTATATCCCTTAGAAATTATGTTGGCATATATGTCCGTACGGCAAAGAAGCACCATAATACTTATCCATCGACTCACGTAGAAAGGAATTGCTTCGAACTGACAAAACGTTCACAAATAAGCGTGCATTTCCTTATTTTTACATTTAATTCTCAGAGAATACTCCTTAAGATTTTGAAGGTCACCTTAGTTAGCAATAATGCAAACAAATTTAATATCGGTAAATAATGGAAAGAGCTACTTTGGATAGCAAAGTATCAAATAGAACTATTTGAAATTAACATTCACTTTCACCGAGAATGTTTAATACTCTCGCTACGATACAATTATTTCACTACAAACAGTCCACGAATTATTTAATGAAATTCTGAGAGCTTCGTTGATTACAGATCGTATGAAGTAAATTACTTTCGCTGAACAACCCTCTTCACGACATTTTCCATGCTTTGTCACACGCAAAACCTGGAAATAAGCTAAAGGGACCCCACATAAGCGGGATGAAAATCAATTAGGAACGACTTGTTGAATTTTGAAGAGACTTTTCATCGGTTAAACTCAATCATTCGCCCATCAACATCCCTGATATCGACACAGAGTCAACAGCGACCACGCTGAACTTGACGAGGGAGAGACGAGGATGGGGATGAGGACTGGAGTACGGTTGGGGCATACAAGAGGGGAGAGAATGGGAGGGAAACTGGAATCATGACGGAGTAAGGCAGGGGGGGGATATCGGGAATGAGGACAGAGGACGGGAAGCGGTGACGAGTGATGATGACGGGGAGTGAGGGACGGGTAGTGAGGGTCGGGAGGTGAGGGACGGGAGGCGAGGACGGGAGGCGAGGACGGGAGGCGAGGACGGGAGGCGAGGACGGGAGGCGAGGACGGGAGGCGAGGACGGGAGGCGAGGACGGGAGGCGAGGACAGGAGGCGAGGACGGGAGGTGAGGACGGGAGGTGAGGGACGGGAGGTGAGGGACGGGAGGCGAGGACGGGAGGCGAGGGCGGGAGGCGAGGGCGGGTGGCGAGAACGGGAGGCGAGGGCGGGAGGCGAGGGCGGGAGGCGAGGACGGGAGGCGAGGGCGGGAGGCGAGGGCGGGAGGCGAGGACGGGAGGCGAGGACGGGAGGCGAGGACGGGAAGCGAGAACGGAAAGGGAGGACGGGGAATGTGTTCGGGGAGTGAGGACAGGTACGACGGCTGAGAGTGAAGGCAGGACAAAAGATGGGATGAGGATGGCGATGAGGACGGGGATGAATGAACGGATAAGAAAGTGAGGATGTGGATACAACGGAAGGACAGCGAGGAAGGGAGAATGAGGAGTATTGAGATGGAAAGAGGAGCAAGGGGTAAGTGGGAGGAGGGTTGTTTGTGACAAAGCCCGTTACTCCCACCCCTGTTCTGTGATGTGCCAACACACGAAGAGCTCACTCGCGCACAGGGGTTGCGAAAGGGGTGCGTTTCGCTCCGGGCGACGCACATCCACCCCGTCGTATATGAGGGTTTCCTCCCTTCGACCAAGTAGCCCTGGGAGGTAGCGGTCTGATTTTGATGAGACGAACTTTTCTACGTGACAGATCATTTCATGACACATTGCCAACGTTGTGACAAAAGCAGCATTTTCCCAGAAGAAAAATTTATTTTTTTAACCTTTTCTCCGTGAGTTCTCGTGGTGTCCATCACTTTAGACGTATATCGTGAACATGTAGGTCAATGGGAGCCGATCAATCAATATATTGCCAGACCCTACGAATGGGAGAGGGGGATCTAAGGATGGGGAATGGAGACTAAAAGAATAGGAATGAGGAGCCCCAAGAAAGGATCTGAAGTCCTTAAGGATGGGTGTGAGGGGTCTAAAGAAGTGTGTTGGGTCTTATGGCATGGGGACAAAGGATGGATACGGGAGACCTTAAGGTTGCGTATGAGAGCCCTAAGTGTGGAACTGGCTCCAGGATAGATATCGGAAGCCATAAGGGCGGTTAGGGGGCACTGAGGATTGAAATGAGTGCCCTAAAAGTGGATATTGGGTCGTACAGATAGGTAAGGAAGCCCTAATTTGCAAAAGAGGAGTGAATGGGGAAGAAAAGATCGTGCGTGGCTGTGGCTCGTTTTAAGGACACAGTCTGGCATTCACCTGGAATTGAACGGAGGAAACCACAAAAACTACCGGTCAAGGCATACAGACTCTACGATTTTAAAAAACACACTTGCCGTCTTGGTGCCTATTCTTTGCTGATTTAAAAATTTGACCTCTTCTAAGACGTTCCGGTGAACGAGACATTCGTCACAACAAAAGCAACTACTAACACAATCTCACACGGCAAATCTACCAATTGCAGTTTTCACAAATCATATTATGATCATATTCCACTTGAAGATGTACTTGAATAAAATTAATAAAATAAGGACAAATTCACTAAATCGAGGAGAAAAGTACGTATTTATTTCAATATAGGCGATTCAATATAAACGTTTTGTAAAAATAACAAAGGAATAAAAAATATAAAATAAAATATCAAATGCAATAGCTGGAAGCATGCTAAAATGTTATAATGGTAATTTAAGAGTCCAGAGGAACAAAGAAGTATTCTCAATATTAATCTCAACAATTTTATAAAGTGAAACGTACTATGCAACTATTTAAATGTTGTGATTCACAAAGAAATACTAATAGAAACTACAGTGACGGGTGTGTTGACGAGTAGATTAAATTATTCTAATAATCATAACGGTGAAAATTAGCAGCCCAACATTTCTCAAAAACGACGCAAAAGGATTGAAATGGAAGAGACTTATCCAGTTCTATCAAATATTAACCTGTTGTAATCTAAAACTAAATGTTGTCGACTTGCACTATTGGCCAATGAAATGATTTCGAAAACAAGTTGACTTTCGTTTATAACAATCTTCACACCAAACAGTATCCACTAATTGGAACAATAATTTACGAGTGTATATAATACACACGAGCCTCGTAACTCAATTTCCTTCCACAATAAATCCGCGTTCTTATCACAAGAACAATATTTATCAATACGAAAACTGCCTCCATTACAACACGAACAGCAATGAACATAGCTCATGAGCGACTCCGACAAAGCCTGTAATGGACAGCGATTCATATCCTCGCATGCATTGAGACCTCCCCCCACTTCACAGGCGCCCTTTACCTCCAACGGCGCAGCGGGGGCGGCGGGGTGGGGCGTGACTGTACGAGCGGCAAATGAAATCTGGGGTGGACGAACGTGACCCTCAATGACGCCATCGCACAGTGGTGCAGATCGAGAAAACAACGGACAAAATATATTCCCTCGTATCGGTATATCTTTGGCCCAATCTTTGCTTATAGACAGTTGTACTACAAAAAGGTTTTAAAAACAAGTTATTAACACATATTCATTTAAAAGTTCAAAAACATCCAAAAAGATTTCGGACAGTCAAATTTATTACATTAAAAACTTTTATTTGTGGCACAAATAAAAGTTTTAATGGAATAAATTTGACTGTCCGAAATCTTTTTGGATCTTTTTGAACTTTTAAAACAATCTACGTGACAGCCTTATAAAAGAATTTTAACACATATTCTGTTTATTCGACTTCATCCATGTTTTAAAATCAGAACAAAATTAACCAACCAACTCATCTAAAAGATGAAGCCACATATATTTTTTTTCTTTTCATACGAGTTTCAATCATTTAAATTGATCCGTTTTTGAAACTTGCAATTTTGTCCGCTTTCTGCGCTGTTGCTGCCACCGTCCTTCGCTCCACCCTTGCCTCCGCCCCCGCCAGGGGATGAAACGGAGCGAGCGCGTCCCATGACCGCCGCTGCGCTGGGGCGCGAACCCCCGTCCCCCGAGGATGACGTCACCCGGTGGGTGATGCGAGCGCGTGTGGCACGAAGGCTTCCGTCATGGTTGGAAATAAACAAGTTTGAAAAAAAATAAAAACCGAGCGTACTTCTTGAAACGGTTTCTGTTTATTAAATACATTGCATACGTGCATTCTGAATCTTCATTTTGCTTTTATTACTTCACTTAACCGAAGAGATCTTGTGGTTTTATGCGTTGAATAGTAACTGTTACTAAATAAGAACAATGTACAGGTTATTATCATTATTATGTTATGTCCTTTGTCTCAGAGTTTATCTCTGGTGCAGTGGCGGCTCTACCATAAGGTCACATGGTCACGTGCCCTCCCACTTGTAAAGGAAAATATTAAGGCTAAATGTACCGAAAAAAACTTGTAGGAAAATTCAATAGATCGCAGCACCATCAGCAGGAATTTACTTTACCGATAACGTCTGAACAAATGGTCGATTTTCGATCTGTAAACGGCATTTGACTCCTGTTTATAATAGAATTTACGCTACGAAGCCCTTTTTCCAAAAAAACTAGCAGAAACTCGATTTTAAAATTTTTCTCGTACTTCCGGGAACAATTTCAAAAATGTGGGCTTATAGCGCGATGGCGACACGCTTCCAGAATCCAACGCCGTGTCAAACATGCAAATCGGATAAATAGGAGCGACGGTAAGTGAAATTTCGAAAAAACACCTCACCCCACTCCCCCTTCCCCTTCCACGCCGCCGGGACATTGTTGGCCGGCGGCGCGGTCAAGCCGGCACGGGCGAGCCGGGCGGCGGCCGCCGCGGCGCGGCGACGGGCAAGAAGGCTGAACTTTCGGGGGCAGCAAGCCAGACACCCCGTCACTTCGCATCTCAAGATATTGTTTCCCCACATATGAAACTAGTGATGCTGTAATAGGGGTAAACGGTCTCGTATCATCTTTAATAGTAGTATAAAACTATTACCTTATTCACATATTCCATCTTCCTTCAAATACCATCATAAGAATGTCTGAGGTATCACTCAAAACACCGATCCCGCTTTGGTGCTGATTTCAAAAGAAAAAATCGAACTAATTGCGTATATATCAACCATATTCCATCTCCTCACATCGTATTTTAGATATATTGTACTTCTAAGATCTTCCATTACCATTTCACTACCGGAAAAAACGAGCGGAGATAACGCAAGAGCTCTTTTATCCTACGATTCGATTTATCATTTCAAAACGGCGTTTGTCACCTTGATAGAATTCACCTGGTTAATCCTTTTTCCAGTAAAATAACCGAATCGAATTTTTAAAACGTTTTCGTACTTTAGGACAAATTGCACATACTTTCTCATAGTAATCTAATATGTTTGGTCTGGGCCAGTTTTACCATCTTTCCCCATCTTCTGACATCTTGCTGACATCTATCGCCGCCCAAAATACATTTTTTGAACTTTTCTCATTTTTCAGCTTCTTAATGGTAGATACGAAATATTACTTTTAGGATATTAAAGAAGAGTAAAACTTCGTCCTATATAGGAATTTTCATTAATAAATTTGGAGCCGCTCTTAAGAAAATGGCGTTTAAGCGTTACTGTAAATTCGAAAATGGAAGCTTCGGAATTTTCACAAGAATCTTTCGAGTTTTCGAACAACTTCATTTGGTGACATTTAAAGCACTTCTACTCACAAATGTAATAATGTATAAAATTTCTGGAAAAGTGAATATTAATGGCGTGAGAGACACTTAAAAAATACATTTATTTATTTTTTGAAAAATCAAAAAAATACAGCCAAATTAATTTTATGTTAACTTAAAGAATGCAAATAGCATTCGTACGAAAGTTTGAAGAAGCAATTTGAGAAAATGGCGTTTGAACATTTGTGCAAAAGCGGAAGTTTCAGTTCATTTTCACAGAAAACATCTGAGTTGTCGAGGAACTTTTAAGACATAATGTAAAGCACATGTACTCGTAAATGTAATAGTAGGGAGTTTTTGCACCCTCGAACGTTACGTACTATCGATCTTCTGCTCATTCGCAGTGCAAGTTTCGCATCACTTTGGTGCATCTGCGCATGCGCAAAAGATCGATAGTACTTAACGTTCGAGGTGGCAAAAGTTCCCTAATATGAACAAATCGCCGTTAAAGAAAATATTTACTAAATGAAAGGCTAGTCAAAGAATTACATTTTTGTAAGTTTTGAAAAAACAAAGGAATAGAGCAATATGGCGTTTATGTCATCTCAGAGTACATTAGGTACTATCCTTTCCAAAAGTTTAAGGAAAAAAGTTGAAGTCGATTTTGAGAAAATCTTGTTCTTGTAATTTTTAAAAATTGCACAAATTGCCCTCAATATTGCGCGAAAACTACTAAAAATTTCAAAAAAATGTGCATGACCTTATTGAAAGAACTAAGTATGGAGAACAAATATAATTTTAAGGGAAAATCTCTATCTTCAATTTTGTAGTTGTAGGAAGACGCCGAAAAAAATTCGAACTTTTGCAATTTTCCCAATATCAGTCAGCAATGAAAATAAGAGCTATGCCACCTTGAGTGTATTTTACTTTATTCTTACAATTAATTTAAAGGAAAGTATTTGGAGTAATTTTTGATTGATTGTTAGTGATTTTGGGCGCGTCAACTGCTTTGGTCATGAGTCCCGTAAGTGCAATGCATGTTTATTTCATCGTGAGGTGGAAGAGATGTTGCCCGCTATGCCGATGGCGAGATCCGGCGCTGACCTTCCGTCCACTAGCGGGGCTTCCCAACCAGGTATCTGCCACCAGCGGGGCACCACCCCAGCCGGGACAAGCTCTAAATCACCGACCGATTTACCTGTCGGCTTGCCGGGTTCTTTCTTAACAAGGTATCTCCCACCAGCAGTGCACGGCCCACAGCCGGGACAAGTTCCAATCCTCCCACTGGTCTCCCAGCATATATGGTAGTGTTGTGCAAGTTAGTGTGTGTGTGTGTGTGTGTGTGTGTGTGTGTGTGAAGATAGGACAAGGAAGAGGAAGGAAATATCGCGCGAGGTCCGTTTGTTAGGGTATTGCTCCGGCATTCGTTTGATGTTGATCGGAGAAACTACGGAAAACTTCCAATCAGACCAGCCGGTCGCTAGAATTTTCCTCCAGACATCGGTTGAATTCTACATCTAACTGACAAGGTAGTGTTGAAAAATCCTGCCACCGTCGGGACTCGAACCTAGCACCTCTCGGTCAGAGGCATTGCAGTGACATCAGTTGATGCACTGAGCCACCTATCCTGATTGACATTTTTGAGAAAATGTTGAAAATGTCCCTGGGCCTTAATAAAAAGTATCTCCAAAAATTAATGAATGTTTTTAAAAATCGCAGAACTTCGACTCAGACCAGATCGACAGGGGTTTATTCAGTTGAGCAAAAATTCTACACATAGTTTAGGCACTAGTGGTGTTCACATACGCCCAGAAGGCAGACACAGACAGATGGACGGACCAACGGACGTTAAAAAGTCAAAACACACATACACTCTTTCGGTATCACTCAGGGGACCCCAAAACGAGTACTTCCGTTAATATCTCGAAATAGATTTTCCGCAGCATTACATAACTTTGAGTAACTAACACGAGAAAGTAACTGGTGGTGCTACAGAATGGCACAGACTTTCCCGTATTAGTTTTCAATTTCCTATAGTCTCAGCCAGCTATTCGGACTTTGTCGTAGTAAAATTTACTATTTTGTTGGCATGGGCTAGATTTATGGCCTTGCCCCATCTTGCCACCTGCCATTTAATGCACCCAACTTATTTTTTAGGTTTTCTCAATTATTCGGTTTCCTAATGGTAGATTCAAAATATTGCTTTTAGAGAAGACTGAAACCTTGTCCTTAACGACAATTTTCATCCATAAACTTGATACCGTTTTTAAGAAAAGGGTGTTTAAGCGTCTGTGGCAATGTGAAATATGAAGCCCTTTTTTCACAGGAATCTTGAGAGTTTTTTTTTTATTTTAAGATATTTTAAGCTCTTCCATTCACAAATGCAATAATGTTTACAAATCGCTGCAAATGTGCATACAAGGCATGCGAAATATTTAAAAAATACATTTGTGTAAATTTTGAAGAAAAACAACAAAATAATACAACAAAACTTTTTGGTTTCCTTAGACAGTGCATTTCGCACTATACGTACAAAAACTTTGAACAAAAAATTTGGAACCTTTTCAGAAAAAATTGGCGTTTGAGCGTTTCTGAAAATGCGAAATTTCGAGTTCATTTCCCAAAAAATTTTTAGTTTTCGAAAAACTTTAAATGATATAATTTAAAGTACGTGTGCTCATAAATCTAATAATGTGAACAAATCGCCGATAATGTAAATATAAACGACGTGACAGGCTATTCAAAAAGTTTCATTTGTGTTATTTTCGCAAAAAACAAAAGAATAGAGCAAAATAGCGTTTATGTCATCTCTTAAAGTACATTTCGCAATATCCCTACCAATAGTTTAAAGGAAAAAAATGGAGCCGATTTTGAAAAAATCTTGCTTTGTTATCTTTTAAAGTTGCATATATTGCACACAAGATTGCGCCATAACTACAAAAATTGTTTTGAAAAAATTCATGATCTTAATGAAAAAACTAATTATGTACAACAAATTTCTTAGAAAGGAAAAGTCTCTATCGTCAATATTGTAGTTGTAGGAAACGCCGAAAAAATTCAATCTTTTGCAATTTTCGAAAATTCAGTTATCAGTGAAATCGGACCTAAGCCATGTGTATTTTATTCAATTTTTACGAGAAATATAAAGAAAAAATTTGGAGCCATATTTGAGCAAATTTTTAAAATATCCGGGGGGGGGGGTCGTGTAATGTATCTCCAAAAAGTAATGCACGTTTTTGAAAATTGCAGAGCTTCGAATGACAGTAGATCGACAGCTGTTTTTTGTTGTTGTTTTTTCCAGTTTGGAAAAATTTGTACGCAGTGTAAACGCTAGTGTTGTTCACATACACCAGAGACACTGATGGACGTTTTTCTGTCAATCAATTTTTCGGTATTAAGGACCCACAAAACATGGATTCTGGCTACACCACGAGTTACAGGAAGTAATTTACTATACAACAACACGATTTATCCACATTTTCATTATCAGGACTCGGCTTTGAGAGTTTTCCTGCGCACGATATAACTTTCTCTTCGTATGAAGATTGAGAAGAGAGATAAAGTAAAATAAATGTTCACAATTTGAAATTCCATTAATAAAATATTAATTATATCGAATTTAAAAGTAACTACTTTTTCTGCCTACTGTTTTTTTATTTCTTTCTATCAGCAATGAAAACAAAGAGATGCACGTAGAAAACGCAGACACGAACAGAGAATCTTTGAAGCACTCTGTTCGAAATCTTTACGTGCAGCACATAGGAATGTCAGCAATTCTCAATTAGTATTAGACAAAATATGCTCATTGCAAAAATATAAACACATTTAAATAAAAACTATTTTTCAAAACTAATTAAATATATTTCCGGAAATAATTTCAAGAAAATTTGGTAATTTGTGAAAATACCTTAATAATTAGCAAATAATAAATATACTGTTAAGCAGATATTAAATGATCAGCAAAATATGTAAAATACGTAATACAGTACAAAATTTGTAACGAAAAATTTAAATATTTTGTTAGGATTGCAACAGTTCGCCTAAATTACAAAATGAGAACAGCAGACAAAACATATGTAATTACATTAGACCCGGACTTTAGCCATGAGATCGACAAGCAGTACCGCGAAACAGAATTTTGACGTTACTGAAGATCATTTTTTTACATGACTAGAGAAGTCTATTTATCCGATTTCAGTGTATGATATGGCGTTAGATTCAGGGTGCATCTCGCCAGCGCGCTATTTTACCACTTTTTCAAATATGTCGCAAGTAAAAAACATTTTAAAAATTCGATTCGGTTATTTTACTGGAAAAAGGATTAACCAGGTGAATTCTATCAAGGTGACAAACGCCGTTTTGAAATGATAAATCGAATCGTAGGATAAAAGAGCTCTTGCGTTATCTCCGCTCGTTTTTTCCGGTAGTGAAATGGTAATGGAAGATCTTAGAAGTACAATATATCTAAAATACGATGTGAGGAGATGGAATATGGTTGATATATACGCAATTAGTTCGATTTTTTCTTTTTGAAATCAGCACCAAAGCGGGATCGGTGTTTTGAGTGATACCTCAGACATTCTTATGATGGTATTCGAAGGAAGATGGAATATGTGAATAAGGTAATAGTTTTATACTACTATTAAAGATGATACGAGACCGTTTACCCCTATTACAGCATCACTAGTTTCATATGTGGGGAAACAATATCTTGAGATGCGAAGTGACGGGGTGTCTGGCTTGCTGCCCCCGAAAGTTCAGCCTTCTTGCCCGTCGCCACGCCGCGGCGGCCGCCGCCCGGCTCGCCCGTGCCGGCTTGACCGCGCCGCCGGCCAACAATGTCCCGGCGGCGTGGAAGGGGAAGGGGGAGTGGGGTGAGGTGTTTTTCGAAATTTCACTTACCGTCGCTCCTATTTATCCGATTTGCATGTTTGACACGGCGTTGGATTCTGGAAGCGTGTCGCCATCGCGCTATAAGCCCACATTTTTGAAATTGTTCCCGGAAGTACGAGAAAAATTTTAAAAATCGAGTTTCTGCTAGTTTTTTTGGAAAAAGGGCTTCGTAGCGTAAATTCTATTATAAACAGGAGTCAAATGCCGTTTACAGATCGAAAATCGGACCATTTGTTCAGACGTAATCGGTAAAGTAAAATTCACTAAACTTGGTGCTGCCACGTGGTGGCGACAAATTGAACTAGTGTCGGTACATTTAGCCTTAATAGTGGATTGAAATGCGTGTCATATTATCGAGTAATAATTCTAGAGAATTTACGTTAAGGTTTTCACGGGCGATATCGATACTGTTTCACAGAACAGATAACGAGGTAGTTGTGGCAACAGGGCGAAGTCCGCAAGCTTCTTGTGATCAGCTCCCTCCCGTTCAGCAAAGCTTTTCCTCATAGTGCGAGTAAAAAAGGGAGGGGGTAATGCTCCCTTAAGGCCCTTCACGGTCACAAGTTTTTTGTGACTGCCACTGCAAGCGCCACTTTACAGATGTACAAACAACGCTCATAGTGTCTGAGAAATGAAATGCTGATTAGCTCAGGACCCGCGTAATCTTCATAATATCAGCAGCCGTGAATTCTGTGCGAGTTTTTTTTTCTTGAGCATGAGCGTTTGTTGTTTCAATTGAATTGTTCTCTCTTCTCATTCAGCCTAGTTAATACGTGAGAAACCAATGAGGAATTTCAAGTGTTTTTCAGTTTACAGCGCTTAAACTTCAAAATAAAATTGTTATTAGTTATTTTCTAGCTTTTTGTTTTGTGCCCTACCTGGCCTGAAGTTTAGGAGCCGCCACTGCTCTGGTGTTTACTCTTTGAGAGGCTAGACAGGCATATCTCAACCAATGCTAGTGTTGATTTAACACAGTGCAAACAATTCTACATGTTTCCAGAATCAAGGTTTTTGAGTTTTAGAAATTATAATACTAGAGCCTAGGCCAACTGTTTCTAGGTATCTCTTTATTATCATTAATATAATTATTGCTGTTGTAATTATTATTAATATTATTATATGATTATTATATCATTACATTATTATTATTATTATTATTGTAGCTCTCATTGATTTGACTATTGTTCATTATTAACTGTATCCTGGCGTATAACTGACGTTAAAGCCAATAAAATAAATTACAAAATTATTATTATTATAGCTCATTCACTTCCTTGCAGTCCTCCTGAAGAATCAGGATGAGAATGAGCTGATGAGAATGCATTAGATCAGGCACTTCTGAGGCTAGGAGTTGTTAACATTTCTATAAACGTGAGTTTGCACAAATATACACTTCACGTTTTCATAGATTGTTTGCCCTATCACAGTTATTTTCACATTTCAGGCAACATCACAGACAACAGAGCAATAACCTTAAACATGAGCCCAACTATTTTCACAGATCTTTCTTTCTTAACTGAAACTTTCTTTCTTATTGAAAATATTATTTTAAATATTTAGTCCCCATGACCAATTTTATAGTTATAATTCTTCCCCTCTTCTCTTGCACCATAACCTATCTTGTGAATCTTGTATCCACCCTCACTGTATCTCACTGCACCAACTAGTCTTCTTACGCTTCTTTTCCAGATACGTTTCATTATAACTTCAATTAATTAGGTCGTTTTTCTTATTGTTTCATTGTAAACAAGTATAGATAACAGGGTTCAAATATAGAAATAGTAATGAACTAAGATGTGTTTCAAAAAGGAAACTTTTTGCGATATAACGATGTGTTCGACGTCAGTTGCAAAATAAATGAACAATATTTTGTAACTTGAACGTAAAGCGTGTGTGATCTGTTGGAAACGTGATTGAAAGGAATGTACCCCAAATACCTCACATACTAAATAAGGCTGTGACCTACAAGAGATGTATGAAATCTTACGGTAAGTGGACGTATGTGTAAAATCCTTCGAGGATTTCAAAAATAATTAATTAATACCTTGAACAATTTAAACAATAACTTAAAGATCTAAATACGCATCATTGCAGCCAAAAGGCCACTAAAACACTTGCGACTAAAGACGTTAAAATGTATTCTCCACAAACATTTTCGTACTTTCGCAATTTCGAATTAACGTTTCATTACCTCATCAACCGAAAAACATGATTATATAACTTTTTCATCTTGCGAAGAAATTCGTAAGGCGAGAAAGTAAAAAAAATCAATCCTTCCAATTTCTAACGCGAGAGCAATTGCCAACCTTCGAATAAATTTACTCCGTTGTTCAATTTCGAATAAGCGACCTTCGCAATGGTGGAAAGCAGCCCTAATCGGCGACAACCATCTGAAGCAGCCTCTAGCAGGCCACTTAAGAAATTGAACTGTATTCTTTACATATAATATCGTATTTTTATAATTTCGAAATTACATTTCATGAACCCAACAACCAAAAAAAAATCAATCGTACGAATTCTCAACGGAAGAGCAATTGCCAGCCTTCGAATAAATTTACTCCGTTGTTCAGTTTCGAATTAGCGACCTTCGCAATGGTGGAAAGCTGCCCTAATCGGTGACAACCATCAGAAGCAGCCTCCCTTCTTCCTGCGCGCGGCCCTTCCGCGCGGCCTGTGCCCTGCCGTGCGCTCTGGCGCCGCTTCGCGCAGTTACTTTAATTACTGGCGTTCTCTAAAGGGTTCGATAATGCGGCCGCACGGCGGACAGCGGAAGCTGGCGGGGGTGAAGGGGTGGTGGACGCGCGAGGGGCCGAGTGGGTGAGGGGGGTGAAAGGGTGAAGGGGTGAAAGGGTGAAGGGGTGAGCGGTGGTTGGCGAAGGGATAAGAGGAGGAGGGGCAGAGGTGGAGGGAGATGGAGGAGTGGAGTGGGCGGTGAGGGGCCGAGTGGGTGAGGGGGTGAAAGGGTGAAGGGGTGAGCGGTGGAGGGCGATGGGATAAGAGGGGGAGGGGCAGGGAGGAGGAAGGAGGAGGCAGGGAGTTGGTGGGTGCGGAAGAGGCGATGGGGACGGCGGGATCGGTGAGTTCGGGGGGCATGTGCGAGGGGGGGCGAGAGGGGGTTGGGGTGACAGGGGGTGGGGTCGGCAGGGGAGCTGAGGCATCAACAGCGGCGGGGTGGTGGTGAAGGCCGGGTGGAGACGGAGAGGACGCAGAGATGGCGGGGGCGGCGGGGCAGCGGGGATAGAGGCGGCGAGTTGGTGGAGACAGAGTGGACGTCGGGGCGGTGAGGGTGGCGGGGTGGTGGAAACGGAGGGCAGGGCGGCAAGGGGGATCTAGCGGACGGCGGAGTCTTAGGTGGCGGTGGGGGCCGTGGGAGCGATGGGGGCGGTGGGGGTGCAGTGGGGGCAACGGGGTGGCGGGGCGGTGGGGGCGTAGGGGACGGTGGGGGTATAGGGGGCGGTAGAGGCGTGGGGATGGTGGGGGCGTAGGGGGCTGTGGGGGCGTAGGGGGCGGTGGGGGCGTAGAGAGCGGTGGGGGCGTAGGGGGTGGTGGGGCAGCGGAGGCGTAGTGGACAGCGATGGCGGTGGGGTGTAGGGGGCAGCGGGGGCGTAGGGGCAGCGGGGTCGGTGTGTCGTAGGAAGCTGCGGAGGCGTAGGGGGCGGTGAGTGTGTAGGAGGCGGCAGGGGCGTATGGAGCGGTGGGGGGTATGGGGTGACGGGGGCGTATGGGGAGGAGAGGGCGGCAGGGGTGTAGGTGGTGGCGGGGGCGTTGGGGCGGCGGGAATGGCGGGGCGGGAGACGTAGTGGCCAGCGAGGGCGTTGGGGACAGCGGGGGAAAAGGAGGCTGCGGGGATCACGATGTCGGTGGAGGTGGAAGGGGCGGGGGTGGTGGAGGATGCGGGGTTCGGCGGGGGGAGCGGGGACGCGAGGGCGCCAAGCCACGCGTGGCATAAGGGTGAACGCTGTGTTAAAGGGGTGGCAGGAAAGGCGGTTGCTGCAGTGGTCCTTCAAGGGTTGCAGAGGTAGGAATAAGAATCGTTGAGCTGCATGGGGCTCTTCACTTCTCAGACACCCTTAGATGCGAGAGCTTTGGCCTTACATGTGCACATTTGAACGCCAACTGTTGTTTTTTGACATCTCGCGGATGGACTTTACTGGAGTGGAAGATCAGCTTCGAACTCAGGCCCTTATCAGTATCTTGTTAGGATGCGAGGGATTCGAACCCGTACGTCCCGTTCCTCTTGCTGCCTTACCTTGTTGTTCAGGTCGTTCGTATGTTTCTCTTTACTGAGGGTTCAAGTTACCCCAGCTTTAGTTTGGCGTTCATATTCGCCCGAGAGTTTAACTACAGTACTGGCAGCGTATAAGCGACTCCGATAGTTGTCTCATCACGTGCTGTGGAACGTCATGTGACCTGCTCTGAAGCAATCAGCTTGCGAGGATTTGTTTACTTTCTCAAAGCCAGGATTCAGTGTTGCCGCTCATCTGACTCTCATGAAGTAGCGGAGGCGATAAGATTGGGCTCTGACAAAAGTTATGAACATAATATCAAGACGTGTCATAGGCTGTCAATAAATGTTAATGTTTTGAGTTTTCGTTTATTTATCATGTAGGTGGTACGATGTGCGTAGTAGTGTATGGCAACAGCACATTGATCTGTCAGAGTAGCTTATACGCTGCCGGCACTGTAGAATGATTTCTAACTCACATTTGCGTCTCGTGTTGGTTCCTCTCGGCTGGGTCGTGTTAATAGATCCCCTAACTGAAGGTTTCCCTTTGGCAAGGCGGTGACATTCATGGTAAAACAATCCCGCAAGTGGTTTCCCCTTTCATATTAAAATTTCTATTTTATCAGAAAGGGAAGTTAACTTCGAAATGTGCAGATTTTGTCAGACTTAGCTTTTATCTCATCTTATACAGTGCATTTGCTACTATCCGTACAAAAATTTTAAAGATAAAATTTGGAACCGTTTTTGAAAAAATCATCTTTTTAATATTGCCCATACGTTACTCATGATTGCGCGAAAACCAATATTTTCAAAAAAATATTTATGACATTAATTAAAGAAGTAATTGTGGAGAACAAATTTTATTTAAAGAAAAATACTTCAATATTAATTCAAATACTTAAATTCGTACTTCAATATTGTTTTAGAAAAATGGCGAAAAACAATAACTTTTACAATATTCGAATTTTCAGAGAAATCTCCGAAAATGAGACAAGCGCCATTTTTATCGAGACGAGGCAAGTGCCATTATTGCTTCATCCGAGACATAAATTTTATTTCAAAAATTGGAGCCAGTTTTGAGAAAATGAAAATATAGTTGAGAATTCATGTGAAGTGCTTCCAAACAACAAATTACCCGTTCGAAATTTAAAGAGTTGTGATATCAGCCAGGTTGATTGGGTAATTGGATTTGCCACGCGAATTTGCTTTTAGTGTTTTCCAGAGACGAACGCACAGATGATGACGAACGGACAGACGGATGGAAGGACGTTTTGACGTAATCTAAGTTTTCGCTATCAAGGGCCAACAAAAGGCGACTTTTGACTTCACAGAGTATCAGAGCATGTAATTTACTACATATAGAAACAAGATTTATCCACTTTTTGGATATCACAACACAAGTTTTTCTGGTGAAAAATCGCTACTTTCCGCTGTAGCATTACAATACTTTTTACTTTCTCGGTACGGAGTAGGAAGTGTTATATAATGCTGCGCGAAAAAACTGCGAAAGTTCGGCAGAAAAACCCTTATTGCCGGCCCCTGGTAAGAAAAAAGTGGATAAATCCAGTTGCTAAATTTAGAAAAAAATCCTCTAACACATGGTGTAGCCAGAATCCATGTTTTGTGTGTCCTTGATATCGAAAATCTGAATGACGACAAAACGCCTGTCTGTCTGTCCGTCCGTCGGTGAACAACGCTAGCGGCTAAACCGATCAGATGATTTTCTCTAAAATGGATATTCCCCAATCGAACTGACTGATGTCGCGGCCCCTTGAATTTGAAACCGATATTTTAATTTTGGAAGGCCCTTTACATGGAGCCCCTGGGACATTTTCAAAAGTTTCAAAAAAATGACCCCATCGTCTTTGATTAAATTTTGTTGTTGGATAGAATGAAGGACGTTTAAGAGAATGGTGTATATCTCATATTCGTTGAAAACCCTGCGTTTTCGAAAAATCAAAAATTCAAAATTATTTCGCCGTCTTCCTACAACTAAAATATTAAAGACTGAGACTTTTCCGTGAATGAAAGCTCCTCCTTATACACACATTTTAAAATAAGGTCATGCACGGTTTTTCGAAAATGTAATTACTTTTCGCTTAATTTTGCGTGAAAATACGTGGAGAAAGTACGTGCTGTTTCAGCACCACTAGTTTTTTTATTATCTAATTTCCTAGCAGGCGAGAAAGCAAAAATTAGTTAGTACGCAGGCAAGCACTCATTTAATTTTCTTTAAGAAATCTTTGTACAAACACGGTGAACAAAATAATATATGTTTAAAATAATACACTCTTTATACAAAGTTTTGTGGGAGTGTCAAGAATCATTTATACACCAACACAAGTTACAAGGAACTCTGATTTATATTTAGATATTTTGAAATGCTAACTAAAAAGAAATTATGCGAATAGTGGTCACTAATGACCGCAGCAAATTCTATAGCGATCTAAAACTAATAAAATAATAATAAAACAATGTTCCTAAGAAAGGAACTTTCCACTCTCTTTAACCGTTTCACATTTTTCAACTACATAACCTGATTAGTAAATAAATAATTACTAATAAAAGACATACCAAGTAGTGTAATGAAAGAAATACTTTTTTCGTCCATTACCAAATTTCCATTAGCAGTTATAAGCCATGAAAGTAATTATTTTCCTCTTTCTCAAAAGGCATTTTCTTCTCTTTACATACATTCCCTCACACCATTCCGATTCAGTAATTTCCGGCTCCTTTTTATCTGTTCATTGTGGTAACATTTTTCTTCTCCCTCTCGCGAGTTTTTTTTCCTCCCCTAATTTACGTAGTATATCATCATTATTTTCCTCGTTGCAATAAAGACCTTCATCAGCACCTTATTTATCAAGCAATCATTTCCCTGGCGCATTAGCGTTTAGGCCAAAGCAGTTCCCTTACGATCCTGCAGTGGAGGGGAAGGAGGGGTAAGGCTGGAGTGGAAGGGGTAAGAGCGGCCCCGGATAATCCTTCTGGAGGGGAGAGAAGGAAGGGTCTGTGCAGAGGAAGAAGCGCCCAAACTGCGAGAAGGTGCCTATACACGAACAAGCCGCGCTCGCAAGTCTGGCGCGTGCCAGTTTTATACTTAAGTAAATAAACGCCGCATTAAGGTGCCGATACACGAACAAGCCGCGCTGGCAAACCTGGCGTGTACCAGTTGTATATGTAAGTAAATAGAGACCACATTAAGGTGTCTGTATACCAACAAGTCGAGCGCGGACGCCTGGCGCGTACCAGTTGTATATGTAAGTAAATACACGCCGCATTAATGTGTCGAATACGAACATACATGAACAAGCCGCGTTCGCAAGCCTGGCGTGTACCAGTTGTATATGTAAGAAAATAAACACCACATTAAGGTGTCTATATACCAACAAGTCGAGCGCGGACGCCTGGCGTGTACCAGTTGTATATGTAAGTAAATACACGCCGCATTAAGGTGCCTATACACGAACAAGCCGCGTTCGCAAGCCTGGCGCGTGCCAGTTGTATTACATGTAGGTAAATAAACGCCACATTGAGGTGCCTATACATGAAGAAGATAATTTATTAGAAATATGACATATTTTACCACATTTTTCTGAAATTTCCAAATGGTTAAACTTTTGGCAACATTGCGTTCTTCCAAATATAATAAATAGATTATCTCTTGTTCTGAAGAAAATCTTGCAAGAAATTGTTGTTATTGTACATACATTTATCGTCAGTCTTTTAAATATACATAAACCATACAAGATAAAATGTACAACCGCTCATATCGAAAGACTTATTTCTTATACACAATCATTTCTACGTAACCAATTGTATTATTACCTAGTAATTACTAGTTGCGCGATTCCACATCGTAAATAAACACAACAGATATGTCTTTACCGCAAAATGTCACCTTCTTTGACCGAGCCTCATCTAGCGGTCGAAGGAAACTTCTATTCTGAACATAATGAAACATTCTTGTTTATTTCATCCTGTTGCCCCCAAATATTTCATCCAGTAAGTATTGCGGACAACAATGATACACTGTAGATGCATAGTTACACAATAAAAGTAAATAACAAAAAATTTAAAATCAAATTTCTCATCTGGTATAAGTTTTAAGGCTTAAACGTGTAAAATTATGGTAAAACTTGACTTTTCCGAAGAAAAGATATAGACTTTATTTCGTTTCAAGAAAATTCTGCAAGAATTCACAACGGTTGACGCGGCCCAAACTGGCGATCTTGGGGCACTCCTCTGCCGACGTCGACTGATTTAATCCTCCGCGCAGCTCAGGGAAGTCTCGTAGCCTCGTTGCCTCGTTGCTCGGCCCCTCTCCGCGCGAGGCGCCATGACCGCAGGACGACCGTCCCCCCGTCGTCCTCTCCGTCCTCCCCCCACCCTTCCTCGACCTCTCTCCGGCGCGCGCCCCGACGCTCATTTCTCAGCCCCGGTCCGACGCTCCGCGCGCCTCCGCCCCCGCCGCCGCCCCCGCCGCCACCCCCGCCCCCGCCGCCGCCCCCGCCGCCGCCACCCCCGCCGTCGCCGCCGCCGCCCCCGCCGCCCCCGCCGCCCCCGCCGCCACCCCCGCCGCCGCCCCCGCCGCCCCCGCCGCCCCCGCCCCCGACGCCCCCGCCCCCGACGCCCCGCCCCCGACGCCCCCGCCCCCGACGCCCCCGCCCCCGACGCCCCCGCCCCCGACGCCCCCGCCCCCGACGCCCCCGCCCCCGACGCCCCCGACCCCGACGCCCCCGACCCCGACGCCCCCGCCCCCGACGCCCCCGCCCCCGACGCCCCCGCCCCCGACGCCCCCGCCCCCGACGCCCCCGCCCCCGACGCCCCCGCCCCCGACGCCCTTGCCGCCGCCGCTGCTGCTGCAGAAGTTGGCTTTTAAAGTCCAGGCGGTAGTAGGAGGCCTCAGCAGCTGTGTCGGTTCCCGAGTTACAGGCGTCGGCGGAGACGCCGGCGGACGCTGGCAGGGGGTGAGGTCGGGGGAAGGGTGGAGGGGATGAAGCTGAGCTGGGGAAGGCCGGGGAGAGGATGAGGGTGAGTGAGATTGAGGAGAATGATGAGAGGAACCCGGAATGAGGAGCAGGAATATGAAGTGCGATGTACACGATGTTTGTGTAAACACAGCAATTAGTGATGATCCGTTTTTTCTGACTCACAATTGTTCAAATATGTCCTACTCAAACATTTATCTACTTGTATTCCAGTTTTACGGACGACCGATTACACTCAGAAGATTACGACTGCAAGAGAAGCATTTTTCAACCGAAAAGTTTTATTTAATAAAAATATTAGTATACTAGCGTACCCACGCGAGGACTCTCGCATACAATACCTCACACTCTTCCTTTTTTCTCCATTTTCATATTAAGCCTGTATTATATATTTTCCTTCAAGACACTCTTATCCTCCGTCACTTGTTCTACATGTCACTTGTTCTACATTCTACTTGTAATTGATAACAATATAATATACCCTTGTGAATACAAACTATTCTCATTTAACTTTATTATTGAGCAAAAAAGTACACCCGTATAATTCAATCACATAGAATATCAAGTAATTAATAATTTCACTTACAGTTGCAGATTCTACAGGTTCTGAACAGGTGTGGTAGAATCGAGAAGCGTCGAACCTGTAAAACTGTAATATAATGGTCAAAATCTCATCCTGTAGATTACGGTATGAGGAACGTTTCTTTGAGTCCTACGGACTCAAAATTGTAGTTTTTAAGTTCCTAGAACGCTAAAGGAGTTATTTAACGAAATAAATTTAAAAAAATCATGACAAACATTGCGAGTTGCATTTACATGAATATTTATGTGCTCTTTTTAAAACAAATTCTTTATATTTTTAAAGTCAAAGTGCAATTCACGTCTCCGTAAAATTCTCTTTCCTTAGAGACCTCATTTATAATGATTGGTTACGTGTGAGAGCCGCAACAGGAAAGTATACTACTGAAATAATATAGGAGACGATCACTATTATATGCAATTATACGTAAATAAAATTGTTCTGAAACATACTTTTCCTTGATAATTACAGACGAAATTCTAGAATGAGCGAAGGTTTTGAGAGTCAACGATTATTTATATTTTAATCTTTAAATCAAAATCAGGAATACAATGAATTTTGAATAAGTTTTACAAACATTTTGGAAATTTGGTTAATTTACACTATGGTTTACACAAAATACGATATATTCCCTATTACTCTCACTATGTACTATCATTTACACGATTACTCACTATTGAAGGTAAATTGTCGAATGTATATCACTTTCCACAATGATAAGAAACACGATCAACATGGACCATGGGATATACAAACATCGCAAGACAGATATAATAAGCACTTGTGCAAAAATATAAGGGAATACGAAGAGGTGTAGATCATAAATGGTAAAGACATCAAAAATGTAAACTGGGCAGGGTCCGGCTCGCCGTTCGGGGATGCTGCATTACGCTCGTGCGTTACCAAGACGAACCCAACTCTGCACGTAGGCACTAATTTTGTGTTGAACATCATGAGCGATGGGACGCGCTGTACAGGAAGGGGGGAGGTTGACAAACGACCTGAACGGATACAGAGATATAAACACTCTAAATATGATCATAATCTAAAAGAATAAATTAATCCTGGAAACTCTCGGACAGTTGTAGGTTACCCCATTATTCTTCGACATTACTTAGATGATGATTGATTGTTAATGATCTCAGGCGCGTCCACGAATGACGTCATTATTCCCGTAATTGCAGTACATGTTTTGCTCGGGAGGTGGCGGTGGTGACCTTCCCCGCTGGATGTCGAGATCCGGCACCGATCTACCATCAACTAGCGGGTTTTCCCCAACAAGGTATCTCCCACCAGCAGAGCAGCGTCCCAGCCGGGACAAGCTGTAAGCTCCCGACCGGTCTCCCGGCATGTGGTAGTGAAGTGCATGTTGGTGTAAGTGTGTGTGTAAGAGGAGAGGAGAGGACAAGGAAGAGGAAGGAAAGATCGCGCGCGGTCCGTGGCCCGTTTGTTCGGATACTGCTCCGGCATTCACCTAGTGTTGATCGGAGAAACCACGGAAAAGTACCTATCAGAGCAGCCAACTACTAGAATTCTCCCCCAGGAAGCGGCTGAATTCGACCTAGCTGACAAGCTAATGTCGAAAATTCTATACCATCGGGACTGGGAACTCTAGGACTCCCTATCCAAGGCACTGCAGTGACATCAATTGATGCTCTGACTCACCTCTCCCGATCAACAATACGTAGAAATATCCTTGGCAGTTTGACTCACTTCACAACATTCTAGACTTTACAGAAGAAAAGAAATCATCGAGAAACTGCCTTGAAGTTACGAAGCATCTCTCATCACAACTACATTAGAAACATTTGTTCATATAACAAAGGAGATGACGGTGATGTGAGTTTTACCGCATGAAATTACTCATTATCTAAATATGATGAATGATGACAATCTAAAAGAACAAATTGATCTTGGAAACTCTCAGACACTTGCAGGCTACCCAATTACTGCTTTACATTGAATACATTGTACACTGTTCAAACCCAACCTTCGTTTCCTACCAACTTTACACAGCGCGTGTCCTCGCGTGGGGACAGAGAGAGCTGACGTGAGGGCGGTCGAGGGCGAGGACGCTGGCGAGGGTGAGGGTGGAGGTCGGCCCGGGGGTGGAGGGTGCGAAACTCGGACGCGTCATAAATCAGTGGACGCTGAAGCGGCTGGCGGCGAGGGAGGCGAGGGCGGCGAGGGCGGCGAGGGCGGCGAGGGCAGCGAGGGCGGCAAGGGTGGCGAGGGCGGCGAGAGTGGCGAAGGCGGCGAGGGCGGCGAGGGCGGCGAGGGCGGCGAGGGCGGCGGGGGCGGCGTGGGCGACGGGGGCGGCGGGGGCGGCGGGGGCGGCGGGGGCGGCGGGGGCGGCGGGGGCGGCGGGGGCGGCGGGGGCGGCGGGGGCGGCGGGGGCGGCGGGGGCGGCGGGGGCGGCGAGGCCGGCGAGGGTGGCGGGGGCGGCGAGGGCCGCGAGGACGGGCCTGCGAAGGTGTGGATGGGGTTGGTGATGCTCGAGGGGAGAGTCTTGCAAGAGGCTCTGAGGGATGAATGCGGAGAGGGGACGGGTAAACGTAAGGATGAGTGATAGAAAACCCAGAGTCTGGAGGAACAGAACCGTAGAGGATATGCATGGGATACTATGTATTTCACATCTTGTAAAATTTGTTAGTTTTGTCGCCTTTTGTCGGCCAGAAACTCTTGTGGTGAGATTGTTGCTAACGCCAACTAGCACGTGCATGAGTGCATACATGTGTTAACTACAAAAATTCATGTTAAATAATACAAGAAAGTACCAGTCGAAATGAAGTTTTTAAGGGGTTGTATTGGTGTCGCAAGGAAAGACAGGATTCGTAATGAAGAGAAACGTAACTACCTAGGAATTTCTAATCTAAATGATAAAATTGACGAAGATTACGAAAGCATGCAGAGATCACATTAATACAATGGAAGACACACGAATATCGAAACAGATTCTGAAATATAAGCCAAAAGGAAAACGGAACATATGAAGACCGGAGAGAGGATGGATGGACCAATAAAAGGAGACGCAACGGAACGAAAGTTCTAATGCTTGAAGCAGAAGAAGAAGAAGAAGAGTAGCAGCAACTCGAGTAGCGCGCCAGTGGCAGACAATATCTGCAAAAGCTCATCTCGTAAGAGGTATTTTGAAAACTATAATAAATCATTAAGATTTCTAAACATTTAATGAAAATGAAATGAATCTGTACATAAAATAACTTTCTGTTAGAAACGTCAAAACATAGCCAAATTAATTAATTCAAGTATTTGAAAATGTTTAGAATATAGTTGCAATGAATTATATATTGAAGTGTTCTGTTTATGTGATTTAAATGAATATGAGCACTCATTGATTTTAGTGCACTCATCTTTTATCGATGGAAAATGTTTAAGAAACTCCAAATCTAACTTTTTTATGCACAGTTCCGCAATATGGAATTTTTGCTTGCTCATGTACGACCAGCGTAAAATCTCCTGCAAAATTAATTACTTTTCCACAAACTAGAACATTACATACAGTATGCTCTTTACCTTTCGTAATGTGTGTTAGTACCAGGTCTGTAAAGTTAACTGTAGCAGCAAGGGTCGTTGTCATTTTGTCCAATGAACCGTTCTTCTCATAAATGCTTGAACAATAAAATCAAAAAATTCAATATCTTTGGAAGTTAGCAGGTTGAGAGTCTTGAGTTCTGGTTTACCTGTCACAATCAATGCAGGATACGTTGTCTACCAACGACAATACGTAGTTTTCTGCGGTTGCTCCGATTAACACAAGGTGAATGCCGGAGCAATACCCAAACAAACGGGCCACGGACCGCGCGCGATCTTTCCTTCCTCGTTCTATCCTTACCCCGTACCCACGTAAATTCATACTCACATGCACTGGACTACCGAACACTCACCTGCACTATACTGGTCGGGGACTTAGAGTTTGTCTCAGCTGGGGGCGTGCTATAATTTTGGGAAAAACCTGGTCGGCCAAACTCTCGCACGTTGACGTAGGTCGGAGCTGGATCTCATCAGCCAACAGGGGAAGATCACAACCACCTCCCGCAATACAAAGACATGCCCTACACTTGTAAGGAACGAATGACCTCGGCAGTTGACGTAGCAGGAATCACTAGTCAAATCAATCACGAACGCGATGTCAGAATTTAATTGTGTGTGTTTTAAGGGTTTTAAGTTTGTATGTATACATGTTTTACCTACCATATGTTCATTGATACACAGTAATCATCTTCAACCCGGGAGAGGTGGCGGTTGCTGGAGTTACGTTAGAGGTGGCGCGGGGTCATTTCTGACCCCTTTAAGTTATTTCTTTTGAAAATTATATTTAGCAAGAAATAGGTGCGAAATTAGTTATTTTAATAATAATCAATCATTTATAAGGTCGTATTAACTTAGTGAACTATTATAAACAAACATGCAAATGAGGAATTGAAACAAATAAAAGGGCAAAATTATCATGTATTTTTCATTTTATACTCTATTAACATTTTTCTGAATATTTCTACGACAAAGATATCAGAAAATTCAGTAAGTTTTATTTTCTAACATTGTCTCACATAAAAACAAACAATTTCTTGAAAATGCTTCAAAGCCAATCAACATAACTTACAATAAGTACGAAATTTAAGACGTTTGTATTGGTTTCACAAATATTTATCAATGAATTATTACATATAAAATTTTGAAAATCTTTCAGACAAAAGGTAAAGAATGTGGTGAAAGGTATGTAAAATCTAAAGCTTCTGACTATCAAAATTCGGCAACTGCAGAACTGCAGTTGAGACCCCGCGCCAACTCTCTCTAGTTAAGTACTCTACAAATCTTAGACGTTAATAGCATTTTATTCCTAATCCTCCGGTATAATTGTTCGAGATAATATTTTTGACAGAAGTGCGCGCTTGACCTAACGGAACCTTGCCACCGAACGCGGTAGGGCGCCGAGACCGAGAACGTGTCAGAAAACCTCCTCCGGGGTGTCCCTGCACGTCACGCACGTGCGACCCGCCGCGCACACGTGACCGCGTGTCACGCACGTGTGCGGAGGCGGGCGCGTGCGGACACACACACGTAGACACACTCGTGACGGGTCCCGGCGCGCAGATCCTGGGGCTCAACGCGGCGCGGCGGTGGCGCCCTCGGATCCGTCTTGCGGCGACGCAGTTAATTACGGCGACTGTTGACCGGAGGCTGCCGGCGGGTGAGGCCGGGTGAGGACGGGCGAGCGGCCGTCGGGCGCTGTGGACTCACTCTCGGCTGATGAGCTGCGCCTGTGATTGAGCCGGTGACGCCGCCCGGTGCAGGCGGGCAGTGAGTGGCATCGCCGATCTCGTGGGAAGCGATCGTTGGTTTTCTTGTAACATGGAATTAATGCGCAACTTATATGAAGACGTTTATGTCTCATTTTTTCTCCGTGATTCCTTCTTTCCCTTCTACCCCTCTGAGTTTTCTCACCTCTCTTACACTTTCCATCTCTCTGACGGTTTCCACCCATTCCATTCTTTTCCTCTCTCTCTGTGACTCTTTTTCTCTCTCTCTCTCACTCCGACTCTTTGCCTCCCTCTCTTTCTCTCTCTCTCTCTCTCACTCCGACTCTTTGCCTCCCTCTCTTTCTCTCTCTCTCTCTCTTCAACTCCTATCGTCTATCCGACTCTTTTCCTCTCTCTCTCTCTCTCTGACTGTCTACCTCTCTCTCTGTGACTCTTCTCCTCTCTCACAATCCGACACTAAATCTCTTTCTCCCTCTCTTCAACTCTTGTCTATCCGACTCTTTTCCTCCGTCCAACTCTTTTACTTTTGACTCTTTTCACCTCTCTCGGCCTTTGTCTCTCAGAAATTTTCTCCCTCCCTCTCTCCCGCTCTCAGATTCAGTATTCGGTAACCAGAGAAAATACCGATTAGACAGCCGTTCGCTAGAATTCTCCTCCAAATACGCAAGAATTCAAACAACTATTGTCGAAAATTGACCGTCGTGCTTTAAAACCCATAACACTTCGGTCAGGAATTCTGCACTGTTAAATGTTGTTGCCATGAGCTATCTCAGCTGGTCAATATCTAAGCACAGTGCTTGCTCTGCATTATTTACAACCCCCGTATGAATTACCTTCCAATGCATTCTGAAACTTTTCGACACTAGCTACATAACTATGTTGAATTCAACCGCTGGAGGAGAATTCTGGCAGCGAGGTGCTCTGATTGGTAGTTTTCCGCGATTTCTCCGATCACCACCAGGCGAATGCAGGAGCAATACCCTAAGAAATGGGGCACGGACCGCGCGCAATCTTTCCTTTCTCTTCCGTGCCCTATCCTCATCGCCTACTTACACACACTTACTCTGACATGCACTGCACTATCATACTTGTCGGGAGACCAGTCAGTAGGTTCGATCTTACGAAACTAACTGTAATAGCCCTTGCCCGGAATCACTAATCAATCACTCAATCCTTCTGAAACATTCTGTACATCCAGAGAGTAGCCTTTCACTGGAGCCCGAGAAGACGAGCCCCTACCGGCATTCGCCTGGAATACGGTCGTGCGCTGAGAAGACGACTTTGATGGAGTCCGCCCATCGTGCCCCTACGAGACGCAACCGAAACAACACGCGCTCTAGGATATATATATATATATATATATATATATATATATATATATATATATATATAAGTATTTATTTAACAACTCAGAGGCCACATCCTGCCGCAGGCGCTTGCACCCCGCGGCGCAGACACAAGTCCATGAGCGTTTGCTCCAACCTTTGTGACTACGTCGTAGCTTACAATACGCCTTTAATTCTCCAACACAATAATCATTACATCAATAACTCCAACACTCCAGGATAGGCATTTTCTCGTTACACTCTTATTCACTGCTACCCTCCCAGATCGGCGCGCGCGCCCACTGCGTGTTACTGCACGCCGCCCGCCGCGCCGGCCGGGTCGAACGCGCGCGCGCGCGCGAGCGCCGTGTTTGATGACCTGGCGGCATCTTCCTGGCTCCGCCTCCGGCCTCGAACCCCGGCCCTCGAGCCGCGTGGATTACTCGTGTTTGCTCCCGCGCGCGCACGCGTGCTACGGACAGCCCGCCCGCCCGCACGCGTGCACTCGCCCGCGTCCGCCGCCGCCCGTAGTGCCGCGTTTCTGTACACAAGGCGCCACCGCCGTCGCCGCCGCCCGCGCCCGCCCGCTCGCCCGCCCGGCCGCGCTCTCTCTGTGGGATGCATGGTACACAAGACGCGACGCCGACTGACCCCTTGTCCTGGCGAATCGGGGACCTCCCCTGCAAACCTCTGCTCGGCTGAGTGTCGGGTCGAATTATTCAATAAAACTTATCACAATATAATCGGTGAAGCGGGAAATATTTGTATATTAATTATGCTATAAAACACTACTACAATATTATCGGTGCGCCGGAAAAGATTCGTATCTGAATTATACTATCAAAGAGTATCACAATATTATCAGTGGACTGGAAAAGATTTGTGTCTGAATTATGCTATAAAACACTATCACAATATTATCGGTGCGCCGGAAAAGATTCCTATCTGACTTATGCTATAAAACAGTATCATAATATTATCGGTGCACCGGAAAAGATTCTCATCTGCATTATGCTATAAAACAATATTATAATATTTATCAGTAGACCGGGAAAGATTCGTATCTGAATTAAGCTAGAAAAAAGTATCACAATATTATCGGCGCAAAGGGCAAGTTTCATACCTAATAATTGTTTGCTTTTTTGCAAGAAAACGAAATGTAAAGAAAATATTTGAAATTGTACAACTCAATTCGGTCTCTGTATGATTATATCTCTAAATTTTTCATATGAATATAATATGTGTCAGCACTGCATTCATTATTTTCTGTTAATTTTTTCCTAATATTTAGTACTTCTCCCTTTCTGAATTTTCTGCTATTACTCCTAATAAATTGTCAATACTCTCTTAGAAGCTGTTATGTGTTGTGTTCTTACGGGAAAAATCAAGGGGAACAATCACGTAATTATTATAATATAAAATTTTATTACATTATTATTCAAGAAAAATGTTGAATCTAAAATAATGTAATTTTTTTCGAACAGAACAATATAAATATACTTTTATAACTGTTATGCAAACATAACTCATATCTAAATGTTTTTTGTGTAAATTTCTCTTTGATTTTGTATGTTTTGGAATTGCCTCCGTTATTTTGCTTTCAACTGTTTTTCGTATAAGTGACCCTTTTCTTCGTTATTTTTCTCTTACTCCTGTTATATTTCTGACCTTGGTTTACAGTCATTCTGTGACTTTCCCTGTATTTTTTAAAAATATTTTTCATTTTATTGGTTACGTTTTTGAAAATTACTGTTAATGTTTACCAATGTTACCTCGAAGTAAGTCTTGTTTAAGAGGTTTGTTCAGTATGATATCCGTTTTTATTTTTTCGTGTTTTGTATACATAGAGAAGTCATGTATTGTTGTTGAGAAGAACAAAGAAGTTTCGGCAGAAAAAATGTAATGTGGATCACTGATACCGAAAGAATGGACAATTAGTGTTCCTATTTCCATTTAATAATATTATTCTCACCTATGTGGCTCATGGTGCATAAGACATACATCAAACTCAGACTTCGTCCTCTCGGATCGATAAGTGTCGCTACCAGTCTCCATTTGATAGGCTCCAATTGGAACCCAATTAAACTTAGACATATTCGTATAGTATAAATTTAAAATATTATAGAATGCAGAAACAAATTGATCTTTATTTGAGTCAATTTCTCCGCAAAATATACAAATCTTTGCATTGGTTTTATGTTTTTGTTTTAATTCTATTTGGTTTTGCTATTACAAATCTTTCACATTAAATTTTTAATATAACATTGCTTTTATTCTTTTTACCTCCTTTTTCGTTTCTTGTTAGTCATGTCTTCCACTTTTACGTTTTCCTCTCATTACTGGTACATTCTTAATTTGATAATCGCTTCTTTGCCTTGATATTTTTTATTCATATTTGATTTTTTTTTGATTTTTAGTAATAGTGAGACATTTGAAGAATCGTTTACGTTTCTCTTCCACGTACTATTGACTACAAAAGTTTTCATTTTATTAAATTGAACAAACAGTACATTACATTGGCATCAACTGTAATAGCAGTGTCTAGCAAAATGTTAACTTATAAGATACAAACATATTACTTGGTTAAATACAAAATTGAATTCTTTTACAGGATTCATTTTTATGTGTGCATAACAGTAGTCCTTCATTTCACTGACGTGAAAACGTTTTGGAATATTAAATATAAACGCAATAAAATTTTATCAACGTTGACTAAATTATTTCCTCCATTTCAATTTGATGGGAAAGTAAGCAATCTGGAGGATAAAGGGGATTGAGGTGTCACACATATATTTTTAACATTCTATAATAATTATGTAATTATTCTAGCTTGTATTTTTCTTCGCAATAACTTGCAGAATTTTCTCTCCGTTATGAATATTCCTGAAAATTCAATTCATCATCAGTAAGATGATTTTGTCTCACTTCATTTTCTTATGATTTCCCGTTCGTTAACACATTTTTTTATGTAAATCAATTTATACGACTACAATGCGTGTTCCCTCCTATTTTTACAATTCTCATTAACACTCATTTGGCAATGATGGTTGCAATTAGGGTTAAATGTGTTCTCAAAATAGATGGATGTTCCAATAGACATTAAATAATTTACATATAATTTACGGCAAATAAATAAATAATAAATGAGCAATAAAGAACGGGTGAATAATGAATGAATGTGTCAACGAATCAGACTGTTAATTAATTAATTTTAGATGCGGATAACCAATCAATCAATTAATTATACAATGGAAGGAATTTAGATAAAAAAAGCCGAAACACGATTTACAGTGTACTTTTCAGGACCAATTGTGGAACCTGACATGTATAACACGGACAAACAAAACAATTTCTCATGTACTCAATGTGGTTTCGACATTGACACAGGTGAAAACGCGATGCATTTCCTTATCGGTTATGGAAATTAGCAATGACATGAATTTATGCAATATGCTAATAACCATCATTGACAAAAATTCATGTTTAAAAGCTAACATTTTTATTGAAAAACAATGCTGACCCTCCATATATTAGAATCGACATAAAGTTTCTTTAAATAACAAAAAAAGAAATTATGTGGTTGTTGTATTCACCTCCACGACTATCCCCACACTCCCCCAAGATGCAACTTCTCACAGAAAATACAATTAACATTGCTTCTCTTGTATTGCAGCAACAAATGTCTTTTTTTAAATATAAAGTTAATGTGCAACTGATAGTTCATTTGTTTGGAAAAAATGATTGTATTTCCCCTGTTATAAATACGTTCTCGGGTGATTAACTACACAGTTGACGTACAACGTAGATATGGTAATATTTAATGTTACAATTAAGAGGCGGCAAAAATTTGTAGAGAGAGATTCAAGAGAGGTACAAGCCGAAAATGAAAAAGTGCTTTATAAGACAAATATCTGGGATCTATGCCACTATAATGGCCGTATCTTCCTGAAATTTTTGGACGGCCGAACCAAGTCATCTAACAAGAAAAAAATAATTTACGCGCCTTCCTGTTATGCAACCCTTCTTGCACCGCAACTCTGCGGTCGGCCGGACCAGGTCGTCTCACAAAAATCGTTACAAGCGCCTTCTAGACATGCAACCATTCGTACACAGCAGTTCTGCGGGCGGCTGAAGCGGTTCGGCAGGCGGAGTCTGCGCAATATTCCACTTGCCAGCCTTCGGGCGAGGCGAGGCGCGGCGGCCGGTCTTAACGGCAGGAGCCGGGCACTTCGTTAAATTAATCGAGAATTCCATCTTGCGAGGCCCGAGCGTGTGGGGCGGATCCCTGGGGAGACGAGGGGGGAGCAGGGAGGGGGAGGGGGTGAGATGGAAAGCGAGGGCTCACCGAGGGGAAGGGAAGGGGTTGCAGATCGGAGAGCGGGTAATTTCGACGCCTCGTCCGCCCCCGCCCCGCCCCCCTCGCCCTTCACACGGCCCAGGGCGCACCTCTCGGATCGCTGGAGAATTCGCAAGGGGTTGGACTTAGAATGCGTACACGGATGTAAGGGGGCCGTTTATATTTGGGGGCGGGGCCGAATTATTTGTGGACAAGAAACTAAAGCATATGCATTTAATAAAGATACGCTTAATACGTATATATATATAATTAATGAGACATGCTTAAAATTGCTATTTGTAATTGTTTATCTGTTTCTATGTTTTTATTGTTGTTTTGATGCTGTTATAAGCTAAATTAACCAATCAACTGTTAATGTTTGATTGAATGCTTCGTGGATAAATTCACTCATCCCAAAGTTGGCCATTGTAGTTCCACAAATTTGGCAGCTTTTTTCTGTTGGAAACTCAAGTGGCAAATTTATTTCATAAGAATTCAAAATTTCTGACTATATTCCTCACAAATTTGCATCAATTGTTTTATTCGCGCACTATTTTTTAGCCCTGGAATACTTTCCCTTATTGCTTTACTTACATTAGTTGAATTCAGAATAAATAATAGAAAAGATCGGTTCTGACAAATATAACTATAAATGTTTGTTTACATGTAGAAACTATTTTATATCGAAAAAAAGGGCTACATATTTCATTTAATAGTGTTTTAGTTGAAATCCAAGCCTCCCACTCCTTTCGCATATAACGAAATGATGGTTCTAGGAAACGTGCACTGATAATAGTAATCTATCTTAAATGAATGAAAATTGTAATAGAGAGTAGTAAAAACTCATAAAAAAGCAATCATATCACAAATATATGTAAAAAAGCATATATTTTGAAATACTATTAAATATTTATATATTATTATGACTCAACTGTGTGCAACATTATTTTGAGTAAAATACAATGAAAAATATAATTTTACAAAAAATGCCACAACAATAATGAAACTAACGAGGATTGATAATTACATTTAGGTACATACAAAAGATAAACAAAAACCTTAACTAAGATTAAATATCTAACTTTCCACAATAGGAAGAATAAAACATTGCCGTTTAAAAACGTATTTGACGAGTTAGCCCCTTTTGTTAGTTGGCATGACAGAGAGAACTGAATCTGAATGTTTTCAATAGGTCAAATTAATAGGTCTCAAAACCAAATAGCTACAATTATGAAAGCGAAACGCAATAACAGGGTGAAATTTCGTGAACAAATTAATATGGCTAGTGTACCTGTCAACAAGTGTCTCTTCAAATCAAATTTCTCAAAATTATTTTATTTTCCTTTAATCATATTATTCTTTTACTCTTTTCCTTGCATTCTAAAGTGAAAGTTTACGAGGTAATTTGATAGCTGTACCTTAAATATCATTATTAGACAAGTGTTTCGCAAAGTTGGTGAGAACTACGAACAACATAAGTCTGTCTTATTTTCCAGAATGAATAGTCAAATGTTATTATATTTAAACGAAAATTATACTATACTGATATTTTAACTTCGTGGATAAAAATAGATATTCCTTTCGTAACATCTTATCACACACTCGAATGGTTATTGAACTCGCCATAACGAACTTAGTATTACAGTTACCCAGTCTCGTATTGCAAATATGTTTTAAGATATTTATTTCGGTAAAAACTAATATCAACTTTTTTGTGTAAACTCGAACTTTTATGATCTTAGTTAAGTTTTGTAACAAATTTTAGTACCTATCACACAATATTTGTAATCAGACATGGCCTCATATTTCTATCCATATCATGTATGAATTGTTATTTGAACCGTGATTTAATATAATCTCTGGCATTCTATTAACTAAAATCGATAGCAGTGTCACAATTTCCAGGATAAATAGACGACTGTGATTTTATATTTAAACAAAATCATGATTTTTCGTAACCTGTTGTAAGAGGATAAAACATTGGAAGTAATTTGTATCATAACATCTAATTATAATACATATTTGGAAAATATTCTATAAAACTGTATTTCATTATTTCCAAAATACTGGTCTTTTCTTTCTGTGCAAAGTAAAATGTAAAATGTGTTGAAGGTACCTGCAAGGGTATTGGCAACTACTTGCACGTGCAACGGGCAAGCACGTGCTCTCCAGAACCTCCCTCTCCGCCCCTCGCGAGCAACGAGCCGTCCAGTTAGTTGAACAATGTTTGGCGGCGCCCCGGTCTGCGCTCGCATGTAAGGTCCTACGCGAGCGCTTTCTACCGGCGACGTCGAGAAACTCTTCAGCGTCCTCCCTCGCGTTCTTTCTCTTTCTCTGTACCCCCTTCCTCTCGCCCTCCCTCCCCACCCTGCACCCGCACCGCCACGGACTACGCTCGTGTACTGTGGCGCGCTCTGGACGGCGAACCTACGGACGAGCGCAAGCGGTGCCTTATCCGGTCGATTCGTTTGAAACAGTGATGTGTAGGGAGCCGATTTCTACGATTTTGCATATTTTTGTCCGTTGGTTCAGGGCATAGCTAAGTGAAATTTCTTGACGTTTGGTTAGATTATGATGCTGTATAGATTAATATGTTAGTGCATACTTGTGCATATTTGGCTGATTTTTCCTGTTGGTGAATATTCGTGTAATTATAGGCGTGTATTTTGCCTATTTCATTAAAAAAGAGACTAATCTGTAAATTGTTTCATCTTTTCAAAGAATCTTATGTAATTGTGAGCGTTCATTGATTCGAAAGGGCCAGTCACAGTTTGCGTTTTTGTG